>OZ010799.1:5222492-6440930 GCA_963932465.1 Maratus speciosus | reverse complement strand
ATGTGTGTGTAGGGGGGGGGGGGTCGTTTTGATTATTTTGGTAGGCTTAATCAAAACGGATTACCCATTCGGCTAAACAAGCTGAAGCCTAGGGTTTTGGAAGGAAAAGGGCCCGGTGCTAAGATTTTCTTTCAATTTTTTTTTCTTTTTTTTTAACCATTTGGGAAAATGGTTATTATCCTCTGTCAGGGTAGGAAATCAAAAACATATCTGAAGCGTTTATTGGTTAAATCCGCATTTTATTCGTTTTCTGATAGGTCTATACAGTAATCTGTATTCTCCCTTTACTTTCAACTGAGATGGATACGTCTGTTGCCACTATGACAAAAAAGTAATAAAAACTATAAAAAAAAATAACTCAGAAAGAAATTGAGATACAGCTTTCAAACAAATTGCATTTAAAAGTACATTTTTTTCTCTATACTACAGTGTAAAAAGTAATATTGTGGAATGTTTAGAATTTAAGAATGAAATTTCATTTAAAATTGGTCCAGGAATATTAATGTTTAATCCATGGCGTACGTAAGGAATGACCAGCACTTCTGGAATGACCAGAAGTTTAAAAATGTACAGTACCGAAAAATGTAATCCATGGTGTACGTAATGTAGGATCAACTCCGTGCGATGTTTTATGTCTTAAATGTTAGTCTTCGAAAGAATCATTCTCCAAATGGTCGTTGTAATTTGTTAAATTCCATTTTATTCTTCTTCTTTTTTTTTTTTTTGCGGAGTCTTGGAATTTTTCGGCTACCAGTTTGTGATTAATTTATTACAGAGGTGACTTTTATTATCGTTTAAACTGCTGATGAAACATTCTTCCAATTGTAAAAAAAGAGTATAAATCAAGCTTTTGTTTTATAAGGGGCTGTATATATATATATATATATATATATATTTAAATATGAATTTTTTTATATGGCCCCTGGTCCCTAATACCTTATATTTACAGAAATGTTGTTCTACATCTAGGATTGAAATAAAAAAAATCCCCACTTGTCATATTATGACACTTTCAGTTTTATGAAATTTTAATGTTTTTTAACTACACTAAAAGTATTTCTTTCCTTTTTTAGTACCAGAAAACACTGAAATATATCATTTTGAAGGAAGGGAGAGGGTGCCCAAAGAAAACTAGCCTAGGGGTAAGAAGGTAGTTCAAGGGTGATTCTGAGTAAAATATATATATATATATTTCTGAAATTCCCAGAAAATTTTCTGAAAGTTACAGCGGAAGGGGGGGGGGGGGGAGGGAGGAAATCCACTCCCGGCACTAAATACGTGTTTTTTCCGCGGCCCTTTGACGAAATTCGCGTTTTCCGCGATCCCTTGACGAATTTTGAGTTTTTCGAGATATTTTGACGAGATTTCCGGTCCTTTCGGGATCTTTTGACGAAATTTGCCTTTTTTCGCGATTTTTTCGAAATTTGCGTCTTTTTCTCGATCCTTTGACGAAATTCACGTTTTTTTCTGCAAACAATTGACAAAATTAATTTTTTCGACGACCATTTGCCGAAATTCGTGATATTTTTTATGTCCGAATTTTCAGATTGATGATCGAATTTTATAAACTTTCGAAAATGAATGCCTTAAATTTTCGGAAAATTCGGAACAGAATCGCCACTAGGTAGTTTATCCGCAACCTCCCCTCCCCCCTCCCCCTTTCCGTCCGCGCCCACACTATAATAATAATCAAATACAGAAACTCTTGAATAACGGGCACGTCGGGAGAGTGTAATTTGTCCGCTATTCGGAAGTGACTGCTATTGAGAAGTAAAAATGCACAGATATATAATTGTTAGGCATAGGGGAAAATGTACTTTAATAGAGGTGTCCGTTATCAGGGAGGGCCTGTCATAGAAGTTTAACTATACTTACAGAAGTAGAGGACAAGTTCACTTGCCATAAAACCTTTGATTAAAAAATAATTATTATTTTTATTGTAATACAAATGCTGATTAGGAATTACTGACAGGCTTTTTAAAAAATACCAACGAGCCTTTGCCTGATAAAAAACTTATTTTACAACATTAAAAATAAACATACATTAAAAATAAATAAACAAATAAATTCCTATTCAAATTGCAAACTTAAATGATAATTGAATAATTGAGTATCCATTTTCTTGTAGCAACAGTTCGAATATACTACATACATTCCATACAGAAAACAAATAGAGCAAAAGCATCAATCAATCAATCTTCAGCGCGTCCTATGAAACCCCGCCCTAACAAAAGGGTTGCCGAAAACTTTAAATCGCCGAAATCTCGCCAACATGTAATCTCGTTAATATCATGATAAAACACCGATAAATTGACTAAATCTACGAAATATAGTTGCTGTTCATAAAAGATATTGAAGCTTGGTACTAACCTGAATTTTCGAGACCGAAATTAAATTTTTTGGAGCCTATTTACCAGCATTTAAAATTGAAAACGTACAGGAAAAATGTTATATGGAATATTATTTTTACTTCTGAAAGGCAGATGGCAGCACCAGCAAAAGCTAATTTCAATAATTCGGAATGTGAACAGGACATATGTAATAATGTGAACAGGATTGATTTTACTACATCCAGTTAAAAAATTTGAAGATTATTAATTATTTGCTGAATATATAACAAAATAAAACATGTTAAATGAAAATTTAGATATTATATTTCACTAAATGCCAGTTGTAAAGAATATGTATCAATCTTTTCATTACGAAGATAAGAAGTAAAAATCCATAGTCAAAAACTGGAGGGTACACGTCCCCCTTAAACGTCCTGTAAAAGATTTTCATTATTTTTAATAAGAGATTCACCATGAAACTTAACACATTTAATATTAACACATATTAGAAATTTAATGCATATTTAATATTGATAATGCGTAATATTACAGATAAAAAAAATCAATTAAATCCATCAAACTCCGATTGTTCACTTTCTGAATTAAATAGTTGTAAGATATCATCATCTAAAGCATCGGGTTCGTCGATATCACTGAGTTCGTCATCACTCTCCTCAGGCTGCGATTCTGGAAATTCAGCATTAGTGATAATGTTAGATTGTTTGAATCCTGAAACAATAATTGAACTTTTCACTTCTTTCCAGGAATCAGAAACCCATTTCGCTACTTCCTCGTACGTAGCTTTTCGCATATAACCACTTTTAGTAAAGGAATGGGTTCCACCGCGCATCCATTCTTCCCAATGTTTACGCATTTCATATTTAAAAGCACAATTTATTGTGATATCTAGAGGCTGTAAGATTTTGGTAAGGCCTCCTGGGATGACTGCAACAGCCGCCGAAGCCTTTTTGCATGCAGATTTTACCGGATCAGTAATATGAGCACGCATAGAGTCAAAAATTAAAAGTCCGCGTGGTTTAAAAAAAGAGCCTTTTCTTTTCTGCCATACTTCCTTCAACCAGTCCAAAAATATTTCCTGGGACATCCATCCCTTTTCATTCGCCCGAATTACTACATCGGACGGGAAATTTCCTTTTGGCAAAGTTTTCCTTTTGAAAATCAATAAAGGCCGGAGTTTATCTCCGTTTGCTGCACATGCTAGCATGCATGTAAATGAAGTTTTTTCATTTCCCGTCGTGATGAGAGAGACTGTCTTTTCTCCTTTCACAGACACAGTTCTGTTCGAGGGGGGGGGGGGGGAATCGAACGTAAGGGGAACCTCATCCATGTTAATGATAGATTCTGGAGTAAATTTTTCTTCAGTAACTTTCTTATGCACATATTCTAAAAAAGAATTCTTCTTTTCCTGCCAGTCCGCTGGCAAAGCTTGTCCAACAATAGTTTTGACTCTGACAGATAATTTTTTTCGCCTCATAAACCTGTAGCACCAATGAGGTCCGCCTTTAAAATTTGTCAGTCCCATTTGTTGTGAAATTAACTTAGCTTGCATCCGAATTCGTACGGTTGAAACTGGTAAGTTTTTTTCTCGTTGCTCTTTTACCCACTTTTCTAAGTTAATCTCTAAAGCAGGCCACGATACTTTTCCGCCCCGGCGAGCTCTTTTCTGCCTTGGCATTTTTTGTAGAACATCCTTTTCTTTTCGCCATCTACGAACACAGCGTTCATCTATATCATTTTCGCGAGCAGCTCCTCTGTTACCGATAGCTTCTGCGCTTTCGCATACCATTAATTTAAAATTTGAAGTGTAACTTTTACGCTTCGCAGACATTCTTCCTTTTCGTATTTTGAACTGGAAAAAAAAAATCAAACTTTATAGTAAAATAGAGAAAATTGAAAAGTTATAAGCTAAGCAGATATGGGTCAAGAACGCAAGGAAAAAAACTAGCAAAACAAATGCTAACCTTCTCTCAAGTTAATAGCCAATCAAAGCATTGGAAATAAGTGGAACTTTCCATTTTATTGTTTGGGGGGAATTGAAACATATGAAGGGCAGTGAGTGAGTGAGTTTTTCTCTGGAATCGGCGAGAATATTCTCGCTTAGACGGAAGCTCAGAAGAACCAATCACGGTGAACAAGAGGAGAGGCTACATGACGTCAAAGTGTCGAAGGGCGAAACTTTACCATCAGTGGACTTTGATAGGTGGCTCGCGAACTGAACTTCCAAGCTGCTAAGCTCCTCTCGCCTCTCCGATGCATGGTGAAGGTGCTCTTTGAACTTCCGCACACATCGTACGTTTGTTCAGCGCCGTTTACTACAGATGTTTAAAATAAAATAATAAATTTGCAGTTATGCTGTTAACAACTTTTAATTCAAATAAAACGTATATAAAATGTTAATTTATGATTTTCTGAATTATAAATTTAAATTGCTATAGGTAATTATTTACACTGAAAAAAAAAAATTGCCGCGTATACGCCGCTTCTTCGTATAAGCCGCAAGTAGCAAAATTTTACTTTTGAAATCGTATGCGCCGCGGCTTATCTACCGGAAATTACGGTAATCATTTTGGAGTTGATAGAGCAGCAAAGCTAGTAATAAGTGTATCGCCATTTGCGATATAAATTTACAAATATCACTGACTTCTATGACAATCTAATTTAACATTTAATACTATTGCAATATATATGTAGGAAATTTTGCTAAAATTTTCAAATATATTATAGTAAATCCCATTTCTTTCAAAAGAAAAAAAAAAGTCTTCAACTGATTTCTGACTTGAAGTGAATGAAAGAAACTATATAAATTTAACATGTTTAACTTAAGGTAAGAATTATATAAAGAAATCCATTTGTGGTTCACTTAATATATGCTTAATGCAGCAAACTAGTCCCATGAGATACAGATGTACCTTTTAAATTAATTTGATTTTTTTTTCTTTTTATATACTTTTTGTTAATTCATACTTAATTAATGCAAATTATGCCCAAGTTTCACTGATAAAGGGAGAATTCAGGTATTATGTATATGAAAATTAGAAGTTTAAAGTGCTCTCCAAAAAAACTCAATAAAGCCCGAAAAAACCCGGGTTTTAGACTAGTGGGCCCAGTGGGCTGGGTTTTTTCTAACCCTGGTTGCCAGGGGGGAAATTTTGGTGGGAAGTTACAAATTCAGATTCAGCGACCCAAAAAACATAAAGTAAGCTGATTTCCAGAACTACCATTAATTTTGCTAGGTAAAATTCCCTATTGCCTGGGCTAATTAGAAACATGCTCTTTCTCTTTTCTTTCTTTTCCATTTAACCAGACTGAGCCACAGCAATGCGTGGCCGGGTACAACTAGTATAAAATATAAGGATGTAAGTATTAAAGGTTATTAATGTAAATTTAGTTTTTGTTGTAAAATGCAAGTACAGTACATGTAAAAATGAAGGTAATGTATAATAATGTAACTTAATACTAATCATCTTTTGATGCTTGCCATAATGCACATAATGCTTAAATATGCAATGAAAACCTATTTAAGTTTTTTCAATAAGATTACTAATGCAAATTAGTTCTTTTTAACCATTAATGTCTGTGTATCTTCCGGTTCCAAGTAATGTGCAAGTATCAAAATATTTTTTTATTCTGAATTTGTTTAGCCTGATATTTAGTAATATTTCATGAGAAATTTGCTCAAACATCTGTTCAGTCGGACCAGGTATGTAGGAAAAGACAATTAATGGTTGAGGATGTATTCATTACATTCCTAGTAATCTGAGATCACTTATTGTCCATTTCACTGTTGTAAAAATGTTAATTTATTAGGTAATCGTTTTGTTTCCAGTTGACCGTTTATGATAAACAAAATCTGTTGCCAAACTATGTGGTTTAACTCAATAATGTATAAAAATGCCATCACATTCATTGATGTCAATTGCGGTGCTTCATGTCACATATGATTATACATAGTATTCCATTTTTATTTATTTTGCATAAAACTAGTTTAGTTTTTGGGCACATGGTAAAAAAAGAGAAATGTTTCTTGATTTAGCAAAAAAACTGATGAAAATGTAATGCAGTCAACTTTGTGAAATCTGCACACTTAGGGACCGAGGGTTTTGTGGATTATACATTTTAGCGGATTATAGATCATCCCTTTGTTTACATTTTATTTTTTAAAGTCTGACTATAAATTAGGAGCAACTGTACAAAAATTCCAATTGCAATGGACAAGAAAAACATAATGTAACATTGGTTTAATAAATTTAATACTTAAGATTAAAGAAAAGTTAAATTATATACAATTTTTACTGATTATTTATTATTTTAAACAGTGACACAACATAATGGTAGTTTTGGTTTGTTGTGAATAATTTTTTCTGTAGTCTATGAGCATTCATTACTTTTTGATCCAAGATAAAATTTTGTTACTCAAGGCAATTTAAATATTTATACCCAATTTATATTTAAATATTTATTCATTAGAAAATTGATTTAAAAAAAAAAAAAAAGTACCAAATTTAGCTTTTGAGTTGAACTTTTAATGACAATTTTCATTGTTTACATTCCAACATGTAGTGCGGATAACAGACATTTGCGGATTATACATCGACGGATTTCACAGAGTTGACTGTATAACCTCTTCTGGGTTACCCACGATTCTGAAAAATGTTCCTTTATCTTCAGAACCGATAGATTTTCGAGATTTGGAAAAAGATTTCTGAAATAAAATGTAGTGTAGAATAGGTTTTGTGAAACTGGGGCAATTCAAAATGTTATGTGCTTTCTTATTGACTATTAGAGATTTTTATGCCAC
This sequence comes from Maratus speciosus, assembly GCA_963932465.1. NCBI lineage: Eukaryota > Metazoa > Arthropoda > Arachnida > Araneae > Salticidae > Maratus > Maratus speciosus. Next base: position 6,433,781 of record OZ010799.1, on the reverse strand, counting down.
TATCTTTTTGTATAAGGATAATTTGGTACCCTTATAATTTTTTGCGTCTAGGGTAATTGCCACCCCCTACCCCCTGATTTTCTACACGTCTGTATGTCATGCCACTGCAATCAAAATGTCTTTTGATGCTCGGAAGTTTTGGAAACATTACAAAAAGTTTTTATAGTGTATTAATCAGTTTTCTCAGTCCAGTATCAACACAAAATATCGTTTTTTTTTTTTTTAATACTATTAATTCTGAAGCAAACATTTTCAGTTGCATAACAGAATTTATATTTGGAAAAATTTAAAAATTATGTCAGTTTTACATTGTTAATTAAGCATGTTTGTCTGTTATACTAGAAAATATTTACCGTAATTTCGGGAGTAAGCGCCGCGGCGCTTATGACTTTAAAAGTTAATAAATTGCCGATGCGGCGCTTCTAACGTGTGCGGCGCTTACGATTTTCTTTTTTTTTTTTAAGTTTTTATAAAGAATGTCGAAAAAAGTTAAACCTGATAGCAATATACTTGTTCTTGTCACCGTACGTGTTTACCTCTAATGACAAACCTATTTATCCTTATTCACATTATTTCTTTTATTAAAGTACTTTTATTTACAGTAATGCACAATGCATTAAAATAAATTAACTTTATTTCCTTCTTTCTCTTCTTAAATAACGTTGCTTTATCTACTTTCCTAACGTACGTATCGTACTTTTCCTATGTTTACTTTCTTCTGTCTCTTGAAAAACTCCACTAAGTACCTGATGACGTAATCCTAACAGCTACCACATAATGATGTCGTCATCTTTGCACGTGTTTGAAGCTGTCAGTTGTATTGTTTTCGTTTCTCCAGATGATATAAAGTGCGGTCAGTAGATAGTTATATCGCCTTCCCTTCTTTGACCTACTAACCTAGTGTGCGTTTAACGAATGGCAGGAAGATGGTAGATGAGTAGTAATGAAGATTCATACAGTTTATCTTGTTTCTTTTAGTGGATTCTCGGGAGGAATGTTTTTATTGTAAAGTAGATGCGATAGTTTTAAGTGGTTGCAGTGTTGAATTCAGACCCTTTTCTCCGGGAGGGATTTGTGTGGTTCCGGGGGGGGGGGGGGGGTTGCCCATTTTTGACTGCTGAAAACACAAAATCTCAAATCTTCTGGGGAGGGATGTGCCCCCCTCCCCGGATCACCCCCTGAATTCAACACTGAGTGGTTGTAATCCTTTTAGAATTAAAAAAAAAATATATTAGAGAAGAAATTAAGAATTAAATAAAATAAAAAGTAAAATCCATTATAAGAACAAAGGAAAAGGTAAAAAAATTCGGTAATATCCATCTTTATTATTTTAGCGATTTAAGCATTCACAAAGTGTCAATATTATCTGATGTTTTGAAAATAGTTTTCTATTTAAATTAATCATTTACGTTCGTAAATTTAAATGATAGAATAAAGTCTAACGAAACTCCAAAGAAAAAGGGAAAGGGGTAGAAAGTAAAAATAAAAATCGTCGTTGGTTTGCATCACTACTTTGTAAAGTTGTCTATCGCGCATTACATATCTGGCCCGTTCTGTCTCACGGAGTAAAGTTTTTTGTCCTCATTGTTCTCTTAACTTATCCATTCACCCCTTTTATAAAAGTGGGTTGCTCTTTGCTCGAAACATAGTGGTCAGTCGATTTGATTGGATACTTGCCTGTCCCCTCTCATTGCTATTGCCATGTGGCTATTGCTATATACAATATACATCGCATTCGCACTTGTGTCGTTCGTTTTCAGCGTGGTTTGCCATTTTTTCAATCTTTTTTAATCTTTTGATTGTTGGTATATTTTAAGATGGCTCCCAAGCGACTTCGAAATTATACTGCTGCATTTAAATTACAAGTGATTATGAAAGCAGAGAGTATTGGAAATCGTCCTGCAGCACGTGAATTTGGTATAGACGAAAGATGCATTCGCCGATGGCGATCAGAAAAATCAGCTATTGAAGAAATGCCGAAATTGAAAAAAGCAAGACGTTGCGGTACAGCTCATTGGCCAGAGTTGGAAAAAAATCTAAAGAAGTGGATTTTAGAACAGCACGAAGAAGGGCTTTCAATCTCAACTGTGAAAATTCGAATGCAAGCTAAAAATATTGCTGCTGATATGGGAATTTCAAATTTCAAAGGAAACGTAAATTGGTGTTTCCGTTTTATGAAGAGACACAAGTTGTCCGTGAGGCAAAGGACAAGTGTGGGACAGAATCTCCCTGCTGACTGGATCGAAAAGAAAAAAAAATTCCTGGAGTTTGTAATGAAATTGAAAAATGAAAAGAATTTTAAGCCTTCCCAGTTAATCAACATGGACGAAGTTCCGTTGACGTTCGATTGCCCCCCAAGTAGAACTGTGAATTCAACTGGAGAAAATTCTGTTTTCATTTCAACTATGGGTCATGAAAAAACTTCATTCACATGCGTTTTATCGTGTACCGCAAGTGGCGAAAAGATGAAGCCTATGCTAATTTTCAAAAGGAAAACCTTACCAAAGGAGACTTTTCCATCGGATGTTGTAATAAGATGCAACGAAAAAGGATGGAATAATGAAAACTTGATGATAGACTGGTTTTCTGAAGTGTGGAAAAAAAGAAAAGGCGCTTTTTTCCAACCAAGTGGAATGCTGATAATGGATTCCATGGCGGCTCACTTGACGGAGCCTGTAAAAGAAGCGGCCAGGAAATGTGCTGCATCTCTGGCAATCATTCCTGGCGGGCTTACTAAAAAATTGCAGCCCTTAGATTTGATACCAAATCGCATTTTTAAACACCACATGCGACAGCAATGGGAGACATGGATGTCAAGTGGTTTACACTCCTACACTAAAGGCGGCAATTTGAAGAAAGCGTCGTACGCCGAAGTGGCGAAATGGGTGTCGGCAGCATGGAATGCCGTTGAGCCGAGTTCCATTATTTCGGGATTCGCAGCGGCAGAAATAATTCCCTCGAGTCAGGATGCTGATACGGATATTGAGCTGTCGGACGATGATGAAAATAGCCTCGAATTGAATGACGATATTCGAAAGTTGTTCCAATCAGACAGCGAACTGAGTGAATTTGATGGCTTTTGATTTTGCTGAATAGGGGATGCGACCCACTATAAAAAGCGTGCCTAGTGGCGCCGACCACTTTAAAAAACGTGGAGCGCCATGAGGAGAAGGGTTCGCGTCCCGCGCTCTGAATGGTTATATTATAAATAACCAACGGATGTCTCCTCAAGTCCTTGGGAATAAAAAACTAAATAAGTAAGTCATTTTATGTTTTAAAAATCCTTTAAAACATTAAATTAATTTTAATTGCGTTATTAATTGTTCTTTTTTTAAAATGTCTAAGTTTAGGCCTTTAATCTACATTTAGTGCGGCGCTTACGCCAGGTGCGGCACGTACGGCAATTTTTTTTTTTTTTAGAAGGAATATTGCGGGTGCGGCGCTTACGTCGGGTGCGGCGCTTACTCCCGAAATTACGGTAATTGAAAATTGATAGCATCTGAAGTTGGTCATTATCAAAAAGTTAAAAGATGATACAGTAGACTCCCTCAAATCCGCACCGCTTGGGACCAGAGGCTGTGCGGATTTTAGAATTTTGTGGATTTCTGGTCATTGATTTATTTACATTTTTGAAACATTAATTTGATTGGTAGTTAAGCAAGGGAAATTATAATGAATGCTTGCAATAAAGTGAAACATTAAAATAAGTAAAATATTAAAATAATTTATTCGTTTAAATGTAAGTAATTATTAAAATAATTATGTAAAATAAAAATTTAGAGAAATATTAAATTATTACCGATGAAATCGATTCAATTCGATTCCAAAAGTTCTATGCTGCCATCTAGTGGTAAAGTGATCGTAAGATCGATACGTCATCATATAGATAGGCTAATTTATATCAAAATCAAAAGTAATGTAAATTTATTTAGTAATAAATCAGCTGTAATAACCAAAAGAGAAAGATTAACAAAAAATGTAGTAAAAAAAAACATTGCGGTAGTCGCTGATTTCGGCGCCATCTTGAATTTTGTTCCTGCAACTTAACTGTAAATTTCATTGTTTACATCTGAAAAATAGGCGGATTAGGCGGTCACGGATTTATGGGAGTCTACTGTATAACATATCATTTTCCTGAAATCTCTAAATTAACCTTACAGTAACAAGTTTGAAAAATTGTAAGCACAAAATACAATCTAAATTACTCAAAGGTGTTTTTTATTCATAATAAGATACATTTAAAACCAAGTTCTTTATTAGAGTATTTTTAGTACTTTATCAGATTAATTTTAAAGAGGCTAAAATAATAAGGAAATTATCATGTTATCAAAAATTAGTAATTATGTAGTCAATAGAAATTTTACATCATCCTAATTATACTTGTAATGATATGTTATTGTACATCATCCCAAAAATTTAGTTTAGTATACTGAGAATAACAGGGGTCATTGCATTCCGGTATTTTTTTCATTTTCAATATCGGAATCCTGGTCTTACCCGTGTTACCTTACTCAGTCACAAAAAAAAAAGAAATTTGTGAATCGATTGAGGGAGGATATGCAAAATGTTTTCGTTTTCTCCCATGTTATAATTCAGGGGTGATTATGTTCCGAATTTTCCGGGAAAATAAAGGTCATCAGTCCGAAAATTTGGACATAAAAATAGTGCAAAATTCGACAAAAAGGTTACAAAAAAATCAATTGCATCAATCGCTCACAGAAAAAAAAATTTCAATTTTGTCAAAGGATCACGAAAAAAACACAAATTTTGACAAAGGATCGCGAAAAACACAAATGTCATCAAAGGATCGCAAAAAAGCGTGAATTTCGTCAAAGGATCATGGGGGAAAAAACGTGAATTTTGTCAAAAGATTTCAGAAAAAAAAACTTTTGTCAATGAATCGCAAAAAAAATGCATATTTCCTAGAAGAATCGCGAAAATAATGTGAATTTCATCAAAGGATTAAAAAAATGGAAATTTTGTCAAAGTGTCACCGAGAAAACACGAATTTTGTCAAAGGATCACAAGAAGAAATGGAAATTTCATCAAAGGATTGCAGGAAAAATGTAAATTTTGTCAAAGTATTGCTGGGAAAATGCAAGTTTCGTCAAAGGATCACGAAAAAAAAGCAAATTTTGTCAAAGGATTGAAAAAAAAACTGAAATTTCACCAAAGGACCGCGAAAAAAAAAGCAAATTTCAGCAAAAGTTCACTGAAAAAACGCAAATTTTGTCAAAGGGCCGCAGAAAAAATGCATAATTAGTGCCTGAAGGATATTTCTCCTCTCATCTGTTGTAACTTTTTAGAAATTTGCTGTAAATTTCGATTTTTTTTTTTTTTTTTTTTTGCCCAGAATTACCCCTGCTGTTATATTTTGATTGATTGTTTTACATATAATTTCGAAAATTTCACTAAAATATGCCATTTTTCTCTTGTAAAACTCCTACATTTTTATTTCCATAATTGAGTATGAAATGAACACTGATTTATTCATATAGTGTTTAGGACAGCATTATCTATTAACCAATTATCTTCCCGTGCTTTGTCTTGTGAAATTTTCTCATAAAACGAAAAAGACAAAAAAGAAAATAAATAAATAAATAAAAAATAAATAAATAAAATGATTTCATTTTGGGTAAACACCACACATATAATAGACTCCCTCCATGGACGCCATTTCCGAAATTTCTTGAGGGGGGCAAATATTACTTTGGATTTTGTTGAGTATATCTGAGGAGCACTATAAATTGCATTATAGAAGTGAAGCACTATTGATACAGTTTGATTATCACTCATCTTTTAAAAATTAGCCAAAGTACTCTTTAATAATAAGTTCACCTCACTTTCAGAATCTTCCAATAACAATGTTTTAGAAAATGTTATTGATAATTGTCAAATTCTGTGCTTAAACTGCTTTTAAAATGAACACTTTATTTTCGTAAAATTTGATGCTATTTTGGCTTTTGTGCAATTTCAGAAAAAAAATTGATGACTGATACATTTTGAAATATCAAATTTCTTGAGGGGGGCAATTGCCCCCCTCAGCCTCCCCCAAATGGCGCCCCTGACTCCCTCAAATCTGCATAGCTTGGGACCAGAGGTTGTGCGGCTTTCTGATCATCGCTTTGTTTACATTTTTTAAAAACAGTAATTTCATTGTAATAGTGCAATCAAAATTATAATGAATTCTTGCAATATAGTAAAATACAGTAGACTCCCTCAAATCCGCGACCCTAAAATCCGCGAACGCCTAAAATCCGCGTATTTTTTTCACATGTAAACAATGAAATTTACAGTTAAGTAACAGGAACAAAATTCAAGATGGCGCCGAAATTTGCGACTACTGCAATGTTTTTTTTTACTAAATTTTTTGTTAATCATTCTTTTTTGGCTATTGCAGCTGATTTATTACTAAATAAATTTACATTACTTTTGATTTTGATATAAATTAGCATATCTACATATAAAAAATTCCAGGGTTCGAAATGGAAAAATCCGCGAAACGGAACGCTATTTTAAAATTATTGTTTGTGGATTTTTTTTTTTTTTTAATTATAGACAAATTTATTTCTAAACATACAAAGCAGTATAAGAAAAGCATTCAAGACTCTAAATAACAATGAAAAAAGTTACAGTGAGCACAATAAGCTATATATACTGATAATAGCATTAACACTGTTCTCCTTGCTACCACTAGATGGCAGCATAGGACATTTGGAATCGAATTGAATTGATTTCGTAATAATTTAATATTTTTCTAAATTTTTATTTTACATAATATTTTAATAATTACTTACTTTTAAACTAATAAATTATTTTAATATTTTACTTATTTTAATATTTCACTTTAATGTAAGCATTCATTATAATTTCCCTTGTTTAACTACCAATCAAATTAATGTTTCAAAAATGTAAACAAATCAATGACCAGAAATCTGCAAAATTCTAAAATCCGCACAACCTCTGGTCCCAAGATGTGCGGATTTGAGGGAGTCTACTGTACTAAGTAAAGTAATAAACTAAAATGATAAAAAGTAAGATAATTTAAAAATGATTAAATTATTAAAAGTAATAGTCAAGTAAATAATTAATAATGTATAATTAAATATGCATGATAAAGATGAGATACATTTTCCTTAAATTATTCAATGAAACTTTCTTCATAAAGATCACATCAAAATAAAATCATAAAGTAAGGAAGTTTTATTTCAGATTTAGCCAGTCTTAATAACCAAAAAGGCTTCATTAATACATAAATATATTTTGAACCAATTTATATAATAACTGTATTAAAGGAATTACTCATAAAAATTTCATTATTTTAAAATTAACTTGGAAATATTAGAGAATTTTAATATGAGTTATTTGTGACCCTCTTTTGGCATGACCTGACCATCCTGTATGTAGTACTCATTTACTTATAATGCAAACCATTTGACCAATGCCAATCTCAGCCATCAGATATGCGACTGAGGGTTTTTTTTTTTTTTTTTTTTTTTTTTTCTTCTCAAAATCTGTTACACTTTGTTATTATTATTATTTTTTATTTATTTTTTTTTTTTCTTTTAATGTACAAGCTAGAGTCTTGCATCAGATCAGGTGATGCACTTTAACTCAACTCAACCCGCAGTTTGGATCAGAATGGCATATATCTTAAGGTTGCCAGCCAGGTTGACTTCTACGTTTTTGTTTTGGGTCAGGTTGATTTGCATTTTTTCAGGTTCAGGTTGGATTGCGACTCTTGCAGGTTGAGTTTGTGTTGACCTAGCTTTTCAAAAAAAAAAAAAAAAATTCCAACTTATTTTTTAGTTGAAAAATCTATTACAATCAACCCTCCACAATGGACACTCTTTAATAGCAGAATCTCTATTTAGTGAAAACATTTTCAATTACCAACACTTATATATTTGCATCTTTTTATCTCTGAATAGTGGACACCTCGAATATACACATGCATATAGTGTGTGTATATGCATAAACTAACACAAATACAATGCATGTGTTTTGAGTGTAATCAAAAAGGAAATGTTGGTAATATTTTTCATATTCCGAGTGAAGAAAAAAGGGTTATTAACCATACCATAAAGAAAGAATAATCTACTATCACATTACTTGTACATACATTTTTTTTCTCATGTAGTGAATTGAATATATATATTCATTCATATTCAAATATGTATTTATTTTCACCTAAAACATAGTTCTGCTCAAACTTATTGTGAAAAATTTTACAAGCTGACATGCAAAAACCTAAATCTGACTCACAAGAAACATTCTAGAGTGTGTCTGACTGACAGAAATGAAATCAGAGTTATGCAGAACTTTATACAATAATTCCTAGGTATTCACTGCTCAGGGATTTTACTGACATTTGAATATTAAAAAATATAGATATGCCCATTTTTCTAAGATAAAATTGATATAATTGAACATTACTTTTCATAATTGCATCAAAACATGAATTAATTTCCTTTCATTTTGGATTTGGTTCGGGTTAATGTATTTCCTAATGCAAGTCATCAAAAATCATTTTGTCAGGTTGCGAATTGACTTCGAATGGAATTTTCAGGTTCAACCTGATTCGTGCAAAACTCTAGTGTAAATTCAAAAAAAAAAAAAAAAAAATCTTATATCCTAAACTATATAAGACAATAAATTATAAATAGAAGTTCTCCCATACGTCCATTAAAAATATTTCAAAAGTATATATTCCAAAAACACACTCAAAATATATATTAAACATTTAACTGCTAAAAAGGACGTCAAATGTTAATAAAATACATTAAAAGATCTTAATAATTTGACATGTTTTGATTGAATTTACTCAATCATCATCAGAAAAACAACTATTATTCAATTGTTTTTCTGATGATGATTGAATAAATTCAATCAAAACATGTCAAATTATTAAGATCTTTTAATGTATTTTATTAACATTTGACGTCCTTTTTAGCAATTAAATGTTTAATATATATTTTGGGTGTGTTTTTGGAATATATGCTTTTGAAATATATAAGACAAATTAAACTTTCAAGTTTAGAAAGATAGTAAGACTAAAATTTCTAATAAAAAAGTGGATTTTTTTGGTAATTGAAATAGCCCTAAAATGAGACTCTTAAACCATTCATGAGGAGCGTCTTTTACTGAATTTTTAATCTGTTATCACCGGTTTTTCAAAACAGAAATTTTTTACCTAATTGAATCGAGAAAATGCCCTGATTAAATAAGGCAAAATTTACAATAAAAAATAACTGGTGGGAATAATCAAGGATTCTGTGCACCATATGCATCACATATACATGACGCTCGTCCCCAAGGGGTTAGTGGTTAAAATAATTTTTAACTGAATTCAAGACTGAAAAATTACATAACTCTTTTTTTTTCCCTTTTTAAATGGAAAATTTCTCATATTTTGCTATTCATATGCCCATGTTTATATGTGTAAAATAATGCTTGTATGAGTAAGATACTTTTCAGTTCCTTTTGAGCATTGATTTTTTCTTATGATTTTGTTTGCCTCTAGATGTAAGGATAGCTGACTTGTTTTCTACCTAAAGAAATGAATATTATCGAATGTATAATGTAAACCATGAAGTTTAGAGCAAGGTGGGTACATAAATTATTTATAGGCCTGTAAGCAATATTTACTCAAGCTTGTACATATTTACTCAAATAGTGATTTTTTCTCCCCAATTGAAAGTATTTTCTGAATACCATGAATGATCATTGAGTATTTGTTGTTTTTTAATAGTTAATAAATTTATTTAGCTTCTGTCTGTCATTGTTGCTTTAAAATGCCATTGTCACCTTTTTATTTTCGATATTTAAGTGTATATTAGTATTGCCAGGTGTAAATCAGAACTCCCAATGCTCTGGATACCAGTATTTTAAAGTAATTTTCTTTACCTTATCTAATCATAGAATTGTTTGCGATTATAGAGGGTGAAATAAACTGTAAGAAATTAGTGGTGTCCAGATCATTTGGATCCCTGATTTATATGGGACACCTGGCAACGTTAATGTGTATGTATACAGGACAATATCACAAAATATGAAAATTGAAATCTGCACAATAAAATGTCCATTAAATGTTATATAATGCAATTTTCTTTTTTACATTCTAATAAAAAATATTCTTAGAAGCATTTTCGAGACATATTATTATATTCATAATAACACAACAATAAAGCATTTCATCATCATCATCAACAACAACCGTTTTCAATCCACTGCTAGATGTAGATCTCCTCCAGATTTTTCCAATGTTTCCTGTCTAGTGCTTTAGTCATCTAATTTACACAGGCTGCTTTTCTGATTTCATCACTCCATCTTACTTGAGGTCGTCTTCTTGGCCGTTTTACATTTCTGGAATACCGCTGTAGGGTGTTTGTGCTCCATATATTGTCTTGTCTTCTAGCAATGTGCCCAGCCCATTTCCATTTTAGCCATTTAATTCTTTCAATGATGTCAAAAACATTCGTCTGACTTCTTATCTAGGTTATTCTTTTCCTGTCTCTTCTAGTTATACCTAGCATACATCTTTCCATACTTCTCTGTATTGTTTGTAATATTTGTACCATCCGTTTTGTTAACGTCCATGTTTCTACTCCATAAATTAGCACAGGCAAAACACATTTGTTAAATACCTTTCTTTTCAAACAAACAGGCATGTTACTCTTCAGAATAATATTGTTCTTCCCAAAAGCACTCCATCCATTTCTTATTCTTCTATTGGTTTCATTCATGATACTATTATCCAATGATATTTCCTGCCCAAAGTACACATAACTCTGCACTTCTTTAATTTCAGTGTTGTAGACAATTTTATTTTTTGATGCAAATGAATTGAACATTACCCTAGTCTTTTCCAAGTTTATTTTTAATCCCACATTAATGCTAGCTTCTGCCAAATCTTTTAGCATATTTTTCAATTCTTCAGGACTGTTACTGAAAATTAAAATGTCGTTAGCGAATCGGAGATGACTTAAATATTCCCCATTTATTCTAATCCCTTTGTTTTCACAATCCAGTTTCTTGAAAATATTTTCTAAGACAGCAGTAAAAAGCTTATGCAAAATGGTGTCACCTTGTCTTACCCTCTTCCAAGCTTGATCTTTGCTTTTCCTTTGTCCAAGCGGATGGTTGCTGTTGCTTGTAAATTTTTTTTATAATATTGATGTAAGGTTTGTCTATACCAATATCCTCCAGATATTCTACTACTGCTGATGTGTAGACCAAATCAAATGCTTTTTCATAATCAATAAAGGCAAGGCAGAGAGGTAAATTATATTCCTTATGTTTCTCTATGAGTTCCCTTACTGTTTGGATATTATCCATTGTGCTGAATCCACTTCGGAATCCTGCTTGTTCTCTAGGTTGAGCTGAGTCCAAAGCTGATTCAAGTCTTATCGTTAAAACTTTGGTGAAAATTTTATAAATCACTGATAGTAAGCTGATCGGACAATAGTTTTTAATGTTTTCCTTCTCTCCTTTTTTGTAAAGTAGCACCATCACAGCATTATTCCAATCTTCTGGTACATCTGAATTCTTGACACATTTGGGAAACAATAAAGATAACATTTTTGCAAATTCTTCTCCTGTTTCTTTGATAAGGTCGATTGTAATTCCATCTTCGCCAGGGCATTTACCTTTTTTCATAAATCTAATGGCTTGTAAAACTTCATCTGTCATCACTGGGATTATCACTTCAGTTTCTGTTAAATTTTCTCGTGGATCACGTAGGTTGATTTCTTTTTGATTTTCACATTTATATAGATCGTTATAGAATTTTTTGACAATGTGTACTATTTCTTTATTGATGTTGGTGATTGTTCCATCTGCCCTCTTTAGTGCAAAAATACCTTTTCTTCCAACACATAGTTTGCGCCTCGCTGATTTTAAGCTTTTGTTATCTTCTAGAGCTTTCTTGACAAGATCACAGTTAAATTTTTTTATATCTTCTGTAACACATTTTCTTACCATTTTACATAATTCAGCATATTCAACTCTTGATTTAGGATAGTTTTTCTTCCTTTTAAATTCTCTGCGTTTCTTCATCAATCTTCTTGTTTCTTCTGTTATTTTCTTTGTCTGCTTTACTTGTGCATCACCCGCTATCTTCTTTGCAATATCTTGTAGAGTATTGGTTAGTTTCTTGTTCACTACTGTAACATCTTGCTCTTCTTCTAAAGTTGATTGAAGTACTTGGAAATGGTTTTTAAGTTCTAAATGAAATTCTTCTTTATGTTTCTGGAGATTTATTACATCAATTGATTTCTTTGAGTGTAGCAAAAGCTTCATTCTTTCCACTTTAGTATTTAACAGCAGTTTGCATCTAACCAACCTATATTGAAGTTATTGAGAATGCTGCAATCCTGAATAAGATGCTTTTTGTTTGTTAAGATGTAGTCGATTTCACTTGTTGAGCCATTTGCACAACGCCATGTCCATTTTCTTTGTGGCTTTTTCTTGAAAAATGAATTCATGATATACACCTGTTCACATTCTGCAAGCTCAATCAACCTGTTTCCTCTTTCATTACGCAACCCATATCCATGATTTCCTACTGATAACTCACCTTTCTTTTTTTCCCCAATTCTAGCATTCAAGTCTCCCATTATTAATTTTATGTAGCATTTTCCCTTTTGATGCATTGAAACTACTTCTTCATAGAAATCATCAACTTCTTCATCAGTATAGCTTACTGTTGGTGCATAAACTTGGGTAATTTGCAGCTTGTATCTTTTGGACACCTGTATTACTAACCTTGCAACTCTATCTAATGCACTATCATATTCTATGATGTGATTCTTCCATCTTTTATGAATCACAAATCCTACACCGCTTGTTCTTCCATCTTCTGTGCCTCTGTAGTATAATACATATTCGCTGGCAAGATCTATCTTCTCTTCTCCTTTTCTTACTTCACATAATCCTAGGATGTCCCAGTTGATTATTTCTAATTCTTCTTCAAGTTCCTGTAAACGATTTTCCGAATATAGGGATCATCCATTATACGTAGCCAAGGTCATCAACTTATGGCAGCCTAGCCAAGCCCGGTGATTCTTAGCACCCTCTGTCTTCATGTCTTTCTGATCGCTGCCGTAACCAGGAACATGCAGACTGCCGGGAATTAAGGGCTGTGATTTGTTTTGTGAATTCATGGTAAAATAAGGGGGGTAGGTGGCCAAATAGGTTGGAGGAAGCCCATCCGCATTCATTCCCCATGCACTAGGCAAGAGTAGGTACTAACAGGCTGCTCCGGTGGAAAGGACTTAAACTTTTAGATTCTCATTTTCCTGGCATGTCACACTGTGATGTGTGCAAAGTAAAAGGCTTTCTGCTATCATGTACAAATATCTTTTTCTAGTTTTTTTAATTTCTAATTACTAATTATGCCTTATATAACACATATGTGAGGAAGGTAACAAGTTCTGTATTTTACAAATAATTTTCCACAATTAAAATATGATTGTCACTGAAAATGAATGTCGTTTTCTTGGCCTGCTCATTTTAGTTCTTTTTGAGGTATAAAGATGGCACTGCAGAGTAATTCTTCTTGTTCTTGACATAATTCAAGTCAGAAGTAGTAAAATCATTGCTACCATCAAGATCTTTTAGATATTTCTTTGAAAATAATGTGTTTAAAGGCTTTGTAAAAATTGAGTAGACTTTTATTATGTCATTTTCCTGGCTTCAATAAATTACAAATAAAACTGAACATCACACTGAATTTGAGGTACTGTAGAGGAAACATGTTCCTTTAAATGAAATTAAAATGTTAGATCAAAAAAAAAAAACAAGAATGTGAAAAATGTTTTAGAATGGAATTGTCATTATCCTGGCATACATATGCCAAGAAAAGGAAATATAATTGCATAAAAATGAACATAAGCTCTTCAAACTTTAACAATTTTACATTGAAATTCCTTTATTCAGCTGCTAAACTAACATTTTTAAAAGAATCAGAAACTTTGAAACAATTTAAACTTTAAAAAAATTTTGTTTTCAAAATCTCACATTTTGTGATATTCACTCATACATGCTTTCTATGTTTGTTGTCGTTTGAAAAGACAGGTTTATTATAATTTCAAGTCATGTTATTTTGCGAACGCTGTTTATCCTATTTCACCATTTTTCTCAAAATTTGTCACACATATACATTTACTCTCTCCCAATTCTGTCCTTCAAAATGCTTTATTAACATTAATGCTGTCAACATCCTGTTTTATATGTATTTATGAAACCCAGAACATTGAATGTGGTATCATTCAATTTTTTTTTTTTTAACCGGCTTCTGACATAGTACATTCATATTTTGTTAAAACATGTTTTTGATTGAAAATTGACATTATTTAAAAATTAAATTAGCATTATTTTCATAAATGAAATGGAAGGTTTTTCTCAAATCGATGATCCCACAAAAATAAAATAACTTATTATATCACACACAGCAACAGAGTTGGCATGGTTTAAACCAACTGGTTTTTCCTCAAAAAAACCAATTGTTTTTTTTTCAGAACAAATCTCATATAATATTTTCTCTCTTGTAATTTAAGTGTTTGAAATTATTGAATATAAATAATTTCTACTTTTAACAGTCTATTTCAGCAGTTAACATGATGACATAGTGAATCTAGGTTAACCCATTTATGCCTTGCATCCCTTTTTGGGGGCATTTCGAATTTTAATATTTTTTTGTAATTTTCTTCTTCTTTACAACATGAAAATTGAGTGAAGTAATTGTCTATAAATGTCTTTATCTATAACCGAGAGATGACAGCATAATATGGATATTTATAATGAAGACCTTTTTTCGGTGTTTATAGATTTTTCATTTTTCAATAATGCGAAATGTAAAAAGTAAGTTTATTTGTATTTTTTGTATAAAGAATACAAATAAATAAGTACTGTATTTTCGGGTGTATAGCCCGCAGGTTATACAAGAAAAAAACATTTGGAATAGCCGCTGCGGCTTATACACGGTGCGGGTTATACAAAGATTTTTTTAAAAAAAGAAACGGAAATCGTGATTTTTCTATAATTTTTAAACCCCAAAAAATTTCAAAATACTTCGAAATTTGTGAATTTTTTTTGCTATGCCGCGAAATTTAAACAATTTTCCCGTGTTTGTAATGTTTTTTTCACTGTTACAAAGCATTATAAATTGTTATTTTTATTTATTTAAAAATGAAAAAAGTTCATTACGTAAAATCCCGATTGTAAGCCACCCCCCTTTTTTTAAAGAAAAAACAGTTAAACTTGGGAGGGGGCTTATAATCGAGATTTAAAAAAAAAAAAAATATTTTAAAACCTGTTTTATGATTAATTTAGAAGTAAATAAGGTACATACAGGGGCAAGTATCTTCCATATTTTGACAGCTTTCCTATTTGTAAAAAAAATCTACATTCCCCCCCCCCCCCCCCAAAAAAAAAACCTCCAAAAAAAATCTAAGTAAAATTTTTAAAAATTATCTTTTTTTTCAAATGCGCTTCTTTATTTGTTATTTTACTGCAACAATATTTAATTAATCATTTAACCCCCGTTCCAAAAAATATTGCTTCCCCCTTTGCCCCTCCCTCTGGTACCAAACATGCATATTTTAACCTATAAAGCTCTTTAGATTTCTTAATACACAATATGCTATACAAATACACCATACTTACAGTAAATAATCTATCAGCTAAATTATTGTCTCTCCTGACTCTCGTATCACGATCCCCCTTCCCCTCTCTGCATCTCATGCAGTTTAAAATCTGTAATTTTTTTTAACATTTCTGTTTGATTTGTGACTTTGTCGTAAAATATTTAAATAACCACCTAAATTATTTCACTCCCTCGCCTCAAAAAATGTTTTCCTTTCTCTTTTGTTCCCCTCCCCCCCAATACACGCAGTATATTTAAAAACAAATTGTTTTTACTTTTTTTTTTACTCAGGTGTTGAATTCAGGGGGTGGCCTGGAGGTTACCCCCCCCCCCCGAAAGATTTGACATTTTGTATTTCCAATGGTCAAAAAGTGTGATCCCCCCCCCCTCCCCGGAACCACAGAAATCCCACCCGGAGAAAAGTGTCTGTATTCAACACTGTTTTACTCTATTTAATCATAAAATACACATGTAATTCAAGGGTTACAACAGCTAAATTGCAGAAAAATCTTTTGCTTTCTTTCTGCATATTTAACCCCCCCCCCCCCTCCACACACACACCACCACCACCACTGCCATTTGGGGGAAAAGGATGGGGAAAAAATTTCAAAGAGGATGAAGATTTTAAATGAGTGATACTTGTAACAGATTATGTAGATGAGATTTTAGATCAGTCACCTTGCTACAAAATACAGTTGCACCTCGAAAATCTGGACATTCAAATTCCGGAAATCTCTAAAATCCGGACATTTTTCTGATTTCAGTTTTATTAATTTTTAAAATAAGACAGCTGTATCTTTCATATTTCTCATCCAATGCAGTTAAATTCTTTCAAATACAAACACTAAATAAATGAATATAGTTATATTCTGGTAAATGATTGACCATTAATTAAATACTTTAATTGTTACAAAAACTTTGTAACTGGAAAGTTAAAAAAGGGCATAAAATTGAAAAACGTTGATGACTCGAAGCTTCATATATTTTAATTCCAATAAAATCACTAAGTACATATTTATAACTAAAGAAACAAGCATGCAATTTCATTTTCATTTGATTGAACTGAAACGTAAACAAACTTGATAGCCACTCTTTTATTAACACTCTTCTGCAACAGAATGATCAACCGAGTGACACATTGCCCTATGACCTTGAAGCATGCATTCGCCGATCTGGATGTGTTTGTTTCAGTTTCGTTTCTTTGAAAAGAACTTAAAATGCAGTAGGAAAATAAGAAAACGAGGTTGTTGTTTTCTTTTTGCGATGTTTTGACAAAATACTCGTTTTTTTTTTTTCTCCCCGCAATCCTTTGCAAAATTTGCTTTTTTTTTTCAGTTTACACTCGTTTTATAAAACTGGCAATTTTTTCTGCGATTGACTGACAAAATTGATTTTTTTGGGGTGATCGTTTGTGAAAATTCATAATTTTTTCCGTGACAGACTGACAAAATATACTATTTTTTTTTCTTACTCTTTTGACGAAATTTGTGATATTTTTCCTTGATTGTTTATTGAAACTCTGATTTTTTTTTTTTCCTTTCCACAACCTATGACAAAATTCGCGATTTTTCTCAGCGAATAGTAGACAAATTTGATTTTTTTTCTCCCTTTAATTGATTATTGAAATTAGCAACTTTTTACAGTGATCAGTTGAAAAAAAAATCTCTAATTGTTTCTTAGATATGTGACGAAATTCACGATATTTATCCATGATTGTTTGAAGAAATTCTCTAAATATACTCACGGAAGAATCGTGCAATTTTACATGTCATCTCAAAGAATCCCCCCCCCCCCCCCTCATGAAACTCTAGAAATGGCACTAAACCTTCTCAAATAAAGATTTTGTGATCTAACTACACGATTTCACTCATATTTAACATGCATTAAGAGATTTTATGTTAAGAAGTTTATTTTCTTTTCCAGATTTTTTTTTTTTTTTTTCTCTGAGGATTTTTTTTTTTTTATGTTTGATTTTTCAGACTGGTGGCCGATATTTCTTTAATTTTCAAAACCGAATGACTTAAATTTTCAGAAAATTCGGAATAAAATTACTTCTGTATTATCTATTGTGTACTATATTTTAATTTATTGTGTTATAATATGTATATTTAATTTCAGTATAAGTGTTATGTTTTAGTGTACCATTCCTATTTTATAAACTTAATTCGGCAATTTGATCATCGTTTATTGCACTAGGGGAAAAATGCATTTTGTATGTTATTATATTGCCATGAAAAGTATTTTTTAACAGACCTCCAAAATCCAGAAAATTCGAAGATCCGAAATCGCCGCAGTCCTGCCGATTCTGAATTTTCGAGGTTCAACTGTAAGAAACAGGGCAGGATTTTTTTACAAACTAAATTTGAGGATTTTAAACTTTGCAGAAATAAGAACTTTTGGAGAAAGAGGTGTAATTTAAATAATCGATTATATATTTGTTGTTATTAGCGAGCAACAAATAAAACAATAGAATTAAGATTGCCACGATTTTAAACTTTTTGTACTGAGGAGGGGGAGGAAGAGCAGAGAAAGGAAGCGGACATTTCATGCAGAGGGGTGGGTGGGGTTCATTAATATTATGTGAAAACATGTAGAAATTCTCCAGAACAGTCAAAATATTCCCTTAGATTTTTAGATACATTTTTTCCCACAAAAAATTTTGTGAAATGAAGGGGGAGGAGCTTACAATCGGGATTTTACGGTAATGACCCCTAATTTCGAACCCTGATCGAAATATACATTTGTAGATGGTGTATAGCCCGCGGGCTATACAACGACGCAACTCCGCGGCTTATACACGAACTTTTTTTACTGTACTGCTCGGTTTAGGGGTGCGGGTTATACACTGGGTGTGGGCTATACACCCGAAAATACAGTAATAATCTTAGCTTGTAAGCTTCTTTGAAATACATATTTTTTCTAATTGCGAAATTATATATGTTTAAGCCTATTTTTATGCATGTTTGTAACATACAAAATATAGGGCGCTAAGCGCAAATGGGTACATATTCCTATTAGCCATTTAAGGGACAGTTATTTATCTAAAAAGTCCTTTTCAAGATGATTTTGAAATAAATTGTTTTTTAGCCTCAAGTAAGATTATTCCTAATTTATTATTAATTATACTTATAATGTTATTAGTCTCTGTAAAGAAGTAAATGTATTTTGTAATAGCTCATAAAAATACTAAATATAGTACATAATATACAATTTAAAAGCTTAATTTTCATAAATTTACACAAAACATATAATTATGCATTTTTCCACATATGTATATTTCCATATTTAGTACGTTTACATTTTATCAAATAAATATAAAAATATTTTTGCGTAATTTTTTTTAGTATTTTAAGTTTATTTTGCAACATTTTAAAGTAATTTCACCAACAAATTTGTGTAAACAAAAATTCAGGCATAAATGGGTTAAATGTTTGTATACATGTAGAAAAAAAAATTTGCATGTGTTGACGATCTGTTGTTTATCTGAGGCTCTAAAGAGAAAATTTAAAACATGTGAATTTAACAAAGATAAAATAGATTAAAAATATTCAATATTTAACATAAAATATTTTCATTTTTTAAAAATGCTGATTATTTAAGCAACTAATAACATAAAATTATCTTTAAGATTTGAGTCAAGCTGTAAAAGAAAATTATCTTGATTGGGGAGATTATCCTTTTAGAATAAAAAACAAACTCAAGAATAAGAGGACATTGAAAAATTGGGTGCTAGTTATAGCATTTCAATATTAATTTGTCTGTTATTTGACACTCCAATCTAATGGCCAAAAATGACTTGGAATCATCACACAAAAAAACAAAATCACAAGAAATATTTGAATCTAAAAAATTCTTTAACAACCTCAGATACTGATATTATATAAAAAAGTTGATACTGGCCATATTATAACTGGAGATATTGTCTTGCAGATGAATTTATTTATATTTGTGAAGTAATGACTAGGTCAAGAGAAAATTATTAAAATGTTCAGTGAACTAGTTTTCACTAAAAAAAAAAAAAAAAAAAAAATAGTTAAGGTAGAGAAATCCTTTATTGGTGTTGGCTTCTATAATCAAAATAGCTCAAGAAATTGAATTGTAAAAAAAAAAAAAAAAAGAAAGCAATAAGTTAATTTCTTATTTTAAATCCAAATTCTGTTGAATTAAGCACCTATTTACTTTTAACTAAAATATGTGATAAGATATTTTTAAAGCGTCTAACATAATCCAAAGTAGTGGTACTTTGGATCTAACAAGAAAATGTTTGGGGAGGGGGGATCGAGAAAAGGTGTGCTTGAGGCATAATAATAAAAACAAGTCATAAAAGATATATTATTAATTTTTAGTTTAGTCATTTAAAAACAATGTGTATTATAACACAGCTTAGAAAGTGCCAACTCTGATGGCTTTTCAAATGTTTTAGTCGATGACAACTTTTGTAAAACTACTGTCCATTTTAATATCAATATTTTCAGTTAGTCTAAAAAGCTGATAAATAGGTATTTCTACTTATTTTACTGTCCCCCTTTTTTAAACATGGCAATTTCAGATAAGTGTCAAGTGACAATGCACAGAAGTTCTTGAAAGGTGTAAAGACTCAACTGCTAAATGTCAAACCATTGCAAGAAATCATTATAAAAAGCCTTTATTTTCAATAAAAGATCATAATTGTTCATGCAGTGTTGTAAAAGAAAAATCACACATCCCAGATAAGTTTTTCAAAGAAATTTTTTTTAAATGGCCATGGGAAATTATATTACTCTTGAAACTACATCATATATTTATTTAATAGTAGTACTAATCAAAAGATTGTTTATTAAGATTTTCAAGGTATCAATATTTCACTATGGAGATTATTTTATTCTTGGAGCATAATACATAGCTGTTACTAACAATAATTAAATTTTAAATTTTCTACATAACTGACTGCAATTATTTATTTAAATGAAGTTATATTACTTATATACCCAACAATGTTTATTTTTATCAATAAATATGCTTGTATATGTAATAGGAAAAGATATTTCAAAAAATCTGGTTTAAACCAAATAAACCGGTTAAAAAAAAAAAAAACACTTTTTTGCCAACCCTGCTCAGCAATGATTAGGAAAAAAAAATAAAGTGTGGCGTCTGCACATTTGTCTGTTTTATATTTATGTTTAAAAATCAAAATTAAAATTTAGAAGAATAGATACCATTGATCAACCGGAAGCAGCGTTATTTGACATGAGGCTTAAAAGCTATGCTTTGTTACATTAGATTAAATTGTATTTTATATGTTTTAAATTTACTTTTCTTTGTCTGGTGTTTTTCCCAAAGCAATGCCATCCTCTTATAAGGCAGTTAAATTATAATTGTTAATTTTTTGTCGCACACACATTTTGCTATTTTTGATCGCTTTTTTGCTCCAACTTTGATAAAATGAATGAGATGATATTCTGGTTTTAACTAATGTTGTTTGTAAATATTTTTTTTTTTTAATTTAAATCTTCATCTAAAAAATATTATAATAGTATTGCTAAAAAATATTAGATTGGAGTAGAGTCTAAAGCTCTTGCACGGGTCCGCTGATATATATATTTTATTTCTGATGTCAACTTTCCTTTTTCTATGCACATACAAAACGCACAATGATGGATGGGGAGCAGCAATATTTTGACATACTACACTGAAATTTTGTTAAAACACATTGCTTGATTAAAAAAAACTTAATAATTAAAAATAATGAAAAAAGTATCAGAAATTTTTTTCAAAGAATGTGCTGCTCTGCTGGTGTTTTTTAATTGACAGACAGCATATAATTTCTTTTCCTTTAATCATTAGTAATTTACATACATAATAAGTAAAAACTTCTTAGCAAGAATATTTTTTAAAAAAATAACATATTAGAAGGGCAGTATTTTTACTTTTTACTAGCCAGGCAGGTCAGTGCCTTTGACAGCATAGATCAGAGTTTTGTCTCTCTCTCCAACATTCAACTGATAGTGCAAGAAACATGGTATGTTGTTGCAAGCTCTGCTGCCTTTAACAATGTAGACCCAGGCTTCAAGAAGTTACAGAGTGGTGTTGCTCCTGGTTATAATTATACTGTATTGAATATTACAAAAATTTGTTCTTTACTTTTTTAGAAAGTAATTTAACTGATTTAACCTTCCTACCCTGAAAGGGTCTAATCGACCCATTTCTATAATTCATTTCATTCAATTCGAACCAGAATTTTTTTGTAAAGTAAGATAAATAAAAGGCACCGAAAACTAATATAAATAAATACATTATAAAGTTTTTAAAGAAAATTCTGGTGTTAAATGTTTTTATTAAGGTTGAGTAAAATTTCAACAGGGTAGGAAGGTTAATTATGCAGTTTTATGTTTTTTAACTTTTGTTTGTATCATCCTGATAAAGTTCCATGTTTAAGTCATGCATTTATTTTATCTTTATTAATATGTATTCTATTTCTTATTGCATGTTTCTTATTTTGTTCAGCAAATTTTATAAAAATTTCTAAAACCTCTGCTCTAATCCACCTGTAGGATAACCTTGCCAATTCTGAAGTACTCTTAAAGAGGATAGAAATAGAAGTTATTGCAGAATTACTGAAGAGTACAAGAAATAGTTGTAAAAACCATAAAGAAATTTAATTTACAAAAGAATTATCTGGTTTTTAATTTTTTTAATCTCTCTTAATGGATATTTTATCAACTGCATTTTTCCTCCACATGAAATATTAGTAACATTAAGAGACTGTAATAAAACTACTTTGTTTGAGAATTGTGAATCTAAGTAATAAAGTTACTCCACATTTTAAATGTAAAATGTACATATTCTTTCAAAGAATATAATTTAAACAAGTATTGGTTTTCTAACCATACACAATTAATTGGAAGAGCTTGCAGATTAATTGAATTTGTGAGAAATCTCTTGAGTACATTTTTTTGCAACCTTCATGAAATAATTCAATTTTTTAGATTTCTTTTATTTTCAACCTATTAACATGTAATAAATGTTCTTCAGGTGCTGTATAACTTAAATATATATATGTAGCTACTGGTCAAAGTTATTATAATGGAAGTAAAAAGAGTACAAAAAAGAAAAAGAGGTGATGAAAATAAAGAAAGAAAAAAAATCACGACAAGATAATAATGAAGCAAAAAGAAAGTTTGCCAAAATCGTAGGACGAAATGATCATCAAAGATTTGAAAGTTTTTTATGTACTCCAGAAGGCAACAGCATGTTCAATATTCTATATAAAAATAAAATGCACCATAATATGTCTAGTATTTTATGGGGAGCAGGCTGTGGTTCTATACAAACTTTTCAAGATCTTTATAATCTGTGGTTTGATTCTGGAGGAAATCCAACAAAACATTTAAAGACTCTAAAAGAAAATGGGATAAAAATTTCCAATATTTCTTGTATGTTAAATAAAACAGGGGCTAAAGGTAAAGATGCCTATGAGGAGATTTATTGTCTTTGGTTTGATAAAAATGGAAATCCAACAAAATATCTTCAAACTCTATTTAAAAATAAAATAAGTTTTTCCAATATATCTGCTATTTTACATGGAACAAGAGGGAAATTCAAAGAAACTTTCAAAGAAATTTACAAACTTTGGTTTGACAGATATGGAAGTCCAACAAAATGCTTTTATAATCTCAATAAAAATGGACTAAATATAGCCAGTGTATCCAGTATTTTAAATAGGGCAGGCATTAAAGCTAGGAAAGCATTTGAAGAACTTTATAATCTGTGGTTTGATGAAAATGGGAATCCCACAAAATGTTTATTAACTCTAAAAGAAAATGGGGTAAATATAACTAACATTTCTGGTATTTTGAACGGTGCTGGAGCAAAAGCCAAAGAAGCTTTTAATGAGCTTTATTTCCTCTGGTTTGATGAAAATGGAAATCCTACAAAATATTTACAAACTTTAGACAGAAACAATGTAAATTTATCCATTATGACTGGTATTTTACATAAAGCTGGAGCTAAATCAAAACAAGCTTTTGTGGAGCTGTATGATATTTGGTTTAATAAAGATGGAAAACCAACAAAATATTTAAAAACTCTTTATAAAAATGGAGTAAATTTACTTAATATATCAACTATTTTACATGGAGCTGGGGCTAAGTCTAAAGAAGCTTTTGAGGAGCTTTATAATCTTTGGTTTGATAAAGATGGAAATTTCACAATATATTTAGAAATTCTAAAAGAACATGGGATAACAATATCTAACATATCTGCTATTTTGCGTGGTACTGGAGCTAAAGCCAAAGACATTTTTATCGAATTTTGTACATTGTGGTTTGATGAAATTGGAAATCCCACAAAATATTTACGTAATCTTGTTAAATATGGAGTAAGAATATGTGATATATTTGGTATTTTACATGAGAGAGAAATTAAAGATAAATCAGCTTTTGAAGAACTTTATAATCTTTGGTTTGATAAAGGTGGGAATCCAACAAAATATTTACAAATTCTAAATAGAAATGAAATATATCTAAGTGATATAACTCTAATTTTATATGGAACTGGAGTTGAAGCTAGTCATGTTTTTGAAGATCTTTACAATCTGTGGTTTGATAAAGAAATACATCCAACAGATTATTTACAAACTTTAGTTAAAAATAAAATAAATCTATCTGATATGCTTAATATTTTGAAAGGAGCAGGAGTTAAAGCTGAAGAAACTTTTAAAGAACTTTATAATCTTTGGTTTGATAAAAATGGAAACCCAACAGAATATCTGCAAATATTGTATAAAAATGGAATACATCTATTCACAATATCTAGTATATTAGCTGGTGCAGGAATTAAGGCTAAGCAAACTTTTGAAGGTCTTTTAAATCTTTGGTTTGATAAAAATGGAAATCAAACAAAGTATTTACAAATTCTAAATGAAAACGGAACTGATGTATCTAAAGTTGCCTGTATTTTACATAAAACAGGAGATAAAGCTAAATATGTTTTTGAGGACTTTTACAATCTTTTGTTTGATAGTCAAGGAAAGCCAACAAAATATTTAGAAGATTTTATTAAAGCTGGTTTTAATTTGAGTAACTTGTGTGCTATTTTAAGTGGAGCTGGATCTAATGTTTGTTCAGCTTTAACAGATTTTTATAAAATTTGTTTTGATAACAATGGAAATCCAAGTGACTATTTAAAGGATTTTATTGAGGCAGGTTTTAAAATGAGCCATCTATCAACTGCATTCTATGCATCAGGAACTAAAGCATCAAATAATTTAAGAAAATTTCATGATGTTTGTTTTGATAGTGCAGGAAAACCAACAAAATATTTAAGTAATTTCACAAAAATAGAGATAAACTTCAAAGCAAGTGATTTATGTTGTGTGATGAGTCAAGCAACAAATTGCTTAAAAGAATTTCACGATTTTTGTTTTGAAGAGGAAGGAAATCCAACAAAATATTTACGTGACTTTATTAAAATAAAGTTCAAACCAAGATTTTTATCTAAAATGTTATGTGGAGCAGGAAGTAATATTTGTTCTGCTGTGGAAGACTTTCATAAAGTTTGCTTTAATGAAGATGGTTCCAAAACAAAATGTTTAGAGGATTTTGTTAATGTGGGTTTTACAATGTGTGATTTGTCTCGAATATTATATATGTCCGGAGTTGATACTGCTTCTGTTTTAAGTAAGTTTCATAAACTTTGCTTTCACAAGGAAAAGGGATATTTAGGTCATTTCTTAGCCAAAGAAGAACATTTTGATCCCAAAAAATTAACTCGTCTGTTTTTTAAAGCTGGAGCCAAAACTTGTTTCATGTTTAAAAAATTACACTGTATTTGTTTCGATAAAGAAGGAAACATAACAGAATATTTAAATACTCTTCTTGCAGAATATGAAACTGAACAGGTACAACATTTGTTACATCAAGAAATAACAAATGTTTCTACTCTTTCTTCAAATTTTGAACAGAGAGATATTGGGGAAGTAATATGCCTGAAAGAAATAGAGATAATAACTATTGATGAAGCAAATGTAATAACTATCGATTGAAACATTAACTTATTGAGAAAATAAAAGGAAAACTGAGAAATATTTTAATATAAGAAGAATGTTATTTGTTTTTATAGAAAAGAGGATTGTGATCTATGTAATTCATGTTTGAAACTTTAAAAAAAGGATATAGCTGTATTGAAATCAGTGTAAAAAACTTAGTCTTTAATATGTTTATAAATAATTATTTTTCAAGATTTTATATATATCTTCTGAATAAAAAATTTTAGTCATAATCCTGTTTTTATTTTGAGCAGATTGAATTTAATTGAATGTTATTCTCAGACACACACACACAAAAAAATTATGTCAGAGAATATCTGCTGTCTCTAACACGCGCTCTGTATGTAGATTGATAAAAAAAAAAAAAAAAAAAAAAAAATGGGCAAATTTTAAAAAGTGGTAATACAAATCTAAATAAATATTTTTCATATGAGAAACCAGGATCGTAATCCATTTTTTTTTTTTTTGTAATAATGCAGAGTGTCTTGCTTCCTTCCGAATATAACTATAATTCATAATTTAATTAAAATAAAGATATTTGAAAGCAGTTTTTAATAGACTTACTTTGCTTTGTGTCAAATCAGGCGCGGATCCACGGGGCGGGGCGATCGCCCCCCCCCCCAAAAAATCCACCGATTATTGCGAATTTCGACAAATGGTCTCCGAAAAAAACCAATTTCGTGAATTGTTCGCAGGTCAAAGGGTCGCAAAAAAACGCGAATTTCGTCAAAAGATCGCACAAAAAACGCCAATTTCGTCAAATGATCGAGAAAAAAATGCGAATTTCGTCAAAGGATCGCGAAAAAACGCGAATTTTGTCAAAGAAGCGCGGAAAAAATGCGATTTTCGACAAAAAATCGCACATTTCATCAAAGGACCACGAAAAAAAACGCAAAATTCGTCAAAAGATCGCAGAAAAAAATGCGAATTTCGTCAAAGGATCGCATAAAAAAACTCCAATTTCGACAAAGAATTGCGGAAAAACGCTAATTTCGTGAAAGAATCGCACAAAAAACGCTAATTTCATCAACAGATCTCTGAAAAAAGGCGGATTTCTTCAAAGAATCGCGAAAAAAATACGCAAATTTCGCCGAAAAAACACAAATTTCGTCAAAGGGCCGCGGAAAAAATGCACAATTAGCACAGGGAAGAGACTCCCCTAGGTGCAAATCCACGAAGTGGGGGGGGGGGTCGATCGGGGCAAAGAAGAGAAGAACAAATTTACCAAGTTGGTTTATAAGAAATCAACACACCATACGTATTTTAACTGACTGGGATTAGGATATAATCCTCTTTTGTTCATTCATCAAATACCCTTGCAATAACAGTACATTTTTTACACATTAGTGGCTGTCTTCAGAAAACATTAAGATGCTTTAATTTTTCAAAGGACCTTTCTTTTTCTTGTTTCTTTCTTTCTTTCGAAATTGTATGAATCCCATTCTTTTCTCAAACAATAATGCACTTCTCAAAAATACTGTTATACAGAAATTAGAATCGTTAGCTTCTTTGAAAGAACGAAAAAGTTTCAACACTTTAAAGGGATCCGCATAATGTTGTCAATTTATGTTGTAGAGATTCAACAAAAGGTACACGAAGTGGCATCATCCCCCACCTCAACCCATAGTGTCAAAAATTATGTCGCCATATCCCTTTTGACTGGACATAATCCTATTTTGTTCACTAATTTCCGAAACGTCAGTGAGGTTTACCATTGACACCCGAAAAGTGTTTGGTTTTCGTTTGCTTGTCGGTGTGTTCCGCGAGAACTGTCGTTAACAGCATTGGATTTATATCATGGGGGGGGGGCGACCCCCCCCCCTCGTGGATGCGCTCCTCTTGGTGCTAATTGTGCGTTTTTTCCACATCCCTTTGACGAAATTCGCGTATTTTTTTCGCGATTCTTTGACAAAATTCGCATTTTTTCTGAGATCTGTTGACGAAATTAGCGTTTTTTGCGCGATTCTTTCGCGAAATTAGCGGTTTTTCCACAATTGTTTGCCGAAATTAGCGTTTTTTTCTGCGATTCTTTGACAAAATTCGCGTTTTTTCAGCGATCTTTTGACCTGCGAACGATTGATAAAATCGATTTTTTTCGGCAACCATTTGTCGCAATTCGCGATAATCGATGGATTTATATTTTTTTATCCAAGGGGAGGGGGGGGGGGTCGATTCGCGCCTGTGAAGAGGTATAAACACCACTTAGATGACACATTTTGACTTTCAAGGATGTTAAGGCCCTTCAAATTTCTGAAGGGGATCCTTTTTCAGAGATTACCCTCTTTCAGAAATCTGATATTAAAAAATAGATGCGATTGTTATGTTTTTCAGCTACGGTAATTGGTTCTTATATATTTTTTAGTGCTGAATCCAAAAATGACCTTCATTTTTTACCATACCATCACGTCAGGATTTTTCCCAAATCGCAAATTTTTAAATAGTCGAAATATTGCGAAAATCTGCTACTATAAAATAGAGACAACTTTTTTTCCACAATAATTTATTCATTTTTTTGCTTATACTATGGATTTTTACAGTTAAACGAGTAAAATATTGTGTATTTAAAATCCTTATAATTTTATTCCATGCGTGGAAGTTTCTTTGAACCACTCATGCTCTGCTTCGTGCTTTTCTTTTTAATCTTCTCTATGGGGTTCATCTCTGTATCCTCTTTTATTTTGGCGGTTGATAAGGCTAGGAAATTTGTGGCAGATGTATTTAAAACATTTACCTTCTTTTGTTAATGTTTTGAGAGATTTTCACTATTTTTAGCCCCCGGTACAGTATGCTATTTCTTTCTCCCAGCTTATTTTGTGACATCTCCAAAAAATAACGTTACCTTACAGAAGCCAGCCGTGAAACAAAGCCGAATACTCTAGTAATTTTTTAGCAAACTTCTAATTATCGCTCATTTTCAATGTTTATACCGTCATATTCGAATATTATATTGTCATTTTTTTTTTTTTTTTGTAGTTTTTAGAGCCATTTGCTTAATATTGGCAACGGAAGAACTTTATTTCTGCAGAAAGTGAAAGGAAAATAGCAATTATATCTTTTTGTTGCCATTTTCCCTTAAAAACTGAAAAAAAAAAAGTTAAAATACGTGCTATTTTCAAAAAATATAAATGAAAGATTTTTGATAAAACAGGGAGCTTTTAGAAACTAAATTTCATTTTAAATATCTATAATGATAATACAAACAAATGAAGGCTTGTGAATCTTTAGATGGCCGATTTTTTGTCGAGTTTTTTGAATGACGAAATCTCTTTTTTGCGTGTGTGTGTGTATTATTCAGCGATAGTGACGTCTTAAGCGTACTTTACTGTAGATGTTGTTTAACACTGGATCGCAAATGATGAATTCTTCACCTGATGTGGATGGCGTCACTTTATGTAAAATAAAATCGCATGTTATAAGTCTTAAAACTGAACTACATTAGAGCCCCGATTATCGGAGTTTCCGCTTTCACCGAGTTATTTTCTTCTGATGCACTGATGGCTTCCATTTTTTTTTTCAAAAAAAGCTATGGCCATTCCCCCCCCACCCCATTCTGACCATAAAATCAGAGTTAACTTTTTACGACTGCTCTTTCATTTTCACCTAACACTTCATTTATAACGACTGTTTCATAATAATGGAAGCCACCAGTCCATCAGAAGAAAATGATCCATTCCAAAGGTATAAGTTCGATTAACTCGGATAATCGGGACTCTACTGTATCTATATTTATATACATATATTTTTTTTGTCATCGGGGGCGACACTAAATTCTGAAAAGCAGAATTCCTGTTTTCTAGTTTTACTTTTTAACTTTGAAATTTACGATTTGCGAAAATCGTGACGTAATGGTTAAAAATGAAGGTCATTTTCGTATCCAGTGCTAAAAAATACATCAAAATCAATTACCAAAAGTTAAAAAACACAATCATCGCAGGCTTGTGTTATTAATGTTGTTCACTATAACTAAAAGAACAAAAAATAACATACTTAATTACCATAGTACAAGAGTAAAAAGAAAAAGAAAAAAATAAGACAGTTAATAAATAAATTATGTTATAACGTTTTTTAATTTTACGACCTAATAAGTAACAATAAACCATATTTTGAGAGGGCGGGATTATATAATAAGAGTGTTGGATAACTGAGTGTTTCGGTTAATCAGACGTCGGATAATCGAAAGTCTGTAATATTTTAAAATCGCATTAATTATTTCATATTAATTTTAAAATTAACTGCAAGGAATGATTTGAGCAACAG
Source organism: Maratus speciosus (assembly GCA_963932465.1). NCBI lineage: Eukaryota > Metazoa > Arthropoda > Arachnida > Araneae > Salticidae > Maratus > Maratus speciosus. Next base: position 6,403,854 of record OZ010799.1, on the reverse strand, counting down.
AAATTATGACTACGTTGATTATATGTCAGTCGGGATCGCCCCTCCCAAAACGATTCTCTGGATCCGCCCTTGTGTCAAATACAATGATATCATTAAAATTGATGAACAGACAGTGGATTATATGCTCTTAAAAACTATAAGTATGCACTAAAACAGTTCAACATATGCTTAGGTACTTATAAGTTTTCATGAAAAACCACTCTATTGTAAATCACCAAAAATTGTTTTGATATAAAGCTGTAAAAAATTGTTAGGGAATTTAAAGTAATCTGAACATGTTATAGCTATGAAGTTACAATGTGCATTTATGCTCAATTTTATGCATTTATATGTTTTAATCATAAAAAACCTTAAACTATGCAATTACATATAATTCACTGTCTGGTGATGGAATTGTTCAACATTGCAATTAGTGAAACTGTATGAATTGCCAATTTCTCGTCGTTTGTTTCAAATTTCATTAAAATATCTTCATTGTTGTTAAAGCTGTGAGTTAAAATTCAGGTAAGATACCCTGTATCTTTGAGTGAATAAGTAAATTGCGACCCTAGTTTCCTATACAAAAATCGCTTATTGTAGTATTAGTGTTTGTTATTGTAGTAATACAGTTCTTAACCTTCTGAGCAGTTTGGACATATTTTTCCTTTTCCCCAAAACAACTTAAATGTGCTATAGAAAAAAATATTTTAAACAGAATTGTATTTTAAAATGTAATATCAAATAAAAGGGCATGAAGTGTATTTTAGAAACAAACAGGTAAAGAAAATTTACATTAACATTATTTTTATAAAAATCCAGGAAAGCCCTCAAGACGTTTGGAGGGTTAAAAATTTTCTAATCTTTTCTAAATCTCCCTGTATATGGGCATGCCCACTCATTACTCTTGTGATCATTAGAGCAATTTTCCATAAGTACTTCTAATTATTTTATTACAAAATATAACTAAGATAAAACTTTATAATAACATTGTTTTCCACTCACGTAACATATATATAATTTGTAACAAACAGCATTTTACCTTGAATATTAAACAAAACAAAAAGCATTTATAATATATTAAATCAAAATTTTGTCATAAATTAGATGCATTTCATGTGAGTGGAGCACAATGGTATTTAACTAGTTAGATCAATTTTTATCTTTATTATATTTTGTAATAAAATAATTGGAAGTATTTTTGAAAATTTGCTCTAATGGTCACAAGAGAAACAGTGGACGTTCTCATTTAACAGATAGGCGCCAAGTGATAGAACCAGGGACCCGGAGCTGGAGCTGGAGCTGGAGCTCTAAATTTTCCCCAGCTCCAGGGCTCCTTTAGTTTTTAATATTCTTTTAAATCTTTTTTTTTTTTTTCAGTCTTTTAAATTTCTAGGCTTAAAATATGTTAATTACAGTAGAAGATCTTTATAACGCGATTCTATATAATGCAATTCTCCCTATAATGCACAACTTCTCAGATGTAAACAATGAATTTTGCAGGTAAGAAGCACCTGAAATCCCACATCGTAAAAATTGCTACTCTCTAGAAAACTACATTTGATACATTAATTCAACTTTATCTTCTTAATTCAAAACTTTTTAATGAAAAAAAAATTGCTATTATTACAATAAATATTATATTTTTGGAAATGAGTAATATAATGAATGATTGGGTCCAGGTATAGTTGGACATGTTTATAAAATAAACAATATAAAATGATCATATAATGCAAAAATTTATAATTTGGATAATTCCTGGTGACAAGAAGTGCAGTATAAAGGTACTCTAATGTATTTTGGTATGTTTCAGATTTATATGGTCGTGTTTATAAGGTAAATTTAATGATGTGTGAAATGTGATCCATATAATGCAAAATTCTATATAACGCACAACCTTGCATTTTTAGGTTTGCGTTATAAAGATCTTCTACTGTACATCATTATTCAGTATTTTAATTATATCATTTTTTAGGTTTTTATTATTATTAGTAGTACCTAGGAAACCTTCTCGAAACATGGTAACACTACTTTACTTCTACTTTCTACTTGAACTAAGTGACAACACTATTCGAAAACAAATATGGCCGCCTGTTGTTTGCATGTGTAGTTGTACAATTTTGGCTGTTTGAAAAGTGTAGAAGAAATTTAAGATTTTTGTGTTTAAAATTCCACCAAACTTTCTATTTTAAAAGCAAAAGCTAAAAGATGTCATACTTTCTGAACAAGCATTTGAAGTTTGATAAGAAGAAAAATGCATTTTGTCAGATCTTTAATGAAGGTAGAAAGTATTTGTAAGCAAAAAATTAAACGTGTAAATTAAAATCTGCAACTCAAAAGCGCGAAGTTGGAGCTGGAGCCACAGTATTTTCTCTAGGAGCAGAGCTGGAGCTGGAGCATCAAAAATTGTTCGGCTCCAGGTCACTGGATAGAACCCATTTAACAGATGATCCAGTCTTGTATATCAAGTTGCTAGTGCAAATGTGGATAAAGTGGCTTGGTCCACTCTGGCACTGCCAACTTAATTGCCATTTACTTACTGAAGAAGTTTTATCTTCTCTGGCACTGGCCAGTTTGATAAAAAAAAATTGTACAAATTTTAGAAAACATTTTTGTCAAAATCACAGCTTGCGAGGTTTATTTGATGTGATTCTTAATGTTAAGTCATATTTTTTTCCTGTGTTTTTTCTTATTTTACCACTATTCTCAAAATTTGTCTCACATTTGCGTTTATCCCTCCTTTTCTTAATTTTGTCCTTCAAAATGCTTTATTCATGTATTTTTAATTATAAAACAAATATAATTTATTTACTTTTAATCGTTAATAATTCCCATACATAATGATAAAAATTTAAGAGAAATGCAGTATTATTATTATTACTAGCCAAGCAAGTCAGGAAGCCTGCAGCATAGATCTGGGCTTTAGAGAGGGAGAGGGGGATCTTCGGTTCAAATTATACTGTATTCAAAATTAGAAACATTTGCTCTTCACTTTTTTGGAAAGTAATTTAACTGAATAATTATGCAATTTAATAATTTTAAGGTTTCTTTTGTATCTTAATAATGTATCAAATTTGAGTTATAAGTATTTGTTTTATATTTATTTATGTGTATTTTATTTTTTCTTGTTCATTTCGTAGTTTGCTCAGCCATTTCAAGAGCAAAATAATAGCAAATTCTTTAAAACTTTCTAAACCTTTGTTGTAATATCATCTATAGGATAACCATGCCAAATCTGAAGGGAATAAAACTGGAAGTTGCGGCAGAACTGCTGAAGACTACAAGACAGAGCTGTAAAAACTTCAAGAAATTTAATTTTGAAGAAGAATTACCTGGTTGTTAAAAATTTAATCTTTCTTAAAGGTATTTCATTGATGCTTAATGAAGTGCAATTTTTTTTTTTCCATGAAGTATTAGTAACATGACAGACTGCATTAAAACTTCTTATAAATAATTAAAAAACTACATATTTTAGCAGTTGTCTATGCTATTTTTTTTTAAGATTATAATCTAAACTAATACAAGATTTCTGATCATGAAAATATTAACTAGATAAACTTTCAAATTAGTAATTGAAATTCTGCAAAATCACTTGAACACATTCTTTTGTGTGTCTTGGACTAAGTAAGTTTTTTAGATTTTTTTATTTTCAAATTACAAATTGTAATAAATGTTCAGAAGCTGTTTAACTTTGAAAAATAAAAATATAGCTGGTAGTTAAAGTTATAATCATAATGGAAACAAAAAGAGCTAAAAAAAGAAAAAGAGGTAATGAAAACAAACAAAGAAAAAAATCCCAACAAGATAATAGTGAAGCAAAAAGAAAATTTGCCAAATTTGTAGCACAAAATGATCACCAAAGATTTGAAAGTTTTTTATGCACTCCAGAAGGCACCAGCATGTTTGACATTCTGTATAAAAATAAAGTGAACCGTAATATGTCTAGCATGTTACATGGAACAGGCTGTGGTTCTATAGAAGCTTTTAAAGATATGTATAATCTTTTGTTTGATTCTGGAGGAAATCCAACAAAATATTTAAAGAATCTTGAAGAAAATGGTATAAAATTTTCTAATATTTCTTCCATATTACATGAAGCAGGAGCTAAAGTTAAAGAGACCTATGAGGAGATTTATTATCTTTTGTTTGATGAAAAAGGAAAAACAACAAAATATCTCCAAACTCTACATAAAAATAAAGTAAGTTTCTCTAATATATCTTGTATTTTATATGGAACAAAAGATAAATTTAAAGAAGCTTTTGAACAGCTTTACAACCTATGGTTTGATAAAAATGGAAATCCAACCAGATGTTTTTGTACTCTCAACAGAAATAAAATAAATATAGCCAGTATATGTAGTATTTTAGGTGCAGCAGGTGTTAACACTAAGCAAGCATTTGAAGAGCTTTATAATCTTTGGTTTGATGAAAATGGAAATCCTACAAAATGTTTCCTAACTCTAAAAGAAAATGGGATAACTATAACTAACATTTCTGGTATTTTGCACAAAGCAGGAGCCAAGTCCAAGGAATCTTTTAATGAACTTTATGCACTCTGGTTTGATAGAAATGGAAATCCCACAAAATATCTGAAAACTTTAGATAAAAATAAAATTAATTTATCTTCCATAACTAGCATTTTACATGGAGCTGGAGTTAAATCAAAACAAGCTTTTCTGGAGCTGTATAATCTTTGGTTTAATGAACATGGAAAACCAACAAAATTTTTAGAAACTCTATATAGAAATGGGGGAAATTTACCTAATATAACTCGTATTTTTCATGCAACTGGGGCTAAATCTAAGAAAGCTATTGAAGAGCTTTACAATGTTTGGTTTGATGTAAATGGAAATTCCACAATGTATTTAAAAACTCTAAAAGAAAATGGAATAACTTTATCTACTATATCTGGTATTTTGTATGGAACTGGAGCTAAATCCAAAGAAGCTATTAATGAACTGTATACACTGTGGTTTGATGAAAATGGAAATCCTTCTAAACATTTACAAAATGTTGCTAAACACGGAGTAAATTTATGTGATATATTTGGTATTTTACATGGAACAGGAGTAAAAGCTAAAGCAACTTCTCAAGAATTGTATAATCTTTGGTTTGATAAAAATGGGAATTCAACACGATATTTACAAGTTCTAGATAGAAATAAAATAAATTTACATAGTATATATCTTATTTTGCATGGTACTGGAGTTAAAGCTACACAGATTTTTGAAGAGCTTTACTGTCTTTGGTTTGATAAAGAAGATCATCCTACAGATTATTTACAAACTCTAGCAAAAAATAAAATAAATCTATCCGATATGCTTAATATTTTACAAGGAGCAGGAGTTAAAGCTGAAGAAACTTTTAAAGAACTTTATAGTCTTTTGTTCGATAAAAATGGAAATCCGACAGAATATTTAAAAATTCTTTATAAAAATAACATACATCTATTTACTTTATCTATTATATTGACTGGTGCAGGAATTAAGGCTAAAAAATCATTTGAAGGTCTTTTGAATCTTTGGTTTAATAAAAAGGGAAGTCCAACAAAATATTTACAAATTTTAAATGAAAATGGTGCTGATATATTTAATGTTTCCTATATTTTATATAAAACAGGAGATAAAGCTAAATATATTTTTGAGGATTTTTACAATCTCTTGTTTGATAATGCAGGAAAGCCAAAAAAATATTTAGAAGATTTTACGAATGCAGGTTTCAATTTGAGTAACTTATGTGCTATTTTATGTGGAGCTGGACCTAATGTTTGTTCAGCTTTGACAGATTTTTATAAAGTTTGTTTTGATAACAAGGGAAATCCAAGTAACTATTTAGAGGATTTTATTGAGGCAGGTTTTAAAATGAATCATCTATCAACCGCATTCTGTTTATCTGGAACTAAAGCATCAGATAATTTACAAGAATTCCATGATCTTTGTTTTGATAGCTCAAAAAATCCAACAAAATATTTAAGTAATTTCACCAAAATAGGAATAAATTTCAAACCAAGTGATTTATGTCATGTTTTGGGCCAAGCAACAAATAGTTTAAAAGAATTTCATGATTTTTGTTTTGATGAGGAAGGAAATCCAACAAAATATCTGCATGACTTCACTGAAATAAAGCTCAAACCAAGATTTATATCTAAAATATTATGTGGAGCAGGAAATAATATTTGTTCTGCTCTGGAAGATTTATATAAAGTTTGCTTTAATGAAGATGGTAGCAAAACAAAATATTTAGAGGATTTTGTTAATGTGGGTTTTACAATGCGTGATTTGTCTCGAGTATTATATATGTCAGGAGTTAATGCTGCTTCTGTTTTAAGTAAATTTAATAAACTCTGCTTCAGTAAGAAAAGAAGATATTTATGTCATTTCTTAGCTAAAGAAGAGCTTTTTGATCCCAAAAAGTTATCTCGTCTGTTGTGTGGAGCCGAACTTGAAATTTGTCTTCTGTTTAAAGAATTGCACAGTATTTGTTTCGATAAAGAAGGAAACATAACAGAATATTTAAATACTCTTCTTGCAGAATATGAAACTGATCAGGTACTACATTTATTACGTCAAGAAATTACAAACGTTTCTGCTCTTTCTTCAAAATTTGAACAAACAGATATTAGGGAAGTAATATGCCTGAAAGAAATAGAGATAATAACTATTGATGAAATAGATGTAATAACTATTGATTGAAGTATTCAATTACCAAGGAAAAGTGAAGTGAAACTGGGAAATGTCATGAAATAAGACAGATGTTATATGCTTTTTTTTCTCTTAGAAATGAGTAATGTGTTCTGTGCATGTTTAGAACTTAAAAAAAAAAAAAAGAAAAAAAAAAGAATTAGAAAGAAGGAAAAAAAAAATCTGAATATTTAAAAATTAAATCCTTGAAAATCCTATAAAAGAGATGTAGCTGTGTTGAAATCTGCTGTCTCCTTGTAGGAAAAAATCTAAATTTTATACACTTATAAAAACTTTGTCTTTAATATGATTATATATATATATATATAATGTTATCTTAATCTTTTGAATAAAAAGTTTGTCATAATTCTGTTTTAAATTTGAGCTATATTGAATTAAATTGATTGTTATTTATCTCCCACAGATACACACACTCACACGAAAAATAAAAAAAAACTTACTGTGAAATTCCAAAAATATGCCCCCCCCCCTTTGCCAACATGAAATACTGTTAAAAGTGGGGAGGAGGCTTATATAAACCTGAATTTTCTGGGAAATTTCTTCAATACTTTTCACGTTAATGTTTATTAATAGCAATTAATTGGTACATGATAAGGTATATTCTGTACCAATATTTAAAACATGTTCTAAGAAAGTTTTAAAAAGTTAATAAACAAAAAATAATAATTAAATAATCCATTAAATAATATTTCCTTCATAAGACAGAAAGAAAGTATTCATTTTTTTTCCCCCACATATTAAAAGGACTCTGTGAATGTGTGAGGAAGTTTGCATTGTTTGAGTGCAGGAAAAGAAATTATTGAGCTGCCAGAAAATAAAAGAAAAATATCAAAATGCTTTTTTCCTTACTATAAAAAAAATGATATATCCGTTGTTAATTGATAAAAATTAATTAACAAAGTTAATTGTTTTGACAAGTTGCAATAACAGTGCTCTGCAGAGTTGTATAATATAGACGCACGTGCAAATGCCGTGCACAGAAAATTTTCCGAAAAATTCCGAACTTTGCGGAAAAAAGTTAAGAAAAACGTATTTTTTGTTTTTATAACTTTTCTTTTTAATACCAAAAATTTAACATATTCCACAATTTTATGTACGGTTTATATATTGTTTGTCCACAATTCAAAGTTTAAAAACTCTAAACATTGTTGTGACACCACAGACCCTTTTATTTCTATTTCCCACACACCCCGATTGGTTTTCTATCGGCGGCGGCTGCAGTGACTTTTTAGCCCGGTGACGGTGGTTAAATCGAATAATTTCGTAGTGTATTAAGAGTGACTGGCATTTTGTGTTAAGATATCACAATATTAAGGATTGGGCTGTTTCTAAATGCATTGACAAAATAATTGAAAAGAATTCACCCCTTTCTATCATGGATTTTTGCTTTATCGTTTTTTAATTAAAATAATTATTCATTAATTAATATTAATTAATTTTGAATTTAAATAGCAATTATTTTAAACTGTGTTTTTTAATTCATATTGTCAAAATAATGTAACACATAATTTTATTAAACATTAAATTAATTTGCAGAAAATTTTTGACCCAATATTTATGTGCGCGGAAAGTTTTTGGTTTTATACATACAAGTCTGGTGCTCTGTGACAAATTTTTTTGAAAATTCAAGCACATCACAAAAAAATGTACTATAGAACCACTTCAAAGAAAAGGGAGAGGGCTATCTGTGATTTATTTTGTTTATTCAACAACATGAAGTTGGAAGTCCAATTTTATCAGAATCAGATCATCAGCTTTGGGCAGATGTTAAGCAGAAAGAAACTGTGCAGTGGCACCAACTGGAACGCGAGCCCATCCAATAATTCGATCTATCCAGCCACCCAATTTCAATTGATTTAATTTGTGATTTGTTTTTATTTAATCGCTGAAATGAAATTTAGTTTTATTAACGTTTTCAAAATAGTTTTGTTTGAAAAATAGTAAGGACATTAATTAAGCTTACAGGATCACTGAAAACCTCTTCAGCGGATGTATCGTTAAATTTCCCATGAAAACAAATTTCCTGCCTATTTTGCCATCTGTTCTGATGTCTTGAATTGATAAAGCAAATAAGTGATTAAAATGTATGCTTTTCTTGACATTTAGTATTTTGCATTTTCTAAAGTTAGCAATTCCAATGCTATTTAAAATAAATATTAATGTATTTATAAGGAAGAACTTATAAGAATATAATTTAATGAAATTATTTATAAAATTATAAAAATTTGCCTTGAAAAAACATAATTTCGAATCAACATCTTTAGTCATTCGCTCCTACCCTCTGTCTCTCTACACACATACACACTAAGAGAAAAAAAAAATTATATGTGTTATTTTATTCAAAAAATTTTAAGCCCTGTAAAATTCTTGAATTGCTCTAATAATACGTGGATTTATGTCTATTTCAATTAATACATTCCATAATTTTGCAATTGGAACATTGTCATATGCTTTGGTAAATCAATAAATAAAAAATGAATTTGATTTTCCACTTTTTTTACTTAAAGAAAATGTCACATGTTTTTCCAAAACAAAAAAGCAAAATATTAAAAAAAAAATAAATAAATAAAGGGTGCAAATAAGAAAGATGGAAAAGGGGCAGGGTGCATTTTCTATGTCTAAAAAAGGCAGAATGAATCGGCAGTTAAAACAAAAAGGTCTGTGATCTTTGAACAACATCAAATGGGCACACTAGAGAGCATGAAAAGAAAGAAACTAACCTTTGGTACACTTATTGACACTGTAAAAAATTCCGCCATCGAGCTTTGGATGAAAACTCATTCCATTCGCAGGTTTTAGGCTGGGGTTCTTATAAATGGAATTTTTTCAAAAAATGAAATTTGTTGAAAATTAGGGAGGGGGCTTTTTTTGGAATTTTAAGGTATGTAGAGAGTGTCTGCTCTTTTAATTCTTAATGTCAATAACAGTTTCTCTATATATGAGCAGACTTGTCAAGTCTCCTGATTTTGACAGGAGTCTTCTGATTTCCACATGTTTTGCCATACTCCTGATTTTTTACATATTTTTAAATATTCTATTATTTTACAATCAAATATACTGTGATTCAGTGAGGAAAACTTCAGTACAGGTGTAGTTGCTCTTTAGTATGATTGATCGGTAGTATTTTATGTCTAAACTACATTCAGATTCATTATAAATTATGAATTTTTAAGTTTTTTTTACTGATACTATAGACATATAATGGATTGTTAATAATTTGTCTCGGTTAAGGCATATCTAAGATCTTTGATATAATTTTATATATGTTTATGGGGAACAAAACTCTCCCCACTCCTGTAATATGTAGTTCATTTAAAAGTATGTTAAAACATCCTAAACATTGTATGCTTAGATGCATTCTACTTGTATGGAGTGCATATTTTCTTTATTTGAGTAAGAGTGACATATTTCTGTTTAATCTTCAGTAATAACCAAAAACTGTTTAAAATTAAACTTACATGTTTACATTTAAAAAAATAATAATAAGTATTCATTGACAAAAATATCTCCTGATTTTTGAAATGAAATTTCCTGATTCTGACTTTCAGAACTTGGCAAGTCTGTATGAGGCAATTCAAAAAACATTGTGCTAATTTTAAAAGGTGGTAATACACATTTAAAGAAATTTTTTAATGTGGAAAACAAGGATCCTAATTATTTTTTTTATTAAAATAATACAGGGTGTCTCGCTTCTATCCGAATATAACTGTTGTAGATATTTGAAAGCAGTTTTTAATAACCAACTTTCAGGGTTCGTTGATTTAAATCAGCTTGATTTTAATCATGATTTAAATCAACTGATTTTTTAAAAAAAATCATTGATTTAAATCAACTTTTAAAAAATACTTCAAACGTAGGTCAAGATGTTTGTAAAACATTTGTTTAATCAAAAATACATTGTAAATTTAAGAAATGACTAAGAACTCAAAATGTATGCTTTTTTAATTTATTTAAATCAAATATTACACTTTAAATTTTAAATCAAAAATCTTAAATTAAAAGTAGAGAATATTACCTGAAAAATGTTAAAAGATTAGTCATATATTCACCTATTAGAAAGTAAATCTTATTTTTTTTCTTTAATACAGAAACAGACTTTCTGTGTTTAAGGTGACTGTGTAGTTTGAGGATATGAAAACTTCAGATTCAATATAGGTCATTGAAATTTACATATAGGTCATTCAAAATTACTTTTACTGATATTTATATAGATATCTCATTATGTCCTCAAGCATATGTTTTGCTTATAAATAACAAATTGTTCAATTTTCAGCGTAATTTATTTATGGAAATATTTCAAAAATAAAAATGATTTCATGGTAGAAATAGTCTGAATGTTTATACATATATATTTAATATAATTTCAATTTTAATTATTTATAAATTTAAAATAACTAAAATTTTTAAAGTCTTTAATAACTAAAAATTTGTTTAAAAAATAATTTAAATATAAATTAATGTAAAAATTATTGTATTTCAAACTTATTTTTATTTTATTTTTTGTTTTTTTTAAACTGAAAAGTAAATCACAAATGATGCTTTAAAATAAAATAACATTTAAAATTACATTACAATACACTTTTAATATGTTTTAACACTTCATTAAATATGTTTTTTATACATTCCACAGTATTATATGTAATCCAGAATAAATATTTTGTTTAAAAGAATGTATACAAATAAGTATCTAGTTCCACAATCAAATGTTTCAAAATTCATATTTTTTCTTCTGAATAACATGCTTACATTATCTTTTATATTTCCAGATTTTAATAAAGAAATTTGATTTTAAAAAAAAAAAAGTTTTAGCTTTTAGTAATGAAGTATACATATGTGATTTTTTGTTTTATTAAATGGGTAAGTTAAGGTAATATAGAAGATATTTTATATAATGTAGAATATTTTTTAAATTACAGTTAGTGTAAGTGCTGATAAAACACAAGTGTTTTTGTTTCAAATTAACCAAGTCAATGTTTTTTTTTACAAATAAAAGTTTTTTTTAAATTATTATTATTAATTTTAGTGATTTTGTGAAGGGTAATTTACTTTAAAATGTGTAGCTTTAAAATTATATTTTGAATTTTTAAAAAAATAAAAAAAATCTGATTTAAATAAAAAAAATCTGATTTAAATCAAATAAATCCGATTTTTTTTATTTTTTTTTTTTTTTAAAGATAAAAAAAATCACAAACCCTGCTAACTTTGCTTTATGCCAATTGCAATGATATCATGGAAAAATGATGAACAAACCGTGGATATGCACTTAAAAATGCAGAAATGTGCACTAAAACAGATCAACATATGCTTATGTTCTTAGTTTTCATGAAAAACCACTTTTGTAAATCACCAAAAATATTTTTGATATAAAGCTGTAAAAAAATGTTAGAGAATTCGAAGCAATCTGAACATACTATAGCTATGAAGTTAAAAATATGCATTTAAGCTCAATTTTATGTATTTATATGCTTTAATCCTAAAAACCTTAAAATATGCAATTACATATAATTAAGTCATGTGATGGAATTGTTCAACATTACAATTAGTGAAACTGTATGAATTGCCAATTACATTGAGGAGCCTATAGTTCAGCATTATTTGAATAAAGGTGGTAGTCACTTCTACTGTTTCTTATAATATCCTTACATATCCCATTTTAAAAAAAGGTCATCCTGTTTCAAATTTCATTAAAATATATTCATTGTTGTTAAAGGTATGAGTTCTAAATCTCCCTGTATGTATAGAATTATTCTATTTACATATTATCTCTACATCTCACAATCATAGACACTATTGTAGTAAGTTTATATGACATAGTAGATACAAATCAACTCTGTGGAATCTGCATACTTAGGGACCAAGGGTTTGGTGGATTATAAATCATCCCTTTGTTTACATTTTATTTTTTAAAGTTTGACTATAAATTAGGAACAACTGCACAAAAAGTATAACTACAATGGAAAAGAAAAACATAATGCAACATTGGTTGAATATATTTAATAACCAAGATTAAAGAAAATTTAAATTAATGAAAAATTAAATTATATACAACACAAATTTGACACATTGACACAACATAATGGTAGTTTCAGTTTTGATTTGTTGTTAATCATTTTTTTCTGTAGTCTATGAATACTCATTATTTCTTGCTCCAAGATAAAATTTTGTTACACAAGGAAATTTAAATATTTATATCCAATTTATGTTTAAATATTTATCCATTGGAAAATTGATAACTGAAAAAATATATACCAAATGTAACTTTATGAGTTTAACAGTTAGAATGACAATTTTCAGTGCTTACATTCCAACATGTAGTGTGGATAATAGACATTTGCGGATTATACATCGGCATATTTTACAGAGTTGACTGAACTTGTAATTACAGTATAACATTTTTAATCCAGACATCTCTAATCAGGAAACTTCAGTAATCCGGACATATGTTTACTTGGTTTTATTTTAAATTAAATATAATAGATGGCACCATAGTACATATATGAATGAATTTCAGAAAATGGTTAAGAAAAATGAAAAGACTAGGTACCAATAAAGAATACTACTTTTTCAATTTTAAAATTGTAAGAACTTTCTAAATTACATATGTAATTAATGTAGGTGTCTTTTTACTTTCTTCTATCTTTACAAGAAGAAAGTATTGGATTCATGAAAATTTTCGAATTCCGGTTTTCGACGGATTTACACGTTTTAGGGGTCAGAGATTCCAAAAAACATGTTTTTACAAAATGTCTGTCTGTGAGTCTGTCTGTCTGTCTGTCTGTCTGTGTGTATGTGACACAAATTTTGTGGGCGCTCTATCTCAAGAACTAATGCACGGAATTTAATAAAAATTCATATTCAGTGAGTCCCTAATACAAATTGATGCTGATTAGTTTTTGGTGTAAATCGCTCAACAGGTGGCGCTGCTATGCTGCATTTTTCACGATTTTCGCAATACCTCTATCTCAAGAACTAATGCACGGATTTTGATCAAACTTCAGATTTAGTTAGTCCTTGATATGAATTGATGCTGATTACTTTTTGGTGTAAATCGCCCAACAGGTGGCGCTGTTATGATGAATTTTGTAGGATTTACACGATTTCCCCAATAGCTCTATCTTAAGAACTAACGCACGGATTTTCATCAAACTTCCGATTCAGTTAGTCCTTGATATGACTTGCTATTGATTATGTGTTGGTGTAAATCGCCCAGCAGGTGGCGCCTCTGTGCTGCCTTTTTCACGATTGCCTCAATAGCTCTATCTATAGAACTAATGGACGAATTTTCATCTAACTTCAGATTTAGTTGTATGTTGACACAAGTTGTTGTTAATTAGGTTTTGGTGTTAATCACCCAATAGGTGGCGCTGCTATGCAGGAATTTTCACGATTTTCGCTATAGCTCTATCTCAAAAACTAATGCACGGATTTTCTCCAAACTTCAGATTCAGTCAGACGCTGACATAAATTGTTGCTGATTAGGATTTGGTATAAATCATCTAATAGATGGCGCTGCTAGGCAGCATTTTGCTGGATTTAGACGATTTCAGTGATAGTCATATCTCAAGAACTAATGCACGGAATTTCATATCTTTAGAATCCTCATGAGATGCATAGATTGCCATTTAATTTTGGTAGTGTGATAGCGAATTTTGAAGTATTAACATGTATGAGATAGAAGAAAGTTTTGGGATTGGTACATCCGACTAGTTTTAATATTAAGTTGTAAAGATTCAGAATTAATGGTAATTTTATTATTTTTACTTTCTTCTATCTTTACAAGAAGAAAGTATTGGATTCATGAAAATTTTCGACTTTCGTTTTTCGACGGATTTACACGTTTTAGGGGTCAGAGATTCCAAAAAACATGTTTTTACAAAATGTCTGTCTGTGTGTATGTGACACAAATTTTGTGGGCGCTCTATCTCAAGAACTAATGCACGGAATTTAATAAAAATTTATATTAAGTTAGTCCCTAATACAAATTGATGCTGATTAGTTTTTGGTGTAAATCGCTCAACAGGTGGCGCTGCTATGCTGCATTTCCCGCGATTTCTGCACTAGCTCTATCTCAAGAACTAATGCACGGATTTTCATCAAACTTCAGATTTAGTTAATCCTTGATATGAATTGGTGCTGGTAAAGTTTTGGTGCAAATCGCCCAACAGATGGCGCTGCTATGCTGCATTTTGCAGCATTTACACGATTTTCGTAATAGCTCTATCTCAAGAAATAATGCACGGATTTTCATCAAACTTCAGATTCTGTTAGTGCTTGACATGAGTTGACGTTTTGCACCTTGTGGTGTAAATCGCTCAACAGGTGGCGCTGCTATGCTGCATTTTTTGTGATTTCCGCGATAGTTCTATCTCAAGAACTTATGCTCGGGTTTTCAACAAACTTCAGGTTCAGGTATACCTGGATATGAATTAGTGCTGTTTATGTTTTGCTGTAAATTGCTCAACAGGTGGCGCTGCTATGCAGCGTTTTTCTCGACTTCCGCAATAACTCAATGTCCAGAACTAATGCACGGATTTTCATCAAATTTCAGATTCAGTTAGTTCTTGACATGAATTGATGTTTTGTACCTTTTGGTGTAAATCGCTCAACAGGTGGCGCTGTTGTGCTGCATTTTTTGTGATTTCCACAATAGCTTTAGCTCCAGAACTAATACACGGATTTTCATCCAACTTCAGATTCCGGTATACGAATTAGTACTCTTTGTGTTTTGGCGATTCCGGTATATGAATTAGTACTGTTTGTGTTTTGGTGCAAATCGCTCAACAGGTGGCGCTGCTATGCTACATTTTTCAAAATTTCTCCTACAGCTCTATTTCAATAACTAATGCACGAATTTTCATCAAATTTCAAATTCAGGTATACTTTTATATGAATAAATTGATGTAATTTATTTTACTATTTAAATGATTTAATTGACGTGATTTATATAGAAGAAAGTTTTGTGATGGCCACAACATACTAGTTCTTTCTCTAAAGATAAGAAGATGGTGCCAAAACATCGCAAAATCGGATTTTTTTTTTATTATAATTTCTTTTAGGTATTTAATTTGTGACTTACTTCGATATTTATAGGTGATATATATATTTAATTTTTTATAACATTAGCCATATGTATTACTATTTTAAATATGTTAATGTAATTATAAAGTTTTTTTTTTTAATTAATTGTAAGTCTTATTTAAATTTCTCACTATAAATTTTTTTGGTTTTAGAAATTCTTTTTCCAATGTTCCTCGTAATATTTCTATTATTCTTGTGATTTGCATTATTTATTGAGTATTTATAAATCAGAAATCGTAATTTTTAAAAAATCCTATGGTTATTGTTATTTTTTTTTATTTTATTTATTTATTTATTTATTTTGTAATTTACAACAGATGGGATGCTGCATAAAATATACATAATTATTTTAAAAATATATACATTTTAGAGCAATTGGAACTGATTTTTCTCAATGTTCTTCAATTATTTTAAATTACCAAGTTCCTTACATTTTTGTATTGCCATATAAATGAGATATATTAGTATTATTATTTATCTAAAAGCATTCTACTTTCAAAACTTCTGTAATCTAGAATTATCGTGATTTCAGATTAAAGAAATTATATCTATTTAGCATAATCTCTTATCTCTTTTCCTTGAAGATCAGTTGTATCTGTCCTTTGTAGAGCATTTCAGCATTTTTAATAACATTTTTTGAAATGGTATTGTTAAAAAAATTTCTTCACAAATTTGCCTATGCAATTAATTATTATTTTCTTTTTGGAAGTATATACAGTAGAAGATCTTTATAACACAACAAAACTAAAAATGCAGGTTTGTACATTATATAGAATTTTGCGTTATATGGATCACATTTCACACATCATTAAATTTACCTTGTAAACATGACCAAATATATCCTAAACATATCAAAATATATTTGTGTCTTTATACTGCATTCCTTGTTACCAGGAATTAATAAATTTTTGCATAATATAGATTATTTCACACAATGTTAAATTTACTTTAGAAACATGGTCCTCATTATATTACTCATTTTCAGAAATATTTATTGTAATAATAGCAATTTTTTCATTAAAAAGTTCTGAATTAAGGATAGAAAGTTGAGCTAATGTATCAAATTTAGTTTTCTAAAAAGTAGCAATTTTTTATAGTGGAAATGCAGGTGCTTCTTAACTGTAAAATTCATTGTTTACATCTGAGAAGTTGGGCGTTATATGGAGAATTGCGTTATAAAGATCTTCTACTGTATTGATGTAATCTTATAAAATGCATCGGGGAGTCACCATCATGGTTGTTCAGGCATACATGTGTTCACCCACCTTTTTTCTTCCACCTATGGAGCTTCTACAGATCTATATCTAAATCAAAGATGTAGGGCAACCGTGGGCTAGCAAGATGTCTTGATTTTTATACAGAATAATTTGCCTTATTTAATGTTGAAAACTTTAATATTAAATAAGTCTATACCATTAAAATTTCACAGTATATTTGGCCATATTTAATCACCAAAATTAGAGATTGCATAACTCAAAAATTTCTATTTAATTTTGGGGATGACAAAAAGGCATAAAAAATTACAGCTATTTGAGATTGTTTATATGGAATATACATCAAACACACACACATATAAATGAATGTATGTCAGTTGCACATATGCGTGAGGGAAGGATAGGTGGAAGGTTGTGCCAAAAAAGATGGTTATTAAAATCAAATGTGATTGAATACAGTAGACTTCCTCAAATTCGTACATCTTGAAACCACAGGTTGTGTGGATTTTGGAATTTTTTGGATTTCTGGTCATTACTTTGTTTACATTTTTTAAACCGTAATTTAAATGTCATCGAAGTTATAATAAATTCTTATAATATAGTAAAATATTAAAAGAATTAAGTAAACAATAAAAATTAAGATTATTTAAAAAAAGATTAAATTATTAAAAGTAAAGGTCAAGTAACAAAAATATTGTGTATAATTGAATATGCATGATAAAGATGTACATTTTTCTAGAATAATTGAATGAAACTTGCCTGATAAAGGTGCCCTATATTCCCATCAAAATAATAAAATAAGGAAGTGTTATTTGAAGTTTAGCCAGACTTAATAACTAAAAAAGCTTGATTAATACATAAATATACTTGGTAAAGAGATTGCAATTACCAGTGATATCAGCAATATCTTTTTTTTTTTTTTTTTTTTTTTTTTTTTTTTCCGAAATAAATTTATACTTCCTTCATGATAAAGCATTTGTTCAGTAATATTATCTAAAATTACATATTAAAATACATACAGAATGACATAAAAGTGTAAAAGTCTGTAATTTTCTCACTACATCTGAACTGAAAGTTTCATTTTAATTTAATTATAATTAAATTAAAATTCCATGGCGGTATGAAAACTTCTTTGAAAAATTACATAAATGATAAACCATTAAGCTCTAGATTTAGATATTTTATGTATCTCTTGAAATTAGCAAAATAAAATAATAAAACTGCAGCTCTTAGTTGTAAGTGTGCTTACAATAACAGCATCTTATTTACCTTTTATATTTTGCCTTTTATAACAGCATTATAATTTAATTCTTTTATCAACTGTACTATATTGAGTTTAATGCCAAATTTTAGTTTTAAATTTGGGCATATTTTGAAATGAAATGAGCATGAGCAAATTGATTTACTTGAAACTATAAATTGACAAAAATTTATATACAGTAGACTCCCTCAAATCCGCACAGCTTGGGACCAGAGGTTGTGCGGATTTTAGAATTTTGCGGATTTCTGGTCATTGATTTGTTTACAATTTTGAAACATTAATTTGATTGGCAGTTAAGAAAGGGACATTATAATGAATGCTTACAATAAAGTGAAACATTAAAATACCGTAATTTCGGGTAGATAAGCCGCCCTGGCGTATACGGCGCTACGTCCGAAAATGGTAAAAAAAACCTGAAATTCCATCGTATACGCCGCACCGGCGCATAAGCCGCACTTATTGAAAGTGGTGCATGTACTACTATAGACGCCATATTGAAGATTTTTGCGCATTTTTTAAAACCATTTTAAAAATTAGAATTTTAAATTTAATTCAAATAATGAAAATAAATAAATAAATAAATAACTTTTGGTTTGTGAATTTATCCAATTACATCGCACATTTCAGCCTTGGATCGGCAAGTAGAAATATATTTTATGGAATTCTTAAATAAAACATAACGCTAGTATTACAAATAACACTATTTTTTATTCGAATCCATCAATTAAATAACAGAACGTAAAATTCCGAAAATAAGTAATGATAAATAATCATTTTGACAACATGAGCTATTGGCAAAAGTTGGGAGAGACGTATAAAGAGATTTTTTTTTTTAAATCTCTTCACTACTAACTGTAAACATTAATGTCTATTAACAGAAATTAATTGGTACTCGATTTGATATATTCTGTAAATATTTAAAATAAAATGTTCTAAGAAAGTTTTAAAATAAACAAAAATTAATTACATGCGTTCATTATTGAAAATAAAAAGTACAACATTCGCAAATGCGCACACTTAAAGAAAACAAGAGAATCTACTTTCTTTTCTATTAAAACACCGCGAAAAAGGATTCCTTAAATGTGTCAGCGACTTCACTTTGCGTAAGTGCAGTAAAAAGAAATTATTGAGCTGCAAGCAAACAGAAAAAATAATTTAAAAGAAAAAAAAAAAACGAAAAGCAAAACCCGTTTTTTCTTAGCTATTAAAATCTCCATTATTAATTGTCTGATTTTGTTCAAATTTTCAGCAAGTTGCAATAACAGTAAATTAGGCTGTGTAACTAAATTTTATTAAAATATAAAAAGTTATTAGAAAATTACAGCATTCCCCAAAACCCCTAGTTTATGAAAAAGAAAAGAGCCATCTGCAGTTGTTTATTCAACTCTGTGGTGGAGTGGGAAGTTGAACGTTATCAGAATGAGATCATTATCTTTGAGTAATACGTTTCGTTATGCAGAAAGAAACCATGCATAGATTTTTCTTCTTTTTTAATGAAATAAAAAAGAACTTCCTGATATTTTTTTAAATGATTGTTATTTCTAATCGGTGAAACATTTTTAATATTGTTTTTCAGATTTTCACTCTATAATATTACATGATCTGATTTATTTTTTTTTTCTGGAAAAAATCGTTAATACTTCGTATACGCCGCACCGACAGATAAGCCGCAAAAGGTAAAATTTAACTTTTAAACACGTATAAGCCGCAGCTTATCTACCCGAAATTACGGTAAGTAAAATATTAAAATAATTTATTAGTTTAAAAGTACAACTAATTATAAAAATAATTATGTAAAATAAAAATTTAGAAAAATATTAAATTATTATGAATGAAATTGATTCAATTCGATTCCAAAAGTCCTATGCTGCCATCTAGTGGTAGCAAGGAGAACAGTGTTAATGCTATTATCAGTATATATAGCTTATTGGACTCACTGTAACCTTTTTCATTGTTATTTAGAGTCTTGAATGCTTTTCTTATACTGCTTTGTATGTTTAGAAATAAATTTGTCTATAATTAAAAAAAAAAAAATACCGCGAACAATAATTTTAAAATAGCGTTCCCGTTCGTGGATTTTTCCATTTTGAACCCTGGAATTTTTGATATAGATATGCTGATTTATATCAAAATCAAAAGTAATGTAAATTTATTTAGTAATAAATCAACTGTAATAGCCAAGAGAATGATTAACAAAAAATTTAGTAAAAAAAAACATTGCGGTAGCCGCTGATTTCGGCGCCATCTTGAATTTTGTTCCTGCAACTTAACTGTAAATTTCATTGTTTACATCTGAAAAAATACGCGGATTTTAGGCGTTCGCGGAATTTAAGGTCGCAGATTTAAGGGAGTCTACTGTATAATGTTTCTTTAAAACAAAATCATATACAGTTTAGCCCCATTTAAAACATATTTCACAAGACCAATAAAATATCTTCACTTAATAAAAATGTATTACAGTAGGCTCTCTCAAATTCACAACTCTAAAATCCACAAACACCTAAAATCATCACAGATGTAAACAATGAAGCTTGCAGATCCGATATAGGGGCAAAATAACAGATTTTTTAAGTTTTACATCATTCTGTATGTATTTTATATGTAATTCTCGATAATATGACTGAACCTGTTGTTTTTCATGAAGGAAATGTAAATTTATTTCTGAAAAAATTAAGATTTTACTGATATCGCAGGTAATCACAAACTTTTTGCCAAATATATTGATGCATTAATCAAGCTTTTTTGGTTATTAAGACTGGCTAAACCTGAAATAAAACTTCCTTACTTTATGATTTTGATGTGAATTAGTAGGGTACATTTAAGAGGAAAGTTTCATCGAATAATTCAAGAAAATGTATCTCACCTTTATTATACATATTTAATTGTATTAATTATTGACTTGACTTTTACTTTTAATTATTTAATCATTTAAAAAATTATCTTACTTTTTATTATTTTAGTTTAGTTTACTGAATTATTTTAATATTTTACTATATTGCAAGCATTCATTATGATGTTAAATGCATTATTACGTCCAAATTACTGTTTAAAAAATGTAAACAAAGCCAAATAACCAGAAATCCGCAAAATTCTAGAATCCGCACAACCTCTGGTCCCAAGCTATGTGGATTTGATGTAGTCTACTGTACAATTAAATGACATTACACTTTATTACCAGTGATTATTTTTTTTTCTGCTCAATAAGATTTCTCTCTTATCCTTCTCAACAGTACATACATTAAAAAATGGTATCCAGTAGAATTTCTGATTTTATAAGTGGTAGCATCACCTTAAAAATCTGATACAAGAAGTGCAAGCAGTATGTAAGAATGCAAAATCCATTTGCAAATTATCATGAAACATCTCCAAATATGCTTTATTGAATATATCAATGCTTATAATGTATTCCCATCTATTGACAAGATCTAGAAATATTTTTTGCAAATCTAGGAGTAGTTAAATTAAGTTAAAGATTGTTGTTTAGTGTCTCCCAAAGGCGAGTCCAATACTGAGAATATTCCTCTGAAGATCATTAATCAGATAACATAGAATTCTCAAAAATTCTGTTTACAGCTGGATAAAGGAAATATGTTTCAGGGAATGATTTCTTCCCTCTTTTTTATATTCTTTTTATAACAAAAGAAATGTAAGTTAAAAGAAACATGTAATTAACAAAGGAATTTTCATTAAAAATGTGTCAAAATTATACAAGAAATTTATACAAGTTCTGCTCAGGACAGATGTTTTTCTAATAATTAATACTTGATAAAAAAAAAATTTAGAAATATTTTATCATAAACAGAAAATGCATTTGCAAAATGAAATTTGAATTCAGATTGAAATTTGAGTATGGCGAAGATAAATGGCAGGCTAACCCAGACCCTTATTATCGCATGGGCAAATCGGGACTTTGCCCATGGACCCCAGACCTCAAGGGGGCCCCCAAATCCATATGTTATATAATAAAATATTTACTTTTTTTTCCAATTCCAACTTTTCCATAAGTTGAAGTTATTAAATTCATCTTAAAGTAATATAACAAGTTGCTAAAGTTGTATAAAAGAGTTTTGTTCTGTACTAAGAAAAAAAGAATACTTTTATTATGGTAGATTTAGATTTAGAATTGACGGAGCTAGGAATTTTCTTCTATTTAAAATCCAAGGTGCAAAAATATTGTTTATGCATTACATCAAGGCATACTTGATCTACTAGGCAAGCCCATTTGTGTTCAATGTATGAAGCCACTTGTCAGGGGCTACGTAGGCTAATGCATGACACACACACGTATGACTCACCATTAGTTCTATTTGAATAATTTTGAAACGATTTGAATGGGGCCCCCTAATTTATCTTTGTCCAGGTTCCCAATTAGTCATGATCGGGTCCTGGACCAAGCCAGGACCTTTCTTTCTACTATTTTCCTAGATTCCTCCTTCTTCTTCTTTTTTTTTAAATGTGCTTTGCATACTTGATGTTTCCATATATTTGATATTTATTTTCAAAATAATATCTATGATATTATATTTTCAGTCAAAACAAGTGTAAAGGAAATTTTCATCTGTTATTGACTGTGTCATTCTGTAAATAAAAATCTTTTGCTCTGGCAGTGACTTTTTTAGCCGAAGAAAAAATAAAATCAATAATTATGTGGGGCAGTATTTATTTAGGACAGCCATTGAAAAACTCTCTAATTTAGATAAGTTATTTGCGGCTTCATTAGAAAGAATCTTTTTCTGGATTTTGTTTTGTTTAGTTTAAACTGCACAATAGTTTAAGGAATCAAAATAGAGAGGCAATCTTACATTTATATTCAAATTTTTCAATAAAAGCAAATTAATTTGTACATTACAATAGATCAGGGCCGAAACTAGGGGGGGGGGCAGAGGGGGCATGTGCCCCGGGCGCCAGAACAAAGGGGCGCCAAATGAAGATTATACCTTTGGAAAGAATCATTTTCTTCTGATGGACTGGTGGCTTCCATTAGTATGAAACAGCCATTATAAATGAAGTGTTAGGTGAAGATGAAAGAGCAGCCGTAAAAAGTTAGAACTCTGATTCACCTAACATTTCATTCATAATGGCTGTTTCATGATAATGGAAGCCACCAGTCTATCAGAAGAAAAAAACTCGGTGAAAGCGGAAACTCGGATAATCAGGACTCTACTGAATATGTCATTTTAAAAATGATCTTTTGAATATTTTTGTTGATGTTCATAGGGACCTCCCCCTTGCATCCACCACTGTAGATTACGTAGTTCAGTATTACATATTTTATGATAAAATTAGTAAAATTATCTTTGTAAATATACTTTGTGGAAGAGGAAGGGGGGAGGGCGCCAAAATCCATGTTTGCCCTGTGTGCAAAAAAGGCTAGTTTCGGCCCTGCAGTAGATTTTCTCAAATCTGCTTAGACCAGGGGTTGTGCATATTTTAGCATTTTGCAGATTTCTCATCACTGTTTTGTTTACATTTTTTAAACAATAATTTTAATGTAATAATGCACTTGAAATCATAATGAATGCTTACATAAAGTGAAATAACAAAATAATAAAAATAGAATAAAAAGAAAAGTGCTCAGTGAAACTGATAGCATTGAGCTTTTGACTTGCATGTATATATATATATATATTTCTTGTATTATACAATTTTACATATAATCAATTCACGCATATCGCCATGGTTATTGTTCCTTTTTTATGTACATAATCCACATACAAGTTATAAACAGTTTCCATTGCCAGTATTAATTTCATTGTCTTAACGTTGATTTATCTGGGAACATTTTCATTTGTTTGAAACGCCCGTGGTGGTCCGTGGACGGATTATTTATCTCTGTGCTTCTCAGCTAAGTTTGGAATGTAGACTCTCCTGCTTATATTAGAACCCGTTGTATCTTTAAAACTACCCAAACATTTTTGTCTGCTAGTTCTTGAACCGCTAGATTTCGCATTAGGTCATCGACCAGAATAATATTGAACCCTGCGGCTTTATCTTTCATATAGTTCCATTTTAAGCTCCTTCCAAATCTCTTAGAAGGATTAATTTATTTTGTATCTTTCTCACCTTTTTTTATTCTTTCCTTTATTTAGTATTTTCTTCAAAACAGTTAAGATTTATTTGCGTTTCATGACTTCCTCCACAGAATTTACTTGGCTATTTTCATTCAGCTTACTGTCACTTGAACTGGTTTCGAACGATGAGGTTTTATAGGTATTTTTATCAAAATCTGTTTCGTTATTTATCTCAAGATTGTCATCATCAGATGTAATTTTGTCGCTAAAATCATTTTAGAAAGTTCGCATCACAATTTTAAAATTTCCTCATTTGAAAAGACCTTTGTTGCAAAGCCATCAATATAAATGTGCGAAACTGGAATAATGCTGATAAACTTGTTTTTTTTTGGCCCTGTATGGTTTATGGAAGGCAAAATATTTTTTTATTTAGTTTTCAAGGTATAACAGAAATAAAAATATTCTATAACATTATAACAATAGCTTGAAATAAGATAAAAGCTCACACATTTGCCTTACAGGTGCATGACAGATGTGATCACGATCCCCCCCCCCCCCCCCCAATCTACTTTTTTGTGAAAAGCAAGTGCAGTATATCTCCTTAAATTATTCTTCTCTTATTGATAAATATAGAGTTAAAAGCCCTGTTGAAATAAATGAAAATGCCATTATTTTGTCCAGATCAGCGATGACCCAGCACGGTAATTCTAGGTATACAGATGTGTAGGTAAAAAAGTTTTCGTTCGATTTCAACTAAATTCGTGTAAAGGCATTATACTATTTTGGAAAATATTTAGGAAAAGTCAAGAAATTTCAAAGTTTTACTTTGAAAAACAACAGTGATATGAGCGAAAAATCACGTCTTGGGTCACAAATGACCCGCCTTGGTCATTCTAGTGTTAATTGATCTTCAGTTTTGTTACATAAAGAAGAAAACATTTAAAATATAAATAATCGTCATATAGTTGACTATTTTGAAAAGATCAGATTTACATTAAAATATTGGATATTTATGAACCCTGTTTATTTTAATTGAGGCATCAAAACCAGAGTGGGCTATCCCACAATTTTGTGAAAAGCGAATTTGAAGTGTCAAAGCATTGTACGGCATGCCATCTATTGGCTGTATAATGAACTTTATTTATTTTGAAATTATTCAGGTGATAGAACCCATTTAATAGATGATCCAAAATACTTGCATATCAAGTTGCTAGTGCAAGAGTGGATTAAGTGATTTGGTCCACTCTGGCACTGCCAACTTAATCACCATTTGCTTACTGAAGAAGCTTGGTCTCCTCTGGCAATGCCCTAAAAGAGTTTAATAAACATTTATACAAATTTTGGAAAGCATTTTTCTCAAAATCACAGCTTGTCGGGTTCATTTAATGTGGTATTCAATGCCTCAATTTCAAGTTGTATCTTTTCCTGCGTTTTTTCTTGATTTATCACTATTCGCAATAATTTGTCTTACATTTGCATTTATCTCCCCCCCCCCCTTCTTTTCTTAATTATGTCCTTCAAAATGATTTATTGATGTATTTTTAATTAGGGATTGACCGAAGCAGCAATTTTGCCGAATACCGAATACCGAAGCTTCGGTCGAAGTGTACACCGAATATTCGGTATTCGGCAACCGAATACTTGAAAATTTTTAATACACATTTTTGCATATACTAGCTTTTTTAATAAACTTTAATTGAAATGAAATTCTCAATAATTTAATTCAGTTACATTTTTATTCTTAAATCTAATTAACAAATAATTTAATGACTTCTTTTCACTCACAAATTTACTAACCCATCACTTATTTTTTATTATTTTATCAGTAGTCAATACCCAAAAATAACCTATGAAAGTATTGAAACTATGCAGACTATTATTAAGGATAAGGATTGCCAAAAAAACAAAAGTTCATTCAAATAAAAAGAAACAATGTTGTTATTAAGCTGATTTACTGATTGTCTAATTATAAACATATTGAATAGGAATGTTCTCAAAATACAAAAGGTATCATATCAATTTGTACATTTAACTATTTTCTATCAAATTATTGATAGATATTTATATTTTGATTAATATTTTAACGCTGTGGTGATGAAGATTACAAATTTAAGCGATTTTGATATAACGGTTATAAAAGCTATAGGATAAGCATTGGGGTATACTTATTGGATGTGTGTATTTTCTTTAATAACCTTAGATATACAGATATGAACTCTAATATACTTATTTGATGTGTATATTAAAGAAAATACATATTAAATAAATTTTAATTTTAAAAAAACTAATATAGAAGTAATTAAAATTAAATGATAAGGGAAAGATATGCATCTTCCTTACTTTTTTTTTTCTCTAGTTGGCAGTTGTTTTGATTTCACCCCTATGTAGACTATTTTAGGAAGGAAAAAGTTTTTTTTAAATAAAAAATAGCCTTTGACTTGTTTTTTGTACTGCAAGCTGAATTCTGAACTCATGCACATAATATTAAAACTCATTGTTTAGCCTATTCTACTGCTAAGTAAAAGAGAATTCTTCTAATTCTAAAAAAATACTTATCTGCAATTATTCGGCCGAATATTCGGTTTACATGCCGAACCACCGAATACCGAATCAACTATTCGGTATTCGGTCAATCCCTATTTTTAATTATCAGACAGCATATAATTCATTTTCTTTTAATTGTTAATAATTCCCATACATAAAAATAAAAATTTCTTAATAGGTATATTTTTGAAAATTACATAGTAGAAGTGCAGTTTTTTTTTACTAGCCTGGCAGTTCAGGAGGCCTGCTGCCTTTAATGACATAGATCTAGGCTTAGGGAGGGAGAGGAGGATCTTTGGTTCCAATTATACTGTATTTAAAATTAAAAACATTTGTTCTTCACTTTTTTTGGAAAGTAATTTAACTGAATAATTATATATGCAATTTAATAATTTTAAGCTTCTGTTTGTATTTTAATAAAATATCAAATTTAAGTTATGAGTATTTATTTATGTGAATTCTATTTTTTCTTGTATATTTTTTATTTTGCTCAGCAATTTCAAGAGCAAAATAATAGCAAATTTTCTAAAAGTTTCTAAACCTTTGCTGTCTACAGGATAACCTAGCCAATTCTGAAGTACTATTAAAGAGAATAGAAGTAGAAGTTATTGTAGAACTGCTGAAGAGTACAAGAAAGAGGTGTAAAAACTTGAAGAAATCTGATTTTGCAGAAGAATTGCCTGGTTGTTAAAAATGTAATCTTTCTTAAAGGTATTTCATTGACACTTAATCAAGTGCATTTTTTTTTCATACAGTATTAGTAACCTGACAGACTCATTTAGAACTTCTTATTTGCGAATTATGAATCTGAATAATTAAAAAACTACACATTTTAGCTGTTGTCTATGCTAATTTTTTTAATGATTATAATCTAAACTAATACAAGATTTCTAATCATGGAAATATTATTTAGAGAAACTTTCATATCAATTGAAATTCTACAAAATCTCATGAACACATTCTTTTGTATGACATAAAAAAAAGGTTTTTCTCTTTTAAATATTTCTTTTATGTTCAACTTAAAAACATATAATAAATGTTCAGAAGATGTTTGATTAAAAAAATATAGCTGGTAGTTAAAGTTATAATCATAATGGAAGAAAAAGGAGCTAAAAAAAGAAAAAGAGGTAATGAAAACAAGCAAAGAAAAAAATCAAGACAAGATAATAATGAAGCAAAAAGAAAATTTGCCAAAATTATAGCACGAAATGATCACCAAAGATTTGAAAGTTTTTTAAGTACTGCAGAAGGCACCAGCATGTTTGATGTTCTGTATAAAAATAAAGTGAACCGTAATATGTCTAGTATGTTACGTGGAGCAGGTTGTGGCTCTATAGAAGCTTTTAAAGATCTTTATAATCTTTGGTTTGATTCTGGAGGAAATCCAACAAAGTATTTAAAGAATCTAAAAGAAAATGGGATAAAAATTTCTAATATTTCTTCCATATTACATGAAGTAGGAGCTAAAGGTAAAGAGGCCTATGAAGAAATTTATTATCTTTTGTTTAATAAAAATGAAAAACCAACAATATATTTTCAAACTCTATGTAAAAGTAAAATAATTTTTTCCAATATATCCAGTATTTTAGTTGGAGCAAAAGGTAAATTTAAAGAAACTTTCGAAGAACTTTACAATCTTTGGTTCGATACAAATGGAAATCCAACAAAATGCTTTTGTACTCTCAATAAAAATGGAATAAATATAGCCAGTATATCCAGTATTCTATGTATGGCAGGTGTTAAAGCTAAACAAGCATTTGAAGAACTTTATAATCTGTGGTTTGATGAAAATGGAAAACCTGCAAAATGTTTACTAACTCTAAAAGAAAATGGGATAGCAATAACTAACATTTCTTTTATTTTGAACAAAAGTGGAGCTAAAGCCAGAGAAGCTTTTAATGGACTTTATTCCCTCTGGTTTGATGAAAATGGAAATCCCACAAAATATCTACAAACTTTAGACAAAAATAAGGTAAATATATCTATTATAACTCGTATTTTAACTGGAGCAGGGGCTAAATCAAAACAAGCTTTCGTGGAACTATTTAATGTTTGGTTTAATAAATATGGAAAACCAACAAAATATTTGAAAACTCTTTATAAAAATGGAGTAAATTTATTTAATATATCTAGTATTTTACGTGCAACTGGAGCTAAATCTAAAGAAATATTTGTGGAGCTGTACAATCTTTGGTTTGATGAAAGTGGAAATTCCACAATGCATTTAGAAATTCTAAAAGAAAACGGGATAACTATGTCTAATATATTTAGTATTTTGTATAGAACTGGAGCTAAAGTCAAAGAAATTTTTAATAATTTTTTTACACTCTGGTTTGATGAAAATGGAAATCCCACAAAATGTTTTCAAACTCTTGCTAAACATGAAGTAAATTTATCTAGTATATTTGATATTTTACATGGGGCAGGAAATAAAACTAAAGCAGCTTTTGAAGAATTTTACAATCTTTGGTTCGATACAAATGGGAATCCAACAAAGTATTTACAAGTTCTAGATAGAAATAAAATATACTTATGTGATATATTTCTTATTTTATATGGAACTGGAACTAAAGCTACACAGGTTTTTGAAGAAATTTATAATCTTTGGTTTGATGAAGAAGGACATCTGACCGATTATTTACAAACTCTAGATAAAAATAGAGTAAATCTATCTGATATGCTTAAAATTTTACAAGGAGCAGGAGTTAAAGCTGAAGAAACTTTTAAAAGACTTTATAGTCTTTGGTTTGATAAAAAGGGAAAACCAACAGATTATTTGCAAATTCTCTATAAAAACGGAATACCTCTGTTCACTATATCTAGTATATTAGCGGGTGCAGGAATTAAGGCTAAACAATCGTTTGAAGGTCTTTTGAATCTTTGGTTTGATAAAAATGGAAATCCCAATAAGTGTTTACAAATTTTAAATGGAAATGGAGTTGATGTATGTAATGTTGCCTGTATATTATATAAATCAGGAGATAAAGCTAAATACGTTTTTGAGGACTTTTATAATCTTTTATTTGATAATCAAGGAAATCCAACAAAATATCTAGAGGATTTTACTAAAGCAGGTTTAAAATTGAGTAACTTATCTGCTATTTTAAGTGGAGCTGGTTCTAATGCTTGTTCAGCTTTATCAGATTTTTATAAATTTTGTTTTAATAAGAATGGAAATCCAAGTAATTATTTGAAGAATTTCACTGGGGCAGGTTTTAAAATGAGTCATGTGTCAACTGCACTCTTTTCATCAGGATATAAAGCATCAGCTAATTTTGAAAAATTCCATGATTTTTGTTTTGATAGGGAAGGAAATCCAACAAAATATTTAAGTAATTTCACAAAGATAGGAATAAACTTCAAACCAAGTAATTTATGCCGTGTTATGAGTCAAGCAATGAATTTTTTAAAAGAATTTCATGATTTTTGTTTTGATGAGGAAGGTAATCCAACAAAATATCTGCATGACTTCATTAAAATAAAGTTTAAACCAAGATTTTTATCTAAAATGTTATGTGGAGCAGGAAGTAATGTTTGTTCTGCTCTGGAAGACTTGTATAAAGTTTGCTTTAATGAAGATGGTACCAAAACAAAATGTTTAGAAGACTTTGTTAATGTGGGTTTTACAATGCAGGATTTGTCTCGAATATTATATATGTCAGGAGTTGATACTGCTTCTGTTTTAAGTAAGTTTCATAAACTCTGCTTTCACAAGAAAAAGGGATATTTAGGTCATTTCTTAGCCAGAGAAGAACATTTTGATCCCAAAAAATTAACTCGTCTGTTGTTTAAAGCTGGAGCCAAAACTTGTTTTGTGTTTAAAAAATTACACAGTATTTGTTTCGATAAAGAAGGGAATCTAACAGAATATTTAAATACTCTTCTCACAGAATATGAAACTGAACAGGTACTACATTTGTTACATCAAGAAATTACAAGCGTTTCTGCTCTTTCTTCAAATTTTGAACACAAAGATTTTGGGGAAGTAATATGCCTGAAAGAAATAGAGATAATAACTATTGATGAAGCAGATGTAATAACTATTGATTGAAACATTACCTTATTGAGAAAATGAAAAGAAAATTGAGAAATATTTTAATATAAGAAGAATGTTATTTGTTTTTATAGAAAAGAGGATTGTGATCTATGTAATTCATGTTTTAAACTTTAAAAAAAGGATGTAGCTGTAATGAAATCAGATGTATCCTTCAAAACTGATGATTACAAAATCTATTTTTTTAATGCTTGTTAAAAATTTAGTCTTTAATATGTTTATAAATAATTATTTTTCAAGATTTTATATGTATCTTCTGAATAAAAAGTTCTATTCATAATCCTGTTTTAATTTTGATCGATATTGAATTTAATTGAATGTTATTCTCAGACACACACACACAAAAAAGAAAAATAAATCTGTTAGAGAATATGTGCTGTCTGTTACACTCACTCTGTATGTAGAGTGATTAAAAAAAAAAAAAAAAATGAGCAAATTTTAAAAATTGGTAATACACATCTAAACAAATATTTTTCATATAGAAACCAGGATCGTAATACATTTTTTTTTTTTTTTTTTAAATAATGCAGAGTATCTTGCTTCCTTCCGAATATAACTATAATTCATAATTTAATTAAAATAAAGATATTTGAAAGCAGTTTTTAATAGACTTACTTAGCTTTGTGTCAAATATAATGATATCATTAAAATTGATGAACAGACAGTGGATTATATGCACTTAAATCTGCATAAATATGCACTAAAACAGCTCGACATATGCTTATCAGGGTTGGGTTTCTTCCGGAAGAAACTGGAAGTAATGGAAAAAACTAGAAGAAATGGAAGAAACCAACAGAAAACAAAATAGATGCTCAAAGTTAAAGTATATTAACTATGTAAAAGAATTAAACTCAAAGTATAATTATATGAACCCTTAATTGGAAAATTTAATTAATATTAACAATATTATTTTTGGAAAAATAAATAATTTTTTTAATAACATACTTCAGGTTCAGCAGACATTTACAGGTGATGGATTTTACAACTTTAGAGGATGAGGGATTTTTTTTTCTTTTATTAATTATGCCATTTATGTAAAAAGAGAAAAAAGATCTACCTACAAAATGTTTATTTTTCATATAAAAATACACTATTTTCTTATAAAAATGCATCATTTTAAACTGCACAACACAGAAAATAAACAAATTTGTAATTATTTATACTAGCATCTTGCATGCATATCTCAATGCTGATTTTAAAAGACTAATGTTCTTAAAATATCTATGGGTACGTCAAAATGCTTTTAAACTCTCCTGAAGTTTTCTGTAGGACTTGAAAGAATTTTCTTTTGTCTTTTGCATTCATCCATTCTAAGTTGAGAAACTGATTGCAGCATCCTACTACTAAAAGACTTTTTGTTATACTATGCTGCATTTGTAGTATGGAAAGTGAGGATTTTAATGATTTTTTTTTTTTTTAACTACAGTAATTATTGTACTCTATTACTTTACTTACTATACTTACCTTAATAAAATTGATGTAAATAAAAAGCACTGTTTTTTATTTAAATGAGTTTCACTCTACCATTCATGAAAGATCCACGTACTGTTTACTAGTAGTTTAAAAAGTTATAATTAAAAAATATGCTTGTTAAATTGAAATGGACAACATTTAATTGATTATGTGCATTTTTTTTTTTTTTTTTTTTTTTTTTTTTTTTGATAAAATTACTTTTCTTCATTTAGCCAATAGTTGAAGATCTTTTGACAGGTGTTGTGTGTGATCTTGGGTAAAAAACTGATATAATTATTAATTTAGCATATATAATTAATTAAATTTATATAGGTCTGATGGAATTAATTTACTGTAGGA
Organism: Maratus speciosus; assembly: GCA_963932465.1. NCBI lineage: Eukaryota > Metazoa > Arthropoda > Arachnida > Araneae > Salticidae > Maratus > Maratus speciosus. The sequence continues at coordinate 6,371,203 of OZ010799.1, read as the reverse complement.
TTGGTTGTAGGAATAAGACATTTATTGTATCTTACAAAGTTGAAAGTTATATGGTAAATTCTTAAACATTAACAGTTTCTTCCACTTGGAAGAAACCCATTTCTTCCGGCTGGTTTTTTCCATGGTTTTTTCCACTGTGGAAGAAACTTGCCAACCCTGATGCTTATGTACTTATAAGTTTTAATTTCTTTTGTAAATCACCAAAAATAGTTTTGATATACAACAGTAAAAAATTGTTAGGGAATTCAAAGTAATCTGAAGATGCCATATTGTGATAAAATTGTTCAACATTGCAATTAGTGAAACTATATGAATTGCCAATTTCATTAAGAAATATGGAGCATATAGTTCAACATTATTTGGATAAAGGTGGTAGTCACTTCTGTTTTTTCTTATAATATCCCTATATATCACATTTTAAAACAAGTTGGAAATTGCTTGTCAAACGTGGCAAATTAGGTGCGTTCATACTATAACTAGTTTTATAAATATTTTTTGCACCGAATATGTTTCTGAATGTATATTTTAGTGCACTTCATAAGTGCATATCTATTTCATTCTGTTGGAAAGGCTGTAACATCATTAAAATGCACTGGCAATAATATTTTCCCATTGGCCGTAATGTAACGTAAAACTTTTGACTGTCCCTGTAATTAAGCTATACATCCGATATTCATAAAATTTAAATGACTTCACAAAATTTTTCAACAATTATATATTTAAAATTTCAGACATTTGGAAGGCTGTAACATCACTAAAAAGCACATGAAATAATTTTTTCCCATTGGCCGTAATGTAACTGAAAACTTTTGACTGTTCCTGACATTAAACTATACATCCGATTTTCATAAAATTTGAAATGATTTGACAAAATTTTGCAACAATTTATTATGCATTTAAAATTTCAGAACATTCAGTTGAGTGGTTTTTGCTCTGTTATATGCCGTTGACAGACGGACTGAACGACGACTATAGATTCTACGTATTTATATAATTACGAACGCACCTAAAAAGGTGGGTCTGTTTCAAATTTCATTAAAGTATCTTCATTGTTGTTAAAAATCAGATAAGATATCCTGTATCTTTGAGTGAATTGTGACCCTAGTTTCCTGTACAAAAATCGTTTATTGTAGTATTAGTTGTTTGTTGTTGTAGTAATACAGTTCTTAAAATTTGTCCAATCTTTTCTAAATCTCCCTGTATATGAGAATGCCCACTCATTACTCTTGTGACCATTAGTGCAATTTTTCATAAGTACTTCTAATTATTTTATTACAAAATATAACTAAGATAAAACTTTATAATAACATTGTTTTCCACTCACATAACATATATCTAATTTTGTAACAAACAGCATTTTACTTGAATCTTAAACAAAACAAAGCAACAAAAAGCATTTATAACATATTACATCAAAATTTTTTCACAAATTAGCATTTTATATGAGTGGAGCACAATGGTATTGAACTGGTTATATCAATTTTTATCTTTATTATATTTTGTAATAAAATAATTAAAAATATTTTTTAAAATTTGCTCCAATGGTTATAGACTGGGAAGCGCCAGCTTAGACAATCACCTCATCAAGTTCATGGCTGAAATTCTAGAATTAGTTGAAACGCGAATCGCATATTAAAACACAATTGGTCTGCCAAGTCATATCTTGGTGGAAAACACTGGAAAACCCGATTTTACCAATTGACTTGTAGGTTTACCATTGTGTTTTCCTGCACCCAAAGTTATGAAAATATGAAGGACTGGGAGCAGGAAAACACAATGGTAAACCTACGAGTCAACCGGTAAAATCAGGTTTTAAGGTGTTTGCCACCAAGATATGACTTGGCAGACCGATTGCATTTTAATATGCGATTCGAGTTTTAACTAATTCTGTAATTTCAGCAATGAACTCGATGAGGTGATTTTCTGTGTTGCTACCTCCCGGTCTATCAGAAGAGAAACAGTCGACGTTCCCATATGTAGAATTATTCTATTTACATATTATCTCTACATCTCACAATCTTAGACACTATTGTGTTGCATTTATATGATAAAGTAGCAGGGTCGAAACTAGCATTTTTTGCACCCGTGGCAAACATGGATTTTAGCACCCCTCCCTCTTCTGCAAAGTATATTTACAAAGAGAATTTTTACGAATTTTGTAATAGCCAACTTATTTTAAAATTAAAAATACGTAATCGTAAAATATGTAATATTAAACTACGTAACCTACAATGGCGGATCCAAGGGGGAGGTCATGGGGGTCATGACCCCCCTCTGAACACCAACAAAAATGTTCTAAAGATCATTTTTAAAATGAAATATACAGTAGAGTCCTGATTATCCGAGTTTCTGCTTTAACCAAGTTATTTTCTTCTGATGGACTGGTGGCTTCCATTATCATGAAACAGCCATTATAAATGAAGTGTTAGGTGAAGATAGAGCAGTCGTAAAAAGTTAGAACTCTGATTTTCTGGTCAGAATGGGGAAAAAGAATGGGCATAATTAAAAAAAGAAAACTTATGTCCATTTTTTTTCCCATTCTGACCAGAAAATCAGAGTTCTAACTTATTACGGCTGCTCTTTAATCCTCACCTATCACTTCATTTATAATGGCTGTTTCATGATAATGGAAGCCATTAGTCCATCAGGAGAAAATGATCCATTCCAAGGGTATAATCCTTCATTTGGCACCCGTTCGTTCTGGCGCCCAGGGCACATGCCCCCCTCCCTCTCTGTCCTCCTTAGTTTTGGCCCTGTATAGTTGGTACTTGTAATTATATCTATTTAACAAAATATCATCAACATTTTTACTTTCTTCTATCTTCAATAGAAGAAAGTATTGTAATTGAAATTTTTTTCGACTTCCGGTTTTCGACGGATTTGCACATTTTAGGGGTCAGAGATTCCAAAAAACATGTTTATAGAAAATGTCTGTCTGTCTGTGTGTCCGTCCGTTTGTCTGTTGCCATTGTACCATCAAAAAGTGTATGAAGTTATGTATAGAATTAAACCAAAATTTTATTATAAGTTTTTGGCTATGGCAAGCAGGTCCTCCCGAAATTTGGAAAAAATTCGCCAGTAGGGGGCACTGATATAACAATTTTTGTGCGATTTTGAATATTGTACCATCCAAAAGTGTATGAAGTTATGCATAGAATTGAACCAAATTTTTAGTTTAAGTTTTTGGATATGACAAGTAGGTCCTCCCTGAATTTGGAAAAAATTCGCCAGTAGGGGGTGCTGTAAATGCGTTTTTGAATATTGTACCATCGGTAAGTGTATGAAGTTATGCATAGAATTGAACCAAATTTTTATTTTAAGTTTTTGGCTATGGCAAGCAGGTCCTCCCTGAATTTGGAAAAAATTCGCCGGTAGGGGGCGCTGTAATAGCGATTTTGAATATTGTTCCGTCCAAAAGTGTATGAAGTTATGCATAGAATTAAACCAAATTTTTATTTTAAGTTTTTGGATATGGCAAGCAGGTCCTCCATGAATTTGCAAAAAATTCGCCGTTAGGGGGGGCTGTAATTGCGATTTTTGTGCGATTTTGAATATTGCACCATCGAAAAGTGTATGAAGTTATGCATAGAATTGAACCAAAAAAATTTTTTAAGTTCTTGGCTATGGCAAGGAGGTCCTCCCTTAATTTGTAAAAAAATCTCTCGTAGAGGGCGCTGTAATAGCGATTTTTGTGCCATTTTGAATATTGTACTGCCGAAAAGTGTATGAAGTTATGCATAGAATTGAACCAAATTTTATATGTTTATTTTTGGTCATGTCACGAAGGTCCTCCCTGAATTTGGAAAAATTCTGCCGGAAGGGGGCACTATAATTGCGATGTCTGTACCATTTTCATTATTGTACCATCGAAAAGTGTATGAAGTTATCCATATAATTGAACCAAATTTTGTGTGCATGTTTCTGGCTATGGCAAACAAGGCCTCCCTGAACTTGAAAAAATTCCGAAAGAAGGGGGTGCTATAATTCCGATCTCTGTGCCATTTTCATTATTGTACCATCGAACAGCGTATAAAATTATGCATACAATTGAACCAAAATGTTTGTGCTTGTTTTTGGCTTTGGCCAACAGGTTCTCCTTGAATTTGGAAATATTGCGCGGTAAAGGAGCTCCGTGCTAGCGATTTTTGTATACTTTTCTTGATTTTTCGTAGTTCTATTGTGCAGCGGCGGGAACTCGCTTCCTGCTATGCCGGCTATTCGCAAACAGCTGATAACGACAGAATAAGGAAAAATTAATAATTTTAACAAATATCATGATATAGATTAACTCGTTTTTAGTCCGTTTAATTGACTTGAGCAGAAATTTAAGATGAAAATCAAAGTTGGTATAGTATTGAACTAATAATATTGAAGTATTAACATGTGTAACTAGGTTTTGAAATATTAAGATGTATAAGATAGAAGAAAGTTTTGGGATTGGCACATCCAACTAGTTTAAAACAATATTGTTAAAAGCAAATTTCTTCACAAATTTGCTAATGCAATTAATTATTATTGAAATAATTATTTATGTAATCTGATAACATACATCAGGAAACCACCATCATGATTGCTCGGGCATACCTGTGCCCACCCACCTTTTTTCTTGCACCCTTGGAGCCTCTACAGAACAATGTCTAAATTGAAGATGCGTAACTGTGGGCCAGCAACATGCCATTATTTTTATATAGAATAATTTGCCTGGAAACTTTATTACTATTAAATAAGCCTATACTATTAAAATTTCATAGTATAATTTGCCTTATTTAAATACCTAAATTAGAGATTACATAATTCAAAAATTTCTACTTAATTTAAGAGATATCAAACACGTATAAAAGATTACAGCTGTGCATATGTATGAAATTGTTTATATGGAATATACATCAAACACACACATATATAAATGAATGTGTTTGAGATGTACATATCCATGAGGGGAGGGTGGGTGAAAGGCTGTGCAAACAAAGATGGTTATTAAATTCAAATGTAATTGTACAGTAGACTCCCTCAAATCCACATAGCTTGAAACCACAGGTTGTGTGGAGTTTAGAAATTTTTGGATTTCTGGTAATTGCTTTGTTTACATTTTTTAAACTGTAATTTAAATGTAATAATGTAATAGAAATTATAGTGAATGCTTACAATAGAGTAAAATATTAAAATAAATAAGTAAAGTAATAATCTAAAACAGTAAAAATTAAGATATTTTTTAAATGATTAAAATATTAAAAGTAAACGTCGAGTAACAAATTAATTGTGTACAATTAAATATGCATAGTAAAGAAAGGGTACATTTTTCTTGAATTATTGAATGAAACTTGCCTCAAAAATTTACCCTATGTTCACATCAAAATCATAAAGTAAGGAAGTTTTATTTGAAGTTTAGCCTGACTTAATAACTAAAAAAGCTTGATTAATACCTAAATATATTTGGTAAAGAGATTGCAAGTACCAATGATATCAGCAATATCTTGAATGTTTTCAGAAATAAATTTGTACTTTCTTCATGATAAAGCATGAGCTCAGTTATATTTTTTAGAATTGCATATTAAAGTACATACGGAATGAAATAAGAATGTAAAAGTCTAATTTTGTCCCTACATCTTAACTGAAAGTTTCATTTTTTACATCTGCGATGATGTGCAGATTTGAGGTAGTCAACTGTATAGTAAAAATGTTGGTGACCCTAATCTGACATACAGGGTTGATGTACATTGTTTAATAAGCTACCTTTTCAAAAAGAAAATTGAGTGGATTTATTTATTTTTTGAATCTATAAACTGTCAAATTGAATGCATTCACTTTCAGCTAAATAACTTTGAAAAAATTTTGTGAACATATAAATATTGTAAATAAGACCCTTAATCTGTAATTGAAAATAAAATTTCATGGCAGTATGAGAACTTCTTTCGTAAATTACACAATACAGTAACTCCCTCAAATCCGCAACCTTAAAATCTGTAAACTCCTGAAATCTGCACATCATCGCAGATGAAAACAATGAAACTTTCAATTCAGATGCAGGGCAAAATTACAGAATTTTATAGTTTTATATCATTCCACATATATTTTAATATGTAATTTCCGATAGTATGACTAAACTTGTGTTTTTTGATGAAAGAAGTATAAATTTATTTCTGAAAAAAAATCAAGATATTACTGATATCACTGGTAATCACAATCTTTTTACCCAATATATTTATAGTTTAATCAAGATTTTCTGGCTATTAAGACTGGCCAAACCTGAGAAAAACTTCCTTACTTTATGAAGTGAATAGGGTACATTTAAGAGGAAAGTTTCATTGAATAATTCAAGGAAAATGTATCCCATTTTTATTATGCATATTTAATTATACATGATTAATTATTTACTTGACCTTTACATTTAATAATTTAACTATTTTTTTAAACTAACTTTTTTTTTATCATTTTATTTTATTACATTACTTAATTAGATAATATTTTACTATTTTGTAAACATTTATTATAATTTTTATTGCATTATTACATCTAGATTACTGTTTAAAAAATGTAAACAAAGCAATGACCAGAAATCCGCAAAATTCTAAAATCCGTACAACCTCTGGTCCCAAGCCGTGCGGATTTGAGGGAGTCTACTGTATTAATAATTCATATGCTCTAGATTTATATATTTTAATGCGTCTCTTGAAAATGACAAAATAAAATAATAGCTTTTTTGTAGCTCTTAGCTGCAAGTGTGCTTACAATAACAGCATCTTAGCTATCTTTTTTATTTTCGTTATAATTTAATTCTTGGATCAACTGTACTATATTGAGTTTAATGCCAAATTTTAGTTTTAAATTTATGCAGATTTTGAAATGAAATAAGCATGAGCAAATTTATTTACTTAAAATTATAAATTGACAAAAAATTATATATAATATTTCTTGAAAACAAAATTTATATAAAGTTTAACCACATTAAAACAGATTTCACAAGACCAAAATAAAATATTTTCGCTATAATAAAAATTTATTATAACGAAACTACATTACCTTTTAATACCGGGGATTTTGCTCAATAAGATTTTTCTCTTATCGGTCTCAACAGTAAACACATAAAAGTTAGTATCCAGTAGAATTTCTGATTTTATTAGTAGTAGTATCATCTTAAAAATCCCCTTTGTAAACTCTTCAGTCCTGAAACCAGCAGTATGGAAGAACACAAAATCCCTTTGCAAATTATCAGAAAACATCTCCAAATATGCTTTATTGGATATATCAATGCTTATAATATGCTTCCACCTATTGACAAAATCTAGAAGTATTTTTTATATATCTATGACCAATTGAATAAGTTAAAGATTGTTGTTCAGTGTCTCCCAAAGGCGAGTGCAATACTGAGAATATTCCTCTGAAGATCATTAATCAGAAAACACAGAATTCTCAAAAATGCTATTTACAACTGGAAAAAAGAAATACAGTGTAACCTCTGAATAACGATTACCCGTGGAACCAGTGAAAAGTGACCGCTCTTCAGAGGTGGGTGTTATTCAGAGGTTTCATTTTTAAAAAAAATCAAAATTACATAAATTTAAATAGAAATACACACAGTCATTTTAATTAATCACCATTGTTTTAATATAATAAGAAAATCAGTGATTTGCAGTTGCATTGTTTTTTGCTGGAAATGTCTTTCTCCAAAGAAAAAAAAATGACTTGATTTGCTATACAACTCATCATCATTATGATTTAATGAGAAACTTTGGATTTCACGAAGGTTCTCCAAATCTTCGGTATATGTGTTAATACTGGAAATTTTGTGTGATTCCATTATCTATTTTCTCTTCCTCTCTTCTATCTTCCACCATTTGCTGTATGGAATCAAATGTGGCAGTAAATGCCAAATTTTTTACCAGAGATTCAAACAAGCTGCCTTTAGTTATACCTGCTGTTCTAAGAATATTATAAAAATTATCCCCATTATAATTAATGTCTTCATTTTCTGCTTGTTCACATATCAAGTAAATTTTGTTTGATTTGCTTCACATTTTGGTTTGCAAATAAATATGAGATTGTACCAGGAGTTGTTAAAAATTTTTCTTGTGACATTTGAGTGGTGTTGTTCAGAATTCCTTATTTAGAGGTTCATACTAATGTTAATGCTATGGAATGTGTTTGGTTCCATCAACATGTGGCCGGTGGTCGGAGGTTTTCGTTGTTTAGAGGTGGCCGTTCAAGGAAACTTCACTGTACATTTCAGGAAATGATTTCTTCCCCCTTTTTTTAGATTCTTATTATAAAAAAAAAATGTAAGTTAAAAGAAACACGTAATTAATAAAGGAATTTTCATTAAAAATGTGTCAAAATCTTACAAAAAATTTATACAAGTCCTGCTCAGGGCAGATGTTTTTCTAATAATTCTTGATAAAAAAAATTTAGAAATCTTTAAAAAATAGAAAAATTATCATAAACAAAAAATGCAATTGCAAAATGAAATTTGAATTCAGATTGAAATTTGATTATGGTGAAGATAAATGGTAGGCTAACCAAGCCGGGACCTTTCTTTCTACTATTTTCCTAGATTCCTACTTTTTTTTTTTTTTTTTTTTTTTTTTTTTAATGTGATTTGCATGCTTGATATTTCCATATATTTTACATTTATTTTCAAAATAATATGTATGGTATTATATTTTCAGTCAAAACAGATGTAATGGAATTTTTCGACTGTTATTGACTGTGCCATTCTGTAAATAAAAACATTTTGCTCTGGCAGGGGCATTTTTAGCCTAAGTAAAAACAGAATCAATAATTATGTGGGCAGTATTTATTTAGAACAACCATTGAAAAATAAACTGTTAGATTAATAAGTTATTTATGATTTCATTAGGAATAATCTTTTCTGGGTTTGGTTTAGTTCAGTTTAAACTGCACAGTATGTTAGGGAATCAAAAAAGAGAGTCAATATTACATTTATATTCAAATTTCCCAATAAAAGAAAATTAATTTGTGGGTTATTCCATGCTAAATCAACCAAAAATTTTCAATATTCAACTTGGCCATTTCAGATTTCAATGAAACTGACAGGGATCATTCTCTCTGATGATAAAAAAAATATTAAAATTTACTCTCATTTATATCTCGTTACATTTTCATTCAATGAATTATTTAAAATTTAAAAAATTGTCATTTATTGCCTTGCATAAATGTTTTCAAGTTTGATTTACTCAAGTTCTTACAGGCATTAAGAGTTGTTTGACCGCTCATTTTAAAGAGAATTTCACAAGGTTTGATTGAATATGCAAGATGACTGAGCTTCATTAAAAATAATAATCTTTAAATTTTTTTAAAAGTTAAAAATTTCTTGGTGTTATTAAATTTTTTTGAAAAAGATATATGTTTTTTTATAATATTATAAGGTTAAAATCTTGAAATGTTTAAAATTGGATCTCAATAGGATCAGGAGTTATGTAATATAAACTGATTATTACCATACAAATAATAAATAAGTAACAGAATAAGCTAGAATTTGATTATTATTTGTATGGTAATCTTTAGCTTTTATTTCATAACTCTTCATCCCATTGAGACCCCACTCTAAAAATCTCTGGATTTTAAGCTTTAGAAAAACATACATTATTTTCAACAACAACAACAACAAAAAAAATTACTCTAAAAAATTTAATTTTTTTTTAATGGAGAATTGTCAACTTGCATAGTAAAATTAAATCTTATAAAATTCCCTTTAAAATGAGGAGTCTTATAACTCTCTACGCCTGATAGAGCTTGAGAAAGTCAAAATTGAAAACAGTTATGCAAGCCAAAAAATGATGATTTTTCAAAATTTAAATAATAAGTTGTATGAAAATTTAATGAGATAAAAGAAAAAATTGTAAAAAAATATTTTCATTTATATCATCAGGGTGAATGATTCGTGACAATTTCATCGAAATCTGAAGTGGTCAGGTTGATTTGGTGTGGAATGACCCTTGTATTTAAAATTCTGTTGTATAAAACGTAAGATTTGCTTGATACTAATTTTTTTTTTTTTTTTTTTTTTTTTTTGGTGAGTGTAAAACGCAAATTGCCTCTGTTTACAGTTATTGATCTTCAATTTTGTTATGCAAAGAAAATAACATTTAAAATATTTATAATCGTTATGTAGTTGACTATTTTGAAACTATCGCATTTACCTCAAAATATCGAATAGTTTTGAATGATATTTATGAACCCCATATATTACAGTTGAGGCATTGAGAATCAGAGTGAACTATCTCACAATTTTGTGAAAAGGGAGTTTGAAGTGTCAAAGCATTGTATGCCATGCCATGCCATCTGTTGGCTGTAAAATGAATTTTATCAATTTTGAAACTATTCAAGTAATAGAGCCATATTAACAGATGATCCAATGTACTTGGTTATCACATTGCTAGTGTAAGAGTGGATAAAGTGGCTTGGTCCACTCTGGCACTGCCAATTTAATCACCATTTGCTTACCGAAGAAGCTTGGTATCCTCTGATAATGACCTAAAATAGTTCGATAAATATTTGTACAAATTTTGGAAAGCATTTTTCTTGAAATATCACAGCCTATGAGGTTCGTTTAATGTGGTTCTCAATGCCTCAATGTGGTTTATCTTAATTTATCGCTATTCTCAAAATTTTTCTCTTACTTGCTTCCCCCCCCCCCCCTTAACCTCTTATTAATTCTGTCCTTCAAAATCTTTTATTAATATTTTTTCAATTGAGAGACAGCATATAATTTATTTTCCTTTAATTATCAATAATTCGCATACATAATGATAAAAATTTATTAATAGGTATATATTTTTAAATTACATAGTAGAAGTGCATTTTTTTTTTCAAAGTTAGAAACATTTGCTCTTCACTTTTTTGGCAAGTAACCCAACTGAATAATTATGCAATTTGATAATTTTAAGCTTCTGTTTGTACCTTAATAAAGTACCAGATTTCAGTAATAAGTTCTTTTTTACTCATTTATATGTATTCAATTTTTTTCTTGTATATTTTTTATTTTGCTCAGCATTTTCAAGAGCAAAATAATAGAAAATTCTGTAAAACTTTCTAAACTTTTCTCTAATACACCTGTAGGATAACCGAGCCAATTCTCAAGCACTATTCAAGAGAATAGAAGTAGAAGTTCTTGTAGAACTGCTGAAGAGTAGAAGAAAGAGGTGTTAAAACTCGAAGAAATCTGATTTTGAAGAAGAATTACCTGGTTGTTAAAAATGTAATCTTTCTTAAAGGTATTTCATTGATACTTAATCAAGTGCATTTTTTTTTTTCATACAGTATTAGTAACATGATAGACTACATTAAAACTACTTATTTGTGAACTATGAATCCAAATAATTATAAAATTACATATTTTAGCTGTTGTCTGTCATAATTTTTTTAAAGATTACAATCTAAACTAATACACGATTTCTAACCATGGAAATATTAATTAGAGAAACTTTTATATTAATGGAAATTCCACAAAATCTCTTGAACACATTATTTTCTGTCTCATGGACTAAGCAAGTTTTTTAGATTTATTTTCAAATTACAGACATGTAATAAATGTTCAGAGGCTGTTTGACTTTAAAAAATAAAAATATTGCTGATAATTAAAGTTATAATCATAATGGAAACAATAAGAGTTAAAAAACGAAAAAGAGGTAATGAGAAAAAACAAAGAAAAAAGTTACAGCAAGATAATGATGAAGCAAAAAGAAAATTTGCTAAAATTGTAGCACGAAGTGATCATCAAAGATTTGAAAGTTTTTTAAGTACTCCAGAAGGCACCAGCATGTTTGACATCCTGTATAAAAATAAAGTTAACCGTAATATGTCTAGTATGTTACATGGAACAGGTTGTGGTTCTATACAAGCTTTTAGAGATCTTTATAATCTTTGGTTTGACTCTGGAGGAAATCCAACAAAGTATTTAAAGGATCTAAAAGAAAATGGGATAAAAATTTCTAATATTTCTGCTATATTAAATCAAACAGGAGCTGAAGGTAAAAATGCCTATGAGGAGATTTATCATCTTTTGTTTAATAACAATGGAAAACCAACAATATATTTTCAAACTCTACGTAAATATAAAATAAATTTTTCCAGTATATCCAGTATTTTAGTTGGAGCAAAAGGTAAATTTAAAGAAACTTTCGAAGAACTTTACAACCTTTGGTTCAATACAAATGGAAGTCCAACAAAATACTTTTGTACTCTCAATAAAAATGGAATAAATATAGCCAGTATATCCAGTATTCTATGTTTGGCAGGTGTTAAAGTTAAACAAGCATTTGAAGAACTTTATAATCTTTGGTTTGATGAAAATGGAAATCCCACAAAATGTTTACTAACTCTGAAAGAAAATGGGATAACTATAACGAACATTTCTTTTATTTTGAATAAAAGTGGAGCTAAAGCCAGAGAAGCTTTTAATGAACTCTACACTCTTTGGTTTGATGAAAATGGAAATATCACAAAATATCTACAAACTTTAGAAAAAAACAAGGTAAATTTATCCATTATAACTAGTATTTTAACTGGAGCAGGAGCTAAATCAAAACAAGCTTTTGTGGAACTATTTAATCTTTGGTTTAATAATGATGGAAAACCAACAAAATATTTGAAAACTCTTTATAAAAATGGAGTAAATTTATTTAATATATCTAGTATTTTACGTGGAACTGGAGCTAAGTCTAAAGAAATTTTTGTAGAGCTGTACAATCTTTGGTTTGATAAAAGTGGAAATTCCACAATGCATTTAGAAATTCTAAAAGAAAATGGGATAACTATGTCTAATATCTTTAGTATTTTGTATAGAAGTGGAGCTAAAGTCAAAGAAGTTTTTAATAATTTTTTTACACTCTGGTTTGATGAAAATGGAAATCCCACAAAATGTTTTCAAACTCTTGTTAAACATGGAGTAAATTTATCTAGTATATTTGATATTTTACATGGGGCAGGAAATAAAACTAAAGCAGCTTTTGTAGAATTTTACAATCTTTTGTTTGATACAAATGGGAATCCAACAAAGTATTTACAAGTTCTAGATAGAAATAAAATATACTTATGTGATATATCTCTTATTTTACACGGAACCGGTATTAAAGCTAGACAGGTTTTTGAAGAGCTTTACAATCTTTGGTTTGATGAAGAAGGACATCCAACCGATTATTTACAAACTCTAGATAAAAATAGAGTAAATCTATCTGATATGCTTAATATTTTACAAGGAGCAGGAGTTAGAGCTGGAGAAACTTTTAAAGGACTTTATAGTCTTTGGTTTGATAAAAGTGGAAAACCAACAGATTATTTGCAAATTCTCTATAAAAACGGAATACATCTATTCACTATATCTAGTATATTAGCGGGTGCAGGAATTAAGGCTAAACAATCGTTTGAAGGTCTTTTGAATCTTTGGTTTGATAAAAATGGAAATCCAACCAAGTGTTTACAAATTCTAAATGAAAATGGAGCTGATGTATGTAATGCTGCCTGTATTTTATATAAAACAGGAGATAAAGCTAAATATGTTTTTGAGGACTTTTATAATCTTTTATTTGATAGTCAAGGAAATCCAACAAAATATTTGGAGGATTTTACTAAAGCAGGTTTTAAATTGAGTAATTTATCTAATACTTTAAGTGGAGCTGGACCTAACGCTTGTTCAGCTTTATCAGATTTTTATAAAATTTGTTTTAATAAGAATGGGAATCCAAGTAACTATTTGAAGAATTTCACTGGGGCAGGTTTTAAAATGAGTCATGTGTCAACTGCACTCTGTTCATCAGGAATTAAAGCATCAGCTAATTTTGAAAAATTCCATGATTTTTGTTTTGATAGTGCAGGAAAACCTACAAAATATTTAAGTAATTTCTCGAAAATAGGGATAAACTTCAAACCAAGTGATTTATGTTGTGTTATGAGTCAAGCAATGAATTGTTTAAAAGAATTTCATGATTTTTGTTTTGATGAGAAAGGAAAGCCAACAAAATATTTAAGTGACTTCATTGAAGTAAAGTTCAAACCAAGATTTTTATCTAAAATGTTATGTGGAGCAGGAGGTAATATTTGTTCTGCTCTGGAAGACTTATATAAAGTTTGCTTTAATGAAGATGGTAGCAAAACAAAATGTTTAGAAGACTTTGTTAATGTGGGTTTTACAATGCATGATTTGTCTCAGATATTGTATATGTCAGGAGTTGATACTGCTTCTGTTTTAAGTAAGTTTCATAAACTCTGCTTCTACAAGAAAAAAGGATATTTGTATCATTTCTTAGCCAAAGAAGAACATTTTGATTCAAAAAAATTAACTTGTCTGTTGTTTAAAGCTGGAACCGAAACTTGTCTTCTGTTTAAAAAATTACACAGTATTTGTTTCGATAAAAAAGGGAATCTAACAGAATATTTAAATACTCTTCTCACAGAATATGAAACTGAACAGGTACTACATTTGTTACATCAAGAAATTACAAACGTTTTTGCTCTTTCTTCAGATTTTGAACACAAAGATATTGGAGAAGTAATATACCTGAAAGAAATAGAGATAATAACTATTAATGAAATAGATGTAATAACTATCGATTGAAACATTGACTTATTGGGAAAAGTAAAAGCAAAATTGAGAAATATTTTAATATAAGATAAGAAGAATGTTATCTGTTTTTATAGAAAAGAGGAATGTGATCTATGTAATTCATGTTCGAAATTTTTAAGAAAAGATGTTGCTATATTAAAATCAACTGTATCCTTCAAAACTGATTATTATAAAATCTATTTTTGATAATGCTTGTAAAACATGTAGTCTTTAATATATTTTTCAAGATTTTATATGTATCTTTTGAATAAAAAATTTTAGTCATAATCCTGTTTTAAATTTGAGCAGTGTTGAATTTAATTGAATGTTATTCTCAGACACACACAGACACACAAAAAAAGATATGTCAGAGAATATCTGTTGTCTGTAACACTCACTCTGTATGTAGAGTGATTTAAAAAAAAAAAACACTGGACAAATTTTAAAAAAGTGGTAATACACATCTGCACAAATATTTTTTATCTGGAAAACCAGGATCACAATCCTTTATTATTATTATTAATGCAGGGTGTTGTGCTTCAATCTGAACATAACTATGATTCATAATTTAATTAAAATAAAAATATTTGAAAGCAGTTTTTAACAGACTTTACTTTGTGCCAAATGCAATGATATCATGAAAAGTAATGAACAGATAGTGGATTATATGCACTTAAAAACGGCACTAAAACACCCAACATCAGATTTAATAAAATCAGGAATTCAGGCTAAATATTTTATTCCAAAATAACTGGATCAATAACCTCCAGCAGGCAGGAAAAAAGAAAAAGACCTGAAATAACAACAGTTATGAATAAAGATACAATTAATATTTAATAAATGAACAATAAATAAATACACAAAAAACATACAATTATAACAACACTTTTTAATTATTACAGTAGAACTGCAAAGCTTGGTGAAGATTTGAGACTTTTTGCAGATTACAGGCGATATCTATTCGATCTTTGTCTAATTTTCTTTTAACTCTTATTTTCAATAAATTTATATTGTTAATTTTAAAAAATAAACAATTTCACAGTTAACCATATAAATAAGGTAACAATTTATATATTTAAAAAACAAGGCACTTTTTGGGGTTTCGTTCATCTCATGAAACCCTTATAGTCTCGCTTCTCTGTTTGTCCGTCACAGGCTCATTTTCGGAAATTAAGTTACAAACTTGAATTTTTTTTGCATGGAGCTGAATAACCCCCCCCCCCCCCCCCCTGTCCTTCCCAAAATCATAAAATTTTGAAAAATTCTTATATTATTTTAATTAAGCGAATTTGTTCTTTTTCGATTTCAAAACATAATCTTAAATTCAGCAAATATCGCAAAGAACCGATGGCGCCATGGTAAAGCAAGCATCTCCCACACAGTAGATTGTGCACTCAAATCTGTCAGGCAGAACTTTAAAATTTTGATTTTTATTGTTACACTTCATTTTCAGATGGATTTAATTAAAAGAATTTTTTTTTGGCAATTTTAAAGGCTTATTTTTTTGTGTGTGTGCGCAGCAGTAATTTTTAAAATCACTTTTATGTCAGACATAGAAAATCTGAAATTTTAATTTAAAAAAAAATCCGGAGAATTATTCACTTATACAGTAGAAGATCTTTATAGCGCAAACCTAAAAACACAAAGTTGTGCGTTATATAGATCACATCATTAAATTCACCTTGTAAACATGGTCAAATGTGTCTGAAACATATCAAAATACATTAGAATATCGTTATACTGCATTCCTTGTTACCAAGAGTTATCCAAATTATAAATTTTTGCATAATATAGGTCAGACATTGTTAAATTTACTTTATAAACATGATCCAAATATAACTGACTCTACCATCGCTTATATTAGACATTTTCAAAAATGTTTATTGTAATAATAGCATTTTTTTCATTAAAAAGGTCTTAAATTAGAAGATAAAGTTGAACTAATGTATTAAATTTAGTCATCTAGAGAGTAGCAATATTTTACAATGTGAAAATGCAGGTGCTTTTTAACTGCAAAAATCATTGTTTACATCTGATAAGTTGTGCGTTATATGGAGAATTGCGTTATAAAGATCTTCTACTGTATTTTTTTTTTAAATGCACATTTAGTAACAAATTAATGTTTAACCAGTCAGATGATATAATCAAATCCATATTTAATTTTAAAAAATCCTCATTTTTAATAATTAATAGAGGAATAAATACTGGATTCCCCTGGAGTAAATATTTTTTGTTTGCTGCTGCCATCTGTAGGCAATTTTTTAAAAATAATAGGTTTCTAGGGACAATTTTTTTCAAGTTATCTACAAGATTATTGAGGAATTTCAAGGTATTTTTTCTTTTTTTATTTCGAATTTTAATACGTTTTTAATATAACATTCTTTTTTGGCACCATCTAGTGAGTTTTTGAAAAGATAAAGAATTAATATGGATTTTTTCTGAATTATTTCAGCACTTTAAATATGTTTGAAACAGTTTTTTGCTTTTAAAAATATTATTTTTTATTTGTATACCTCTGGTAAATTTTTGAAATTAATAAAGTCAGATGTTTTAATTTTATTTGAAAATAATTTTACTTGAATATTTTTAATTTGATTAATATATATATATATATACAGGGTCATTCATAATTCCCTCCGGGGTTTCGAAACCTTATAGTAAAAAAACGAAGACAAATATGAAAAAAATAAACATATGAAATTATTCCGAAACTATTCAAGTTTTACTTACATACATTACAGGTGTTCTATGTGTGAACCCTTGGTCACACGGCATACATCAATGCAATAGTCCAGTTCCTGCCATACTCTACTCAACATGGTACTGTCTATGTTATTGATAGCACGTGTTATCCTTTCACGCAGGTCAGCTAAATCACGTGGCATAGGTTGTACAAAAACCTGGTCTTTCACATACCCCCCCCCCCCCCCCCACAAGAAAAAGTCACACGGTGTTAAATCCGGTGACCGTGGAGGCCACTTTAGAAGAGGTACGTCATCTTCAGAAGCTCGTCCAATCCATCGATGAGGTAAGTGTGTGTTCAGGTATTCACGCACATCACACAAAAAATGGGGAGGAGCACTGTCTTGTTGAAATATGAAATCATCCTCATGTTCCTCTAACTGCGGCATTAGCCACAGCTGCAACATATCCAGGTACACTACACCGGTAATGGTCTTCTCTGTAAAAAAAAATGGCCCATAAACACGTGAGGAGGACATAGCGCAAAACACGTTAACTTTAGGAGAATCCCGATAGTGTTCCACTACAGAATGGGGATTTCCAGTGCCCCAAATGCGTACGTTGTGGCGGTTGTGACATGTGAAATGTGCTTTCATCACTAAAAATCAATTTCGACATTAGTGTTTCACGTTCTTGGACATCAATGCAAAACGTGAAATGAGAAATGCAATCTGCTGGAGTCAACACTTGCACCAGTCCCAATCTGTACGGCTTCAAACAAAGACGTTTTCGCAGAATTTGCCACACTGTTGGTTGAGAGATCCCCAATTCTCAGCTTCTGCTAGCGGTTGATTTTGTCAGGCTCCTTAAAAACGTTTCCCGTACACGATCTACGGTGTCCGCAGATGGACCAGGCCGACCACTTCGTTTTCTGTCACATAGGCATCCTGTTTCTTTAAATTTCCGGTACCACACATGAATTGTTTTGTCAGTTGGTCCCTGTTTTCGATATTTATTACGAAAAGCCCGTTGAACTGACACCACTGATTCAGATTTTGCAAACTCCAACACACAAAAAGCTTTCTCTTCGCCTGTAAACGCCATTTATCTTTACTACAACTGACTTCAATACAGATGTTACTGCCATCTACCGGAAACTAATTAAATTAAAACTTGAATAGTTTCGGAATAATTTCATATGTTTCTTTTTTTCATATTCGTCTTCATTTTTTTACTATAACGTTTCAAAACCCCGGAGGGAATTATGAATGACCCTGTATATATATATATATATATATTTAATTAAAATGTAATTGTGTTGCTATTTATGTAAGAATTTAATAATTGTAAATTAACAAGTTTGGTTTGTTAATTTAAGGTTAAAGTGTTTTAAAAGACATATTAAATGAAACCCTCTGTGCAATCTATGATCACACTTACCTAGTTGTTTTAGTTATCTGACCTGAACTTTCCACAGAACCAATTTCACTGATTATTATTTTTTTAAATGCAAGTTATTCATTTGTGGTTGTTCTGCCTAACACTAGTTATTTTTTCTAAACATTCTGTTAGAATGTTATTCCATATGGAAGGCATGAATACGAAATTCCTCAATAGGTAAACAATAAAAAAAGTTAAAAGTTTTACCTTTATGTTTTGATGTGTTTCAATGGAAATATACTCTTCTTTGGATGAACAAAAAACATTTATTAGAAGGTTGAATACACTAGAATAATATATATGCTGGTCACAGTACAGATCACACTTCACAATAAAAACAAAACAGATGTATAAGACTATTTACAAACACAAAGAAATACTTTGAACTATGGCTTGTTGCAGTTTTTTTTTTTTTTTTTTTATCATATTATATTCCTTTGGAATATTATTGAATTTTTTTTAATCAAGCAGCATTTTGCTGCCAACTGCTATAAGGGAAGAAGCAACACACACTGAACTGAGTGTCTGTCACAGTAGATCAAATAAAAAATGATTGTCTGATGCTGCCATCTGGTGGATGTTCTTGAAAACAAAAGAGCATTTTCTAACATCTCTCCCGTTTTGTGATAGAATCTGACACCAGGTGGATAAGGTTTCTACAAAGTTCAAATTTGGCTTTTGGCAGTGGCTTCGTCATTATATCTGCTATCATTTCATTTGTTGATAGATATTTGACATCTATAACATTTTTAGTTTTTAAATCTCGTATGTAATGATACTTTGTATCAATGTGCTTAGTGCGGGATTTAAATTTTTCACTTTCAACCAATTTAATTGTAGATTGGTTATCCTCAAAAATTCTAATAGGAAAATGTTGTTGTAAATTGAGATCTTTACATAATTTTAAGATCCATAGCACCTCTTGAGTTCCTTGTGACAGTGCCACATATTCAGCTTCTGCTGACGATAACGTCACACATGTTTGTTTTCGCGAGAACCAAGAAATGCAGCTATTGCCTAAGAAGATTACATTTCCTGAGGTGGATTTTCTGTCTGTAGCATCTTGTCCCCAGTCTGCATCCGAGTATGCAACTATATTAGGATATTCTTTTGAAGAAATGTGGAGATCAAGGTCTTTCGTTGTTTTTAAGTATCTTATTACCCTCTTAACAGCATTCCAGTCCTTTTCTCTTGGATTATTGCATCTTCGACTTAGTATGTGTGTAGGAGCGGTAATATCAGGTCTTGTACATGAGGAAATATATAAAAGACTTCCTATAGCTTGTCTGTAATTATCATTTGATGATAAAAGATTTTCTTCTTTATCTAAACTATAATAGTTAGTTTCCATTGGGGTATAAGTTGGTTTGGCTTCTTCAAGCTGAAAATCCTTAACTAATTGAGTTATTTTACTTCTTTGTGAAAGTAAATAACTTCCATCTTCTTTTCTGTAAATTTCTATACCTAAGAAGTATTTTGCTTCTCCTAGTGATGTTATGGGATAAGATTTCTTTAAGTAATTTATTACTTCATTAACTTCATTTTCATCTTCTGAGCTCATCAGCATATCATCTACATACAGTATGAGATGAATTGTCTTCTTTGATTTTTCTTTTATGAACAAACATGGATCAGCTTCACTTTGTTTAAATCCATATGCCTTTAGAGTATTCTCTATTTCTTCATTCCAGCACTTGGCGGCTTGTTTAAGACCATATATAGCCTTTTTTAATTTATAGACTTTGTCTTTATTTTCTTCATCATGAAAGCCTTCTGGTTGATGCATGTATAATTCTTCATTATCTAGTTTACCATGTAGAAAGGCTGTTTTAACATCTACTTGAAATACTCTGGCTTTATGATATGCTGCCCAGGTCAGAAAAGCTCTAATAGTTGTATGTTTGACGACAGGAGAGAAGGTTTCATCATAATCAGTGCCTAATTTTTGAGCGAAACCTTTGGCAACTAATCGTGCTTTGCATTTTATTGCTTCTCCATTTTCATTATGTTTTGTTTTGTAAACCCATTTACAGCCAATGGCGTGCTTGCCTTTGGGTAAAGTAACAAGCTCAAACACTTCATTTTCCTTTAAAGAGTTAAATTCTTCCTTCATAGCTTGAAACCATTTCTGTTGATCTTTTACTGGTAATCGTAAAACATCTTTAAAAGTTTCAGGATCTTGATTTTTGGAACAACTGTCTTCAGTTTTGTAAGAATATCTTTCTGGTGGAATTCCTTTAGTCTCTCTGTTAGATATTCTTCTCTGGAAATTATCTTCACTTTCTTCAGTTGTTGGGCTATCTACTGATTTTTCATCCGTATTTATTTCTTCTGCAGTATTTTCTATTTGGATAGCATCACTATCATTTTCAAGATTTTCTTCTGAAAAATTTAAATGCATTAAATCTGAGATTTGCTCTTCAGGATTTTCTTGAAAGACATTTTCACAGTTCATATTTTCAAAAAACTTCACTGTTCTGCTTATCACTATTTTTCTACCGCCTATATAAATTCGATATCCTTTGCTTCTTAAATCGTAACCAACAAAGATTCCTTCAGTGGCCTTTTCGTCAAATTTTTGTCTCTTCTGTTTATGAACATACACATATGCTTTGCATCCAAATACTTTAAGGTGACTCAAATTTGGCTTATGCCCATTCCACAGTTCATATGGTGTCTTTTCAGTTGATTTTGTGGGTAATCTATTTTGTAAGTAGGCTGCTGTAGCTATGGCTTCTGCCCAGAATGTTTTTGGCAATTTAGCATTTATAAGCATGGCTTTACTCATTTCAATAAGCGAGCGATTCTTTCTTTCTGCAACTCCATTTTGGGACGGTGAATATGGCGTCGTTGTTTCATGATTTATTCCTAAGTTTTTAAGGTAGTCTTTGACAGATTCGTTGCAATATTCTGTTCCATTGTCACTACGCAAAGATTTAATCTTCAATCTAAATTTGTTTGTTGTTGATGCAACATACTCTTTTAATTTATCAAATACTTCATCTTTAGAAGAAATAAAATATACTTGTGTATAACGAGAGTAATCATCAATAAATGTAACGAAATATCTTTTTGATCCCATACTTTTTGTTTCTGCAGGACCGCATACGTCGCTGTATATCAAATCAAGTGGTTTTTTACTTCTGTATTGCGTTTCTTTTGGAAATGATTTTTCTGTTAACTTAGCTTTTATGCAACTTGAACATTCAGTATTATGAGAACAATTATTCACAGTAATACCTAAAGCTAAATCATCCTTTTGAATTTTCTTGATGGATTCCAAATTTCTATGGCCCAGCCTTTGGTGCCATTTTAGAATGCAGTTAACATTAGAACAAACGGGTAATATTTCTGAAGCACTATATACCTTTTCATTTGTAGGTATTATTTTTAATCTGTATAACCCCTCATCAGCTTTTGCATCTGCAACTAAGATGTTGCCCTTTTTAATTAAACATATATCATCTTTAAATGTTACAACAAAACCTTTCTCAGTACAAGACTGGACAGATAATAAATTACTATCCAACTCGGGAACATAAAGCACATGATCCAATGTAACTCTATTTGTTTGACCATTAAGTGTTTCAATATTAAAAGTACATTTACCCTTTCCCTTTGCAGTTAATTTAGTTCCATTAGCAATTGTAATTGTATCTTTATTCGAACTTTTTAATTCTGAGAACAGTTCCAAGGAATTAGCTAAATGAACAGACGCACCTGAATCAATAACAAAAGACAAATTTTTGTTTTTATTTCCATTTTGTTGAGATTTCATAACAAAATTCAAAGAATTTGATTCTTCCATTAATTCATGATAGTTTTGAGAATCTGATAGATTTTCATTTTGACTAGCAGTAGAGGCAGAGAAATTGTTTGGTTTTTTAAACTGTTGACGTGATCTATCTTGGGTGAAATTTGGTTTTGTTTTGTTAGTATTATTACCCTTTAAGTGAAAACAATCTTCACGGTTGTGATTATTCTTTTTGCAATGAGAACAAAATTTTTGCTTATTCAAATGCTTTGGTTTATCCCTATTACCCTTCAAAGCAATAGATTCAAATTTTGTTGAAATTTGTTTAGTTTCAACTCTTCTAAGATACTCATCAATTAATTTGTTTTGAACATATTTTAATGATAAATCTGTTTCATATTTACTTTCAATAGCAGTTATAAAGGTACTATAAGAATTTGGTAAGGAACAGAGCAAAATAGCTATTAAATTATCATCTTGTATTACTTCACCTATACTTCTTAATTTTTCTGCTAATTCTAAGACAGAATTAATATGATCCTGCATTTTAATGCTTTCATTATATTTAGTGGAATACAGCTTCCTAAGAAGATAAAGTTTATTTGTTAAATTTACTCTTTCATGAACAGATTTCAATTGATCATATGTCTCTTTAGCACTTTTAGCATGTCTGACATGAACAATTTGTGAATCTGAGATATTTAAACAAATTAATGCCCTAGCATTTCTATCATTTTTTACCCAATTATCATCATTTTCCTTTTTAGGTTCAAATACAACATCATACAAACCTTCTTTGATTAACAATTGCTCTATTTTAAACTTCCAAACTGAATAGTTGTCATCAGTTAATTTATCAACATAATGAGATTCTCTAATACTAGACATTATGATATAATAATATTTGCTTATTTCACAGAAAATAAAACTTTTTCTCTTATTAATACATCAAAACAACAATTATAAACTCAAATATAATGCTAATGATGAAATAAGAACAAAATAAAATTCTTGAGAACAATTTTTGAAGTTACTTTTGATTTCAGAAAAACTGTTCTTAAATGTTCAATTCTTTGTTTAAAACATAAATTTACATTTGCAACTTATATAATAAAATTTCAATAAGAAACTGGCAAAATCAAAATCAAAATAATTTCTTTTCTTATCAATACACTTTTGGTTTCAAAATAAGAACAATTCTTTGAATTTTCTTTTATATCATTCACTTGTGAAAAATACCAACATTCAGAAAATAATTATTTCTTTGAATTTAATTATATTATATTTTCTTCTTTTATATTACTATATTTAAAATTGAGATAAGTTCAGTCTCATAATCGACTGTTAGAATGTTATTCCATATGGAAGGCATGAATACGAAATTCCTCAATAGGTAAACAATAAAAAAAGTTAAAAGTTTTACCTTTATGTTTTGATGTGTTTCAATGGAAATATACTCTTCTTTGGATGAACAAAAAACATTTATTAGAAGGTTGAATACACTAGAATAATATATATGCTGGTCACAGTACAGATCACACTTCACAATAAAAACAAAACAGATGTATAAGACTATTTACAAACACAAAGAAATACTTTGAACTATGGCTTGTTGCAGTTTTTTTTTTTTTTTTTTTATCATATTATATTCCTTTGGAATATTATTGAATTTTTTTTAATCAAGCAGCATTTTGCTGCCAACTGCTATAAGGGAAGAAGCAACACACACTGAACTGAGTGTCTGTCACAGTAGATCAAATAAAAAATGATTGTCTGATGCTGCCATCTGGTGGATGTTCTTGAAAACAAAAGAGCATTTTCTAACACATTCCCATTTTTATTTAAAAAAAAAAAAAAAAAAAATTCAAAGTACTGGCAATCAGATTACTTCCACTGTTCAGAGAAATAGCGTAGTTTATTTATCCTTATTGATGCCATTTTCTCATTACAATAAAAAAAACTTTTTTTAAAAAGAAGCTTTGAACATTAAATAATGTCATGCTTTAAAAGACACAAATTTTTTCTCATAAAGCTGTTCCATTTCAATATTTTCCCATTCCGCTGATACTGAGTTTGAGACACTAGGTGAAATGCTTCAGCGACTAAAAAGGACATCATATTATAAGAATACAATCAATTTCTTTAATAAAATTGAATATTTTACCACAAATGTGTCTAACACACATAAAGTTCTGAAATTTTTGCTCAGCAATACTGAGATTGATTGTTAGGTTTACATTTCACAGAGAAACAATTCTAGGATTTTTCCAAGGGAAATAATTTTTGCTGATTTTCCATCCTGTAATACCAAGCATAAGAGGCTACTATCACAAAAAATAATAGTAATAAATAAAATCAGGCGAAATTGTATTTACAAGGAAAATACAAAATACAATCAGCACAATAATCTAGAGACATAAAATAAAGTTTAGTCATTTTTTAAATTCTAGTACAGTAGACTCCCTCAAATCCACACAGCTTGGGACCAGAGGTTGTGTGGATTTTAGAATTTTGTGGATTTCTGGTCATTTATTTGTTTACACTTTTGAAACATTAATTTGATTGGTAGTTAAGCAAGGGAAAAAAATAAGTAAAATATTAAAATAATTTATTAGTTTAAACATAAGTAATTATTAAAATAATTATGTAAAATAAAAATTTAGAAAAATATTAAATTATTACCGATGAAATCAATTCAATTCGATTCCAAAAGTCCTATGCTGCCATCTAGTGGTAAAGCGATCGTAAGATTGATACGTCATCATATAGATATGCTACTTTATATAAAAATCAAAAGTAATGTAAATTTATTTAGTAATAAATCAGCTGCAATAACCAAAAGAGAATGATTAACAAAAAATTTAGTAAAAAAAAAAAAACATTGCGGTAGTCGCTGATTTCGGCGCCATCTTGAATTTTGTTCCTGCAACTTAACTGTAAATTTCATTGTTTACATCTGAAAAAATATACGGATTTTAGGGTCTTGGATTTAAGGGAGTCCACTGTATTTCTTTTTAAGCTATTAGACTTAATCTGCAAGATCTAAAATAAATTTGCAACCCCCGCTGCCACACTGCACTGTTTCTGCATTATTACATACATGCCATTAATTCTGTAGTAGTTGAAAAAAAAAAAAAACAGACTATAAAACTACAGGTGGAGAGTATTCATATGTAGCTTAAAAAAATAATAAAGCAATGAAAAATTCATAAATATATAAAACAATGAAAAGACTCCAGGAGCAGAAACTTGCAGAATGGCAATGGGCATATTTTAGATTTTGTAAATCAATCTATTAATTTAATGCATTAGACTTCCTCAAATCTACACAGCTCGGGACAAGAGGCTGTGTGGATTTCTGGTCATTGCTTAGTTTACATTTTTTAAAACAGTAATTTGAATGTAACAATGCAATCAAAATTATAGTGAATGCTTACAATATAGTAAAATATTAAATAATTAACTAAAGTAATAAACTAAAATAATAAAAATTAAGATTTGATAAGAAATTATGAATTAAGGATGAGAAGTAATGAATTAAGATTAGATAAGAAAAGCATTTTAAATGTTAAAAGTAAATGTCAAGTAAATAATTAATAATGTATAATTAAATATGCATAATAAAAATGAGATACATTTTACCTAAATTATTCAATGAAATTCGCCTCTTAAAGGTACCCTACTAATTCCCATCAAAATCATAAAGTAAGGAAGTTTAAGGTTTAACCAGACTTTTAATAACCAAAAAAGCTTTATTAATACATAAATGTATTGGGGGAAAAGGTTGTGATTACTACCACTGCTGTCAGCAATATCTTGATTTTTTTTCTTTTCAAAAATAAATTTATATATCATGAAAAAGCATGAGTGCAGTAATATTAACGAGAATTTCAGATTAAAATACACACGGAATCAATATAAAAATAAAATAGACTAATTTTATCCCTACATCTGAATTGAAAGTATCATTGTTTATACATCTATGGTGATGTGCAGATTTTAGGGTTGTGGATTTGAGAGAGTCTATTGTAATAATAAAACGCTAAATAATCCAGTCTGGACTATTTACTTCGTTTTTATCTGAAAATATAGTACCATATTAAGAAAAGAAAAAATAGTTTAAAAGATTCAATTTGTTTATTTTGATTAATTTCAGAAGAGTTTATTTTGCTTTCTCTTCAAAGTATACTGCATTAACTAAAAAATAAAATTTTAAACTGCAGAAATTGTTTGCTCCTGCACATTAAATGACTGTCAGACATTTATACATGCAAATTTTGCTTATTATATATGTTACCATCATCTCTTACAATTGTAGCATACATTTGAAATTGTTGAAGGTTGCAGATAAATTTTTGATCAGTCACAGAAAAAGTTTGCTGCTACAGAAAATCTTGCTGTTCGGTTGTTTGCAAACAATAACAGAAAAAAAAAAAAAAAACTGAGAGAAAATCCCTGTTGAAAGGTGAAGGAAAAAAAAAAAAAAGGAGGGAGGGGGAAAGAAAGAGAGAGAGACAAACACCATATATGAGGGGTTCACAACCATAGTAGACCAAGTCCATTTTGAAAAGAAATGAAATAGTCCATCTAGAAGGTGCATAAAATCTGTTTTATCAACTCCCACAGTAAACCAAGTCTGTTTTCATTTACTTTCTCATATATGCCATCTGTTTACAGACTTGGTTCACTGGGGGGGGGGGGGGGGGGGATAAAACAGATTTTATGCATCTTCTAAACTGACTATATCTCATTTTTTTCTCAAAATGCCCTTGGTCTTCTAACTTCTGTATGGTTGTGAGCCCCTAATATAATCACCAAATTGACCCCCACCCACCTGAAAAATAAAAATGAAAATAACACTTGGCTGAAAATCGTCTTCTTTCAATTTATAGTATTCAAAAATTAGGTATAGGGCTTCATGTTTAAATTATATCAAACACTTGAAATTTTCAATGCTAACACCTAATTTTGGTATCATATTTGGATTTTTCAGCCAATTTTACATTATAATACCAAATGAGAAAACATTTGGCAAGGTTGTTTAGGATATATGATGGTTTAAAGTTCAGAACTTCTATCAAATAAATTTGTAATCATTATAAAACAGGTTGCAATGCAAGTAGAGTTATTTAAGCGTAACTCAAGAACTACTTGGCAGGATGAGCTGTAATGTTAGATTAACATATTTAATGCTTTTAAAAATCAATATCTGTTTAAAAGCTAATGTTGTCTTGAATTTACTTCAGAAAAGCATTTTTTTTTTTAAACTATTCATAGAAAAAAAAAAGAGGTATGCTATTACTTTTTTAAAACAGAAATCTATTTTTAGCAGTTTCAAAAAAGCAAATCCAAAATTATAGTTCACTCTTCCAAGTAGTCATTGAGTCATATATATAAAAAAAAAAAAAAAAAAAAAGTCTCATTACAATCTGTTCTGCAAGGATTATAAATGAATTTAACATTAAAAGTTACAAACTTTAAACCTTCATAATTCCTAAATTATCACACTAAATAATTTTCCTGTTTGGTATCATATGGTAAAATTTACAAAAAAAAAAAAAAAAGCCAAATATGAAGTTAAAAGTAGATGTTGTACTGAAAATTTGAGTTTGGTACAATTTCAGTATGAAGACAACCCCTAAGCTCATTTTTAAAACATAAGTTGAACGCAGACACAATTTCGAATCAAGATAATGTTTCTGTTACAATTTTGAGATTAAAAGGTATTTAGTGGGGTTTTTTTCTTTTGTTAATTAATTTCAGTTAAAATATTTTCACGTGAGAAATGGAATTTGAAATAATTTTTTTACGAATTAAAAAGAAGATGAATATGGCGGTATATGGAAAATAAAACTGATATTTTCAAATATTTGTTAGTAATACAAGAAGCATTAATAAAAGTAAATACAGTAAGCAGGTAATTATGACGTCAAAAAATTACAACATATTTCACCGATACTGATTTTTAACCATGAATATCAATTACATACAGATGTGCCCATTCGATTAAAAAGGTGTTAACTTTGTGATTTATTTATATTTTCCTTTTAATTATTTGTTGATGAAGTTTTAATTTCGTTAAGGAATACTAGACGGAAAGAAATACTGAACTATTTATTGGGAATTAAAACGGCCTATAGAGGCGCTGCTCTCATCCTTCGGTACAGAAAAATCATCCCTTTAACTAATGCTAAAGTGCCATTGAAATAATTCTTTATTGTAAATGCATTTGAAAGTTTTATATATTCAAATTCGGATATTTTTTACTTTGTCATATAAGACTGAATACAAATGTCACAGAAAATCTGAAACTGTGCAAAAGAATAATCATTCTGAACAAATTTAAAATACATGTAATGCAATGAATGCGCTTGTACTGCACTATCATGAAGCGAGAAGTTACATCTATTCTCCACCAGATGGCGTATTCGAGCACTTGAATTGCCATTGAAATCGTCGGATGCTTAGAGGTTAATAACTTTGCATCGAAATTTATTTTACAGGATTCATCATCAATATGACGTCAGCATTACAAACGGACATGTAGTATATATATTGTTCATATAGTCCAGTCAAATTAGGTTAAAAAAGGGCCTAAAGTGGAAAATTCTGATGTAATTGATTTTAGTGTCTTATTTTATGTTTTCGGGGGTGCTTAACACGAATCTGAAGTTGTCCAACAAAATTTCTCTCGGCAAATATGAAAAATCGTGAAAAAACCACTAAAAATCGCAGATTTTTCGAGTTTTTTGCTTATTACTTGAAAAGTAAACTTTTTACGCAAAAGTGACCCGATATTAAAATACAGACGAGAAAATTACCTACAATTCATGTTTTTATCATTTTTATTGTTCGACATATGGCTTCCGTAGAGGCATTGAAAAATCGGCGAAAACCAGTAATTTTTGAAAATCGCAAAACAGATATTCTTACCCTTTCCATTCATAACACTAAAAGTAAGCATTTCACTGTAAACATTTGCTGACGTACTCACTTATTATTAGGTTATATATTATTGTGAAGTAGGTATACTGTGTGACCTTGAAAATCCGGCATTCAGAGATCCGGCAACTTAACCCCCCCCTTTTTTTTTTTCACTTCCAACTTACGAGAAGAGCAAAAATAGCAGTTATTTTCGAATTAAAAACCGAGATAAAATGATAAAAATGCATTAGCGGACAGCGAGATCGCTTATGCTATGCTAAATAGAATCCTCGATAACACTGGTAGCAGTTCAGAAGAATGAGGGCAAGGACCTACCAGAAGATATGTTCTCACCGAAAAAATGCATAAATTTGACCGGAAAATTAACGTAGTCTTCAAAGAAACAAGATTGTATTTCCGAAATCGATATTCGTCAGTTTTATAAAATCCAAGAAAGAAGACAATTACTTGACATTGATGCTTGAGAAATTACATGAGAAGAAATGACAGCACTACTTATCAGAATTTTTTTTAACATATAAAATATCAATTAAAGTAAGTTTTTTAAACATTCAATTTTCTCTTTTTCTCACGTCAATACCATTTGGGTATGTATTAAATAACGAATAAATGCCACTATCAAGAAAATCGTAAGTACTTTTGATATTTTTTTCCGAAATCTGTAAATTTCAAAAATCAATTACAAATTTGCAGTAGCTGACATTCACACAAAACAGGTACGAGATGATGTGGATACATTTATTGTCAACACAGCAAGGGACATTGCACTACAACATAACTCTGTAGTTATTGTGGGTGTAGACGTCGATTCGCTAGTTATAATGATTTGTCACTGTAGGGGTGTACATTCAAATGCATACTTTCTAAAGCCAGGCAAAGGGACAGTTTCACCACTCATTTTTTCTTCTGACTGCAAACTTGATCAATCGATTGCTAACAACATATTACTTTTGCATGCCATGGGAGGCTGTGAAACTACTTCAGCCATGTTCAAAGAGGAAAGATGAGGTTTTTTCCAACTCTCAAGAAAAACCCTGCATTAACTAATACCATTGAGGTTTTTAAAGACTCTATGGCAGATGCTGATACAGTTACTGATGCTAGCAATCATTTTTTGGTCTTCTTGTATAAATTTGCTGACAAGGAAGCCACATCATTAACCAAATTGAGGTATTTTTGTTACCTTAGGTCTGCATAAAAGACATCAATCCATTTGGCGTCCTTACCTCATACTGAGTCTGCAGCTCAGCAACATTCCTTTAGAGTATATTTTCAAGTTAAACAATGGCTTGGGAATGAAAAAGATCCTGAACAATGGGGTTGGAAGAAATTGAAAGATGGTCTGGAGTCAATAACCACCCTACAACCATCAGCACCTCAAGCCGTTTCGAAACTTTTTTCTTGCAAATGCAAGAAGAACCTGCCAGAAATACTGTGGATGCAAAAAAGCAGGCCTGAAGTGCTCCAATATGTGTGTGAACTACAAAAGCAGTTGCAATAACATGCCTCTTACTAAAATCGAGGAAGACGAGGATGATCCGGAATTCCCTGAAGTACTTGAAGGTAATGCATAAATAATTCTATTTCACCTTTACTTTTTCACTAACTTTTTAATTTTCATGATCAAAATATTTATCTTAATACAGTGGTTTAACTACTCCATTTTCAAACAATTAGAAATAAAACATAAATTATTTTTTTAAACAGTGGTTCGTAATATATTGGGCTAATATGTTTCCTAAATTGAGGTCCAAAAGTAACTTATTCATGACTTGAGATGTAAAAGAGGGTTAACAAAAGAAAGATGTAAAAATCATGTTATGATAAAATATTGCATGAATCATTACTTAATTAATTACAATTATTTCCACCGTTTTTAAAAATACTATGTGCACCAGAGCTTCTCAGGAGCCTAAGCTTCGACCCTTGGATGTTTGCAGCCTTCGCCTTCGGCTGGGGCAGCAATCTTCTCCCTTGGGACGAAAACGGCTCTTTCGTGCCCAGAAGCTTAAATAAATATTATATTTACTTATTATTATTATTATTATTATTATTATTATTATTGGTGTAGAAGAATGGGAAGGCATGCCTGCAATCATGCAAACTTTGGCCAAGAGGGTTCGGTTTGACTAATGAGTGTCATTTCAAGTCAATAATCCTTTAATAATAAGTGTTGTATAAAAAAATACTTACCTACCTATTTTATTATACTGTATAACATTAAACACTAACCAATCATTAATCACTTTTTATCTTTTTGTTGTATCTGTAAAACCTAACGTTAACATTTCACATATTTGTGCAGACGTCTAATGATGTATTTTGTATGTTTTCAATAAAGAGACAACTGACTACTTCGTGCATTCATCATTGTTTTTCTCATAACTATTCAGGGTCAAAAAAAAAAAAAAATTACTTGCACATACATTGTAAAGAATTGTATCAATTTCGGAAATACAGTCTTGTTTCTTTGAAGATGACGTTAATTTTTCTGTCAAATGTATACATTTTTTCGGTGAGACCTTATCTTCTGCCAGGTCCTCGTCCTCGTTCCTCTAAGATGTTACCAGTGTTATCGAGGGCTCAATTTGGCACAGCGTCAGCGATATTGCTGTCAGCTAATGCATCGTTTTATATCTTGGTTTTTAATTCGAAAATAATTGCTATTTTTACTTTTCCTGTAAGTTGGAAGTGAAAAAAAAGGGAGGGGGAGATGACTTTGATGCCGGATTTTTTAAGTTGCCGATCTCTGAATGCCGGATTTTCGAAGTCATATTGCATAACTACTTCATAATAATATATAACATAATAATAAGTGAGTACGCTAGCAAATATTTCCAGTGAAATGCTTACTTTTAGTGTTATGGTTGGAATGGGTGTAACAGAATATCTTTTTTTCAATTTTCCAAAATTACTGGTTTTCGCCGATTTTTCAACGCCTCTACGGAAGCCATATATCGTACAAAAAATGATAAGAACATGAATTGAATGTAATTTTCTCGTCTGTGTTTTTGTATAGGCTAACCTTTTGCGTAAAAAGCTTACTTTGCAAGTTATAAGCCAAAAACCAAAAAAATCTGCGATTTTTAGTGGTTTTTTCACGATTTTTCATATTTGCCGAAAGAAATTTTGTTGGACAACTTCAGATTCGTGTTCAGCACACCCGAAAACATAAAGTAAGACACTAAAAACAATTACACCAGAATTTTCCACTTCAAACTCTAATTTGACTGGACTAATATGCAATTTCTTTTTGTGGTAGTAAGAAATAAAAAATAATTACTTGTAAATTTTAAAAAGACAGAGACTTTTAAAATTAAGTACAGTTAACGGAATAACATTAAGTAAACTTAATGCTATTACTGCATTTTTTTTATCTAAAATTATTCCTCAAGGTCTTTTTTTTTTTTTCTTGGTGGCCTCAAAACGACTGATGTTGACGCTAAATAAATATACCAAGTTAAATTCAGGTAACAATTTAATCTTGCATTTACATCACCCCCTGGCAGGAAATAGGGTACCAAAATTTAAATAAAACTGTTTTTTTTTTTATAACTCACAGGCTATCAAAGCCTGAAATATCCGATTTACTTCATTTTTTTTCTAGGTTCATTCTGATAAGGAATTTCCCTGATTAGATTTGAAGGTTCATTGTTTAAGTCTAAAGGGGGGGGGGGAATGGGGGGCTAATATCTCCTTAATTTATATAAATGGGTTTTCTATCTGATTTGCTTCAAATTTGGTATACCGGTTTATTATGTTAAGGTGCTTCCATGATGACATTTGCAGGCTCATTGGTTAAGTATAAAGAGGGGAAACGGGGGGGGGGGATAATCCTTCCCCTTAATTTATTTTTCGAGGGGCATTATTCTTTGAAATAAAAGTATAATTTATAATTAGTGTGAATAGCCTGTGAGCTCAATGCCATCAGTTTAACTGGGCACTTTTCTTTTTATGTTTTACTGTGTAACAGCTATACTATTATTATAATATTAGCAGTCAAGATTTAAGGATTTTTTGCATTCATAGCGTACCAGAGTGGAAAATGGAGTAACTAAAATTGTTTTTTTTTATGTTTTTATTAAAGATTTTGTATGCTCAGACTGGAAGTTTTTGTCCAAACTTTGCATTACTGCACGGATGAAACATTTTGGATTAAATATTGATAAATACACCACAAATTGTGATGTGATACCTTGTATATCAAACCTGATGATGATAAATCTAGTTAATTTTTAAATGAGTTCGTCTGAATGTAGTAGTTATTAAAAAACTTGACATATTAAACAAAAGCATAGTTTGCTGAACAAATAAAAAAAAAAACAAATTTATTTCCTATATTATTTAAGCTCGAGAAGGGGCAGATATTTCATTCAAAACCAAGTGAACAGTAAAAAGTAAAAATGAAATTCAAACAAACACCCTAAACACTAAGATTCCGTTCAAACGAAAGCGAAATAAACCTTACATTTTTTGGAAGGTTTGTATTTTAGATGCGTCTAATCATTTGTTTTCACCTAACCGTAAACATAATACAAAATCAGCAATACAGCTATCTGCAACTTAAATTTGGAAAAAGGTCTCAAATTTATTTCGATTTCGTTTGAACGGAATCTAAGTTTTTAGGGTGTTTTAAGTATCCTATTGTTTGAATTTCATTTTTACTTTTTAATGTTCACTTGGTTTAAAGAATTTGTTACAAAAATTTAGCATTAAATGTAGAACTAACTGAATCTAACTATCTTAATATTTATCTTATTATTTGAAATATCTTATCTGTCCCTTCTCGGGCTTAAACATACCTGCCAACTGCTACGAAAAAATCGTAGTTGCTACGATTTGGACCTATAAACTACGATGCTACGAAAATCGGTCTTAAACTACGATTTTTTGAAAGAAACACAAAAGCATTTTTTGTTTCTAGTTGCGATTTTTATCCCGCGCAGCATATTCTTCAGGAGGGATTCTGTTCCGAAATTTCCAAGTATTCATTTCCGAAAGTTTTAAAAAATTGGCCATTAGTCCGAAATTTCGGACATTAAAAAATGCTCATGAGAAAAAAAAATTTGGGCTGCA
Source organism: Maratus speciosus (assembly GCA_963932465.1). Taxonomy (NCBI): domain Eukaryota; kingdom Metazoa; phylum Arthropoda; class Arachnida; order Araneae; family Salticidae; genus Maratus; species Maratus speciosus. The sequence continues at coordinate 6,336,749 of OZ010799.1, read as the reverse complement.
AAAAAAACTTCTTAATATAAAACACTCTAATCGTGTTTTTGTAAATATTTATACAAGAATTCCATTCCTTAGAAACAAGGGTGCCATTTTAAGAATTCTGGAGGGGGTTCCTTGAGGGGCAAGGTTTGAAATAGTGTGCAAAATCGCACGATTTGCGATAAACTATCGCGAATTTCGACAAATGACCGTGTAAAAAAAATCAATTTCGTCAATTGGTCGCAGAATAAAATAAATTTCGTTAAAGGATCGTGGTAAAAACGTGAATTTTGTCAAAATATCGCAGAAAGAAAACGCGAATTTCGTCAAAAGATCAGTAAGATAATGCAAATTTCATCGAAGGATTAGTAAGAAAATGCAAATTTCACCGAAAGATCGCAGAAAGAAAACACTCGTGGTAAAAACACTCAAAATTCATCAAAGGATCGCGTAAAAAATGCGAATTTATTCAAAAGTTCATGGTAAAAAGTGCTGATTTCAACAAAGAATCGTGATAGGAAAATGTGAATTACGATTGTGGGTAAAAAATAGTGAATATCCTGAAATGATGGCGGGAAAAAAAATCGCTGCACAAAATTTACTGCACTGAGCTAAAAAATTGGAACCAGGTTCCTTTTACAAACGTTAAAAAAAAAAAAAAAAACGCTGCGAAACGAAAATAAACTCTAAAAATAGTATAAAATTTTTCAGAGGAAAAAATTTACTATATTGGGTTGAAAGACGGAGATCTTATTCCTTTTACGAATGTCAAAAGATGGCTACCAACCAATCTCCAAACAAATCAACCAACCAATCTCCAGATTAATTTAAATTTCGTATGCTACGATTTCTCATTTTCAAAGGTTGGCAGGTCTGCTTAAATAATGTAAGGAAATAAATTTGTTCGGCAAACTATGTTTTTGTTTAATTTTTATTAATTTAAAATGAATCATAACTATTAATTTCCAAGTGTGTAAAATTAAAAGGAAAAAAAAATAAAGATATTTTCTTGCTCTAACGATAGTTTCCTGATTTTTATAACAGTGCAGTGATTCACTTTTTAAATATGACAGTGATAGAACAGCTGTGCCAATTGCTCCAAATCGGTAATCTGCGCCAACGATCATTTTTCAACAAAATTGCGCCCAGCTGCGCCAATTCGATAATAATTCTTGAGCCAAATCGATCATTTTCCACCCGAACTTCGCCAAAATATTGCGAAAAACATACGAATTTGGTCAAAAGATCGCGAAAAACACGCGATGTTTGTCAAATGATCATGACAAAAAACGTGAATTTTAACAAAGAATCGCTAATTTCGTCAAAAAACGAACAAAACGCGGTCCAAAGATCGCGAAAAAACGTGATTTCGTTAAAAGATCGCGAATAAAACGCAAATTTCGTCAGATGATCGCGAAAAACATGCAAATTTTGTCGACAGATCGCGAATTTTGTTAAAAGATCGCGAAAAACATGCGAATTTCGTCAAAGGATCGCAAGAAAAATGTGAATTTTGTCAAAGGATCGCTAATTTCGTGAAAAAACGAACAAAACACTGTCAAAAGATCGTAAAAAAACGATAATTTATTAAAAAAGATATAGAAAAAAACCCCGCAAATTTCATCAAAAGGTCTCAAATTTCGTCAAAAGATTGCGAAAATCATGAGATTTTCGTCAAAAGATCGCGAATAACACGATTTTCGTCAAAGGCTCGCAAAAAATACGTGAATTTTGTCAAAGGAGAGCTAACTTCGTCAAAAAACGAACCAAACACGGTTTAAAGATCGTGAAAAAACGCTACTTTCGTTAAAATATCGCGAAAAAAACCGCAAAATCATCAAAAGGTCGCAAAAACACCTGAATTTCCTCAAAAGATCGCAAAAAACACGCGAATTTTGCCAAAGGATAGCTAACTTCGTCAAAAAACGAACAAAGCACGGTCAAAACATCGTGAAAAAACGCTATTTTCGTTAAAATATCGCGAAAAAACCCTCAAATTTCATCAAAAGGTCGCAAAAAACGCGCGAATTTCGTCAAAAAGTCGCAAAAAATACGCGAATTTCGCCAAAAGATCGCGAAAAATACGCGAATTTTGTAAAAGGATCGCGAAAAATGCGTGAATTTTGTCAAAGGATCGCTATTTCGTGAAAAAACGAACAAAACAGGATCAAAAGATTGTGAAAACACGCGAATTTCGTTAAAAGATCGCGGGAAAAACGCAAATTTCATCAAAAGGTCGCAAAAAGCCGCAAATTTTGACAAAAGGTTGCAAAAAACACACTAATTTCGTCAAGAGAAAGCGGAAAACACGCTGATTTCAATAAAAAGTCCCAATAACACACGAAAAATGTACGAATTTTGTCAAAAGATTGCGAACAATACGCAAATTTGGTTAAAAGATCGCGAAAAACACGCAAATTTCGTTAAAAGATTGCGAAAAAACGCGAATTTTGTGAGAGTCGCGGAGAAAACGCAAATTTTGTCAAAGAATCGCAGGATAAACGCAAATTTCGTCAAAGAATTGCAGAAAAAAACGCGAATTTCGTCAAAGAATACAAAAATGACATTTTGATGCTCCAAAATAGTTATTTTCTGCTCCAAAATGAGCATTCTTGCCGCTCCAAAGTGGCTTTTTGCTGCTCCAAAATGAGCGTTTTTGCTGCTCTAAAATGATGTCCATGCTGTTCCATCACTGATATGAGACTTTTAACAGAAAAAATCAGTCGAGTTCCAATTAGATTTTTCACTGTTAGGGAATTCATTTGACCAATCAGAAGCCAGCATATTTGCAAACAGGGAAAAATTCGCGAAAATGAAAGCTTTAAAAATTCATTCAATTTTAATAGTACAAAAACTTCAATGGCCCTGCTTTAAGTACTAAATATAATTTATTAAGTAACATAACTGACACTTGGGTGTAACTGACTTAAAACTCATCTAGCTTTATTTCTTTATGGTAGACCTGACCATCCCCAAGACTTTATCGCTTTCTTAAACCTGTTTCATCGCCATGCTTGGCGGGGACCAGCATAGCTACTAGAGATGAGATGGGCTCAGCTCGAGCCCGAGCCCGGGCCCGACACGGGCTCGGGCTCGATTTTCATACCAGCCTTCGGGCTCGGGATCTTTTTTTTTAACTTGAAAATTTTATTTATTCCCGTGTGGGAAAAAACTTTTAAAAAATATATAAGAAGTAATATAGTATTAATATATAATCATCAAAATTTCTTGTGTTCCCTATATTATTCTGTTAATGTTTTTTTAAGGTGTGTTAATATCTAAAATTTATTTATGTTTCTAAAATAAATCCAGTATTCCTTATTTTTATCTCTCTTAAAAAGCTTTTATTCTTGTAAAAGTAATTTAATTACTCCTTTCATAATAATCATTAACTTTTCAGTTTCCTGTGGTTTCAATAAATAAATGAGGCATCTGTCTAATTATCACCTACTCCTCGCCCTTACGACTTGACGCCTGGGTTGAAAATTACATTTTCCATAAGCAATCATTTTGAAGTTATTTTCACCAGAATGATGAAACCGACGTATCGATCAGTAACTGTTTAGGTTATTGCACGAAAAAAAAAAGCAAATGATCAAAAAATATTTCTATTAATTGGTGAACGAAATAAAAGCATTTAACTTTACTGTTTGTTAATGAGAGTGATAAAGTTGATTTATTTTTATTTTATTTTTATTAGCTTTGTTTTGTTAACAGTTGATAATTCGGTAAACATTAAAAGAAATATTTATTAGCTGTATAAGAGATAAATCGGACATTAACGTGTAATGAGAATGTTTTTAATGGGAAGGAAGTTTCAGTTAAATAGATTTGTAAAAGAAAAATTTTAGCTTTAAATTTCGTATAATTAATTATATGTGATGATTGATTAATGTTACAGCATCACAGCTATTTTAAAAGAAATTTGCAATATTTGAAGATTTATATCATTCACGCAAAGGCGCCAAGACAAATAAATAGTAGGATATTTTAAAATTGGATCGTTTATTTTATTTTATTTTATTATTTGACAATCTAGGCGAAAAAAGTAATCTCTTCTGTTATTAGTCAATGAGCGTTACAATCGATCAGTGTTTTCTCTTATCCTATAAAAAGCATCGGATTTTTCCGATAACTTTGTTGAACTTTTCATTTAAGCTGATTTTCAAGATCACGAAGATGTACACATTTTATAGAAAATGAAAAAACGTTGTTCGATTCATCGTCATACAAATCGTAATTTCTGCAGATTTCATTCATTCATTTATTTCTAAAATGCGCTTCGTTAATGTTTCCGCCAGATATGCTTGTTGTGAGAAAAATATATGAGAATCTGTTTAGGGACTTATCTTTTGATGAGATTAAATGTAAATGTCATAAAATTAATTATGTGCCAGGGATTAGCAGTTATTGTGATGCACGAAGTTGTTAAAAAAATGAGATATTACATTTAGAACAACTTTTAGGCAATTTTTATTAAACTTTTTTTCTCGGTTTACATTTTCGGTATCTGGCTCGGGCTCTAATGACAAAAAAATGTTTCGGGCTCAGATTTAAAATCGTCGGGCTCGGGCTTCGAAAAGTGAGCCCGAACTCATCTCTAATAGCTACACTACTCCCCACTTAATAAACGCACATTAAAAACAATAGCAACAGACGAAAGAAAATCTAAATTAAAATTTCCTTAGTAATCCATGTAAGAAATTAGTAACAGTAATAAAATAAGCTAAACATTAAATTAAAAAAATATATTGAAGAAAATTAGCAAACAGCAGCACGTGCAGGGTGATTAAAGAAATTAACAAAACATGCATTATAAATGCAAGGAAAACAATGACATAATTATGTTAATAAGCATTCTTATCTGAAATTAAAGAGAACGTGGAAATATTGATTAAATTTTATAAGAAACTCAAACAATCACTCATTAATGAATCCGCTTCCCTCCCTAGAAGAATCTGTGTTTACCTGGTAGGTTAGTTACCTCGTTTGCGCCATTCGCTAGCCAAGCTGAAAATATCGCCAAGTTATCAAGTTAGTGACCTACGTCATTGATGACGTAGGTCACTAACTTGCAGGGAACAAGTATTCCTGTCTTCTGCAAAACTCCACACTTACCCACTTGTTTATCAGAATGGCATACCAGGACCGAAACTAGGGGGGGGCAGAGGGGGCATGTGTCCCGGGCGCCGCTTTAACAGAAGGTGGTGAAAGGGGCACCAAAATGTAGATTTTATTTGACGTTTGATACAAGAATGTATATATATACGAAATTTGTATAAAAATGTCTTGCAGCCGGAAAATTTAAAAGGAAAACTGAACCAAATGTATTAAACTTTACAAATAGATAAAAAGATTCATCTACAATACAAATTGCAAATGAATAAGAAAAAAGAATTGTCCTCTTAGGCTTTTTTCATTCTCCCATTCTAAAAGTATCATGTCTATGCCTTTGCCTTCTATCTTTTAAATCACTTCCTGTGTAGGAAAATCGCTACCGTTTTTCAAGGTCAGTCTATTGTGGTACACTGTCAACACCTACTTGAACTCTTACATGTGTCAAGTGGGTGTTGACACTGTCCACTGCGGATAACTACCAAGTGCGAAGCGACCCCTCAGTCTGATTTTCTATTAAATAAAAAAATTCCATGAAAGCCGTTTTTTTTTTTTTTTTTTTTTTTTTTTTTTTGCTGAAAAGCATTGAGCTTCCTTTCTTTTTTTTTTCCGTCTTGCCATAGGCGCTGACTGCCCGGGAGAATAAAAATAAACGAGAGGAAGAATGCACAAAGTAAAATTCTTAGGTAAACCTTTTTTTTTTTAGATATGTAGCCTATACAAAAAAAAAAAAAAAAAAAAAAAAAAAAAAAAAAAAATGTATAAAAAAAGATTAAAATGCAATTCGGTTCCTTTTGATTCCGTTTTCAAGGTTTTAAATGAATCAATGTTTGACAAAGCTGATTACGTAGTTAAGTTGTCTATTAGATACTTAGTAAATTTCTTTTTGTAAATTTACTTTGTGGTGGAGGGGGGGGTGCGCCAAAATCCATGTTTGTCCCGGGTGCCAAAAAGGCTAGTTTCGGCCCTGTGGCATACTTCGCTATGCAGGCGTACAGACCTTTGAAAGGAATGTTTCTTTCGGAGGATACTATTAATGTTTTCATTCGTATTGATTTTTTATGCACCAACAAGGAGACGGCAAGGGTGCGGGGTATCCAAATCAAAGCAAAGTTTTGTGTGTAAATAGTCCTCAGTAAGAGAACTCAGATGACCAAATCGTAGTGCACACTACTCAGTAGTTATTGAGAAAAAAAATTAAGTTGAAAAAAAAAATTCCTATATTACTATGTTATAATTTGTTATGATTAATTATCTTACAATTAGTTAGACACTTCGAACATGTGTGAAGTTCTTGCACAGTTTTATCAAACACATGAATAATAGTATATATAAACTCTTGGATAAAATTTTGTTACTTATAATAAATGAGTATAAAATATTAGAGTAAAAAAATCATGTCAGTGGGTGTGGCGTCTTAGTCGTGTCTTCCTTTAATGTGAGTAGGTGTGGCATCCTATTCTTGTCTCTCCTTGAATTTTTACAATTATTTCTAATGGTCAGAAAAAAAACTGGACATACCAATAGATTCAGGAAGGTTCAAAGAATTTTTTAAGCCAATAATGAAAAAAAAAAATCCATTTTTTTCATAAAGGTGTAGCCACCTAATCTTAATTCCAGAACTGACAAATGGCATCAAGAATATTTTAATAAAACTTTGCTTTTGTAATGAAAGTGCAAAATAGCGAGTTTTCATTTTCTAAGAAATTCATTTGAAAATTCTGGTGTCAGTCAGTTATTTCACCATTTTACGAACAGAGTTCTCCTGCCTCTGAAAGGGTGTGTTTTGTGTGAACACACACACAAAAAAGAGTTAATTTTTTTTTCTTCTCAATAACTTCTAAATAGTGCACGCTATGGCTTGATCATACGAGTTCTCTTACTCAGTACTGATTACACACATAACCTTACTTTAATTTGAATGTCCCACACCCTTGTCATCTCCTTGTAAGATTTAATAGATATTTTCACTGAATTTAAGATTTATAATTTTTGTTCATATTTCTTTGATATCTAATTTAATTATTTTTTATAAATTTAATTAATTTATTATTTTTATGAATGGAAACTACTTAGCTTCTATGGAAGGAAAATTTTAAAACCAAAAAATGTTAATTTGGTCTGATTTTATTTTGCAAATTGTAAAACTCCTGTGAAAATTCTAAATATATCCTCCACCCTCCCAATTTTCCTATCCTTTTCACAAAAATTCCAATCATAAGCCCTCTTAAAATCATTAGAATTTTCTGTATGCTAAAAGGGGATTTACTTCCGGTACTTAATTTTATGTGAGGTGTTAAAATCTTAGTTCATCAGCTTTTAACACACAAAATATGAAATTAAGAACAGATTTAAAAAATATTTTGAGACCTAAGAAAAAAATAAATGTATTTTATGAGAGATGTAAGAAAACTAGTTGGATGTGCCAATTCCAAAACTTTCTTCTATCTTATACATCTTAATACTTCAATATTATTAGTTCATTACTATACCAACTTTGATTTTCATCTTAAATTTCTGCTTCAGTCAATTAAATGAACTAAAAATGAGTTAATCTATTATATCATGATATTTGTTAATATTAATAGTTTTTCCTTATTCTGTTGTTATCAGATGTTTGTGAATAGCCGGCTTAGCAGGAAGTGAGTTCCCGCCTTTGCACGAGCCGCCGATGGACAATCCCAGGTAGCACAGCAATATCGGCCTGATACTGCCCAATATCGGCCAATCTTTTGGTGTGCATCGGCAAAGATCGGTCATGTTTACCGGCATTGGCCAGTGTTGATCGATGTTGTCCGATGTTGGATTTGTAACATTAAAACTTCTGGAATCATGAATATTTAAATTTTTTATTCACATATTGTATTTTTTGTGGGAAGGTAGAAAACAGGAAACAATTATAATAACATTTTAAGTTCTGTAAATCCATGTAGAAAAACTCACATTGACCAACATTGCCCGATATCGGGTCTCATCGGGAGCAATGATGCACAAGGATGTGCCAGCCAGCCAACCAATCAAATACAAGATAAGTACCCAACGCCAACATGGCCGCCGTATTTCTCGCCGTCTAATCTACTCTACCTTCATGGCTGTTGCAGATTAAAAACGAGAATATTTATAATGATGGTAGTATGGAAAAGTGAGGTGTGTCATTCGTGAAATCCGAAAGTCACATCTTTATGTGAAACGAGTAAGTGCTCTTTATATTTCATATAATGTTTGTTCATTGAATACATATAATCAGACTCATTTCATATATTCAAACTTGTTTTTTAAATATTGTTTTCTGTTCACATTAGTATTATTACTTGATTAGTTATCCATAGTCTTGTGTAGTGTGTATTTTCTGTTCATATCATATTTATACTTGTCTCGGAATGTATATTATCCTTAAAGATTTTCCTCACTAATGATAGTAAACGGGAAACAATGCATATGAACTTTTGGTAGTGTTCGAGTCAGTATATTATTTAACCGTTTAAGTAACACCAAAACACTTTTTCATTGTTTATATATTAATTAAATTGTCCGTTTACTTTATTCTTGAAGTAATTATTTATATTAAAACGTGATTTTATTTTTTTATTGTACGTAACTGAAACGATTTACTTACTTAAATGGCACAAGTACAATTAAAGTTGTGAGCAATTTATATAACCTTGAGGTCCTTTTTATCAGAATTTGGAATAAATGTTTCAGATATCCTAATTCAAGTGTGAGGAATTTTTTTTCTTCTTCCCTTATAAGGGAGAGTATAGAATTTTTTGGTTTTGTTTTGTCATACTTGCTACTTTAAACATAATTTACCAAATATAAAAATCGTTAAAAGACTCAAAATCAGTCATCAAACAATTACAATCAAAGGTTATATTTAATCTTTTTATATTTACTTTGTTATTTATTTATTTTTTAATTTTTACTCCATCCAAAAATAAAAATTTCATACATTGTTAAAGCTGATTCCTCTTATTTAAGTTTAATCATTTGTGATTTTTTAAAAAAGATTTCTACTGATAAATTATCTAGTGTGGGGGGGGGGGGGGGGGGCTAAGATTTCAAGATTCTGTATAATGCTTCTTCCTACCACCAATACAGTTAAAAATCTTTAAACTCCTTATTTTGTTTATCTTTAATTTGCATAATGTGTTCTTATTTAAGTCAAATACAGAAATTTAATCATTTGGGAAGAGTTCCCTATCTTGTGCCACTTGGTGCGACTGGCAAAAAAGTAAGCAATGTTGTCAAAAGTCTGTTTTAGCATCTTACCAAATTTTTATTTTAAAGTTTTTTGGCACATTGCACATGTTATGGAACTCTTGTCATGAATTTTATAATGGCTATGTTAAAGCACTATTATTTATCTGATGTCTATTAGGAAAACATTAAAAAATGCAAATTTCCCAAAAATTTAAGATTTTTTGAATAAACTATTTCTACCTGTTAAATTCCTCTTGGGCAAACTAAATGTAATAAGTTCATCATTGAATATGGGTTAATTTGAATTCGTCTTCTATTATGTAATGTTATTTTTCACAAAACTTTTGTTTCACATTAAACGGGCCAAAAGAAGAAAAACCTTGCATTGACCCTTGGCACGGAAATTTTTTTCTTATGCAACCTCCAATTTTAGTGATTAAGTAATAATTACAAGAAGAAAAAATTTGTCAACTGGTATTGAAGAATTAAAAGTGTATAAGATGCTTTTTGTGTATAAAATAAAGTTTGTTAATACAGTAGACTGCCTCAAATTGAATAATTGAAGGAAAATGATCTCATTTTTTTGTGCATATTCAAATATGCATTATTAATTATTTACTTTTAATATTTTAATCAGTTTTTAAATTACCTTACTTTTTATCCTTTTAGTTTATTACTTTACTTATTTTAATATTTTACAATATCACAATCATTCATTATAATTTTGATAGCATTACTGCATTAAAATTACTGTTTAAAAAATGTAAACAAAACAATGGCCAGAAATCAGCACAACTTCTGGTCTCAAGCTGTGCGGATTTGAAGGAGTCTACTGTATTATATTGAAACATGTCAGTTTTTTAATCATTCATACATATATTTCCTGGTTTGTGTGGGCCCATAGGGACAGAGGGGCTTCTGCCTCTGTGTTGTCTGCCAGAGATGCCCTCAAAAATGTTGTAAGATTGAGTGTTAACGCACATAGCATGGGTCTCTATATTGCAGTCAATATTGTATTTTTACACTCTTTTATTTAACTTGGTTTTTATATGTAAAGAAGGAATGGGACTACTTGCGAATACTCCCGGAGTCCGCCATCTTGAATTTGGCGATTTCGTGCTGGCGATGCTTTACTCCCGATGGACATCCGACGATTGTAGTGTTCTGGTAACCCTAAATTTTTTACGTCACTTCCGCGATTATTCTTGAAGCGTCATTTGATTTTTGGAGGTTGTCCCGTCCAGGCGTGTGTTTGTCGTTCCGAGATTCTCAGCTACACGTGGTCAAGGTTGTATTGTTTAATATTGTTTTTTCTTTTATTTGATTAAGAAACTTATATTTAATCTAATTTTATCGCATATTTATTGAATCAAGAAAAAAATTACACTTGTATCTCATTTTATTGCATATTTATTTAATCGAGACAAGGAAAAAATTACATTTGTATCTCATTTTATCCGCTATTTAATCGAGAAAAAAAATCATTTTTTTTGTGTATAATGTTACAATGCGGCTATTATAAATATATATTGCCTCTTTTTTTTTTGGATAAATGTCCGTATTTTGCGTTTGGGCTAATCGCCGATTTTGAGTAATCGCCCAGAGATGGCCCCCTATTCTTATTAATAATAACGATTCGAGTGCTGTTTTCTGTTCAATTTGCATTGTTTTTTATTTAAAATTGATAGATTAATATGAATTCTGCAATCAAATACGGCAATGAAAACTATTCCAAAATACCGATAATAAAATGGAATGATTTTCATTCCTTTAAAATTTTGGTGTTTATTTACACGTGAGTACATATAGTGATAAAGTTATGATTATATGTTAAAAAAAATAGTTTAGAAATCCTGTATAACAGTTTAAATAATAATTTTTTCCCCTGTTACAATATTTTAAAAGATAAGTAGAACAAATATTATATTTTAAATAAATTCACGTATTCGTGCTATTTATCAAGAAATACATCAAAGCAGTGATTTTTCAATAGTTGGGCTCTTTGTAAAATTAATGCATTGTAACGGATTTTTTTTTAACGACATAAATTGTAGTCATGAAATTAGGTGTGATTCTCAAGATAAACATTGAATGCTTATAAAAGTGTACTCTTTTAGAAACTATTTTTACTTTTATTATTTACGGAAAGAGTTTTAGTTTTGAAAATTCACTTTAATTCGAAAATGCATTTTTGAATATTATGTTCAAATTTTGTAAGAGGAAAAAAAACTAAAGTAAAATTTTAATATTGTAAGTTTGCAGTTTTTAAGTTAAGTAGTTGGTTTGCAATTTTGTTTTCTGATTTATAAAACCATTAAACAATAAAGTTGTGAGTACTGTGTGATTTTAGCACTAACTATTGGATACAGTAGACTTCCTCAAATCCACACATCATATGTAAACAACAGAACTTTCAGTTCAGATGCAGGGACAAAATTACAGACTTTTTTATTTTTATACTAGTGTAAATGCCCGTCCTAGGACGGTGGGTAAAAATTGTGTTTTTCACTTAAAACTTGAAAAACTGCTAAAAGAAATAATTGACAATATGGAAGCGTTTATGGATGAGCAAAGTTCGGTTAGTTTATGTTCTAATAAACACACAATTAGCATTTACAATATTTCTGTGTAAACCAGGTTTTCCGGCTAATATACTATAACAAAATTAAGATTTCTTAATAAAACAAAAATTTAATAAATATGCAATAAAAATGCGTAATTAAAACAGTCTGCTGCAACTATTGAAATAATACTATTTTTTTTTTAATAACACTTTGAAATTGTAATTTATCGTTTACCCTCCCCCTCCCCTCCCCTCCAAAAATTTTTTAATATGTATATTGATTAATAAATAAGTATCTCGGGTTGAATCCCAACCGTCTAATCCCTAAGCTTCTATCCTCCTGATGCAAAGCTATAAATAAAAAATTATTAATTTTACTTTTCGTATAAATATTGATTTTTTTTTTTTTTTTTTAAGTTTAAATTTACATGCACCTGTATATAGAAAAGGAGAAATATAAATAATGTGTAATTTAAAAATAAGTTACAAAATAATAAGCCTAAAATATTTAAATTGGTTACTTTTTTAAAAGAAAGTCAGTTTTATCAATTTTTTGCATGAAAAAAAAAGGATATTTTAAAAAATACCATATCATTGTTTTCCGTGAATCACTTTATATGAGAAATAAATTAAAATTCCTTACATGTTGCAAAGAAAATTTAATATGATTGCAACTTAATACTTGAAATAATCTCAAGTGACACTTGGCGATTTATTTTGGTGGTGTAATGCGATGTGCCTTGCACTGATTTGTTAGGAAGAAATATCTACTACTGCTCAATTATCAGGACTTGTAACCTTGAGAAGTAATCGCGGGATTCTTGTTTCTTGTCAACCAATGGGAGAATGGATCCTTTTCCCCTTGAGTCTCTTCCTGGGAGACTGATAAGATTGATGGATTCGTCCCACCCAGCGTTACACTGGCTTTTATTATATAGAGATAATTCCATGTGTATTTTAATATGTAATTCTTGTTAATGTGACTGAACTCTTGCTTGCTCATGAAGGAAATAGTATAAATTTATTTCTGAAAAATTCAAGATATTGCTGATATCACTGGTAATTGCAATCTTTTTACCAAGTATATTTATGTATTAATCAAGCTTTTTTGGTTATTAAGTCTGCCTAAACCTGAAATAAAACTTTTTTATTTTATGATTTTGATATGAATTAGTAGGATACCTTTGTGAGGCAAGTTTGGTTGAATAATTCAAGAAAAATGTATATAATCTTTATTATTATGTATATTTAATTATGCATTATTATTTACTTTTAATAATTTAATTATTTTTTAAATTATCTTAATTTTTATTATTTCAATTCACTATTTTACTTCATTATTTTAATATTTTACTATAAGTAACCATTCATTATAATTTCGATTGCATTATTACATTCAAATTACTGTTTAAAAAATATAAACAAAGAAAGCAATGACCAAAAATCCACACAACCTCTGGTCCCAAGCTGTGCGGATTTGAGGGTTCTACTGTATTAATATAATAAAGTAAAAATATTTTATTTTCAAGCTGAAATTTTGGTGAATAAATTCAAATCTCCCATTTAAAATTTGTTTATGAAATTTAAAAAAAAAAAAAAAAAACTATAGCAAATTATAAATTGTTATAGCAAAAATGTACTTGGTCTGATTGTGATTTTGGTTCATTGTACTTTTCTAGCTAGTGTGGAAATGTAGTTTGAAGGAACAGAAACCACTGCTATCTCTAGCTGCATTGGAAAGATGCTTGCAGAATTTGACGACAGGGATGGAAACACTTTTCAAATGAGAAGAAGATGACTAACAAGAAATAGATGATTTGTCGAAAAAATTTTTGTTAAATAATAAATATGATTAATAATAGTTTGTAAATAAAAAAACATTTAATTCTTTTTTGTGATTAATAAATTTTATTTGTTATACGTGGTAAGTTTTTATTTAAATTCTAAGAATTGACTTCTAATTTTTGTATTATCAAACTAGTATCCAATGTTTAAGATATTTCAATAAAATACAATTTATAAAATAAATTTACAAACTTCTAAAATCACCTTGTAAATTTTATCTTAGAGAAAAACAGTTGATAAAAATTGACTCGTATAAAATCTATCTAAAATTAGAATTTTTAACGAAATGTAAATTATGATGATATTTAAATGCTAAGTTTTTTTATTTCTAATTATTTCAAATGCCTTACTTATGTGCAATTGAGAGAATCTATCAATTTGAATTTCTAAACTGTATTTTATAGCTTCTCACACCCCCCCCCCCCTCCTCCCTGACTCAAAAGAGAAAACATATAAAGAAAATTAGCTATTTTGTCCTTTATATAATTTCTTATATTTTCAAAGTGTTTTTTATCTATTAATTTTTTTGAGGGGTGGGGAAATGTCCTGAAATATATTTAAAAGTTTCTACCTTCTATCAGTCACAATTTCTTTCTGCTTACATAAACTTAAGGAGGTATTGTAAATTCTGAAATGGAATTTAGATAGCCTTAATGTCATGTTAGTCTACTTTTTGTAGGGATGTATAATTTCTAGAAAGATTCAAGTGTTGGGAAAAAAAAAACATTTTTCTATAAAAATTGATTTTTTTTTACAAATAAGAGCTTTTTTGTTTCTAAATTTTCTTTGAAAATATAAAATAATATACATTTTTTGAATACAGATATGTACATTAAAAATAGAAAGATTTTATTTTTATTTCATATGAATACATTACAAATAGAAATAATAAACTTACTATTAAAATTTTAGTTCCAGAATAGATTTTCTTGCTTAGTTTAATGACATTGTTTGTAACATATTTTTTTTATTCTTTTAAATGGTCATTTCAGTTGCACTTTCAATTTTACACTGCCATTAAAACTTGTAATATCAATATTTGCTGGCAATTGTGTTTATTTAATGAAAAAATTCCATCGAAGTGTTTATCCCCCAGTAGTATAGTTCAGACTCTCATTCAGAATGAAGAGAGTATAAAGATAAAATATAAATTAATGTTTTACAAATTTTTAATGTAGGAGTAACTAAAATAAAGTTGGTTAAATAAATAAAAAAAAACAACAGGTGGATTTACTTTTTTCAACCAAATTTTGCTTGCATTTTTCAGTTAGCCGGGCACCAGTGTTATATTTACATACATATATATGTACACACACACATATATGTACATATACGTGTATGTAAATATAACACTGGTGCCCGGCTAACCAAAAAGTACCAATTTTTTTTTCAGGTGTGGTGGAGAGAGGGGGTAACATTTCATTTATACAGTAGAAGATCTTTATAATCCTATATAATGCACATCTTCTGAGATGTAAGCAATGAATTTTGTACTTAAGAAGCACCAGTAATCCGTATTGCAAAAATATTGACAACTTTTAGAGGATTAAATTTCAAACATTATTTCATCTTTATCTCCTTAATTCAGATTTTTTTTTAAATGAAAATATTGCTATTATTAAATGTAAAAATTTTGGGATTAAGTAATGAGATGATTTTGTCCCAGCATGTTTGGATAATTTTTATAGGCGATTTAACAATATGTGAAATGATCAATATTATGCAAAAATTTTTTAACCTGCACAACTTTTGGTCCTAAGGAATGCAATATAAATATCTACTGCGATTGTTTTGTATATTGCCATATTTACAAGGTAAGTTTTAATGTTGTGTGAAATGACCTATATAATGCAAAATGTTGCATGTTTTGGTTTGCATTATAAAGATCTTCTACTGCATATAAATACTATGTTAACGTTTATTGTAAAGACATTAAAAAAAAATATATATCATTTCAGCTACGTTATTTTTATTATTATTTTCTTATAATGGTTAAGTGTTTATTGATTATGTGAAAATAAAATATGGAAATCTGCTTATGATAAACTGATTTTTTTAAATATTCAATTTTTCAACATCACTATAACCACAAAGTGGTATGACGGACATAATTTTACTTGTGAATTTTTAATGAGGAAAGTAGCATTTACTTATGAGTTTTTCAAAAAGTTAATGTTTCAATGTAGAACGTTGAACATTGGAAAGAAAAAAAAAGAGAAACCACTAGAATGTAGAGTGAACATAAGAGAGAGAGTATTCATCTTCCAATACTATAGAATCGGTAAGTTCATACTCTGATTCAGGATGATGGCCATACAGATAAAATATAAATTTTCTTCAGAGTTAATTGGGTAGGAAAAATTAATCAAAGTTAAGTTTGAAAAAACAACAAAGGTAGAATTTTGCATATGTAACTTAAGAGGACACAGTACCTTTTAAACTATTTTTCAGTTTTCAATAGTATTGTAATATCTGTGGTGGCATTATGTTTAATACTATAATGCAAATATAATTTTTTTTTTTTTATCTTACAAAAATGCCTATTTAACTAAAATTTAAATTTTTTGAATAATTTTTAACTTTTTAATCCCTACTACTTTTTTAAATATGAATATTTTTTGCTTCAGAAATTTCTGTAATTTCAATTATGAGTTTGTTGAATTTCCTTGATTTTTTATTATACAAAAGAGAAAAAGATTATATTAAATGTAATATCCCATACATCTAAAAATCCATGGCACAGTTTTATGTAGTATAATCTAAGGAATGTGGGGAAAAAAATTTGAAACGAAAATATTGATATTTAAAAAGTTGAGATTAAAAAAAAAAATTTTTTTTTAATTTAAATTTTAGTTAAATAGAAATAGGCAATTTTTTTTTTTTTTTTTTGAAATTACATGAAATTTAATTTGCTAAAGCAGTATTAAATATAATGTCAATAATGTAATAAATATGTAATAATGTAATGTAATGTAATGTATAATGTAATGTAATAAATATAATATAATATAAAATATAAATTAGTATTAAATATAATGTCACTACAGATATTACAGTATTATTCAAAATTGAAAAAGTAGTTTAAAGGGTACTGTGTCCCCTTAACATAAATTGTTTTTGACTAACTTTTACTAGTTTTTTTTTTATCCTTGCGCAGTTTATACATCAATACAGTTAAATAAATTTGAACATCTATATTTATGGTAAAGGCAGAAAAGAATAAATCATTTCAGTTAAATATTTTTTTTTTAATATGTTGAATATTTTTATTGATTATATGAAAAAAAAATTATCAAAATTGCTTATATGGTAATAAAAGTTAATTTATTCAAATAATACAATATAACACTTTTCAACTTTACCGTTTCCATAAATTCGTATTATAGATATAATTTTGCATATGACATTTTTAATGAGAGAAGTATAATTTAATTATTAATTTTACACATAATATTTTTACGTACAACACTGAACATGAAAAGAAAAAATTAAAAAAAAAACATCAGAATGTATAAAATACTTGAATAAATTATTTTATTAATGGTATTTGAATTTTCATAATAAGATACCTTTTAATAAAAGAAAAAAAATTCCCAAAAACTTTTGGGTTATTTCAGAGCAATCACTTTCAACATAATCATGAAAAATTTTCCTTTTAAATATCTTTTACATTACCATGGCAGTGAACTTAGCTATGATTTTCCATATAAACAATATATAAATATATATTTCAATAATAGCAAAAAAAAAAAAAAAAAAAAAAAATGAAATAGTTAAAAATATATATATTTATATGCATATGTTTTCTAACCTGGATTCATCAATATAAAATGGCAAACTTTTTTTCACTAATATAAAGAGATATTTATTACCAATACTATGCCAAGACAGGTAATCAATATCTCTCTATATTGAAAAAAGAAAACTTTGCTACTTTATAGTGTCGAATCCAGTTTTAACCAATATCGGCCGGTATTGGGTGCCGATATCGGTCGGTATTGGGTCCCGATATCGGCCGGTATTGGGTCCCGATATCGGTCGGTATTGGGTGCCAATATAGGCCAATATCGGTATGCCGATATTGCGAAATCGCTGTTCCCGATATTGGCCGATATTGCTGTGCTACCTGGGATAGAACTACAAAAAATCAAGAAAAGTATACAAAAATTGCTATCACAGAGCCCCATTACCGCGCTATATTTCCAAATTCAAGGAGGACCTGTTGGCCAAAGTCAAAAACTTGCACAAAAAATTTGGTTCAATTGTATGCATAATTTTATACACTTTTCGATTGTACAGTAAAAAAAAATGGTACAGACATCGTAATTATAGCGCCCCCTTCCAGCGGAATTTTTCCAAATTCAGGGAGGACCTTCATGCCATGAACAAAAAGAAACACAAAAAATTTGGCTCAATTCTCTGCATAACTTCATACACTTTTCGATGGTACAATATTCAAAATGGCACAAAAATCGCTATTACAGAGCCCCCTACCGACATTTTTTTTCCAAATTAAGGAAGGACCTGCTTGCCATAGCCAAGAACTTAAAATAAAAATTTGGTTCAATTCTATGCATAACTTCATATACTTTTCGATGGTACAATATGCAAAAATCGCTATTACAGCGCCCCCTAGCGGCAATTTTTTTCCAAATTCAGGGAGGTGCTGCTTGTCATAGCCATAAACTTAAAATAAAAATTTGGTTCAATTCTTCACACACTTTTGGATGGTACAGTATTCAAAATCGCTGTTACAGCGCCCCCTACCGGCAAATGTTTTCCAAATTCAGGGAGGATCTGCCTGCCAAAGCCAAAAACTTAAAATAAAAATTTGGTTCAATTCTATGCATAACTTCATACACTTTTGGATAATACAATATTCAAAATCGCTGTTACAGCGCCTCTATCGGCGAATTTTTTTCAAATTCAGGGAGGACCTATCTGCCATATCCAAAAACTTAAAATAAAAATTTGGTTCAATTCTATGCATAACTTCATATACTTTTGGATGGTACAATATGCAAAATCGCTATTACAGCGCCCCCTACCGGCGAATTTTTTCCAAATTCAGGGAGGATCTGCTTGCCATAGCCAAAAACTTAAAATAGAAATTTGGTTCAATTCTATGCATAACTTCATACACTTTTTGATGATACAATGGCGACAGACAGACATTTTCTATAAACATGTTTTTTGGGATCTCTGACCCCTAAAACATGTAAATCCGTCGAAAACCGGAAGTCGAAAAAAATTTCGATTACAATACTTTCTTCTATTGAAGATAGAAGTAAGAAGACTGATGAAGACTGAAGAAGGAAGAAGACTGTTTTTAATCATACAAATACATTCAATGCCCATAGACTTAGTATTAGCAAGAATAATTCAAAATTTAAGTGACTTTAAGTAAGAGTTAATTTCTTTGTTCCCATTTAGGTATACTCCATAGATTACAGGTACTCTATTGCATATTTCATGTTATAATTCTGTTTTCTTTTCAAAATAAGTAGGACCAGCAAGCACATCTACAATAAACAAAAATTCTTTTTTTTCCCGTGTTTTTATATGCTACCAACAGACATTAGTCACTCTATGTTTCAAATAAGAAGTTTAATGTTTTAAAAAAATCGGTACTACTTAGTTATCCCGTCAACCAAAAATCTATTGCCAAACTATAAGATTAAATGCCAATAATGGTTTATCGTAAATGTCACATTCACCTAACTTTAAGCAAGTTACACATGTTTATGTCATCAAGTGACTTTTATTTTAACGTTTTATTCGTATTTTTATTAATGTTATACTAATTTATTTGTTCTTTCGTTATTTAAAATAAAAAATTATGTCAATTTGTATAATTTGGCGATTTATATAATTTGGCAAAATTACTCAACAGAATAAGAAGAAATAAATTTTATTTAATGAAATCTATCCTCAGTGGACTTTTCGTATCATTGCTTAATAGCTAACTCATAAACTGTTGATTTTACAAATATATATTTCAAATGTTCTCTAACATATTAAAAACAATTTATATAAATAGCAATTTTTTCAACAGTTTTACAAAATTTTAGTTTTATACTGTCTCTGAAGTAAGATTATTGGTTATATTTAAAAATAATCAAAGTATAAATGGGGGGGGGGGGGAACCTAATCTTTTATTGCAAACTTACTGAGTTATGATACTTTGAATTTTATGAATTTTCCTAAAAATGCATTTTTCCTTTTTTAGTACCAGGAACTACTTAAAATTCTAAATGTCATAACTTGCTAAATTCTACCAGGGGCGCCATTTGAGGGGGGCTGGGGGGGCCATGCCCCCCCCCCCCCAAGGAATTTGATATTTTATAAAATTTATCTGTCATCGCAGGTCAGACTCAAAAGAATTAAAAAAATTACTCAAAACCTAAAATAGCTTGTCAAATTTTATTACAATAAAAACATGTATAAGTAAATACTTTAGGTACATAAACTAATAATCCCTCTATTCTAAAAAAAAGTAACTACCGCTGTCACCGCCGCCGCCGGTTTTGAATTTTTTGTGACCGGAGGTCTTTCTTCGTTAACATTCAGAAAAATAATGCATACAAAAATATGAAAATCAGTGGTTTTATACAGAAATGTTTGATAAACACGCTGATGCAGACAGTTTTCAAATCGAAGAATTATTTTAACAGATATTTAATGCTAAAGTTGGACAAAATCGTTCCACTAAAAAAGTTTTATAGCAGCAAAAACTATACATGACAGTGTAATCATTTTTAGATCATTTTATGCGTTAGAATTTGCCGGAGTGCAGATTGCATTAATTTTTTTATTTTGACTCATTTTTTCAGGTTTTATTTCTATTTTAAATTGAAATTTTCAGCATTTCTAGAGATATTTTTTACAGATTTCAGAAAATTGTACTAATTTAACTGTTGCCAACTGTATAAAAAGCGCAAGCAATAATGTTGCTTCAAATTAAAAATTTATTTACACGTGACTATTATAAGCAGGAAAAAAACTTTCAAATTAGAATTAAATAATTTTGTATAAAAAGCAGGAACTTATTAAAAATTACGTCATAAAAAGTAAACACGTGAATTTTAAAACAGAAAGAATATTGTAAAATAATAAATTCATTAACATGCGTTAGAAGTCTTAGGAGAAATTATGTCATACTTACGTCACATTATAGTTATTACATAAAATGAACACCAAATAATATTGCAAAAAAGTTTAAATTTAGAAATTGCGCTAGACATTTATTTAATATTTTGAGAGGATCTTTTCAACTATTTTTGTTAGGAAAGCGCAAATAATATTTCATTGCTAACAAAAGTACTTTCACGCGATTATTTAAAAGAGAAAGAATAGCTTGGTAAAAATTACGTCAGATTAAAAACGATTAATTTAAAATGTCTCATTTAAAAGAACTTTCTTTTTGCTTTGTTAAAAAATACCAGGAGACAAAGACTCTATTTACTTAATTCCTTTTATATTAGCTTATTTTGAAATGTTGTTACACGTGTCTACGTCATCAAGTTATTTTTATTTCGACGTTTTATTTGTATTTTTATTAATGTTGTACGCATTTATTTGTTCTTTCGTTATTTAAAATAAAAATTATGTCAATTTGTATAATTTGGCGATTTATATAATTTGGCGAAATTGGTCGATGGGATAATCAAGTAGTACCGCAGCGGATTTGGCGTTAAAATTCCCCAATCAAAGAGAAATGAATAGAAATTCGTTTATAGGGAGATCGCCACTGTTTTTTAAATTATAATTCAATCTTTCGAAATCTTTTTAAAGCCGATCAAATTAGCGTGCATTTAGAGCCTGCGGTGTCTGGATGGGGGTTGGCGAGCGTAGCTCGTAGGGGGCCGAGCCCCCTAGTTATTAAAAAAAAAATTCTAATTTGCCGATTTATCTATTTTTTCCAAGTCTAATTTGCAAATTTCGCATTTTTTTCTGCGGTCAATTGACGAATCGATTTTGCGTCACTCTGCAAAAAAAATAAGCAAATAAATAAATAAAATAGCATGGTCTTCCCTTGAAAATTAAACAAGAGAGAAAAATCATGCGTCAAGCATAGATTATGAAACACTTTCCAACACATCAAGAATGCTTTATCAAAACTTAGCCTTTCAATAAGGTAAATAATATATCTAATTAAACATTTTATAAAAGATAAGGACTTTTTCCTAGAAATCCGCACAAACTTTGCAATTATGTAAATAGCAAAGGAAACCGAATCAGGTGAAATTTGCACGTGAAGTGTTGTGCTATGGTATATAAGAACATGGCCATTAGCCAAGAGATCATTAAATAATCTGTGTTTTCCAAGAATAGAGCCACAAGAGGAGTGTCTATGTATTATTGCGTACAAGTTTTATGAAAGCAATATTCATCAAGGAGCAAGTCCATCGTGAACTATTTATTTTCTGAAAATATCACCAAACGAACTACATACGATGTTCTAGAAAGTTACTAGGAGGAACTCTCGGCCAAAAAAGAACTGGGATCGGGTAGAAAGGCAAAAAAAAAAAAAACTCCAAGCCAGAGTTAGAGCAGTTGAAAGGACTGTTTGACGAAAACGACCGAGTATTAATCCACCCCATGCCTTCGAAATACAGTGTTTCATCTAACCACCAACAAAAGAAGATCACTAAGAACCTGAACATCAAATATTACCGATAGGGGTACGTACTTAATAACGTACTTAAATTCTTTTGTACAGCTTTGTATATGACATACAGATTTTAATACACGACACATAATAATGCTGAAATTTAATTCAAGCAATGCTTAAGCTACTTAAATTACGCTTCCATGAGTTAATATCCATAGGCGATTATATATCCAGTTCTTTACATAGTCCTGTATATGATTTTATTTATATACAGTAAACTTACCTTAGTATATTTGAGCTTGAAAGACAACTTGAAGCTGCATAACTCAAATTAAAAATAACATCTTTAAGCAATTCCTGCTCTTTCTCAATAATGCTTATGAATTTTTCTGTGTGTCTTACGAATTTAAAAATTGCTCTGTATATGTTCTATAGAATTTATGCACACCATGTAGTATTCAAAAATTTAGTTAAACTAAAAAACCATACCATAAGTGAAAACGGACTTGCAGCAATCATTCCTAATAGCCAAACTTCGCATATAGATTTTTTCCCGAAATCTTTTATATGTCCCTGTAAATGAATGATAAATGCAATCCCCATCCTATTTTACAGCAAGTATTTTGTTGTTAGCTTCAGTAATGTATATCAGTTTCATCATGTTTAAAATAGTGCAACATAATTGAAATACGCTGCGAACAGTTTTTACCCGTAGACCATCATATAATCGTGCATAACCTTGTAAATGAGTGATGAATGCTTCACACCCCATATTCTACAGAAAGTATGTATTAGCACTAGAGATGAGACGGACTCAACCCGGACCTGACACGGGTTTGATTTTTATACCAGCCTTCGGGCTCGTGCCCAGTCTTTCTCAAATTGGCAATTTTATTTATTCTCGTATAGAAACAAAAAATAACTTTTTTACCCCTTAAAAATTAATTATCCCATTGCAAGTCTTTTTAATGCTATTTTGATCAGGAGGAAAGAGAAATAGATTTTCTTTTTTAGTATTTGTCGAACATTATTTTGAAAGAAAACTTGTGATATTTGATGATTTATGTCTGTAGTTTAACGCGAGTAACGACCTGTTGATGTTGGCGGCAATCAGTATATGGCGCCATTAGGATACTGTTTAATTGGAATGTTTATTTATTATTACTTTTTTCAGAGATCTAACGCGAAATAAATATTTTCTTTTAAGTCAATCAGCATTAGCCTAAGATTTGCAAATTTTTAGTCTCCTATTGTCTGCGATTGTAATCGCTCTTTATATGAAAATAACGTTGGTGATTTTATTCATGCTTCTTCTTGAAATCTGCTCATTCTGTGGCTCTGTTCTTCATATTCGTAAAATCACTTTCATACGTAAGTAGATAAAATTGGCATGTGTTGTTATTCCCGATTGAAAGCAATCAAGCAGCGTTTCCTCTTTTTCTATAAAAGCATCGGATCTCTTCGGTAACGGTGTCTAATTTATAATTTAAACTGATTTTCAAAGCCATGATAAATTCAAAAGATGTGCACCTTTTATAGGAAACAGAAAACGCTGTTCGATTCTTCGTCATATAAATCATAATTTCTGCAAATTTCATTAATTTATAAATAAAATGCTCTTCGTTATTGTGTCTATCAGAGATACCTACTTGTTGCGGGAGAAAAATTTAAAAATCTTTTTAGGCAAGTATATTTCTATTTGACACTAAACGTCTCTTTTGATAAGATTTAATGTAAATTTCATAAAATTAATTATGTGCTAGAGATTAACCTTTGTTAAAAAATGAGATCTATTACATTTAGAATAGCTTTTAAATATGTATTTTTGTTAAACCTTTTTTTTCGTGCATACTTTCAGTATCGGAATCGGGCTATGATGGCACAAACGTTTTCGGATTCGGATTTAAAATTGTTGGCCCCAGGCTCTGAAAAATGAGCCCGAACTCATCTCTAATTAGCACATCTCAGAAATTTTTATCAATTTCATTATGTTTGTAACGGAGTAACATTATTAAAATACGTCACAAATATTCTTTCTTTATAGACTATAATATAACGGAATACTTGTGAGTTTTCCTGGGCGCGAACTGTAAGTGCTAAACATAACATTACATGTAGTAGTCATCTTTTAGTACACCCCAATAATGTATATAAATGTTATTATGTTTAAATACTGTAATACAACAATATTAAAATATACCGCAAATGATTTTACCCGATAGACCATAATCTAACGGAATACTTTTGAGTCCTCCTGTAAATGAACTATGAATGATACACACTTCATTTTGAATACCGAACATTCCATTGTAAACATTAATAATATATATCAATTACGCGTTAATCCGAGTATATTTACGTGAGTTAGAGCATGACCAGACGGGCAGACAAACCCAATTCACGTTTCAACAGCGTTGGAAAGTGTTAATAATATTTCTTGAAGAATCCCATGCTTATGAAAATATTAAGAATGACATGCTATTTCAAACCCTTCCCCTCAAATAAAATCTTGCCTCCTCTCCCCACTCTAAGAAACTTATTAAATGGCTCCCTGTCCTGTCCGTAAAGCCTGCAAAGTCAAAAGAAAAAAAAATCTCCGTTTTAGACAGGTACCCTTCTTAGCAAGTATAATTATATAGTGCTTTCTTCATAGAAACTTAATTTTTTTTCC
This sequence comes from Maratus speciosus, assembly GCA_963932465.1. NCBI lineage: Eukaryota > Metazoa > Arthropoda > Arachnida > Araneae > Salticidae > Maratus > Maratus speciosus. Next base: position 6,311,765 of record OZ010799.1, on the reverse strand, counting down.
GTTTGCGAAACAATTCTTTTTTTGACAGGTTTCATATTCGCAAGTTTTACAATAAATGTAATATACCTATACTCTTCAGACTATAGAGAGGATGTTTTAAATGCCTTTAAGAATACTTGTAAAAATGGAAACTGTCTATAATATAATTACTGTCTTAAACGGAAAAAATGTTAGTCACTATCTTGAAATTATACCTGCCAAAATAAAAAAAACCTGTTTAAAACGGAATTTTTAATAGGTTTTCGTTTTGATGGGAGAGAGTACAGGATCCCCCCCCCCCCCCCCAAGAAAATTCTGAAATGGCGCCCCTGAATTCTACTTAAAGAAAAAGAAAGTATTTTCAGTTTTATTTGTTGGGATATATATATATATATAGCTTTTTTAGAAAACTTGTAGTACCCTATAAGAATTTAAATCGTACATGGGGGGGGATGGGGTTTAAAATTAAACTGACAGTACTCAGAGGCTCATTGCTCTGGTTCTACCGAACGGATCTGAACTGATTCTGACAGACATGTGCAGAAAATTTCCAGCCTCACTGATGATTCTGGGGGGAGGGGGTGAGAAGGGATGACAATCTGATGCCTCCACATTTCTTTTTTTAAGGTGCCGGAGTTAACGTTGTTGCTTATACCGAGATGCTAAAGCACTAAATTACTTCTGCAACACGTGGGAGGTCGTACATTTTTTAACAAGACTGTACTGTTCCCTACAGCCTAAATATGAATGGCCTAAGCATTCATGACAATGTCACTTCCAACTTGCTGGGCCCCCAGCTACCCAGATATTAAACCGAATGGCCTATTGCATATGTGGTGCAGTTGAGAGAAACTTCAATAGCCTTTCACACATCAATGTTGCAGCCCTTAAGGCAGTTGTTGTATATGCAGTGGTAAATGTTCCCAACACTCATCTGATCATTATCTGCAGTCAGTTTCGACAGCCTGCAGAGACGGTTATCGTGGCTGACAGTGGTTTCAATGAATAATGTCAACTAGTGTATATGTGATCACCAGTACGTTAAAATAAAAACTTGCTCTTATCTCTAGTATATATTCCTGTTTGAAAGAAGGCGTTGATTTGTTTTTCAAATACCTGGAGCACCCTGGATTTTCCCTTCAGCAGATTTACTTAGTTGTTTCATCAAATGTAATGTGTTTAGACTCTACTATTATATTTTCTTTAGAGAGATAGACACGGTATCCACACAATCCTAAACCATACCCTACAAAAATTCTTCGTTTTGCTCTGGTTTGAAATTTGTTTCTTTTTTCTTTTGTTTGATGTACATAGGCTATGCATCCATAACACTTCAAATGACGAATGGATGGTTTAGTTCCGTACCATCATTGAAACAGTATTGCTTCTATACTTGTATGAAATAATCAATTTGTGGATGTAATTTGTTGCCATAACTGCCTCAACCCATAATGTGGCTTAGATATCAGCTGCCTACATAAAAGTTCTCATCGAAGGTTTTAAGAGTACATGTAAAGTAAAATATCTGAAAACCATTGATTTATAATTATTCTGTGTTGATTTGTTGCATGACAAACTCATTAATTTTCATAATCAGGATTAACACCAAATTCATCCATAAATGGTTTTTGTGTTATGAGTTTTAGTGAACATGGTTTCTCATAAATTTTGTTTCTTTCTTCCAATTCTCATATGCTTAAAACTACATAGTTATGTCAAAAGCACCAAATTCTTACAAAGCTTGGTGAAATTTTGCCATATTTGGTGACAAAAATAGGTTATCATTATAAATGAAGCTAACTTAGCAATAGCAAACTAATTTTTTCAATATTGACAAACTGGTTCTCTTCTATAATTGGGTTCTGTGCATTTTAGCTTCCTGTGTTTGAGCAAAATTAGCTGAATTTTTTAAAAACAAAAAATAGGGAAGTTACCTTTCCCTCTTAGAACAAGCCGGAAGGACTTTTTATAATTCTAGCCATCAAGAAGTAGGTGAAAAAATGATTACAAAATTCTATAGTTAGTACATACGAAAACAAAGTTAAATTAATTACAGCTTTACGATACAACAATTACAAGAAGCAAGAAGATATAAGTAGGCAGGTCTTAGTTTTTGCACACATCTCAAGAAAGAAGGTATAACTATATTTTAATCCTATGGTGATATGATTTTTTTTTCCCTTCGACTTTTTATTCTTTTACAATTAAAATATTATGTGCAGTTAAAATTTTATTTGATTTAATTTAGCACCTTTTCTCCAATATTTTAGATATAAAACACATATTTTTGTGTATGCCACACAGCTTTTCCCATTCATGTATTTTAAAATTGGGGTGTGTGTTACACATGAATATTTGGGATTTGAATGATTTCTATACACCTATCATTGGTGACTGCATAAAATGGTTGGACAGTAATTTTGTATTTAAATTTATAAAGCTTGGGAACAGTACATTATGAATACTGTGCAATTTTAATATTGACAACTGTTTGATAAATGGAATAAAATCTGTTTAAAATATTTTCTGTTGTTTTTGTTTTCTTTAAAAGAGATGTAAAATTAGTGTTCAATGGAATTAACTTTATTTAATATCAACTTATGATTTTGGTTGCTCTGTTAGGTAACAAATGGCACTAATACTCATTTTTAGAATGTTTTAATTTTAGAATTGCCTGCAGGTCTTAAAAGAGGCTCTTATTTTTTAATTATATTTCATTTTATTTTTGCCCAGTATAGGTAAGTGAGTTATTTTTTAAATAACTTTTATGTATTTTGAAAGTTAATTTAAAATTTGTGATTTATTGTAGACTCCCTTAAATCTGCATATTTTTTTTTCATATGTAAACAATAAAACTTATAGTTAAGTTGTATAGAAACAAAATTCAAGATGGAACTGAAATCAGTGGCAATCGCAACTTTAAAAAAAAATTATTTATTTATTAATCACACTCTTTTGGCTATTACAACTGATTAATTACTGCATAAAATGTTATTTTTGTAATTATTGTCATAAAAATATGGTATTTGATGTAAATTAGTGTATCTATAGCAAATATTCACCATTGTTGGTCCTGCACAATATTCGCAAGTGTAAACTGTAGCTGAATTGTTTATTTTCTTGTATCTGTTTCCTGTATTTCAGTTTTATTTTGTCAATATCACATACACATTTTAATATTAATTCTGATGAATATCACCAAAACTTAAGCTTTTTTTCATGAAGAAAATATATGCATTTATTTCCGAAAAAATCAAGATACCGCTAATATCAATGGTGATTAAGATCTTTTTCAAGACATCTTTAAATCAATCATTTTTTTTATTTAAATTTGGATAAACATGACATAAAATTTCGTTATTTTACGATTATGGTGCAAATTATATTCTTATCTAGGATAAAAATAAGGCGCAACGGTAGTTTTTGCACAATATTTGCAATTGTAACTTTTGAAATCGTTTATGTTTACTTTTTTGTGTTCCTTTCGGTTTTAATCTGTAATGATTTTTATTTTTTTGTGATTACATGCATCTAAAGTCCAGTCAAATATCACGAAAATTCACAAAGATGGGGCGATATAGTGAGTTGCTTTCTAAAAATAGCTTTATTATAAGGGATTTTCCCCAACTTTTCAATCAGCTCCCTATATCTTTCTGAGTTTTCACAATATTTGACTGGACTTTTATAAAAGTTGCCGAAAATAGCTCACTACCAAATTATAAAATAAAAATTTTGAAATCTTCCACACATGCACAGTTAAAAATTATTTCTTACAAATGTCTATCTCATCAAACATTCAATATATTCCTGTTTTAATTGCAGTATACTGTTGCTACTGTTCTTTGTCAGGTTTCCGGAAAGTTGTGTTAAATTTGGTTGAAAACTCTGTATGTTTTGAATTTTTCACAGACACAATAACATCTTCACGAATATGAGTGCTATGCTCACACAAACGTTGTACAGGACCCAAATATCCATTTAACACAGTGACAAACCATTTTCAGTATTTTCTGTTATCTAGGTGATCGCAAATATTACTTTATTTGCCCTCCCAACTAAATCTTCACTGAGAAATATGAAATCAAACATGTTCTTTACATCCCAGAGGTTCAAGAACAATTCGCCGATAATTTTGGTAGATATTTGACAAACTGTGTACAATCGAAAGCATCCAGTCCCTGTACCTTAATATTTGGAGGCCAGTGTATGTTGTAAATGGGTTTCCATACTTAGGAAAATATGAAATGAGACCAATATCAATTTCATTCGATAAGTCCCTTGTTTTGAAACTGGTTGAACCCTTTACTGGCAGTGGCAGAACTGTTACCACAGACAATTATTTTACAAGTTTTTTCCTAGCAATAAAGCTTTTGAAAAATAAACTTCTTTTGTTAGAACTATCCATCATAATATGAGAGAACTGCCAAAAATGCAAAAGAATAAAATGGAATGCTTTACAACGCAGTTTTATGTATTGAATAATCTATAAAAGCAATTCGAACAAAAAAGTACTAATAAGTTCAAGACATAAATCTGTAACATTGGAAAAAACAAATTACTAAAACCGTTATATTTTTATAAGTAGTTCAACATTTGGGGTTGATATGACTGACCAAGTAACTAGATAGTATAGTGTGAAATGTAAATGTCATACGTTGCCTTATGCATGTATCTTACAATATCCTCGATTTAGAACGAAGAAATGTCGGGTGAAAATATTTCACATAAAGATTTTTTATTCCAGTTAGGGGAAGAACTTACAGCGGAATGTAAAAAAAGTCTAGAACGTTCATCAGTCTCAAGTAAAACCACATCCTTTCCCAGTAGACAAAAAAGGTGAAAAATAAAGTATTGCTCAGGTAATAGAGCAAGGGTATCAAACTGTAGCCTGTCGAATACCACTAATTCTTAAAATAAATACTTGACTTGTTGAATCTGAGAAATTTGACGATTAGATAAGGCAATGATTACTATAAACTTTTTGTTGTATTCTGCAGGCCACACTTTGACACCCCTGCAGTAGAGCATTGGGAATCAGGTTGCTTGAGCAACCATTAATTTGTAAAAACAATGGTATTTAATGAGAAAAGAATTTTATTTATAATGCTGTTTTTATTATTACTAAATTTTTTTTTTTTTTTTTTTTTTTTTTTGTTACAAAGATTGAATTTTTATACATGAGACTGAAAGTTTTTAAAGTTAATAATTTTACAATGTTTGATTATCTTTCTAATAAAAACTAGTCGTTGAGGGCTACCGTAATACTTACCCATCATGGATATAGATAATATAAAATATGAAAATAAAACATGTGATATTTGCTAAGCATTGTACCATGTTACTTTTATTCATAATTTAATTTATTTGGACTCCCTTAAATATAATTAATATAACCCCTTAAGCTAATATTACTTTTTGATGCATTAAAATATCTCAATTTGTTGATTTTCTGTAAGCAAGTAATCCCGATAGGTTTACAATGGAAGTCTACGGAAATTTGGCGAAATATTAGAGATACCGCCAATTTAGCGTCACTTTTGGCGACTTATTTTGGCTGCCAAATTTGGCGATATACTGCCAAGTTGGCGACAGAACAGTGTCCCCCCTGTGGTAAACCCCTTTATAGGTTTGGAGAGGCATTAAATGCTTGACATTTATGATAAGCCATTATTGGCATTTAATCTTATAGTTTGGTGATAGTTTTTTGGTCGGCGGGATAATCGAGTAGTACCGAATTGCATGAAAGAAACATCCTTATAACTCGAAAAATTATAATCCTATTAACTTATAGTTTACTGCGTCGGATTAAGCGTCTCATTTCCAATTAAAATATATCTTTGAATTGAAGTTTGAATGAAATACTGGGTCATGAAAAATCGAAGAGTGTGAAAAATAGAATTACAAATATTTCAGCAGCTAATTATCCGATCGAGTTTATTCATGATGCAAAATTTATGTTTTTTTGTCTTTTATATTCACTCCTTCAAATAAACAATTTCGAAAATTTTTGTATACCTTTTATCAAAACGAATATTTCAAGAGTCCAAAAAAAAAAATAGTTCCAGTTAATCGAGGTTACTGATATTCAATAGGCTTCTTCCCATTATTACTCCTTAAGTACACACCGAATTTAAAGTCTTTATCTCAATTTGTTCAGATAGAGCATTTACAGACACACACACATACAGACGGACAGACAAAATTTTTTTCTAAAAATATGTTTTTCGGAATCTCATGTGTCTGAAACGTATAAATCCGTCAAAATTTTTTTTTTTTTTTTTTTTTTTAAACGATTACAAGACTTACCCTATACTACATATGATGGGCAAGTAAAATAAAGATTATTTTTAAATTATTGTTCATGTTGAGGTAAAACATGTTTAATTACATTTATGTGTATTTATATATATTTTTTTACACCTTTTGGTCAAGATAAGTATACATAAAATCGTGGTAGAAATTGCGTTAATTATTTTAATAATTTACTTTATTGTAAGCATTCATTATAATTTCCATGCTTAACTACATTTAAATTACTTTTTTAATATATAAACAAAACAGTAACCAGAAATCCTCAAAATTCTAAAATCTGCACAATCTCTGCTTTCAAGTTGTGCAGAAAACAGAAATGTATTTGTCTAGAATTATATTTTTGTAAATGTGCAAATAAATAAGAAAATTTCAAGATGGAATCTTTTTCTTTAAAAATTTTCTACAATTAGTATGCATGCTGTACATGAGGATGCAGCACACACTAGAGGGCTGCACGGGCTGAAATTCCAGGCCGGCCCGATACAAAAATTAAAAGTTTGGTCCAGGTTTGGCCTGTACAAAAAAAAAAAAATATTGGCCGGACACGGCCCGGTGTAACAGCTAAAAGTTTGACCCGGCCCAGAAAAAAAGTTGAAATCTTGGCCTGACCTAGCCTGTTTGAATTTCTACAAAACATTGATTTTTACGTCTATTTGGTTAAAAATTTTGTCTCGTACGAAGAGTTCTGAGCAAAAACATTTATCTTAACTTTTTTTTTCATGTTTTATAATCTTTATTTTTATAGAAGTGATGTAGACTGAGATATTTATTTTTTTAATCAATCTCTATTTATTGCATGTAAATGTTTCAGTTATCATTAATCCATATTCCATGTATTGAAGCGTTAAAAATCTGAAAGATGCTACACAGTAAAATCTTCTAAGACGGAATTGCATAAAAAAGGGGAAAAAATATATATATACATATATATATGTTACAGACAAGTTTCCTTCTTAGCAAATTGTAAATGTATTGTATATCCTTTTCTTATGTATTAGTATATTAATTTTGCATGGATCAACAAGTTTTTCAGTTTATAACAGGATTCCGTCATAGGGAGCTCCTTTTTCACACATTTTATTTATTTTCCTTTAACTATATTTTAATAAGCATAGAAATTTACTATTCTTTAAAAATAATAAGTTTTAATGTTTAATTGTAGAATAATAGTGATTTAAAAATGTATGCATTTTTGCAAAAATTTTTGGGCCAGGCCTAATTTTACTGATTTTTGAACAGACCAGGCCATGCCGAGACAATGATTTTTATACAGGCTATGTCAAAACTAGGACTGAAAATTTTGGACCGTGAAGACTAGGAATGAAACCTGTCCCAGCTCTGTACAGAAAAAAATGTTAGGCCTGGCCCTCCAGGAAAAAAGTAAGGCCCCCAACCCAGCCCGGCCCATAAAGAATAGTCACTAGGCCCAGCCCGAGTGCCGTGAATGAAAATAGGCCCGTGCAGATTGCTAGTACACACACACAAAACACTAAATAAACATAAATGTAAGAACACTGATTAGGAAAAGAAAAAAAAAATCTAAAAGTTGAACACATTTTTATTTTTCCTTTCAAAAATGGTTTCAATACATTTTCTCTATATATAAACTAATGAAACATAATAAAATAAATGTACATGAATACTTTCTAGACTTACAAACTTCAATACAACAAAACACCACAGAATAAATACTGAATATGTATACATTTGTTGCATCAAATGCATGTTGAACAAAGACATAGTTATTTAGATTAGTTTGCAATAGAGAGTAAGATAAAGAAGATATTAGATATTTTGTTAAGAATGGTTGATAATTGTGATGATAGCTGGTTCAAAAGTTTTAACTTATTTTAGAAGCTTGCTGCAAATTATGAATACATTTTAAAATAAATTTTCATAAAAGGATTCTGATTGTCTGTAGTAATACACAATTTTTTTAAAACCAGATTTAAACTGTAGTTTTCTTGGCTGTCACAAAAAAGTGTCTTTTTTACATCTTTAACAGGAAATACAGCCAAATAATTTAATATGATAATTTAAAATATTTTACACAACATGGTTAACCCCTTGAGGGGCACCGGTATATATTATATACCACCTACGATTAATGAAGTTTTACACCAGAAAAAATTTATTAAATTTTACTTTTCTAACTTTGGTGGAAAAAAGCCGTAAAATTGCTTTTACTTATTTTGAAATAGAATTTTTCAAAGATTCCGGTGGGAATTCAGCATTTCACAAACATAATTGCTTGCCCCTCAAGGGGTTAAAAATATTTAGTTGCCCATTTACATTTTAAATTCTTTGTCTTTTTTGGCATAGGATTCAAACTGTCTAACATTTAAAGTTATTAGCCAAATTTCAGCTAAAATTATCACTTGGATAATAATTGGGTGGTGAAATTTACATGGTCATTTAAAATATTTTACAGAATATAGTTTTTCTTCTTTTGGGGAAACTAAACTATTTTATTTCTGTAATAATAATAATTTATTATTGTCTACTATTTAGTAAATAATAGATTTTAAAATACAGACAGTAGACTCTCATTAATAATTCATCTTTCCTTATATTTGATTAATGAGGGTAATTCAAGTTCCCCATCATTTTTTATTTCCAATTTCTGTTAAGGACATTTAATGTGCACTCATCATTTTTAATGGAGGCAGATTTTTAAATAATTAAATGTCAGAATTGAAAGGCATTAATTTTGTATATATTTTTTTGAAAGACAATTTTGATGCCTTATCGAGAGATAAAGAAAATCTTAGCAACACCAATTAAGATAAAGGTAACATCCCACCATAGATAATATGAGAGGTTCAAACAATGCTATCAGTTGTTCATTGATGTTACCAATCAAAATTTGCTGTAACAGACCAAATTTTCAACTTCATCACAAAATTGGAAAAGGATTTGCTGTAAAAATATCACTTGCCCAACTATTGCAAAGAAAAAAAAAACATTATACTTTAAATAATGTAAATATGGCCATTTATTTCCATATTTTGCTTTCTTGTAAGTTATAAAAAAAATATTAAACTTTGAAGTGTCTTGCACGATGAGGAAATATGGAACATAAAACTGCATTTTAACTATAAATGCTCATAATTACCAAAAATGTATCACGGTAATAAATATCACACACATTGACAAAAAAAAAGTATTTTTAAATAAATTGAAATAAGTAAAGTATAATACCATTAACATATATCAATATGAGTTTAAACAGTAATTTTTCAACTCAATAATATATTGCATGATTATCTTTTAAATTACATTAAATTTCAATTTAACTACTAAACTGTTAACATTGGTATATATAATAAGAAATATCCCATAAACGAAAGATTGTTTTCCATTTCCAAGAAAGTTAAATAAATTACTCTGATACATAACAAATGACCATTTAAAATAAAAACAATAAAGGTATTTTCACTGATATGAAACTTTTATTCTCTTAAATTACACTAAACTACAACTCAATTCCCTCATGTATGAATTATTTTTTAATTTATGAAAAATAATGTTGCATTTCAAATAGATGATTAAGAACAAATAACATTAAAATTTGAAAAAAAAAACATTACATTTTATTTTTTTTTAAATCTTTACAATGTTTAAACAAACATGAAACATTATTATTATTAAATGTTTTTTTTTTTTTTTTTTTTTTTTTTTTTTTTTTTTTGGTGATAATTTAAACTTTGGACACTTACCACCAAAAAAATTTTTTTTTTTTTTTTTTTTGTAAATAAAAAAAAAAAAAAAAAAAAAAAAAAAAATTGAGACTCACGCAGAACAGAGAAGGAATTTCAAACTAAATATTTGAAAAGAAAATGACTTTGACATCTATTTCGGCATTTTACAAGCGCTATTGAACTTTGCATCACATTTCTATGTAATACAGTAATAAAAATATACACAGTTCACTGAAGGTTGTTTTTCAGTGCAAACTTGCACACATTGGAGATGGGACAGCTAGAGTTGCAAAAGGTGGAAAGAACTAGGTTTATTCCCGAGAATCAACTGGGTTTTTTTGGCAAGGAAATTTTAAACATATCTGGTAGTTTTCAGAAAGTTTTAAGGATGAAAAATTTTTTAATTTATTATTTTCAATGATTTCAATTTTTGTCAATGTAAACAAAACTAGTATCGTAAAATATAAAAAAAAATTGCATGGTTTACATGAAAGTACCAACGAAATACAGAATACTAATGGAATACAGACTTAAGCTGCAGAAATATCAAGTAAGAGAAATTAAAATATCATAAGTAACTTGGTATTTTAATTGTCAATAAGTAGAAAGAGATAGATGAGAGATTCTATGATAAACTTTACCATTGTTTTTCGAATCAATGAATGTAAACAAAAAAGAAAATGAACAAAATTAAAAAGAATGCAAAAAAAAAAAAAAAAAAAAAAAAAAAAACTCATTAGAAAATTAATATAAAGCATGCCTGAATAAGAGATATGCAAGCTAACAGAAGCTAAAAAAAATATTTAAAAAAAAAACATCTACATCTTCACCTATTTGCAACCACCATTGTTGTAAAGCTAATAAATTATAAAAGTTTAAACTGTAAAGTCATCAGTTTTGTAAATTCGTAATGCAAAATCTATCTTTTTGGAACACTCTTCCCTGAAGTTTCTTTAAAATAAAAATTTCAAATTAAAAAATGACTGGTTTTGGTTATCTTCAAACTTTCCAATATTCCCCAAAATTCCCGGGTTTGTTCCCATCCCTCAAAATCTGCAGGTTCTTTGCAACTCTAAGGATGGCCTCAGACTCTTATTTTTATACAAGTCTTTGGGCTCAAAGTGAATTTTTTTTTTAAATTTGTGAATAAATGACTTTTAAGAAACAAAGGGGGGGGGGGATACAAAACTTATTTCTAATATATATATATATATGAAGTTGACATTCATTACACGGTTAACCCTTTCAGGGGCAAGTAATTGTGTTTCTGTAATATTAAGTTTACACAGGAATTGTTGAAAAATTTTACTTGAAAATAAGGAAATGCAGTTTTATAATTTTTTTTTTTTAACAAAAGTTATAAAAGTAAAATTTAATTAAAAAGATTCTGCTGCAAATCTGGATTAAAATTAAGTGTGATATAATATATCTCACCACCTCTCAAAAAGTTAAGTAAAATTCTCTGTGATCAAAAGACTTTACAGTAATAACACAAAAAGAAAGGGAGGTGGGACTCTTCCAAGATCTTTTAATAAATAAATAAATAAATAAATAAATAAATGAAAAATATATATTAAAACATATCATTTCACAGAAAAATTATGAATGTTTTTTTATCCCTATCATAGCATGAACATTTTATAATGCTCATAAAATAAGGTGCTTTACAACTAAATAAATGATCAAAAGAATCTATCATAATATTATACAAAAAAAATCCAGAACTATTTCTTCTTCAATTCAAGGAATTTTTAATAAATAAATAAGTTAAATATATCAAACCTGTTTTCAAATAAAAATAAGACACATTCAAGTAAAAACAGAAAATACATTTTAATCTGAATCATATCATAAAATGAATTGTACAAATCAACAATGCTTCTTTCATTTCTTATTAGAAATGAAATATAGAATATAATAAAATTTCAATTAATAAACAAACAAAATAGAGCTTTATAACTATATATATATATATGAGATGATTCCACTTATACTTCATATTATGTGAGTGTAGTAGTCATGGCCTTACAAGAAGATGAGGCAGTTTGTGTTGAACCTGACTTCATTTACTATAATAATACATGATATCATCTGAAGTCAGGTCCAGTGACTTGGAAGATGGTAGGAGCCAAAGCTCTCTAAATTATTTCTGATATTCAATAGAGGACTGCATCATAATCTGACTCCTTTTTTCCCTCTGCACCCTGCTTTTTCTCAGCTAGTTTTTACTTTTTCCAGCAGAGGGCAGAAGTATCAAAGTGGGAAGCATCTTCTTTCATGATTGGTGCATTATCTTTTTATAGCTGTTTTTTATATGGAGACAAAAGTCTGGACTTATGATTGCACAACAAGAGCTAATTCTAATTTAAATGTTAAATATTATTTATGAGGTACTCATAGTCTGAAGTGTCAACCAGACGAAAACTAATTATGATTTACCTGTTATCAATTTTCCACTTTGATTTATAGATTTGAAATTAATCCTTTGTTGTTTACAATTTGATTCTTAAACTATCTAGCATATCCCGAAAAACTCTGTTTGTTTATGCTATAAATATAATGATGCTTTACTTCCTTGATCATGAGAGAGTTATTACTTTTATAAGTATCTTAAGATAGTTTAATATTTTTATGATGACTGTTTTATGTCAACAAAGAGTAATTTTCTTTTCCAACTCTGTTTCATAAATACCAATTCATAACTATCAATTAGTATCAAATATTTTTATGAAGAAGAAAATCTTTTTATCCTTTCATATATACATAGTGATCATACGAATCCATCATAATAGTGTCACAAAATCAGAAATATTTTTCTGCACTATGTGGTATTTTTTACTAATAAATAAACAAACTAAATATATCAATTCTATTTTCAAATAAAAACAATGAATATACTTTCAATTGAGTCATGACAAAATTTTTCACAGTCTTAAAGTATATCAAATTGTATTTTAACTCTAAACTCAAGTGTTTATTATGATAATAAATTTCACAAGAATATAAAAAATGCTTCTTGTTTCATTCTTAATAGATTTCGATAAATAAATAAAACAAAAACAATGCATACATTTTAATCTGAATCATGACATAAAAAGAACTGCGTGAATCTACACTGCTTCTTTCATTTCTAATAAATTTCAATAAATAAACAAATAAAATAGTGCTTTATAACTATATATATATGAGTGATCATAAGACTCCATCATAATATCACAAAAAAACAGAAATATTTTTTTTCAATGCAAGGAATTTTTAATAATAAATAAATATATCAATTTTGTTTTCAAGTGAAAGTAATGACATACTTAATAATATACTTTCATTTGAATCATGACATAAAAATTTCATAATATCATAAAGTATATCAAATTGTATTTTAGTTATGAATTCAAGTGATTATCAGAATAATAAATTTTGAATGCATGAAAAAATGCTTTTTGTTTCATTTTTAAGAGATTCAATAAATAAATAAATATTCAAGTAAAAACAATAAATGCAATTTAATCTGAATTGTGGCATAAAACTAATAACATGAATCAACAATGTTTCTTTTATTTCTAAGAAATGTCAATAAATAAAACAAAATCGTGCTTTATAACTATATATAGTAGACTCCTTCAAATATGCATAGCTTGGGATCAGGGTTTATGCAGATTTTAGAATTTTGTGGATTTCTGGTCACTTTTGTTTACATTTTTTAAACATTGATTTGAATGTAACAGTGCAATCGAAATAATAATGAATGATTACAATAAAGTGAAATATTAAAATAAGTAAAGTAATAAAAATTAAGAAAATTTAAAACATGATTAAAATTTTAAAAGTATTAAAAGTCCAATGAAAAAGTAATGCATAATAATGAAGAGATAAAATTTTCATCAATTATTCAATAAAACTCGCTTTCATAAAAGGCACACAAATACTTCAGATCAAAATCATAAAATAATAAAGTTTTATTTCATGTTTAGCCAGTATTATTAACTAAAGAAGCTTGACACAAATGTATTTGGTAAAAAGATCACAATATCCATGGATATCAGTGCTATCTTAAATTTCATTTTAGGTATTAAAATGTGTACAAATGATATAAAAAAAACCCCTTAAATTCCCCCCCTACATCTCAATTGTAAGCTTCACCATTTACATCTGTAACAATATGTGGATTTGAGGGAGTCTACTGTATAATATATATATATATATAGGAGTGATCACAAGAATCTATCATAATATCATTACAAAAAGCAGAAATATTTCTTTATTCCATTCAAGGAATTTTTAATAATAAAATAAATAAATAAAATTAAATATACCAATTCTGTTTTCAAATAAAAACAATGAACATATTTTCATCTGAGTCATGACATAAAATTTTCATAGCCTCATAAAATATATCAAATTGTATTTCAATCATAAATTCAAGTGATTATCATAGAATTACAATAATAGTATCGTAGTATTATAATAAAAAAAAGTGCTTCATTTTAAAGAGATTTCAATAATAAGTAAAACATAAAACACAGTAAAAACAATAAATACATTTTAATCTGAGTCATGATGTAAAATTAATCATGGGTTAAAAATGTTGCTTTCATTTCTAAGAAATTTCAAAAATAAATAATAAAATAGTGTTTTACAATTATATATATATGTGTGTGTGTGACCACAAGAATCCATCATAATATCACAGAAAGCAGAAACATTTTTCTTCAATTCAAGGAATTTTTAATAAATAAATAAACTGAATTTGTTAATCCTGTTTTCAAGTAAAAACAATGAACATACTTTCATTCTAGTCATGGCATAAAATCTTCATAGTCTCAAAGTATATCAAATAAGTATTTCAACTATAGATTCAAGTGATTATAATGATAATCAATTTCACACAAGTAAAAAAAATGCTTTAGTTCCATTTAAAAGAGATGTCAACAAATAAGTAAAACATAAACATTCAAGTAAAAATAATATCTGAGTCATGGCATAAAATTAATCATATGAGTAAAAAATTTCTAAGAAATTTCAATAAATAAACAAATATATCTTCATCTGAGTCGCAGTAGAAAATTTTCTGGTTTCTTAAATTAAAAGTAATTTTTAAGTGAACTATAAATGGTAGGATACATACATAGATGCTAACTACATGGGCAGGGAGTCATATCAAACCAATATATTTTGATGTAGAAATTTTATTTAATAAATAAAGACAACTATTTACCACACAAAAAGACACATTTTTAAAAGTAATTTTTCCAATATGAAAATTTTTATTCGACTTTAGTAAAACTAGAAGGTTGGAAATAGAGGTTTGCATAGGCCGAAATATCCAGGCCCGGTATAAAAGTTGAAAGTTCAGTGCAGCCCATACAAAAAAATATTGGCCTGGCCCTGTATAAAAGCTGAAAGTTCAGCCTGACCCAACTGAATTTTTACAAAACATGGATTTTTACATTGATATGGTTAAAAATTGTCTTGTACAAAGAGTTCTGATCAAAAAATGTTCATTTTTACAGAAGCCCATAGGCTGCGATATTTTTTTTATGAATCTCTATTTGTATGTAAATGTTTCCGTTATCATTAATCCATATATTGGGGACTTAAAAATCTGAAAAATGCTGTACAGTCAAATCTACCAAGACAGAATCACATAGGAAAGAAGAAACATGCATTACACACAAGCTCCCTTCTTAACAGGTGTAAATGTATTATATTTTTTTCTCATGTATTATGATATTCCTTTTGTATGGATCAACATATTTTTCCCTTTAAGGCAGGATTCCATCATCTTTTTCACAGGTGTTATTGTATTTTAATCTACTATTCTTTAAAAAGAATAAATTTTAAATTTTAATTGTAGAAGAATGGCAATTTTAAAATGATATGCATTTTATGTAAAAATTTTTGGGCCGGGCCAAATTTTACCGATTTTTGCATGGACCAGGCCATGCGAGACAATGATTTTCATATGGGCTGGGTCGAGACCGGGAATGAAAAATTCGGTCCTTGCAAACCTAGGAAGAATGAAGCCAGTCCTGGCTCAGTATGAAAAAAATACCGTAATTTCCGGCTTATAATCTGCGGATAATGTGCCAAAAAAGTGAAAATTTTTGCAAAGCGGATAATCTGATTTTTTTTTTTTCCCCCCCACTTTTGAAAAAAAAAAAAAAAAAAAAAAAAAAAAAAAAAAAAAAAAAATATTAGCATGTTGTTAGTTTGGTTTGCTACTTTTCTAACAGATGGCAGCACCACACAATTGCTTGTAGAAAATGCAGAAAAGATGGGAAACAGTGAATTTAATATTCAATTCAAAAAATTTATATTCGATTACATTCGATTCGCCAATAGCGCAGATTATAAGACGGTGTGGATTTTCTGCTAACTTTTTTCTGGTGAGAAGAAAAATTGCTTGTGTAGATTACAGGCCATAAATTACGGTAAGTTAGGCCTGCCCTGGCCCGATCCTTCAAAAAAAAAAAAAAAAAAGAAGTAAGGTCCAGGCCAAGTCCAAGTATCATGAATGAAAATAGCCCCGAACCCTGCCTCTGTGCAGACCTTTAGTTGGAAACTAAGTATATACTATATGATTCCACAAAGGAAAAAAAAAATATTCCCTTCACCATTTTGTGCTTGGGGCTAATAATTGGAAGGTGCCAGATTATTCAAATCCTCATTAAAGCTTGGATTTTGTCAAAGCTGCTGCAAGAAAGGTGCAGCTAGTGATCTGGTGCCCTGATAAGTGCTTCATTGATGCTACAAATTATCACTACCAATGATGGATTAAAAAAAATCAACAAAATTGCTCACACATCGCAAAGTTTCTGCTCGACTAAACCTACATGAGTGGGGAGGTAAGGCAAATACTTATATCTCATGACATTTTTGCAACTATAATTTACACTGATTTTAAGAAAAATTCCTGTTCTTTTGGCTTTGGGACCTCTTTTAGTGGTGAAGGTGCAGGACAGCTGCCCTATTTTCCCTTGTGATAGTCAGGTTCTGGCTGTAACACTAATTTCTAATAGTACTTAACCTACTTTCACGTGAAAGCCCTCATGTTCAAGAAATGAGAACACTGACATAAAACCAACCAACCAACCAAAAAAATATATACAAATAAATTATATGAACATCTAGAAGTATTAAAGTTAGGATAAAAACAAATGAATACTCATCTTAAAATTTCTCTGACTGTTTCAATATTTCTCTAACATTAAAAAAAAAAAAAAAAAAAAAAAAAACTTTGTTCAATATAAAGTATAATAATAAATCTATCACATCATGGACAAAAGAATGTGTATAAATAAAACTATGCAATGCAATAAATATAAATATTTTAGTCTGCCTAATCAATAAGACAAAATATCACAGAACACAAACTACAAAGGAAAGGAATGTGCAAAAAAATATATGAAAATAAAATATATATATGTACACATGAAAACATATAACACAAGACTTGTCAATTCAATAATAATATTATATTACTCCTTAGAATTTTAATTATTTGTTAACAATATTTATGACATGTCTTCCCTTTGGTTTAAAAAAAAAATTCTATTTAACATAAAACTTAATTACACTGTGGTAAAATGTATTAGAGAAGACATATTTCTGTATTTAATGTAATTCTGTATGACAATAACACCAGGTTGAAAAATAATTTACTTAAATATTAGATATGTGACTTTAAACATATAAAACTTATAAAAACTAAGAGAAAAAAAATAAGGATTTACTGAATCATATATGACCAAAACTAAGCATTTCTTGCAAGTATTATGGTTTTTTTTTGGCATAGAAAATATCTGTGATGTATTTATTTCTGGATAAAAGTGGGGTTGGTGGGAAATTGACAGTTCAGCAATATTGTGTAGCTGTTAAAAACAAAAAATCTTTATTCCAGAAAACAACATTGTTGAATTATTTCTTGATAAATCTAATTATTTCCATCATTTTGACGTAGATATGTGATAGCCAAGATCTGGAAGTTGATAATCTAAAAAATTCTATTAAAAAATCTTCAAAAGGAAAAAAAAGGCCTAAAAGTATAATGTTATCAACTTTTGGATCCTGGTTATATAAATAAAATGTTTTTTAACAACAACAACAACAACAAAAAAAAAATAATGACAAATGTAATTTTGAATGTATTAAAAATAAATATTTACAGACCAAAATGCTATTTTTTACAAGAATAACAAACTTTCTAGCATTCAAAAAATATTCTTATATTTAGAATGTGTATATATCTATCAGAGATATTTATTGCTAAATGAAAAAAAAAAAAAAAAAAAAAGATGAATTAAACATTAAATTATAATTTCTGCAATCATTATGTATATATATTAAATACACAATTGAAATTTTGCAAACACAACAGCATCACCTCTTTGAGAATTCTACTAATAACAAATTCTACAAATCATGGTGTTGTAGTTAAATAACAATAATAAATAGTTAGTGAAATATAATAATCAATAAAATATTTTTTGGAACTCAAGGTAAAATGTCATAGACTGTTATTCAAGCTGCATATCTGAAACATGATGATATAAATAAAGGATTAAAATGACTTCTATAACAAGTAAATTCAACCAGATTATTTTGATATTTGATCATAATAAAAAATGCAAATTTGATTTTAAATATTTTCTGATTTTGTAGCATAATGCAATTCAATGCAAAAATAATTTGTATATTTTTTTTCAGGAGATGAATTTTTGCAGTCAAAAAAATATTCATATAGTAACCTCTAACTTATATGCATCTTCCAATTATATGTTACAATGTAAAGAGTTTCAATGTCTATGAGGAATTAGAAAATAGTTTTAAACGTTTCATTAATGGCCATATCAGATGGGAGAAAAAAAACAAACATTTTACAAAACATGTTTAGCTCACATGTGACATTGTGGTGCTTCAGGAGTTCCCATGTGGGCGTGAAAACTGTGACGACATACAAAACTTGAAAGAGAACATACAAATAAATTTAGAAATGGCCTGTTGTGCATTAGATAAACAGGTTTTTTTTAATTTTTTGCAGAGTTACCTGATTAAGTTCACATATCATTGGAGTATTTTCTTGTTTCTGAAATTCAACCTTCCTAGCTCAGTTCCTATTGGTTCAGTTGATGAGTGCTGAATCAATGCTGAATACCAACTTTTCCGATGTGGTCTCGGAAAAGTTGAGTAAGCAAGAATATAGGCAGTAAAATTTGCTCCTCCAGGAATGTTAAGCAGCTTTTGTTGACTATAATGCTATGCTGGATAAAATGTTGGAGGAATGACTTCCATGTGCCTTCATAGGCCCCTTCTTGAGCAAGTATGCTCAATTTACTTCTCATAAAAGTCATAAATATTTCTGTTTTTTACATATTAATGTTACTGTAGAAGGTCTTTTTCAAAATGAGCGTGATTTGTGTCTGCTATAATATATTTTGTTTACTCTCCTATACTAAAATGCCTTTTCTGGATTGAAGATTGCTATGCTAAAGGTAAATATTACTTTTTCTTTTTTTAGAAGCACTGTTATCTGCAAAATGCTAATGTAACATCAAACAGCATTTTTACTGAACTGCAATAAAAGTTTTTTTTTTTTTCTATAAAAGTCATTTAAGCAAAAATAAATAAGAATTGTAGATTTTGTCTAAAAGATATTTTGCATCTTATGCAAATGCTATTAATTTTTTTATACAGACTCCCTCAAATCCACACATGTTGTGCGGATTTTTGAATTTTGTGGATTTCTGGTCATTGCTTTGTTTACATTTTTTAAACAGTCATTTAAATGCAATCAAAATTGTAATGAATGATTGTAATATAGTAAAATATTAAAATAATTAAGTAAAGTAATAAACTAAAGGGATAAAAAGTAAGTTAATTTAAAAACAGATTAAAATACATGGAAAATATTCCAGAGAGAAACATTCGCCTTGCATACAATATTACAAATGAAAATCAAAATTTTTAAAGTAATTGCTTAAAAGGCGCAAAGGCCAACATAGTGAAAAAGATTCCAAGCCGGGACTCAAACCCGGGCCATTGATTTTCATTTGTAATACAGATTAAAATATTAAAAGTAAAGGTCAAGTAAATAATTAATAATGTATATTTGAATATACATAAAAAAGATGTGATATATTTTCCTTGAATTATTCAATAAAACTTTCCTTATGAAAAGTACTCTCTTTTACTTCACATCAAAATCATCGTAATAATAACCAAAAAAAGCTCAATTAATACATAAATATATTTGGTAAAAAGATTGTGATATCAGCAATATCTTGATTTTTTTTAACAAATAAATTTATATTCCTTTCACGGAAAACCACGAGTTCAGTCATATTATTAAGAATTGCATATTAAAATACATATAGGATGAAACAAAACTGACATTCTATAATTTTATCCCTACATCTGAAATGAAAGTTTCGTTGTTTACATCTGTAAAGATGTGCAGATTGTAGGTGTTTGTGGATTTTAGGGTTGCAGATTTGAGGGCTCAGTTGACAAACAATCCGAGTTGACTAAGTCACAGTCATCAAATTGAAATTTATAGGTACAAAATACCAGGGCCGTAGCAAGGTCTTCAGAGGCCCCCCCCAAAACATATTTTTCGGGCCCCCCCCTCTAAGATTTTAGAGAAATATCTATATTTAATTTTCCACCCGAGTTCCATTGTATAACAACACCAGCGAAGTATCGCTGGTCGAATTTTCCAAAATGAACTTCAATTTGAACGAATTTGCAGTTAGGCTGCACTACTTTCAGCAGCGTACACCCATAGGGGGTATGTCCGCTCCGATCTCGAATCATACGAACCTTGAATTATTGTAATTTTTACTTTCTTCTATCTTTACAAGAAGAAAGTATTGGATTCATGAAAATTTTCGAATTCCGGTTTTTGACGGATTTGCACGTTTTAGGGGTCAGAGAACCCGAAAAAGATGTTTTTACAAAATGTCTGTCTGTGAGTCCGTCTGTCTGTCTGTCTGTGTGTGACACAAATTTTGTGGGCGCTCTATCTCAAGAACTAATGCACGGAATTTAATAAAAATTCATATTCAGTTAGTCCCTGATACAAATTGATGCTGATTAGTTTTTGGTGCAAATCGCTCAACAGGTGGCGCTGCTATGCTGCCTTTTTTACGATTTCCGCAATGGCTCTATCTCAAGAACTAATGCACGGATTTTCATGAAACTTCAGATTCAGTTAGTCCTTGACATGAATAGACAATTTATAGATTTTGGTGCAAATCGCTCAACAGGTGGCGCTGCTATGCTGCTTTTTTTACGATTTCCGCAATAGCTCTATCTCAAGAACTAATGCACAGATTTTCATGAAACTTCAGATTCAGTTAGTCCTTGGCATGAATAGACTATTTATAGATTTTGATGCAAATCGCTCAACAGGTGGCGCTGCTATGCTGCCTTTTTTACGATTTTCGAAATGGCTCTATCTCAAGAACTAATGCACGGATTTTCATGAAACTTCAGAGTCAGTTAGTCCTTGATATGGCTTGATGCTGATTACGTGTTGGTGCAAATCGCTTAACAGGTGGCGCTCCTATGCTGGATTTTTTACGATTTCCGCAATGGCTCTATCTCAAGAACTAATGCACGGATTTTCATGAAACTTCAGATTCAGTTAGTCCTTGATATGGCTTGATGCTGATTACGTGTTGGTGTAAATCGCTCAACAGGTGGCGCTGCTATTCTGGATTTTTTACGATTTCCGCAATGGCTCTATCTCAAGAACTAATGCACGGATTTTCATGAAACTTCAGATTCAGTTAGTCCTAGACATGAATAGACATTTTATAGATTTTGGTGTAAATCGCTCAACAGGTGGCGCTGCTATTGGGCATTTTTTGCAATTTCCGCAATAGCTCTATCTCAAGAACTAATGCTTGGATTTTCAACAAACTTAAGATTCAGGTATACCATGATATGAATTAGCGCTGTTTATGTTTTGGTGCAAATCGCTCAACAGGTGGCGCTGCTATGCTGCATTTTTCAGAATTTCCGCCACAGCTGTATCTCAATAACTAATGCATGAATTTTCATCAAACTTCAGATTCAGGTATACTTTGATATCAATTAGTGCTGTTTATGTTTTGGTGTAAACCGCTCAACATGTGGCGCTGCTATACTACATTTTTCAGAATTTCCGCTATAGCTCTATACAAGAACTAATGCACGAATTTTCACCAAACTTCAAATTCAGATATATTGTGATATGAATTGTATTTAAACGATTTAATTGACGTGATTTATATAGAAGAAAGTTTTGTGATGGCCACAACATACTAGTTATTTTATTTAGATCCAGATTAAATTCAAATTTTCAACATTTCGTTCACGTTGCTGCAGGAACAGATTTGATATTTTTACAATGTGAATTTAATCAAAGGACTTGCAAAATTTAACTGAGAATTCTTCCATTTAGGAAAAAAAATGTCAAAAAAATTGCCGAAGGACGCGAAAGAACGCTAAAAATTGCATAAAAATTTTCAAAGTTCATACAGATCAAACTTTAATCATATTGGGTTAAAAGATTGAAACCGTTTTTTTTTTTTTTTTTTTTTACGAATATTAAAAAAATTACCAGAAAAGTGAAAAAAAGCTAAAAATCACATAAAAATTCTCGAAAATTTTAAAAACAGCAGAGGACAAAATTTGGCAAAAAAGTTTGAAACTGAATTCCTTTTACAAATGTAGAATTGCTAAGTATTGTTCATAAACAAAATAAATAAATAAAAAATATGGAAGTCGTTTTCGTATTTTCAATTTTCTCTTCAGTTTGACAATGCTATCCGCGTGGCCCAGACAGATTTTCTTTAAGCAGAAAATATTCACTTATAACAATTTTTTTCCCTCTCGATTGGTGCCTTTTATTAAATACATATATATGTACAGATTTACTAATTAAAAAAGAAAAAAATGCTTTTGGGATGTTGTTTTCATGTATTTCGGTTTTCTCCAGTTTAAAATTGTCACCCAAGTTGAAATTTAAGAAGAAAAAAAAATACCTTCGGATAGAAGGTACCTTTCTTTGGGCAACGAAGACGGGTTTCCTAGTAGCTAATAATAAAGACAGACGTTTGTCTGTCCAGAGTTTTTCTTTGTCTGACAAGATGTTTTTCTTTTTCAAAAAGATGTTCTGTTTCACAAGATGTTTTTCTGTTTCAAAATTTGACAGGAAGGTTACCTGTATGCCTGAAGTTGCTCGAAACAGGTTTTTAAATTTTTTTATTCCAATTTTTTTCATTTAATTTTTTACGATATTTTTTGTATTTTTTCGAGTTTCGTGCTTTTTCCCCCACATTCATAAAAGGAATCTATTTTCAATCCATCTTTCCATTTTAGCCGAATATCGTAAAGTAGTCTTCTTCGATTTTTAAATATTTCGTGAATTTTTTATGTTATTTTTAACATTTTTTCGCGTATTTTTTGACATTAGTAAAAGGAATCAAGTTTCAGTCTTTTAGCCCCATGTACTAAATTTTGTCCTTTGCGATTTTTGAATTTTTAGAGCCGAATTTAGAGCCTGCAATTTTTTTTTTCATCTGGGAACCTTTAAAGAGAATGGTGGCTATAGAAAGAAAGTGCATATCTGTTTTGGTCAAAAGAAGTAATAGTATTAAGAAAGTTTTGAACCTTATTGGGGCCCCCAACGATATTAAGAAGCATATTTTTAAAACATTTGAATAATAAAAATGGGGTCTAAAAGTTTTGAATCTTGGGCTCCAACTTTTCCGCCCGTTTATAGGGGCCCCTAAAAAAGACAATTGAAAAAGAATTTAGAGCCTGCAAAATTCCTTTCATCTGGGCACCTTTAAAAAGCATGGTAGCTATAGAAAAAAAGGGCATGTCTGTTTTGGTCAAAAGAAGTAATAGTATTAAGAAAGCTTTGAACCTTGTTGGAGCCCCCAACGATATTAAAAAGCACATTTTTAAACCATTTGAATAATAAAAATTGGGCCTAAAAGTTTTGAATCTTGAGTTCCAACTTTTCCTCACTTTTATAGGGGGCCCCCAAAAAGTTAATTAAAAAAGTATTTAGAGCCTGCAAAATTTCTTTCATCTGGTCACCTTTAAAGAGACTACTGGCTATAGAAAGAAAGCACATATATGTTTTGGTCAAAAGAAGTAATAGTATTAAGGGAGCTTTGAACCTTATTGGGGCCCCCCCAACGAGATTAAAAAGCATATTTTTAAAACATTTGAATAAAAAGATGGGACCTAAAAGTTTTGAATCTTAGGCTCCAACTTTTCCCACCTTTATAAGGGGCCCTAAAAAAGACAATCCAAAGAATTTAGAGCCTGCAAAATTTCTTTCATCTGGGAACCTTTAAAGAAAATGCTGGTTATAGAAAGAAAGAACATTTGTTTGAAGGAACTGATAGTATTAAGGAAGTTTTGAAACTTATTGGGACTCCCAACGAGTTTGAAAAGCATGTTTTTTAAACATTTGAATAAAAAAGTGAGGCCTAAAAGTTTTTAATCTTGGGCTCCAACTTTTCCTCCCGTTTATAAGGGGCCCTAAAAAAGACAATTCAAAAAGAAATCAGAACCTTCAAACTTTATTTCATCTGGGAACCTTTAAAGAGAATACTGGCTATAGAAAGGAAGTGCATATCTGTTTTGGTCAAAAGAAGTAATAGTATTAAGAAAGTTTTGAACCTTGTTGGGGCCCCCAATGATATTAAGAAGCATATTTTTAAAACATTTGAATAATAAAAATGGGGCCTAAAAGTTTTGAATCTTGAGTTCCAACTTTTCCTCACTTTTATTGGGGGCCCCCAAAAAGACAATTTAAAAAGTATTAAGAGCGTGCAAAATTTCTTTCATCTGGGAACCTTTAAAAAGAATAATGACTATAGAAAGGAAGCACATTTGGTTGAAGGAAGTAATAGTATAAAGTTTTGAAACTTATTGGGTTCCTAAGTGAGTTTTAAAAGCATATTTTTAAAAAATTTGGATCAAAAAATGGGCTTAAAAGTTTTGAATCTTGGGCTCCAACTTTTTCGCATTTATATAGGGGGCCCTAAAAAAGACAATTCAAAAAGAATCTAGAGCCTGCAAAATTTCTTTCATCTGGGCCCCTTTAAAAAAATGGTTCCTGTAGAAAAAAAGCGCATATCTGTTTCGTTTGATGGAAGTAATAGTATTAAAGAAGTTTTGAATCTTTGGTTTCACCTTTTTCGCCCATTGATAGGTGCGCCTCAAAAATACTAAAATGCCATTTTATTTTTTAAGTAGAACTTACAGCCTTCAAAAACTTTTATAAAAGTGGTGGATATAGAAGAAAAGCACATATCTGTTTTCTATTTCTAAATCTAATCAAGATCTTTGACAAAAAAAAAAATGAATTTCGATAAAACAAAATAAAATATTATTAAAAATTCATTAAAAAAAAAAAAAAAAAAAAAAAAATTCGGCTGAAAGGTACAATAGCTCACTACTGGGCCCCTGACTTTGCTCAGCCCCCCCCCCCCAAATGGGGGGTATGGGGGGCGGTCGCTACGGCCCTGCAAAATACAACAAACCACAGCTAATTTTGAATCCTGATGCTGACTGAGTGAGCTTCAATCACCTGACAAAGGAACTCAATTGCTTTTCAGGATCTCTACATCCACAGGAATATTTTATATGCTTTGTTTACATTTTTTAAACAGTAATTTGAATATAACAATACAATCTAAATGTTAATGAATGCTTACAATATAGTAAAATATTAAAATAATTAAGTAAAGTAATAAACTAAAAAGTGTATAATTAAGTATGCATAATAAAGATGAAATATATTTTTCTTGAATTATTGAAAGAAACTTGTCTCATAATGGTACACTACTAATTCACATCAAAATCATAAAAATAAGGAAGTTTTATTTCAGATTTAGCCATATTTAATAACCAAAAAAGCTTGATTAATACATAAATATATTGGGTAAAAAGATTGTGATTACCAGTAATAGCAGCAATGTCTTGATTTTTTTATTTTATTTTTCAGAAATAAATTTATACTTCCTTCATGAAAGCTACTCTTCCTTCATGAAAAAGCAAGAGTTCAGTCATATTAACTAAAATTACATATTAACCCTTTGCACTTGAGGGCTCCGGAGTGCAGCCATTTAAAATTTGTCTTCAAACTCGAGGGCTCCGCTACGGAGACAATGCAAATAATTTTGTGGTACCATGTAATCTTGGCTTTTCTAGACAGGTATCACAAAATTATTTGCATTGTCTCTGTAGCAGAACCCTTGAGTGTAAAGGGTTAAAATACACACAGAATGATATAAAAATAAAAAAGTCTGTAATTTTGTCCCTACATCTGAACTGAAAGTTTCATTGTTTACATCTGTGATGATGTGCAGATTTTAGACGTTTGTGGATTTTAGGGTTGCAGATTTGAGTGAGTCTACTGTGCAAGGATAGAAATAAAAACCTGTCACTAAGTTATTCCTATTTGTATGCAACTTTAAAAACCTTATTAAATGCATATAAGAGAGAGGTTACAGTATGTACATTAAAATAAAATTATATATTGATTGTTCTAAAAATCTCTCAATCTTGTAACAAAATAATGAATGAAATAAATTCTACGAATTACATCTTGAAATATAACAAACATTTTTCAAGTTCCAGTATTTAATGAATACCTCTTCCTTGACAGACAGGGAATTGTTGGAAGGATGCAGTGTTGATGAAACAGCGAGCACATCAATAGATGTTCCAAATTCAGATGTACTTATTAAGGCTGTTAAAGACAAAAGAAAATTGTAAATAATTGGATACATATTCATTCTTAATGTTCAAACAATACATTATTTTACAGTAAAAGCTTGATATAATAACTATGGATTCTAACAATAAAAATTCTATAATAAATGACACAAAGTGTAGGTGGGACTGTTTATGGAGGAAAGGGGATAGGGAAAGAAATATATGCTCTCTTTGAAAATTTTCAGAAGGGCCATTGCCCCCAACCCCCTCCTTGAAAATAAAAAATGGGAGGTCTATTGCTTCATCACTTCGGTTGACTTCTATGATCTCCATGATGGACTGCATCATGTCTGAAATTTAAAAAACTGGCACGTCTAACGTATTATAACCAGGGACTGACAAAAGTTGAAAATTCTTAGGCGCCAGGAAAAATTCTTAGGAGCCAGCTTGAAGAATCATTTCTCTGACATTAACGCATTCACTGCAAAATGAAACACTGGCTACTCATAATCGTATTCGGTTATTTTTGAGTGATCTATGTGTCATTTTGCAGTGAACAAGTTAACTATTCAATAAAAAAAAATCAAACTGGTCAAAAATTTTAAGATAATACCACTTTTAATTGTAAAAATTAAATAGAAACAACCTATGAAATTAAAGATTAAAACAGTATACAAATTAATATCCTTACCTTTTTGTTCCCAACAAGAAATTATATACATAAATTAACAATGCCTTTGAGATTTTGATTTGAAATATCATTTGTCATTTTTGTGAGATATATCTGACAACTGCACATTTTGGTACATTCCACTTAATGAAACATCGTTTAATTTTTTTTTTCATTTTTTTTCCGGAGTATTTTTAAGGGTTTCTAATCTAAGCAGTGCTCTTTCAACATGTACTTTAGTTTGGTTTAGCAAAAACTCTGATTTCTGAAAAATTAGAGAAAGTTATTGCGCTGGTATGGTGTATTTTCTTTCACTGTAAATAATTGCTCTATTGAAAATAAATATTCTTGCACATGGAATTTTTTTGGTTAAAGAAAAAAAAAAATAAATTAATAAGTAGGTAAAAATGTTAGTCACCAAGAGGAATTTTTTAGTCGCCCAGAGTTTGTCAGATCCTGATTATAACTTATAGTAAATGACACACAACATAGGTGCTGATTATGAAGGAAGGGAGAAAAAGAAAAAGGGACGTGCACTCTGTTAGGTTAAAAAAAAATTTGAAATAAGAAGAAAAGAGAAAAAGAATTTAAAACTTAAATTAATAAAAATTAGGATGTTTATAAATATATATGCAATTTTAATATGAATAATAAAGCAGAAAGTTTACTATTAAATATTGGCCGAGTGATCGTTAGTGGTTAGTAAACATTGCATGTGAAAGAAGAATAAATAAATATAAACTGAGGAATCTTCATGGTAAAATATAAATGATAAACTCTAGACTTACCTGAACTTAGAATTATTTCATCTTGCCTGAAAATTGTATGTGCTGAACATATTTTATATTGTGCCAAGTATTAAATATTTACTTTTAAATATTTATATTTAATAATTCTATAATATATAATTGTAATAAATTAATTTGGCACTCTATGATAATATTAAGAGACACGTAAATCAAACACAGAAAATACACAAATATATTTAAATAAACAGTTTCCTTTATTATAGTATTATTTTAATTAAATGGGGGGAATGGGGAGAGAAAAGAATAAACGAGATGCATCCGTCTTTTACAATTATATTATCAAAATATTTCATTATTATATACGAACATTCTTAAATTTTTATTCTATAAAATATTAAAGGTGCATAGGATTTTACTTCAACAACATTGAAGATAGATTAATACTGATCATTTCAACATAGTTATTCGTTATGATCTTCTAATGAAAATGATCAAATCAATGGATTACTGCTGTAATAGTTCCACCATATAGTTCGCTTTCTAGTTCATAGAAACAATAATTTTATGCATTTCTTGTCGAAATAAACAGTATGACTACTGCGAGATTTAAATATTGAAAAGGAAAAACGATCTCAGAAATTCTGTTGGACCACGCCCAGATAAATTGAAGAAGTTCATACCTGTTGATAGTATCTTTCAAACATATACCTTTTCACAATCGCATATTTACGAGAAAATGAACGGATGGTGTAGAACGGCACATATTTGAATTGTTGTGAAGATCGTTGAACCACATCTTGAAGTTCTCCTTTTTCATCTCATCTTGACAATACTTTTCCATCGCGTCGGTGACAACAGATTCATGTAAAGCACTATTGTGAGAAGCAAATCAGCCAATGACCTTACAAAGTTTTCTTAAATGAAAGATTTTAGTTTAAGGTTATTTTTAAGTGAGATATTAAAATGGCAATATCAAGCGAAGGACCCGTTTAGCCCGACGCCGATATGCCATAAAAAAAAAAAAAAAAAGGCGGTGCCGCCGAAAGCGGAGTACGTCCGCTCACCGTAGAATCCAGGCAGGAAGAGAGCGATGCTATTCCCAAAAACAGACGCTACAAAAACCCGCCGTTAGAACGGACGTCGTTGATTGGCTGATTTAAAATCGACGATGCCACACAGAATAATAAAAGTGTTTGAATGAAATGACTTTAAATGATGAATTTTAGATTTGAAAATTATTATAAAAATATTCTATTACGGTAGAAAGTATTAATTTTAAGATTTATTATTTTATTATTGATAATTTTTGACGATCTTTTATGGCGATTAAATTAAAATTGTTTTTAAGTGAAATCTAACTGAAAAACGAACTTAACGAAAATTAATGAATATTTAAAGGTAGAATTTGGATTTTGAAAGTAAAGAAGTTTTTTAATTTAATTTAAATATTTTAAAATAGTTTTTTAAATTAATTTTAATTGGAAAGGATGTTATTATATAACACACTCCTTCTGGAAGTTTTCAGAAGGGTCCTCCTCCTTTCTCATTGAAAATATAAAATAAATAATTGGAGGTCTATCCCTTCATCACTTCAATAGATTTCTGCAACCTGCATGATCAACCGCACCATGTCTTAAATATTAAAAAATTGGAACGACTGGCACAAATAGCATACTCAACAAATCAAATTTAGAAAATCCTTCCATTTATAGGAAATGTGAAATGTAGGATTCACTTTGAGGTTTGCTAGATCATACATTTAAACCTTTCCCATAAGACGATTTTTTTCTGTTGTAGCGATTCCATTACTAAAACATTCATGACCATTAATGACTTTTACAATATTTTGATTTGTTTCTATTGCTACAATAAATTTTTAATTCATAATGAGAAGTATAACTGCAAAGTTAATTAAATAGTGCTGATAGAACACGGAAATACAAATATTTTTGAAAAAAAAAAAAAAAAAAAAAAAAAACCAAACAATTATTAATAAAGAACTGGTTTTAAGATCTGTTTATCTTCAATACCTGTATTTCAAAGACATTTTCTATACTGACGATGATTAATCATGTGTACATGTATATAACTTTATAAATACCATAAGCTTTTAAAAGCACATATCGAGCTTTTATAAATGTATCTGGCTATATGTAATACTTTCTAGCAATGGTACTTATAATATTTTTGAATTTCCTTAACTGGTCTGGACATCATTTCTTCCATTTCATAGTGAAATATTTAATGTAATAAAGCCAGTAATTAGTTTTATAAAGCAAATGCATTTTCTTCGATAGGCTTGGTGAAAGCTCGCTATTTCTCTTTTAAGAAGTATCAGTTTCAATTATGACAGTTTACAAATAAAATCATAAGACAAAATGCAAATTTTCACCTTGATTCAACATAAAATATATAATGTGAACATTAAAAAGGTTTACAATCTTACTTAAAAAGCGACTAATGTAATGAAAAAGACGTTACAAGTTTAAAATATAAATTTTATTTAAAAATTCTTAGTACTTTCAAGCCTTCCTGGCTCATCATCAGAGAATATCTTAATAACTAAATGTTATTTATTTATACAAATTCGTCATTTTGTTTTGAAAATGAGAGAGCCAATAATTACTAGAATTGAAAGTAGAAGTGGCAGTAGCATTTTCTTGGATTGAATTTGATTAGAGGAAATATATATTATTATTAGTAATTGCAGTTCCATTTATTTTACGACATCCCTCTGTTTCTCATGTCACTTTCCATGGGTAGAAGAAAATATTTAACTTCCGTACTTTAAATTTTAATATGTCATTTTGCTCAGGTTTTCAGGATTTATTTTCAGGATATTGAACCATAAAATTGCAGATATTGTACAATAGGGCATCATTACATACTTGATTGTTTTTGCATAGGATTTCTATGGATTCTCTTATAGTGGATGTGTAATAATTGGATGTTGGGAATATGATTTTTGCATGATCAAAATCTATTGTGATATTCTGATTGAAACTTAAACAAGAGAGAGCTGTGGATTGATGACAAAATTTTATATCTGCTTTATGTTCCTTTATTCTTTCTTTGAGTTTTCTTTTGGTCATTCTGATGTACTCCATTAGTCTATTGCTGTCAGTTCTAAAAGGAATGGTATATATACCAGCTAATTCCTCTTTTATCATCAGTCACAATATAAATTTAATAGCCTGTCCACCAAGAAAATTAAAAGAGTTAATTTGTACGAAAATAGATCCAACACCGAAAGATGAATTAGCTGGTGTATATACCATTCCTTTTAGAACTGACAGCAATAGAGTAATGGAGTACATTGGAATGACCAAAAGAAAACTCAAAGGAAGATTAAAAGAACATAAAGCAGATATAAAATTTTGTCATCAATCCACAGCTCTCTCTCGTTTAAGTTTCAATCAGAATATCACAATAGATTTTGATCATGCAAAAATCACATTCCCAACATCCAATTATTATGCATCCACTATAAGAGAATTCATAGAAATCCTATGCAAAAACAATCAAGTATGTAATGATGCCCTATTGTACAATATCTGCAATTTATGGTTCAATATCCTGAAAATAAATCCTGAAAACCTGAGCAAAATGACACATTAAAATTTAAAGTACGGAAGTTAAATATTTTCTTCTACCCATGGAAAGTGACGTATGAGAAACAGAGGGATGTCGTAAAATAAATGGAACTGCAATTACTAATAATAATATATATTTCCTCTAATTAAATTCAATCCAAGAAAATGCTACTGCCACTTCTACTTTCAACTCTAGTAATTACTGGCTCTCTCATTTTCAAAACAAAGTGACGTATTTGTATGAATAAATAACATTTAGTTATTAAGATATTCTCTGATGATGAGCCTGGAAGGCTTGAAAGTACTAATAAGTTTTAAATAAAATGTATATTTTAAACTTGTAACATCTTTTTCATTACTTTAGTCACCTTTTCAGTAAGATTGTGAACCTTTTTAATGTTCACATTATATATTTTATGACAGTTTATTTTCCCGGTGTTTTTGCAAATTTTTATGAGTTTTCTTTATACTTTGTCCCATAGCATTTCTTAAAGTTAAATTCTTTCCAAACTCCAACATTTTCTATATATCAAACATACATAAAATTTAAATTCTCCATTTAATATAATGGTATTGTAAATCAACTTTTTAATAAAATCTGCGATGTTCATCTTCAGCGAACCATATTTATTCATACTGGTAGAAAGCCTTAACATTTAAAAAAAAAAAAAGTATGTGAGTATGAGAATAAAATGTGTGTATATCAATAAAAAATGCAGGATCACACCAGATTTATTAACAATGAGACATTTAGTAATAGACCGGAAGGCAGCACACAGACAATCACCTCATCGAGTTCACGGCTGAAATTCCAGAATTAGTTAAAACTCGATTCGCATATTAAAATGCAATTGGTCTACCAAGTCATATCTTGGTGGAAGACACATGAAAACCTGATTTTAGCGGTTGACTCGTAGGTTTACCATTGTGTTTTCCTGCACCAAAAGGTATGAAAACATAGAGGACTGGGAGCAGGAAAACATAAGGCGCGCCACACACCAGAAAGACATGCCACAATAATTGTGAGACAGGAGGCAAATTCTGCTGTTTAATGATGTCATATCGCGGCATTTCTTGCCGATATCGAAATACAGCAATACAGCGTTTAAAGTCGTTTTGCTTTGCGGGCCAATTCTGAGACTGCTCGATATCGATGTTTATTTTCTAGCTCAGCTACGAAATCTTCTCAGCTTTTAACTTACGAGCGTTTCGTTTTTCACAAGATATGACGTCATACATTTACGAATTCCACGCATCTGGAGATGAATGACTGAATTCCAACTTAGGTATTGCGTCATCGTGCCGATGACGTATGCTGGTTTCTAATTGGATGATTTCTATAACTGCATGCTTCACTGTTAGTTACGAAGTGGTATTCTGTTTGTGGGTATATATTGGAGCGACTTCATGTTCAGATGGCTCGTTTCTGCATGTTATATTTCAGTAATGTAACTGATATTAGTAAAGGCTCAATATATGAGCTGTTTAAGTTCTTGGCCGAAGTTATGGCCATATATTGTTATATTTAATACATTTAATCATGTTTTTAATTGGTTTTAATAAAGTTATGTTTGAATTATATCCTAACTTATTTCTGCATGTCAGTGGACACTTAATCTTAAACTCTGCTTTAAGTTGTTGTGGCTTCTAGGCCTAATTTGCCCTAGCAGCCCGTTATGGGTTATGGGCCCAGCCTTGATTGAAGCCCACGATATGCAGAGGGTTTAGGTATTTATAAATTTGTTCTTGTGTACCTCAGTTGAATAGTTCAAAGTCATGATGTCTTCATCGGGCGCCGAGTTTCTTCCCATCGATAAATTAACGTCGTATAATTACAGTACGTGGAGAGAGGATGTTCGTGTACTTCTGATGGAGAAATCTCTATGGGAATGCGTGTCTACAAAACTACCGGAAACCGAAGATCCAGCGAAGGCTCCTACCGCAGCTGAGTTGGCAAAGAGAATACGCGCCTATTCCATTCTCTATTTGAATGTGAGTAAAGATTTGAGGCCTTTATTAAGTGGTATAGAGGATCCATATGTAGCTTGGCAAGCATTAGAGAAACATTTTCGTCCCAGTAGCCGTGCTCGTATTGTGGAATTGACGGACTCTTTCTTCGAATGCAAATTGCAGCCTGGTGAGGAATTGAATCTTTATGGTGCTAGATTGAGGGATATCATCACGCAACTAAAAGACGCCGGTCGTCCAATTTCAGAGTGGTTAAAGCCATTTCAGCTGATTAGACATTTGCCTGATGAGTACAGAAGTATTGTCCAGCTTATTTACCGTTTTTCGGATAAGGACTTTACCTTTGAAAATGTTTTGAACGAACTTTTATCTGAGGAAGCAAGATTAAAGTTGTTTAATTGTTCTTTTAACAAAAATTCTAATTTAAGTATTTTTAATGAAGTTGCTTTACATAATAGTGAAAATAAATATAATGATGTAAAGTTGGGGAAATCTACAAAGCAGAGGTCTAGATCTTCTAATAAGAAGGTAAGTGCAGCAGATCCCAGTGTTAATTTTAAACGTAATGAATCTAGAAATTGTTTTAAGTGTGGTTTAAGTGGCCACCTTGCTAAAAATTGTAGAAGGTTTAAACATAGGGTTAGTGAAAAACATGGTGAAGTGGGTTTTATAGCTGAAGCATATTATAATTCAAATACTGATAATACTGCCTGGCTGTTTGATACTGCAGCTAGTTCCCATTTTTGCTCGCATAAAGATTTATTTTGGGATTTTGAGCCAATCTCTGGGATGGAAATGAAAGCGGCAATTAACGGGGTAGCTTGTGAAGTTCTAGGTAGAGGAACTATAAAATTTAATTGTAAAGTTAAGGGCAGAAATCAGGTGGTTGTATTAAACAATGTCTTATATTCACCTAAATTACGACATAATTTGATGGCGGGCCATCTCTTTGAAGAGAAAGGAGCTACTTTTGTCGGTAAAAATGGGAGAATAGATGTATTTTTAAATGGTGGTAAATTATTTTCAGCTATTCGAAAAAATGGCCTTTACCATGTTTTTCCTCAGTATATTAAACGTAATGACAAAAATTTTCATAGTCCAGAGGTTAACCAGATTAATATGGAAAACAGCTTAGAAACGTGGCACCGTAGGTTTGCCCACATAAATAAAGATTACATACTAAAAACCGTTGATACAGTTAGAGGAATGCCTTCACTCAAAAATGAAGATTTAAATTGGGAGCCTTGCAAAATTGGTAAAGCCAGGCGAGTTTCCTTTAGACCAATTGGTAAAATTAGGTCTGTAAAGCCGTTAGAGCTGTTGCATCTCGATGTAGCAGGCCCGTTTAAAACAAAAAGTAGAGGCGGTAATAGGTATTTTCTAACTATAATCGACGATTTTTCCAGAAAAGTTTACGTTTACTTGATGAAGGAAAAATCCGAGGTTTTTAACTGTTTTGTAAAATTTCAAAAGCGTGCTGAAACGTTTACTGGGAACAAAATCATTAATATTCGAACTGACAACGGTGGCGAGTTTTGTTCAAGGGAATTTGAAAAATATTTGGATGATAGAGGTATTAAACCTGAGAGGACGAACCCATTTTCTCCTGAAATGAACGGATTTGTTGAGAGATTCAATTTAACGGCCCTAGATGCAGTAAGAACGTTACTTAATGAGTCTAAACTGCATGAAAGATTTTGGGGGGAGGCTTTGCTATTTTTTGTCTATACCTTCAATCGTACTTGCCATAAGAATTTCACTAAAACGCCGTTCGAATTATTTGGAGGAAAAGTGCCGTCTGTTAAACATCTAAGAATTTTCGGTTCCACTGTATATGTTGGAATTCCTAAACATAATCGCGGTAAACTTGATATGCGTGCTGAAAAGGGGGTACTTGTAGGTTATGCTCTTCGCACAAAAGGCTATCGTGTATGGATCCCCGAAAAAGACAAAGTTATCGAGACCATCAATGTTAGAATAGAGGAACCAGTTAAAAATAAACGGGTTTCTGACCGAAGTTTATTCCATTTGGATGCATTAGATTTAAACGATTCGGAGGTTTCTGATGCTGAAAAATCGTGTGTTGAACCCGATAAACAAGTTAAATTAATTGAGGGGGAGTCGGAGAGTTCTATACCGATACAAACAGTATGTAAATCTCCTACGTTAACTAAACCAAACATCGAGTGGTTTCGAAAGGCTGTTCCTCGTTCAGATGGATCGCGTACCGATATTTATTATAGTATATTGGGGACCAATATGCGTTTAAGATCCCAAAACGATGCTAAAACTTATTGTGAATCTAAAAATATACCTTTCGATCCAAAAATATTTGACTTCAGTGGTAAAAATAACTTTACGGGCATCGTAAATCAGGAACTAGAAGCAAATAGTTTAAATGAATGACAATTAAAGAAGGATCAGGTGAACGTTCCAAATACATTTCATGAAGCAATGCGTTTCCCTCAAGCAGAATCGTGGAAGCGTGCGATGGAGGAGGAAATTAAAATTATTAAAGATCGAGAAGTTTGGACTTTGGTAGAAAAACCTTCGAATGCTAGGATCTTGGGAAGCAGATGGGTTTATACTATTAAGTGCAATAAAGAGAACGAAATAATTAGATTTAAGGCTCGTCTCGTCGCACAAGGCTTCCGACAAGAGAAAGGCATTCAGTATGATCAGGTTTTTAGCCCTGTGGTTAATTTCACTATAATACGTTTATTTTTCTCGATTTTAGTTTGTGGATTGAAATGGCATCATATTCAAATGGACGTTCGCTGTGCATATTTATATGCCCCTTTGTCGGAAGTTACATATATGAGACAACCAGTTGGTTTCGTAGAATTGGAAACACCAGATCACGTTTGTTTATTAAAGAAAGCTCTATATGGACTCCATCAGAGCGGGCGTGAATGGTTTTACGAACTTCATTCCGTCTTAGAAAGTTTAAATTTTAAGAAGTTCGAGTGGACCAACTGTGTTTATTCTCTTAATTCCGAAATTGTCTTGCTGTTCTATGTTGATGACATGATTTTGTTAGGAAAGGATAAAGATCAAATGTTTAAAGTTATAGATGTGTTAAAACAAAAGTTTGACATTAAAGTTTTGGGGGAGACCGTTAAACTACTTGGGATTAACTTTGAACAAACTAAAAATGGTATTTCTATTCAACAAACGGATTACATTGAAAATATTTATGAACAATTTAAAGAATATTATCCTCCTATTGTTTCTTTACCCATTTCAAAGGGGGTTGTATTTTCCAAAAAGGATTGCCCTCAAACTAATGATGAAATTGCTGAAATGGAAGAAATTCCATATCGTAACTTAATTGGATGTTTGTCTTTTTTGGCCAGTAGGACACGTCCCGATATTAGTTATGTGATTAATCTTCTTTCACAATTTCAAAGCAATCCTGGTAAAATACATTGGTTAGCTTTATTAAAGGTACTTGGTTATGTATATCATACAAGATATGAAAAATTAAGTCTTTCTTGTAATGATAACTTTTCAATAAATTGTTTTAGTGACGCCGAGTATGCATCTAACCGAGACGATCGAGTATCGATTGGGGGGTTTATTTTATTTTTAAATGATGCTGTAATATCTTGGCGAACTTCTAAACAACGTTGTGTAGCTCTTTCCACAATGGAATCGGAGTACATTTCATTAACCGATGCTGCTAAAGAACTCATTTGGATAATTAACATAATAAAAGAGGGTAAAGAACTGCAAATTTTTCCATCTCATTTTTCAGAGTTTAACTTATATTGTGATAATAGAGCTGCTATAGATTTTTCTAACTCTCCTATAGAGAATAGTAAAACTAAGCACATACACGTAAGATATCATTTTTTAAGAAATTTAGTATATGAAAAGTTGTTTTATTTAAAGTATGTATCTAGTAATGAAAACTTAGCTGATTACTTTACAAAACCACCTACTAAAATTACACTAGAAAAATTTAGAAAGAAAATTTTTGAGAATTAAAGTTAATTTAAAATGCTTTACTTTTTCTAGTTGTACTTATTTCATATTGAACTGGGATCTTGCTGTACTGGAGTTAAAGAAGAAAGAAAACTAGCATTCTTTTGGAAAATATTTAAATACCTTTTTTTTTGAAACTGCATATAAAGTTTTGAATTAAAGTTTCATTTTTTTAATTACAAGTTTGTAACATCTTCCAGATGTGTGGAAGGCGGGCCATTGATGTCATATCGCGGCATTTCTTGCCGATATCGAAATACAGCAATACAGCGTTTAAAGTCGTTTTGCTTTGCGGCCCAATTCTGAGACTGCTCGATATCGATGTTTATTTTCTAGCTCAGCTACGAAATCTTCTCAGCTTTTAACTTACGAGCGTTTCGTTTTTCACAAGATATGACGTCATACATTTACGAATTCCACGCATCTGGAGATGAATGACTGAATTCCAACTTAGGTATTGCGTCATCGTGCCGATGACGTATGCTGGTTTCTAATTGGATGATTTCTATAACTGCATGCTTCACTGTTAGTTACGAAGTGGTATTCTGTTTGTGGGTATATATTGGAGCGACTTCATGTTCAGATGGCTCGTTTCTGCATGTTATATTTCAGTAATGTAACTGATATTAGTAAAGGCTCAATATATGAGCTGTTTAAGTTCTTGGCCGAAGTTATGGCCATATATTGTTATATTTAATACATTTAATCATGTTTTTAATTGGTTTTAATAAAGTTATGTTTGAATTATATCCTAACTTATTTCTGCATGTCAGTGGACACTTAATCTTAAACTCTGCTTTAAGTTGTTGTGGCTTCTAGGCCTAATTTGCCCTAGCAGCCCGTTATTTAAACCAGTTTTTTCTTTGTTAACAGGGTGAAATTATCGCATGTCTCACGCTTTTTTGTTGCATGTCTCCCTGGTATGTGGTGCGCCTTATGGTAAACCTACGAGTCAACTGCTAAAACAGGCTTTCCACCTCCAGCTTTTCCAAACTGTTTTCCACCAAGATATGACTTGGCAGACCGATTGCATTTGAATATGCGAATCAAGTTTTAACTAATTCTAGAATTTCAGCTGTGAACTTGATGAGGTGATTGTCTGTGTTGCCACCTTTTGGTCTATAAACTAAGTAAAGAAAATAACTACAGAACTTAAATCCAAAATCCATATGTTTGACTAAAGACTAAGTGAAGAACCTGGATGACATATTCGGGGGGTTTTGTGTCAAGCACAAAGGTGATAATTTGTGTCACTTTCAAAAACACTCATTTAAAAACTATTTAATTTTATATTTTGATTTTAACTGCTGTGCCGAATTTTAATTTTATAGTTTATTTCTTATTATTTAATAAATACAGCACATGTAAAGTCGAAGAGAGTAGTAAAATAAATTATTAGTTTTGACATAAAACCCATAAACACCTAAGTAAAATGTTGTAAAAATTTTTTGAATCTTTAAATTTTCAGGCTCAAAATCTTGTGCTTTACTTCATTCCAATCAGATATCTTTGTATTTGCAATTTCTTTGAGCTAAAATTTCAAATTGAGTTATAACTGCCTATATATATCATTGTTGCCAGATAAGCAGGATTTTTTTTCAGTCAGAATGCTATTTTACCACATTCTGATGAAAAATATTCCGCTTTATTTAATGGCGGAATATATAAAACAAAAATTACTGTTAAAAATAGAGGTAGCATTCTGAATAATAATAATAAAAAAGCCACCTAACTGTCAACACGGATATACACGTGTTTCCGATGTTTGCCATCCTAAGATCATGGTTGGTGTATTTATGTTTGTGCAAAGTGTATTTTCAGCATGTGTTCTCAAACAACTGAATTAAACACAGGTAAAATGCCATTGACTTGGTAGGCCACAGAGAAGTTGTTGCTGGACCATGTGTTTGGCATGCCTCAACTAGAAGCATGATTTTATTTTTTTAAATACTTGGACAATGCATTCTCAATAAATCAATAACAAAAAATGTTCTTCCCTTTTATAGCAAATGCGATACATCTAATTATTATCATAC
Organism: Maratus speciosus; assembly: GCA_963932465.1. NCBI lineage: Eukaryota > Metazoa > Arthropoda > Arachnida > Araneae > Salticidae > Maratus > Maratus speciosus. The sequence goes on along the minus strand of OZ010799.1, from coordinate 6,272,045 downwards.
TGTTCACTAGTGAAGCGTATACTTGTATTTTCATAGCTACCAACTTTCGTGTTTTTTTGTTACCAGAAATTTTGAAAAAAATTCTTCCCCTTATTCAAGTGGAGATATCTGTGATTAAATAAGGTAAAGATTATTTTTAAGATATGGTGGTCACAAAAAAGTATTATCAAAAAAGGGATTCATTTTGTGCTAATCAACAAAATGTTAAAATGAACCTAGAAACGGACATAAAATTAAGGTTTTGAGAAGTTTGGTATAACAGTATCATAAAAATGAAAAAAAAATTGTTTCAAATCATATAAATCTGATCATTCATCAAGTGTAAAGCTACATGTCATTTAAAAAAAAGATTTAAAATTTCTACAATTTTTGAAGTGGCGGGAAAAAAAATAAAATTCTGGAAAAATTGATTTCTCACAATCGTTTCTCTAAAATAAATGATATTTTCTCTAACCTTTTAAGCATTCCAACTGTGTTTTTCCATTATGTAATTCTCCAATTCAAAGGCTGAATCAACAAAAATTTAATATAAATGTTAATCTTTTACCCTGCATAAGAAATATTATAAATTTGTAAAATAATCAAAATACATTTCCTCATACCAATGCATATCATAGCTATTATTTTATCAATTGTTAAATATACATGTAAAATTTTGCCAGATGCTTAAAGGATTAAGGCAGTTGTTCTCAAGTTCCCTGCTCAACAAACACGAAACTTTCTGCCACATTTTTAAGTAAAAAGGCATAAAACTGGCAGGTATGATGATTGAAGCGATTGGAATCGCAATGAGTTTTCAGTTTTTTGATACATTAATTACTTTACTATACATTTATAAGCGACTAGCTAAAAGTACCCAGCGATGCCTGGAATTTTAAAAATATTTGTTTTGAAAAATCAACAAAAGCGTGTTAATTTATGTAATTTTCACTCTTTTTTTTTTTTTTCATTTAATCTGAATGACAAATTATTTACTTAGTAAATATAATCTGTGACCTGGATTGAGACCGAGATTAAAACGTTTTGACAAAAAGTTGTTTCAGAGTATTTTGTTATTTAAATAATGTTTTCATGATTAAAGAAAAACAGCAAGTACAAAAATTCTATGAATTTTACTTTTATAAAATCTGAAATTTTCATTTCAGTTCTTCACTAAGAATGAGCTCTAGGGACCTAAACCTTTGTGGAAATTCTAATATACACGCATATGGAATAGATTTAAAAATGGCAAAAAAAAAAAAAAAAAAAAAAAAAAAAATTCAGAGAACCTCAAAATGTTAAAATATGCCAATATTTCCATAATCAGATTTTTATGTTTTTTCCAAACTCATAACATTATATATTCACCTGCTCATGTCCATTATATTTCCAATATAACGTAATATTAACTTTTTTTTATTTGTCAAACTATTTATTTCATTTTTCACATGGAAATTGTGCAATAAAAAATTAATTCTTGTGGTAAGAAATTTTTTGTGGATTTTTAATTGTTGGCAACTGCTATAACGAAAAATGTTTAAATTTGATAGGAACTTGCTGTTAAATTGGTGGGGTTTTTTTATTAATTAAAAATTAACTATAAGTTAATTTGATTCTGGGTTACTTTAGTTGCCTCAGCCGTGTTTTAATACACATGTACCATGCATCCATTTCATAATTCTGGCTTCCAAACTGTAGATTTGTATAGAATTACAGACAGACAGACAAATTGTCATTTTTATAAATTTTGGTCACGCGATGACCAGTTTTTTTTCCTTTTTTCTCCCTATCATTTCTAGAAATTCAGATCAAAACATCAACTGTGACAATATTTTTCTATAAGATATTTTGTGTTTGCCAAAAAATGGAAAACTTCTTAATAACGACACCTATCATACATATAGCTGCCAACTTTTACACTTTTTTGCTACCACTAAAACTTAAAATTTTGCCTTAATTAATCATCAATATTTGCAATTTAAATGAGGCAACATTTAATTATTAAATTATTGGTAAGTAAAAAGTGTAAAAGTTGGCAACTATGCTTTGCTATGTCCTTGAATTTGGGGGGGGGGGGGGGGGGGGGAAGGCCAAAAAAGAAAATACACTTTAATGTAGAAAAAATGCTCTTTAGTGAACATTTTATTCAGCTTTCATTCTACATACTAGGTAAGATTCAATTTAGAACTTTTCTCGCTCTACATGCTGAACAAATTTAATTGTTTGACTTGAGGAAGTACATTTTTCATAGCTTCAGTTTTGTCATGCATAAATATTTTTAAATTAAAAAACTTTATTATACAGGTTAGAAAAAACATGAATAGTTGAAAAAAATTTTAAACTCAAAATCATTATTATTTTTTTTAAGGCTTAAATTTACCCAACTGTGAAACTTTAAAAAAACTTTGAAATGGAGTTTTAAATAAGAATAGAATATCAATCAAATTGAAGATAAAATAAATTTTGTGCCAAAGGAAAACCATTTATTTAATCTAATTAAGAGAAATATTTTAAAATAAATTTGCTGCAAAAATATATAGAATTGACAACATCGCTACCCCCCATAATCTGATGATTATTCTAAACAAGAGGGAGAGGGATATAAATAATGAAGGAAAAATATACAATATTGATAAAATTATTCCATTATATGTGACCCCACCTCCCTCTCCTTTACTCTTTCACCCAGAAGCAGAATTTTCTGTGTCAGTCTTCAGCAAACTAAAATTTATCTGCGATCCAATAAGCCTGCTATCATAAAAAATAGAAACACTTAAAGTAAGCAAAATTTCCATTTATAAAGAAAATATAATATAAGGATACAACAAATGCCATAAATCTAGTGACTTAAAGCAAATTTCAGCTATTTTTTAAGCCCAGCATTTCTTTTTAAGTTAGTGGATTAATATGCAAGGTTTAAAATAATCTGCAGCATCCGCTGCCATGCTGCACTATTTCTGCTACTGGGCTCTTTCATTAGAATCTTATAATAATTTTCTGAATAAATAACTTCATTTGATAAAAAACTTACAGTATCTAAAACTTCCACACTCCTACTGCTTCAAAATTTCAGCAAAATAGTGTTTTAATGTTGTTTCCGCTTACATAACATTTGTCCCTCCCACATTTCTTTGCATATCCTTACATAAAATCCAGCCGATATTGTAGTTGATTCTCAAATATATGGCCATTTAAAATTCTAGATAACAATTTAACTTTCCAGAATAAAAAAAACAGTTTAATGTTAACATGATTAGATGTTAAAAAAGTATCTGCAGCTTGCAAAATAAAGTATATTAAACTTTATTTAATGATGAAATTAAATAATTGAAATACATACAACTTGCATATATTAAAATTTAACCTTATCAGGGTTCATACCCATTTCTTTAAATAAAAATCAAGGACTTTCAAGGACCAAAAGAAAAAAAAAAACCCAACAAATTGAATAAACTAATGAATTATAATATGCATCTTTTTATAAAGTTTTTCATTAATACAAGTTTTAAACATTCAAATGGCCGTGGAGGTGAGAGGAATTTCAGAGTGTGGCAGTAGACATTTAGAAGACTATCACTTACAGTTTATTTTAAAATAACAAATACAGCAGAAAAAAAGACAAATTTAAAGATTTTAAACCTAGTGCACAGGAAGAAAAGGGAAGAAAGTGTATGTGGGAGAATTCAAAATTTTGGATTTAACTATATTGCCACTGCAAAGTGTAGCGGGAGGGTAAAGGAGGGGAAGCAAAGTTTTTTGGGGGGGGGGGAGGGAGGGGGGCAATTTGATTAGATGTTCATTTATTTATCATTACAATATTACAAATAGATCAGAAAAATAATTAAAGAGCTTCAACGCTTTTTAACTTTGTGTACTCTGTAAAACTAAAAGAGCTTAAAACTGATTTTTTTTTTTTGTGTGTGTGTGTGTGTGTGTGGGCTAGGAAGGATTTAGATGAGAGATTATTTAATGTTGCAATAAATAAACAGAACAGAATTTTTTTTTTAAATAAAAAAGTTTTAAAGATTTTAAAACTTTGGTACAGGAGCGAAATTTTAGAAGAAGAGGCAAGGGGGGATTTAGATTATCTTTTTTTTTTTTAATCAGAAATTCAAAGAAATGCAGATGAGTTTCACCCCAGACTAAGAAAAAATACGAGAATAAAATTAAGGACTTTTTGCAGATTTTGCATAAAAATAAGAACTTTTACGTACCAAAAATCTCTTTTGAAAAATTCAAGCCCTTTTAAGACTTTCAAGGACCATACAAATCTTGCTTATACAAAAAACACTTTTTAAATTTAGTAAACCTTGCCAAGTCAATGATGTGCATTTGGCAAGCAAAGTCTTCTTAGCCAAATTGCCTTTACGATAAAAACTCACTAGCTTATTATTTTTTACATATTTTTGATTGAAATTCCAGAGATAAATTTCATTGATCTCATATTAGGTACATATGCAGAATCATCAGGAATTTTTTTCAAAATATTCTGGTTATGCACTTTAAGAAGACCACCCCCTGTTAGTGCTAAATTTAAATCTTTATCTCATCACAAATGATGCAACATTACAAACGATTAAGGACATATATCCAAATGAAAAATATATTTTACTTTTATTTTTAATTCAACTAAAGTTTGTAAAATACAAATCTTAAAATAATAAAAGCAGAATTATTTGGAAGATTTCAAACAGAAAAAAAAAAAAAAATCCTCTTGCTTTATTACATTGATTCACATCTTCCCCTTCCTCCCATGATGCAGATTTTTTAGCTCTCAACTGTCCACACTTTTCAGTTATCTAATAGTGGCATTTCCTGAGCAAGCCAGTTAGTTAAGACTTTCCTGTACATGTAATTCTATTTATTGCTAAATTTTGATGCAACATAAAATATATCTTATGTGTCAGTAAAATCAATACATTGGTACTCATCAAATAAAAAAAAATAATAATAAAAAATTTGACAGTTTTTAATTTTTTTTTCAAGGTTCCATAATTTTTTCTTATTAAGAATCAAAGGTGAAGCATAACAAATAAAAATATGGTACTTTTTCAGTATAGGGGCCTTGGCGTAATTCACGCTTCAGAAAGTGAGTTTTGTTGTCAAAAGATATAACAGCTATAAAAAAAGACCTAGTGGAATTTTATACTTGCTTATATCTATATAAAAAATTTTATTTATTTATGTACATTATTATTTCTTTTTATTTACAACTTACTTCAGATTAATATATTAACTGATTGTATATAAAAATAAATAAATGGTTTCTTTGTAGGACCCATTATCTAGAATTCCAAAAGCCAGAAGGACCCGAAATAAAAAAAAAAAAAAAAATTATTTGAAAATTTTACAGATTTTTAACATTTTTTAGCCTATTGTTTCAATGTATAACCCCTAAAATATAAATATGTTAATTCAGTGGCGGGGGAACATGAAGCACCCCCCTCAACAAATTAGAAAAGAAAATCATTTTTCTGACAAATTTTAATTAAAAATTAATTTATATTACGATTTGTAACAAAAAAAAAAAAAAAAAAAAAAAAAAAAAAATCATCATAAGATATTATACCCCCTCCTCCTCATCCCGAAAAAATATTATGGCTATGCCATTGTGTTACTTGAACACACATTTAATAGAAGAGTTCTATTTATTTGCTTGTGCCTTCCAAATTTTATTCATATTCTACACGGGATTGTTTAAATTTTGCTATTTTTATGTTTTTGAAAAATTCCAGGGAAAACCTTTTTAAAGGTGGTGGTGGTGAGGGGGAGAGGGAGATTTCGAATTTCAGGAGGACTCAGAATCTGGAAAGCCTTGGTCCTGAGGATTCCGGATAATAGGTCCTGTACTGTATTAAATAAATTTGAAAATAAAAATTATTTGTGTGTATGAAACAGTGAATAAGGTTGCCACAAAATATGTTGTCATATTTCCTTCTCTCACCAAGGCCATTTCCTCTATTTTGCGCAGCCTTCTCTCCTTCCCCCTATATGAAAACTACTGAAAATAATTACTGAGTAATGTTACTTTTAAAATACACTTATGTTTTTTCTAAAGTAACTGAATATTTTTTCCAACTTTTAAGTGAAAATTAGGGATTTTTTCTAGAGAATTTAAGGCTAAAATGTTTTCCCCACCTTCCAGATTTTTCCTGAGGTGTATGAACCATGCATGACTATTTAAACAAGTTGTTTGAATGTGCACATGTAGGAAAAAATTATAAAAGTAAAAATTGTTTTCTAAAAAATACTCTTTAATAAGCATTTAATGTTTATCTTGAAAATTAAGCTTAATTTTTTGACAGCAATTCCTGTTTCCCCCCCCCCCCCCAAAAAAAAAAAAAAACTCTCGTTATGATACATTATTTTGGCATGGGCAATAAACTCGATTATGAAAAATTCACATTTTTTTTTTTTTTTTTTTTTTTTTTTTTAATGCTTGGTAGAAAGCTTGAGCAAATGAATTTACTAAAAAAAATTATAATTTTTGCTCTGTTTATTTTTTAAGGAAGGGAACAGGAAAGAAAAAATGAATCATTATTTAAGCTATCTTTTTGTGATTCCTAAACGGATTTATCATTTTCAAGTTAATATAAACTATCAATTGACAAAAGCTTTTTTTTTTAATATTACGCTTTTTATTTATAATTTATTTTCAACCATTTTAGCTTTTAAAATGTTTCATTGTTGAAGTTTTACATTCATTTGGCCTATTTTGGTGAGCATTTATTGGTGCATCATTAAATCCAATGTTGCTTCAACTCATACACAATTTCATGAGTTACAGAGAATATTTGGTGATTTATCACATGGGGCAGGCTAACAGAAAAATGCCTTAAGTTATTAAATTATAATTATAGTCTAATAATTATATAAATAAAATATTAAAATGTTGTACTGTCTTCAGAAACACATCTCTGACCAGAATTTGTATAATTGTACCATATTGGGAAATGGGTTAAAAATCAATTACAAAATTTCAACTTTATATACAAAAATTAGGTTGAGTTAAAAAATGGTTTTAGGTTGTCAGTACAAAATCATTAGTTCCATTTTATTGTAATACCCATTATTGATATGCATAACGATTTCTCTCAAATTTTACATAGAAATATATTTCATTGAATGTGAATAATTACTTACAAAATCAACTTTTTCGAATATTTTTACATACATAACAAAATAATTTATCACAAAAATAATTACAATTAACCCCTTAACTGCCCCAGATGTATATATATGTCTTTAGAAAATACATGCATCTATTAAAGGGATAGCGAATTCCAATTATAGCAAGGCAATTTTCACCACCTGAGCCATTATATATAACAGTATAACATGTGTATTTACTTACTGTTATTTCAGAAAACTAATATACACCTTCTATAATTTCAGAAATATGCGATTTAAGTAAGGCACTGGAGATCGCGCAAGATTTCATTGGCAGTTAAGGGGTTAATAATAATCAAAATATTTTTCTCTTAAGTTATAAATAAATAATTACCTGCTGGATGTGTTGTAAAGGCATCAGGTTTACACACATTTTCTATGAATCAGAAACATAATGTTATATTGAATAAGAAATGTTTATATGAAACATTGATACCAATTTTTCATCTTAAATAAAGGGAAAAAAATAATATTAGATAACTTCATTCATATGTTGTTAAAGAAATGTCTCTAAAAGTTGTAGCAATAATTTAGATAAATAAATAGATAAGAAAAATATAAACATTGCATATAATTACAGAAAAAAAAAGGATGCCAATAATTTCTGAATTTTTAACACAGCTAACTTAAACAAACAAAAGTAAGTCATGTAATAAATATTTTTAACATTAAAAAAAATTAAATGCACATTACTATTTTTTTAAAGCAATAGTTGATATGTCACATGAGTCTATTAAAAGAAAAAAAAATTAAAACTAGTTTTTGAGAGATTGATGCATAGAGCCACCTACTAATTTTTAACAAGATGAATTAAAGAAGAATTAGCAGTTCACATGGACTCAAACAAGTGAAGATCAACTCAGAAAAAAAAACAATTATTACAAATTTTTAATTAGATAAATTAAACAAGGATTAGCAGTTCACATGGACTCAAGCAAGTGAAGATCAACTCAGAAAAGAACATTTATGACAGACTCAAATTTCTTGTTTGGAAGAGACACTTAAGGCAATTCTCAAATAAATATTTTTTCCCTGCTTGACAATGAGAAACTTTCTGAGTCATTTTTAAACATAAAAAGATACTTTTATCATTTAAATTTAAACCCTTTCCCATCATTTACCTTGCGCAATTCTAATAACCAATTTTTTTTTTTTTATATTAGCAGGATTAAAGTACATGTAATGATGACGAAGATTTGGAATTTATCTAAAACAGAAGAACAAACCATACGTTTTTTTTTCAAGAAAAGGATATTTTGTTTAGAAATGTATTTTACAGGGTGTCTAGCCAAGCTCAGCGACAAATTTCTCTGACTTTTCTAGATTTTCCATACCAATAAAAACAATTTTCCAGGTATTGAGATTGTGTGACATTACATACAAAAAGCCTTAAAAGTAGCCAAAGAAGGAGTGAAAGGGGATAAGCAAAAGAAATTGCACAAGAGGTTGAAATAGTATTTAAACGAGTACAGTTAGATCTTTTTGGCACTGAAATTTCAAATCCTCGGGTTTATGATAAAAAAAAAATTTCTGAAATTTTCTCAGAAGTTTTAAATTTCTCTGACTTTTCCTCAGGAATGGTAAAATTCCCTGACTTCTCCAGGTTATCCAAGTGGCTAGACACCCTGATTTTCTATGAAAGGACATGAAATGAAATTGTATTTTAGCAATAGCATTCAATGGAGATACAACATTCGTACTTATTGCAAAAAATACATTCTGTAAGGAAAATGGTTTGAATCATCTCGATTGAATTTCTTAATTGTGTCGGATTTATTTATATTTGGGGTCTTGTGCCATTGTATACGGCACATTTCACTCAGAGTGAGATGAGTCTACCGACTGTCAGCTCAGATAGTTCAATAGGTAGAGCATCTGCAATTTAAGTCAAAGGTATTGTTGCTGTTTGACTCCCAGTGCAGGCATTTTTTTTTTTTTTTTTTTTTTTTTTTTTTCAGTGAGTTGGAAAAATTCAGTTTGTATGACATCTTTACCAATCAGTATGATTGAGTTATAAACAATAAAGCAAATAAAGTCAAACCTGGGAGAAGGGAATTATAAAAATTTTCATATCAAACATTACTCGAAATATCCAGGAAGATATTAAAAATCTTAAAACACACACACATAATAAATTTAATATAATTATTAATTTCTCTAATTCTTTAAATGCTAAAATGAGTTAGATATTATTAATAATATTTGATATTAGTAGCTGGGACACTAGGCTCACGAGCAACCAATCACAGTGAACCAGTGGAAAAGCTTTGCCAACGTGTTGTACCTAAACACAAAAATCCAGATCTGTACTAATTAAAATATATTAAACAAACTTAAAAAAAGATTCTAGCAATGAAGCATTACCATTAGCAGCCTGTGACGGGATACTTACGAGTCGAGCTTCCATGCTACTAACATCTAGTAGGACATGAATGACACAATGATGCAACCATACAGCAGAAATCGTGAGTGTAGAGGGCAGATTCCATTATTCAGAAGATAATAGAGTGACATCAACATCATTATGACAAATGGTGACTTTTTTTATGATGACTGTTTTATTGGCAACTTTCTGTCTTTATTCGTACGATAAAAACCCCAATAAAGGTAGAATTGCGAAACGGAAATTTGGTATACAGTTAAACGCACTGTGGATCCTACAGTCATGTGACGGGGTTCTTTTATTAATTCAGCCCTATTATTCTCTGAAATTGTCATCGAAATGAACAGAGTTGTCCTCATATTTGCCATGATTCTACTTTTGTAGCTCATAATAAGTAAGAAAATCTTAATAGAGTTTAAATGATGAACCTTTCTTATTGTGCAAACTGCTTGTTTTAAACGTGATCTCATATTAAACAAGTTTGACTGTTACAACCGTTTTGGCATCATGCAAACTTGCTTGACATGGTTCTGCTGTTGCCTGACTTGTGGCTCTTCAAAGCTTTTGTTTTGTTTTAGTTTGAGTTTTGTAATGGAACAAACTTGATGCATATTTTAAACATAAAAAATGTTTTACAAAGACATTATTCTTCTCTCTTTATGGAGATTATCTTATGGGTTTATAGTAGAGATGCAATGATCATTTGGCCGTAACCAAATAATCAGCCCATTCAACCAATCTGCCAAATATCAAGTCAATTATTCGGCCTTGGCCGAATAATACTGTAAGAAATGTTTTTATATTATTTGTACAATAAAGCTTTTTAATTTGGCAATTTATATTCATCATGTATAATGAGAATTTTATTTGAAATTAACTAACACTTTTTTTCTCTAAATTTCATACCTTGAATGGGTTTTATCTTAGCCATTTTTATGTAAGAGGGTAATTTAGGAATCATGTTAAAACTTTTAACCCCCTCACTGACAAGCCCGTGTTAATATGTTCACTAAGCTCCAGGTTTCACTGCAATACAAGCAATATTTAAAATTATATAATTCTATTGATTTAATGCATTTTTAATAGATTGAACAATGATTAACACTTCCAAGGTTTGCATTCATATTCGTTATTAAGTTTTTTTTATAAAATGTTCAAAGAATCATTTTTTTAGCATTTAACCCTTAAATGCCTGATTTTTCAAAAATCATTGTAATGATATTTTTAGGCTTTCATTTTTTAAATAAATCATGGTAAAAATACTTTAAAAAATCCTATTTTGTTTTAAGTATGGTTTACGGCTAAAAAACAGTTTGTTACTAATCGACAATACTGGTTTTTAATTGAAAAAAAATTTGACCTTGATAAAATTCTATAATATTAAACACACAAGAATTTTAGGAACTATAATAAGAAATAAATTTTACTGGCTTACTGCAGAACAAAATAGGGTATTTCGCAAGCTTCCAAACAAACCAAAAAGAACAAGTAGCAACAATTGAAAAAATAAATCAATCTTCATCCTTAAATAGCACAAGTGTTGCCATCTACATGCTGAAAATCGATTTAATATTTTCAGAATCTATTTTATTGGCAACATCAGTCATTATAGCTTCAATATTATTCTAATAGTATTTTAGAGCCTAAATTGGGTATGTTGCCGAAAAGCAACACCTGGCATTTAAGGGTTAAAACAAAATGCAGAGAAAACAACATTACAATTTTGCCCTTTTCCAAGACAGTCGAAGGGTTAAGCTGTATCAATAAGTACAAAAAGTATCTGTAATAAGCTAACATAATCTGTTAAATTTAAAATTAATCTATTCAAAATTTTCCGAGCACAGCTGTACAAGAAAATTCTAATTTTTTTAAGCATAATGGGAAGTTTAATATTTATCCCTTGTTACATAGAAAAATATTTCTTTCAATGTTATTTTTAATAATTTAAGTAATTTTTTTTAAGTGTGTTACTATTTCTTATTAAATAATGAAAGAAATGTAAGTACTAAATTCTTTTAATTAGTATTCATGTATGTTTTACATTGCTTTTTAATTTAGATTTTCTTTCATCTGACTAGGGCGCTCGGCCCCCTACGAGCTACGCTCGCCAACCCCCGTCCAAACACCGCAGGCTCTAAATGCACGCTAATTTGATTGGCTTTAAAAAGATTTTGAAAGATTGAATTATAATTTAAAAAACAGTGGCGATCTCCCTATAAACGGATTTCTATTCATTTCTCTTTGATTGGGGAATTTTAACGCCAAATCCGCTGTGGTACTACTTGATTATCCAGCCGACCAATTTCGCCAAATTATACAAATTGACGTAATTTTTATTTTAAATAACGAAAGAACAAATAATGGTATTTGTTAGTTATCCAATCGACCAAATTACTGTCGCCAAGTTGTAAGATTAAATGCCAATAATGGTTGATCGTAAATGTCACATTCACTTGACATCGTGTTAAGTCATCAAGTGATTTTTATTTCGACGTTTTATTTGTGTTTTTATTAATGTTATACTAATTTATTTGTTTTTTCATTATTTAAAATAAAAATTAGGTCAATTTGTATAATTTGGCGGGTGGTTTGGCGATTTATATAATTTGGCGAAATCGGTCGACGGGATAACTAACAAGTACCTAAATAAATTAGTACAACATTAATAAAAATACAAATAAAATGTCGAAATAAAAATAACTTGATGACGTAGACACGTGTAACAACATTTCAAAATAAGCTAATATAAAAGGAATTAAGTAAACACAGTCTTTGTCTCCTGGTATTTTTTAACAAAGCGAAAAGAAAGTTCTTTTAAATGAGACATTTTAAATTAATCGTTTTTAATCTGACGTAATTTTGACCAAGCTATTCTTTCTCTTTTAAATATTCATGTGAAAATACCTTTGTTAGAAATGAAATATTATTTGCGCTTTCCTAACAAAAATAGTTGAAAAGATCCCCTCAAAATATCAAATAAATGTCTAGCACAATTTCTAAACTTAAACTGTTTTGCAATATTATTTTGTGTTCATTTTATGTAATAACTGTAATGTGATGTAAATATGACGCAATTTCTCCTATTTAAGACTTCTAACGCATGTTAATGAATTTATTATTTTACAATATCCTTTCCCTTTTAAAATTCACGTGTATACTTTTTATGACGCAATTTTCAATAAGTTCCTGCTTTTTATACGCAATTATTTAATTTTAATTTGAAAGTATCTTTTCTATTTATAATAGTCACGTGTAAATAAATTTTTAATTTGAAGCAAACATTATTGTTTCCATTGTTTATACAGTTGGCAACAGGTTAAATTAGTACAATTTTCTAAAATAAGTAAAAAATATCTCTCGAAATGCTGAAAATTTGAATTTAAAATAGAAATAAAACCTCGAAAAATGAGTCAAATTAAAAAAATAAATAAATTCTGCACACCGGGAAATTATAATGTATAAAATGATCTAAAAATTATTAAATTCTGATGTATAGTTTTTGCTCCTATATTACTTTTTTAGTGGAACGATTTTGTCCAACTTTAGCATTAAATATCTCTTAAAATAATTCTTCGATTTGAAAACTGTCTGCATCAGTGTGTTTATCAAACATTTCTGTATAATACTACCGATTTTCGTATTTTTGTATGCATTACTTTTCTTAATATTAACGAAGAAAGACCTCCGGTCACAAAAAATTCAAAACCGGCGGCGGCGGCGCCGGCAGCAGTGACAGCGGTAGTTACTTTTTTTTAGAATAGAAAGAAACTTTAAATTTATGTTGTCTAGTACTTTTAAATTTTTTGTGATTATTTTAAAATGTAACAGCAACAACATACATAATATCTATTAAATTGTAAAAATATAGTAGCTAAGATACATAGTCAATATTTTGCAATTTATTTTCCTTACAGATATTTCTTTTATCTAAATCTGAAAACATTTACTATATACACTTTTTAATAGTTGTTGTCTGCTTACATAACAAAACAAAGATAAAAAAAAGAAAAAAAAAATTCATGGCTTTTTTGTTAATTGTGAGCTACACTGATTTCTTTCCACCATTTTAGAGGATATTTATTTCTATCAGTGATTTTTCTTAAGATATTAAGATTCCCTTTTTTTTTTCTTTTATCTGAAAGTTGAAATTTATGTTTTTTAGTACTTTTAAAATTTTGTCACTACTTTAAAATGTAACAACAATATACATAATATCTACTAAAATGTAACTAGACAGTACCTGATGACGAACTTTTGCTAAGAATTTTTTTTTTTTGGGGGGGGGGGGGGGGGGGATTCTATTATTGAGGCAATTTTTACGCCGAACATAGCTGAATATTTTTTCAGAATAAAATAATGCTTCATAAAATTGAATTTGCATATAAATCCTTTTTTAAAAAGAAAAAAATGCATTTTAATTGCGAAATATACAAGAATTGTGCATATAGTGCATACCATATTTTGTTTTTAGACAAAAATTAGTTCATTATTCGGCGGTTGAATATTTGGTATTTGGTTATTCGGGCAAACTATTATTCATTGCATCACTAGTTTATAGTTATTTTTGATGTGCTTAATATGATACAAGGTGTAGTTAAAAGTTAGTTGTCTTGTTCACAAAAAACTTCATGATTTAGAATGTTTTTGGCTCAACATGAGTAATTCAAAATGGCTCATTGCTATTAAATATAGTAAATTCTACACTATTTTTAAATAAGTACAATTTGTTTACACTGTTAATGTGAACATCTACATTAAATATTACTGTTTAATAAACTGCGTATAACAGCTGTCCCTGTGACTCCCGAACTTTGCTTTTGTTATTTGAATTAGAATTGTGTTCGTGAATTTTCCTTCAACGATAATTATAAATAAGTGGTTCTATACTGTACTTTCTTAATTTAACTAGGAAAAAGGTCATTAAGTTCAAATATCAAGATTTTAAAATCTCCAAGTGCCTTTCCAAGTGGATTTCCTGCATTTTCATGAAAATGCTTATAAAACTTATTTTTATATTTTTTAACTTATATTTATATTTTTTCTTTTTTTTTAAATTTACTTCTTTTATTTAATTTTAATTTTATTTATTTCTCTATTTCCATTTTTCCCTATCAATTTCTCTTCTATCATTTTGGCAACACTTTCGTCTTCTGCATGTGCTTCTTTCAACTAGCGCCATCTGTCGCATTCTGTGCAAGCTCTACTCTCTACCTTTCAGTTCATTTTTGACCTTGTCCCCTTACAGACACGTGTTTACTGTAGCTGATGACGAGTTGTTAATATTTTTAGCTCGAAATGCGTCCTATGTATTGTTTTTATTTTATGGTGATTCTTTAGAAAGATTTATTATTTTAATTGTTTCATATTGCCAGTTTTCGGTGCTTATAATACTTGGTTTAATTTTTATAACTTTTTTAAATTTCTGTTATGTTAGATAATTTTTATAATTTAATGCTATGATAAATATTTTTTGTCTAGAACCAATGTAATTTTTTTTCTAGAAATATAAAAACATGGGACAGCTACTTAAAATTTAAAAATTGCTCTTAAAAAACTGCTCTCCGTTTCTCTCTTCTGAAAATTTTATTTTATAATGAAAGCAAGGAGATATATTAAAAAGATCTTTGGAGATTTATTCTTCATACCTTCACAAAAACTCCATATTTCTTCTGTATTTAAATTTGTTACAATTGGAATCTTTTCGGGCTTGACTAAAACATAATCTTCCCTTAACTGTGTAAAAGAACCAATCATCTTGATCTTGTTTTTTCTTTCAGCTGATGTAAAATTAGTCTCCGTGTCCTAAAATAAATAAATATTTAATACTTAACAATATTTTTAGCACAAAAAAAAAAGACAAAATTACATATTTTAAAAGTTTGCAATTTACTTTTTTTTTTTTATAATTTTTAAATTAAGAATAAAAAGAAAATATAAATAGGAAACTGCTGTATAGTCAGATTATATTTACACTACCATTGTGCTTACAATACATAAATAGTTTTAGCTCTTTCCAACACAGTTGAAGCATGTTTGATATTGAAAATTAAGTGTGCAGCATTTATAGTTTGTTTACAGAACACTCAAAAGATTTCCTTTACATTATAGTCTATGGGAGAAAATCATTTGCAAAGTATTTTAATGATGTACATTATTTCAAACATATCGAAACTGATATACAGCACTACGGAGTACAAAAAAAATGCGTATTGTAGAATATAGTGTATATAGCATATGTTGTTTATTTACAGGGGCACACCAAATAATTCAATTACAGTACTGAGCGATAATTGCTAAAAGTGGATTTTTAATTGTGTTATCTCTTTTTGAATTTAACTAACTTTTTCATCCGACTTGGTGCGTATAAATTCTACAGATCACACACAGAGCTCAACAAAAGATATCAAGAACACTTCCATTTACTGACAGAAATTGCTGAAGATGAATTTTCAACTGTGTTGTGCATTGCCTAATCGAATTAATTTTTTGCATGCTATATAGGATATATACAAAACTATATGAGGGGCTCACAATTATAGCAGACCAAGTCCATAAAAAAAAAGTCTATTTAGAAGGTGCATGAAATCTCTTTTATCTACTCCCACAGTGAACCAAGTCTGTAAACAGATACCATATATGAGGAAGAATATGAAAACAGACTTGGTTCACTGTGAGAGTGGATTAAACAGATTTCATGCACCTTCTAAATGGACTTTTTTATGGACCTATTATGGTTGTGAGCCCCTCATATACAAGAAAGAATTTGAATACTTTTACAACTATAGGTGTTAATTGTTGAAATTGATTTTTAAAATGTGTGTTTCTATGCTGTTTACTTAGACATCATCTTTCATCTTATTAAGTCATGAAATTTTGTTACATGTGTTGGAAAGTGTTTCATTATCTATGCTTGCATGATTTTACTTTCATGTTAATTTTGAAATTATATATATGCTGAATATTCCATACTTAATGAAAGACTCCCTCAACTCTGCATACCTTGGGTCAAGAGGTTGTGCAAATTTTAGAATTTTGTGGACTTCTGGTCACTACTTTGTTTACATTTTTAAGCAGAAATTTTAATGTAATAATGGATTCAAAATCAAAATGAGTGCTTACAATATAGTCAAATATTAAAATAATTAAGTAAAGTAATTAATTAAAATAATATAAATTATTAAAAGCAAAGGTCGAGTAAATAATTAATAATGTACAATTAAATATGCATAATAAAGATGAAATACATTTTCCTTGAATTATTCAATGAAACTTTTCTCATAAAGACAACCTATTCATTCACATCAAAATCATAAAGTAAGGAAGTTTTATTTCACGTTTAGCCGGTTTTAATAACCAAAAAAGCTTGATTAATACATAAATATATTTGGTAAAAAGATAACGATTACCAGTGACATCAGCAATATCGTGATTTTTTTCAGAAATTTATACTTCCTTCATGAAAAAGCATGAATTCAATAATATTAACAAGAATTACATATTAAAAGACATATGGAATTCATATAAAAATAAAAAAGTCTAATTTTGTCCCTACATCTGAATTAAAAGTTTCATTGTTTACATCTGCCATAATGTGTGGATTTTAGGGTTGTGGATTTATGGGAGTCTACTGTATTGCTATGCTTAGAGAAATGAACAAAACCATTTCTCCGATTTCCCTGACTTTCTTTATCAAATTTCTTTGATTTTTGTTACTAATGACTAGGGATAAGCAATAGGAATAATCCCTTTACAATACCCTTTTCTTAATAAAATAGGACCTGTCAGCAAATTCCATTCCTTAGATACATACTTGTCATTAATCATTTTATTTTTTAGATTTTAAAATGTTTAAATTTGCAAACAAATTCACCAGAAAGGAAAACTTTAGCAGGAGGACTTGAAATAGTTATTAACCCTTTGCATACGGCTCCCGCAATTTCTGCAGGATAGCAAATCAACCAAATTTATTCTATTTGCACTACTATATTTTAAAAGTAAAATTTTTTAGCATATTGCTCTTCTAAGTGTTGTCAAAGACCAAGTAAAAGTGTTTCTTAAAAAAAAAAAAAAAAAGTGGTGCCAAGCGAATAAATTTGGTTAACTTCCTATCCTGCTGAAATCCTGAGAGCTGTACACAGAAGGTACTTGAAATGCTTGGTTCAAATTTGAATAACTGGATTTCATCTTTTGATTACAAAATATTATTATTTTTTTTTTTACAAAAATAGAATAAATTTCACAAAATTAATTTTTTCAAAACTGGCTGCAAAGAGAAAAAAAAACCCTGCATTCTTAACAAACAAACTTTTGTTGCAGACAAAAATGTACACATATGCAGTACTTCTTGAAAATTGGAAAGTTTAAAAAATATTATATCATTATTATTTAACAATAAAATATACTAGATCTTATTTCAAAAACAAAGCATGAAAATATGCAATTAAATTTTAAAGTTATTTAAAAATTTTCAAGTGTATTTTCACAGATACACACAGTAAGCAGGTTTAAAAAAAAAAAACTGAGTTATTAAAAGAAAGTTATAAGATCATTATGTCATTTTGCAATTTCTTTAACCCCTTGGGGACGAGCGGCCAGTATACGTGCCGCGTAAGGTTATCAGAATCCATGATTATTCTCACCAGTAAATTTTTATTATAAATTTTGCCTTATTTAATCCGAGCTTTTGAAAAACCAGTGATAAAAGATTAAAAATTCTGTAAAAGGCGCTCGTCCCAAAAGGGTTAATGCAGGGTTCACAGCAAAACATGTCTGGCAATTTCACTGACCAAATCTCAAAAAATTCCATGACCAAATGGACATACAATGAAATCTGCTATTTATTTACGTAACCCTTTAACAAAATTAAAAAAAAAATTTCTGAGATTGCTCTTTGAATTTCACAGATGTTTTTGCAGTCTTTTGACGAATTTTGTGATTTTTTTTTTTCTCCAAGACCATTTGATAAATTTAGATTCATTTTTTCCCCCATATTTTTCCATGACTTTTTCAAAAATATTTGTAAATTCCCTGACTTTTCCTATATATTTTAAAATTTCCCCGACTTTCCCTGAAATCTTATAAACAGCTACTACTACTAAATTCGTTCCATGGTATCGTTCCATGTGGTTTAGTCGGTAGAACGTCAGTGCGCTATACTGATGGCCCGGGTTCGAGTCCCGGCATGGAATCTTTTTCACTAGGTTGGTCTTTGCGCCTTTTAAGCAAATATAATTTGAAATTAAATTTTCATTTGAAATATTGTATGCAAGGCGAATGTTTCTCTCTAGAAAAATTTCCAATTATTAATATAAATTCAATCGATGCTGGATTTAATTAAGTGTCTGCGTTTGCCCCATGTTGGTGGCTCATGGAAAATATTCCATCTTGTGCTGCGTTTGCATAGATGCCAATATCTCCGGAAATTCCGGAGTTTCTCCGGAAATGTAGGATAAAATACGGAAGTACGGTAATAAGGTAGAAAATACGGAAATTTGAGGCAAAAAAATTGCGAATTTCTTCGACCGATCGCGGCAAAAAATCACGAATTTCGTCAATCGGTCGTTGAAGTATATCGCGAAAATCGTCTATTAATCGATAAAACCGCCAATTTCTACAATCGCTCGCGGCAGAAAATCGCAAATTTCGCCAACCGATCGTTGAAAAAAGTTGCAATTTTTGTCAATCGTGAAATTCATCAATAGGTCGTTCGGTTAAATCGCAAATTTAAAATAAAAATGGCAGCCGCTGCAAAATATCGCGAATTGCGTTAATCAGTTGGGGGGGCGGGGGGATATCCTGAAATCCGGTAATCGGCCAATGATAAAAATCGCGAATTTTGTCAATCACTCGCTGCGCTGCAAAAAAAATCTCGAATTCCGTTAGTCATTCGCGGTAAAAAATTGCTGTTTTCGTCAATGAGTCGCGGCAAAAAATCGCTGTTTTCGTCAATCAGTCGCGGGAAAAAATCGCTGTTTTCGTCAGTAAGTTGCAGCAAAAAATCGCTGTTTTCGTCAGTCAGTCGCGGCAAAAAATTGCGATTTCCGTCTGAGTTCTCGGCAAAAAATCGCGATTTTCGTTCGTCAGTCGCGGCAAAACATCGTGATTTTCGTCCGTCAATCGCGGCAAAACATCGCGGTTTTCGTCTGTCAGTCGTGGCAAAACAACGCGATTTTTGTCTGCAAGTCGCGGCAAAACATCGCGATTTTTGTCCTCATGTCGCGGCAAAACATCGCGATTTTCATCCTCATGTCGCGGCAAAAAATCGCGATTTTCGCCCTCAAGTCGCGGCAAAACATCGCGATTTTCGCCCTCAAGTCGCTGCAAAACATCGCGATTTTCATCTGCAAGTCGCGGCAAAACATCGCGATTTTCGTCTGCAAGTCGCGGCAAAACATCGCGATTTTCGTCTGCTAGTCGCGGCAAAACATTGCGATTTTCGTCTGCTAGTCGCGGCAAAACATTGCAATATTCGTCTGCTAGTCGCTGCAAAACATCGCGATTTTCGTTCGTCAGTCGCGGCGAAAAATTCGCGATTTTCGTCAGTCAATCTCGGCGGAAAATCGCGAATTTTGTTAATTGGTCGCGGGATTTCATGCTCACATCAATCACAGATTTTTTGCTCCGTAGAGATAAAGAAAAAAAATCCATTTTTATAAATTTATTATAAAAAATTATTAATACATTAATAATAGTAAAAGTAAATTAAGTAACCTTTATTTAAATTATGTTTGTGTTGATAAATGCAAAGCTGCTAGAGAACTGAAAATATTTGTAAAAAATATAGCTCATAAAAGAACTTTGTGCAACTCCTGAAATGACTCCTGAAACGTGAACATTTTACTCCTGAAGAGTATCCAAAACTCCTGAAATTTAACTGGTTTACTCCTGATACAGTCTTTACAATGTTGGCGTCTATGCGTTTGTAGCCTTGCCATCCTGTAATAGTGAGAAGTTCCAGGCTGGGTATCGTTCCATGTGGTTTAGTCGGTAGAACGTCAGTGCGCTATACTGATGGCCCGGGTTCGAGTCCCGGCATGGAATCTTTTTCACTAGGTTGGTCTTTGCGCCTTTTAAGCAAATATAATTTGAAATTAAATTTTCATTTGAAATATTGTATGCAAGGCGAATGTTTCTCTCTGGAAAAATTTCCAATTATTAATATACTAAATCCCTACATAAAAAGTGGGAAAGGATTGCACTTTGAGCCAATATATTAAGAAAGAGAAGCAATGTATAAAGACACAAATATAAATATGTATTAAAAGCATACAGCTGTTTCGAAGTCTGTAAGGTTTCATCATCAGTGCTTAAAAATCAAAGGTAAAATTAAAACTCTGGGTAAAAGGGGTGGAGGAGACTTTGTCGTTGACAGTAGAGCTGTAATTTACGCCTTTCTGGCTCTCTGTCTCCTCCCCCCGTTTTACCCAGAGTTTTAATTTTACCTTTGATTTTTAAGCACTGATGATGAAACCTTAGAGGTTTCAAAACAGCTGTATGCTTTTTATACATATTTATATTTGTGTCTTTATACATTGTTTCTCTTTCTTAATACTAAATCCCTACTTTGAAATTCCCTGACTTTCCATGCCTCTGGGAATCCTGTAATGATACGTAAGCTTACTTAATGCATACCTTATCCTCAGCATGAGACGAAAATGTGAGCAGAGATGAAACTACTTTCAAAATGAGACCATCTGAATCAGCAAAAAATTTTGGTAGTTTTAAAGCAGAGGTGATGTTCCCCTTTTCTTGAGTAATTGTCCATACTTCCTTTCCATCTTTAAGACTGAGTCCAGTAACCTATATGGGATGAAAAAAAGATATTTTTAAATCATCACAAAATAATCCAATACATGAAATTTATGAGTAACCCATTCTCTGTTGCAATACTTTTTTTATTAAAAATTTAGCTTCATACTAGGGTTGCCAGATTTTCTTATTTTCTAATAAAAAAAAATTTCCTCTTTAGAGATTGGAACCCTGGTATGAATAAAATAATATATATACATATTTTTAATTTCAGTTTGTTTTGGTTTTGTCATGCTACTGCCATTTTCCCCATTCAGGATTCATACTCATTTTCCAAGTAAAAATCCCATGAGAATTTCTTGATGCATTTTCAGTGATGCATAGTTTTTCCATGTCAACAATTAATGACATTTTTAAAACTAATATCATGACACCCCACCTCCCTTCAAAATAAAAATAAAATAAAAGCAAGGTAATCTCAAAAATGTATACATCCCCTTATATAAACAGTATGAACAGAACTTTAAAGGAAAAACATTAATTTGGGTACAACAGAGATGCAGTCTGTATGCCTTCTGCAGCTGTCCTTAAAAACTTGATAGATTGCTGTAAGAAATTAAATTTCCACTTTGTGATTTCATTACCACTTTGAAAAGCATTATGAATAATATGAAGGCTACAAGTGCCAATATCAATTTAAAAATGTCCTTTACTTTTCTTCACTTCCTCTTGAAAAATTTTCAAACCTCATGATGTTAAAAGGTGTGTCTAGTGACTGAATGGATGTCGGCAGGCATTAGGAGAAGCACAGATTAAATGAGTGGCTAGTTTTCAATTTTACACCTCATGATGTTAGAAGGCGTGTCTTAGTTTGATTTCATTATGACATCACAAAGCACATCAATAGCAGCGATTGCCATCAGTTTCCCTGAATGGCCAATTGTTTTGCCAAGTTTTCCCAGGTTTGGGTAATTTTTTGCATTATCTCCTGAGATTCCCCTAATTTTTACCACCAAAATTTATCCCCTGAATCCCATAATCTCCCGATAAGTATGAACCCTGGAATCCTACTAAACTAAGTTGAATGTGCCCATAATGTCTTCTTTGCAGAATTCTCCTTAGAAATATCTCATTACCAGTAAAGCTATGTGAGGTTACCACAGTGCAATTTTTGAAATTTCTTACTGACACTTTTTTCGTTACATTTTAATTCAAAGTAGTATTTTATCAAGCAATGTGTTTTAATGAAATTTTAATGTACTACGTCAAAGAAATGTTGAAAAACATGTTGTATGATACCTCATTTACTGTTCTGCATTCTGTATGTGCATAGAAAAAGGGAAGTTGACATTGAATATAAAATACAAGGGACGTTCTGAAACTAAGTTTTGCGATTTTTTTTTTTACATGGAAACTTTATTCCAAAAAAAAAAATACACCATGGCATCATGACCTATACACTATTTTTTGATGTAATTAAATTATCTAACTATATAAGTTTAAGCAGGGTTTAAGTTAAAAAGGCAGAAGAAACGTCTGTTAGCTGAACACCACCAAAAACCTATTTGTAAAACTAAAACAAGTTCTAGAAAGTCAAGCATGTTTAAATATATCTATAAAAATAAAAGCAAGGCTATGTAATTAAATAAATACCAGAGAAGTTTAAAATACACAAAACGTTTATTAAAAACAAAAAGAGACATATAAAAACAGATTAATCATTTAAGTAAACTAACTTTAACAGAAATGAACTTAAACAGAAAAATATAACGCTTTACTTTGTTAATTATATCAAGGAGCTTCATAACAAGAAATAGGGATGAGAATACTTTCAATTTAAAGAGAGCATATGTGATTGATGCTCCAGAGCAAGCCAACATCCTATCATCGAAGCAACTCAAGATGAACAGCACTTAATTAAAGTCTCGAATTCCATAAGTCAATAAGCTGATCCGGACGTCAGTAAAATGAAATAACAATCGTGAAAGCCATAAACACTTTCATCATATCACATCCACTTTACGATAAACCATTTCACCGGAGAACTCTTTATAAGAAACACGATAAAGCAGAACAGAACTTCATTATTCACACACAACCATCTTCCTATCTTTCGTCAAACGCCGCCAGGTTAGTAGGTCAAGGTAGGAAAGGCGGGATAAGAATCTACTGCACAGCACTTTATATGATCTGGAGAAACAAAAACTAGGTCATTACGCAATGCAACTGACAGCTTCAAACACATGCAAAGATGACAACATGATTTGTACGACATCGTTACGTGGTAGCTGTTAGGATTACGTCATCAAGTACTTAGTGGAGTTATTGAAACATGACAGAAGAAAGTAAATAACAATATAACGATACGTAAGTTAGGAAAGAAAATAAAACAACGTTATTTAAGAAGAGAAAGCAAAAGGAAATAAGTTAATTTATTATAATGCATTATACATTACTGTAAATAAAAAGTACTTTAATAAAAGAAATAGTGAAATAAATAGATTTGTCAATAGAGATACACGTTCGGTGACAAGAACAGGTATATATTGCTATCATTTTTCCCTATAGTTGCTATAGACATTGTGACATTTGTCATAGCATGCAATCAGTTTGAAGAAACCACTCTGGTAAAACTCCATGCCCTGCGATGCAAAGAATTGTCATACAGCCTGCTCCACATCAGCATTGTTTTGGAAGTGATGTCCCGAGAGTGCGACTTTCAATGCAGGGAACTGGTGAAAATCCGATGGGCACACAGCAAAGCTCACACAGGATCTCAGATTCATTGCTTCAGATGGGAGAGCTTGGATCACCCGACCTATAGCACCGATCTTGTCCCATTGGACTTTCACCTGTTCCCTGCACTGAACACTGCATTCTCAGGATGTCACTTCCAAAACAATGCTGAGATAGAGCAAGCTGTGCAACAATTCCTTGCATTGCAGGGCACTGAATTTTAATAGAGTGGTTTCTTGAAACTGGTTGCATGCTACATCAAATGTCTCAATGTTGGTGATGACTATGTTGAAAAATAGTGCAAGGTGTATAGTTCATAATCACATGGTGTATTTTCTTTTTGCAATAAAGTTTCCATGTGAAAAAAATGACAAAACTAAGTTTCAGAACGTCCCTTGTATATATCAGTGGACATATGAAAGGGCTTTCCACTGCAATCTAATATTTTTTAGATGAAATTTTGAACTTAAAAAAAAGAAAAAAACTAATGATAATTTATTCCATCAAAGTTACCATTAAAAAACTGATTGAAGATGGCAAAAGATAAGCACAAAAAAACTTAATAATCATATTTTAACTAACTGCATTAAAGGAATTTGTTATCACTTTGGGAAAAACACAAGACAAAGAAAAATAAATTGAATACATATAAAATAAAATTTAATCTAATATAACAAAGCACTGCTTTGAGGCTACACGTGAAATACCACTGCTTTGGTCAATTGATGGTATCTATTCTAAGCATTTTAATTTTGTTGTTTAATTATAGATATAAAAGAAAACCATGTGGAAATGTCACACTTTATCTTTTTTGTACAATTTATTTATTTATAATCATTACAGAGCATGATATAATGCAATATTTTATTTTTGTGAAAATATTGATTTCAGAAAAACCTTTCATCTATAAAAACAAACTGATTTAATTTTGTATTAACTGAAATTTTAAATCAAAAACATGTTTTAACAAAATGTGGGTGTACTGGATCAGAAACCAGTTCAAAAACCTTTCGAATGATACCTCATGTATCATTCTGCACCTTGTAGATGCATAGAAAAGGGGATGTTGACAATAGAAACAATATATATATATATATGATAATCATTTTCCTACTGTATTTGTATTACATTACTCTATCAACATGATTTAACTTTGCAATCATATTATGAATTATGAATCAAACATTAACCCTTTATCTACTGACGGTACTTATAAGTCCTATTTAAATAACTTGTTATAAAATTAATTTAATACATTGATTAGTACTAATACAGTTTAGAATTAATTACAGATGCATTACTTTATCTTGTTCCAAAAGCATTATCGGTTACACAAAACAAAAATATTTTTAAAAGGATGATTTCTTTTTTTTTTTTGCATCTTTTTAGCTTTCTTGGTGTTGGGGGGGGGGGGGGGGGGAGTTGATTTTTCAATACGTAAATATTTCTATTGTAAGAACATTGTATTAAGAAAAATATTTAAAATAAAAGATTTGAGTGGGGTTATAAATATTGCACAAAATCCCTATAAATTCAAATTTAATGAATCCTTCAATCATTCTAAAATTTATTAAATAATTATTATGTAAATCTTCTAATGTAGTTTTAAAAATTCACGAAAAATGCTTTAGAAGATAAAATTTTCATTAATTCATAATTCAGTACATAAAGGGTTACTTGTAATAACAGAAACAAATCAAAACATCATATAGCTAAATAAATGTGGATACTTTAATAATCAATACCCCCCTCCCCCCCAGAAAAAAAACAGCAACAACAAAAAATGCTTGTACAGTAAAACTGTTGAATAATAGACAGCCCAGGAGTGTAGAATCCGTCAGCTATTCAGAGATAGAAAGGTTCAAATATATAGGTTTTGGTGATCAAAAAATTGTCTACCAACAGAGGTATCCTCTATTCAGGAGTGTTACAGAGGTATTTAAAATCAAAGAAAAAAAATAAGATATAATAAATTTAAAAAATAGCTTACAATTAGAGATTTTAAATTTCTGGAAATTTTAAAGTGGTGGGAAAAAAAAATTCCTGGAAAAATGGGAAATTTAAGAAAAATAAGATTTTTTACAGATGTTTCTCAAATTCAAGTTATATTTTCTTATCTTGTTTACATGAATGTATTACAAACAACAGAAAACAAGCCAGCATTCTATTTCTCCAAATAGGAAAATACTCCTTCAAAACACTGAAAAAAAAAACTTTTTTTCCCAAAAAATTTTTGGGTTTTTTTACTACTCTCAACAGTATGTTTCATAGAAAATAATATTTACTATTTCAAATAAAATTATTTTTTGGGAGGTCATTTTCATTTTTCTGCAGTTTAAATTTGTCACTTACTAGATGAAAATAATAATAATGAAAAAAAAAAATACCCACAGATAGACCGTAATTTTCTCTGGGTTCAGAAAATGCCAGGTGGGTTTATTATTTCTGGATAAATGGGACTATAAAAAAAAAAAAAACTATTTAGTTTAAACAATGTTATAGATTTTAACCAATTTTTTTTGTTGTTGTTGATCCAAAATAATTTTCATACAAGAAAAAAAATTACAGTCACACAAGAAAATTATACTTTTTCGCAAAAAAAGCAAGGAATGGGTTACACAGATAAATATAAAAAAAACAAAGACCTTTTCATGAGATAAATAATCACTCAATATAACAAGCTGACTACTTCTATCAGAAAATCGTCCATCAGTCAAAACCCTGCAGAAAAGATACAATTTCATTAATAAAGTATTTATTTACAAGGAAGCAAAAAAATGAAAAAAATAATAATAACTAGGAAACAAGAATTCTGCTTTTTCAGAATTTAGTCTTGCCCTGATGAAAAAAAAAATATATATATATGCATATATAAATAGTACAAAACATATTTCAATTTTAAGACTTAAAGCACACACTTTTATTTTATGTAAAATGACGTCATTCGCATCCGCTTAAGAATTCCATATTTACGATCCACTCTTAAACATCTGCAGCAAAGCATGCATAAGATGTCACTATCACAAAATAATACACAAATACAGCAAAAAGATGCCGCCATTCCAAAAACTCGAAAAAAAAAAAAAAAAAAAAAAAAAAACGGTTATCTAATGATTCACAGGCCTTCATTTGTTTGTAGCATTAATGTAGGCGATTTCATTCACGATGTCAGTCATGACATTTTGGTTGGAAACTGACTCCAAACAAACGGTTGCTATGTTGTATTTTCTATTTTGTTTGTGTGTTGCAGCTATATCTTATATCTATATCTCACATCTAAGTGTTTTAATACTTGATATGTACTGGTAACATTTTCCACGATTTATATTTAAAAAGAAATGACGCAGAGCAACCATTTGTTTGGAGTCAGTTTCCAACCAAAATGTCATGACTGACGTCACACTGAAAGCGTCTATAGATACTTAAAATTAAATATAGTTCATAATAGCTCCATGTTTTAACAGAAATTATTCGTTTATATTTTTTCTAAATAGCACATATTTTAATTACATTTTCTTTCAGCAGTTATGAGAAAATGGCAACAAAAAGATATAATTGCTATTTTTCCACTATTTTCCCCTTACTTTCTACATAAATGGGGTATTTGAGTTGCCAAAATTAAACAAATGGTGCTAAAAACTACAAAAAAAAAAAAATAATAATATTTTAAATATTAAAATAAATGGAGATACAGTTTTCAAACAAATTGCATTTAAAAGTACTTTCTTTTTCCAATACGATGATATAAAAATTGAAAATGTGCGATGCTCAGAAGTTAAAAAAATTGTTATAGAGTATTTAATCATACTGCTTTTTTTACATCTGGCTTCTGAAAGGTAATGTTATTATTTGGAGTCAACGCAAAATAAGCTGGGAGAAAGAAATAGCATACCATACTGGGGGTTAATACAGATCTAACTAAACAAAACATTTTACCATAAGCAAAACATTAAATTTAAAATTAAATAAAATAATATGCTACGTTTAATACTATTTTCTTTGAAAATAAATAAATATTAATTTACATACTGCAGTTAAACATCAAAAAGTATGAATATGAAGCAAAGTGCATGTCTTCGAATTTAACATGGATTACACTAATCAATGCATAAGCAAAAGCATTGCACAACAGTGCCCCCTGTTTGGTACTCAAAGCCAAAGTTGGATTAACATACATAACTAGTAACCTGAATCATTCAAATGGATGCATTTCTATCCAATAGAAACTGAGATACAGCAATAATGTTCATTGCGAAAAGCATAGCATACAGCAGTCCCTGTTGAGTGATCATAACCAAAATTGAATCAGCATAGTTTTTCATAATAAACATCTTACATATTAAATAGTGTAGTTCCATTTCATTGATACCAAGATATAGCTAACACACAAATTGTCAAAAACACAGCATAGCAGTGTCAATTATTAAGGGAGGATTCGCTTCTAGAAGACCAAAAAAAGGGTAACATTTAGCATCTTTTTTTCTGAAAAAGATTTTTTGCATGTTAATCATTTGACAAACATTTCAGAATTTTTTTTTAATAAAAAATTGATGATATGACTCGAATTGTGTAGGTGGATGTCTTAGTGTGTGCCGTGTGCATGTCCGATAGTTTGGCAGAGTTGTCTGCAGACCTGCCAACCTTTGAGAATGAGAAATCGTAGCACACAAAATTCAAATTAATCTGGAGGTTGGTTGGTTGGTTTTTCATGGCTATTTTTTGACATTCGTAAAAGGAATAAAGTTTTATCTTTCATCTCACTATAGTAAATTTTTTCCTTTGAAAATTATTATACGATTTCAACAGCTTCTTCCCGTTTCGCAGCTTTTTTTTTTTTCTTTTACATTTGTAAAAAGGAACCCAGCTCCAATTTTCAACATTCTTCCCTCAGTAGTTTACCAAAAGTTGTGATTTTTAGTGCAATCTTTTGACGAAATCTGCAATTTCTTTCTGAACTCTTAACAAAATTAGTGCTTTTATTCAGCAAACAATTGAAGATAATCACTGTTTGTTTCTGAGATCTTTGACGAAATACACGATATTTTTCCAGGATTGTTTGAAGAAACTCTCCAATTTTTTCTCAAGCGATTCATGAAATGACACGAGGAAATTCCATTAAAAAAAAAAAAAAAAACCACGGACCAATAAATTTTAGAATATACTCGCAGAAGAATCATAGGTGTGTGGTAGAACTTGCAGGGGGAAATTCTGCTCAGCATTTTTCATTATGCAGGACCTTTCTTTTCTGTTTGCAAATCGCGCAATTCCGCACAATATTTCAAACTCTGCCCCTCAAGAAACTCTTAAAATGACGCCCCTGTTTCTAAGGAAGGGAATTCCTGTATAAATATTTACAGATGCACACTTCACATGTGGTTAATATATATTAAGAGAATTTTATGCTAAGAAAATTGTTTTGCAGCCCAGATTTTTTTTTTTCTCTTTAGCCTTTTTTGATGTCCAAATGTTCGAACTGATGACAAATTTTTTAAAACTTTCGGAATCGAATACTTTAAAATTTAAGAAATTTCGGAACAGAATCACTCTATAAAAATATGCGACGCGGACTAAAAATCACAACTGAAAAGCAAATGAGTTTTTTTTTTTTTTTTTTTTTTTTTTCCAAAAAAATCGTAGTTTTAGACCGATTTTCATAACATCGTAGTTTATAGGTCCAAATCATAGAAACTACGATTTTTTCGTAGCAGTTGGCAGGTCTGTGTCTGCAATCAATTTTCATTAATGATTATGAAAGTAGGTAATATGGTCTGGATCTCCAAGCACTTTGAGGTCAAAAAGGTGAAACTCAACAAAGTGATAGCCATTTGAAAAAAAAAAGTATTTCTGACCCCATTTTTACTTTCTTCTATCTTTATGAGAAGAAAGTATTGGATTGGTGAAAATTTTCGACTTTCGGTTTTCGATGGACTAATACATTTTAGGAAGTCCTGAACATGATTTGATGGATTTTAGAAAATGTCTGTCTGTCACTCTGTGAATCTGTATGTGACAAAAATTTTGTGGGCGCTCTATCTCAAGGACTAATACATGGAATTTCACAAAACTTTAGATTCAGTTAGACCTTGACTACTAGTTCTGATTACTTTTTGGTGTAAATTACCCAACAGGTGGTGCTGGTGGGATGCATTTTTCACAATTTCCACATCTCAAGAACTAATGCATGGAATTTCATAAAAGTTCAGATTCAGCTAGCCCTTGATATAATTTGGTGTTGATTATTTTTTGGTGAACATCGCCCAACAGATGACGCTGCTATGCTGCATTATTCATGATTATTGCAATAGCTCTATCTCAAGAACAAATGCACGAATTTTCATCAAATTTCAGATTCAGTTAGTCACTGATATAAATTAGTGCTGTTTAGTTTTTGATGTAAATCGCCTAACTGTGCTGTATTTTTCACGATTTCCGCAATAGCTGTATCTCAAGAACTAATGCATGAATTTTCACCAAGCTTTAGATTCAGTTAGTCTCTAGTATAAATTGGTGTAAATAGCTCAATAGGTCGCACTCGATTTTTCTTATGTGGAAGAGCTACGTGGAATTTTTTTACGATTTCTACAATAGCTCTATCTCAAAAAGTAATGCACAGATTTTCATCAAACTTCAGATTCAGTTAGAAGTTAACATAAGTTGTTGATGATTAGATTTTGGTGTAAATCACCTAAGCGGTGGTGCTGATATGCTGCATTTTGCATGATTTACACGATTTTAGCGATAGTTTTATCTCAACTAATGCACGGAATTTCATATTATTAGAATCCTCATGATGGGCATAGAAAGCCATTTAATTTTGCACTGTACTAGAAAATTTTGAAGTATTAACATTTATGAGATAGAAGAAAGTTTTGGGATTGGCATATCTGACTAGTTTGCACTTTGGCATGCTTCTAAAAATATTTATTTTTTATAAAAATGGCTGAAAGGGGGTCCAAGCTCCAATAAATTATATTACCTTTGATTTAAAAAAAATTAGCAAGATTAATTTAATAGTTTTTGTGTTCTGATCCTGCCCAGTTTGAGAAAAGCCATTTTGCGTAAAATGTGTTTATAGTTCTCTAAAACAGTGCAAGCTTATGGACACATTGTGCTGAAGCACTAAATAACTATTAAAGGACTTCAAATTCGGCCAAATCATTGTACACGAATAATTTACAGATATATTATAGGGAATAGAAAATGTAAAATAAGAAAAATCGATTTTTTTCAAATGAAAAAAAGAAAATCTCTTCTTCAGTGATATACACCAAAATGCAATCAACATCAATTTATGTCAAAGTCTAACAAAATATTAAGTTTCATGGAATTCAGTTCATTAGTTCTTGGATTATATCACCCAAAAATTTTTTGCATTACACAGAGAGACAATCCAAAGTAGTCAAATCACATATAGGACATTCCAAAAGATGTAAATCCATTAAAAACTGGAAGCTGAAAATTTTAAGGAATCCTATAATTTCTTCTTATGAATTTAGAAAAAATTAAAAGACTACCCTTTATCCAAATCATATAAAGTTAATTTAAAATTATAAGTTATAAAACATTATTACATATTGTATATATGTTTTTTAGGTATGTTAATAATTATATAAATACATAGCACTTATAGTTGTCGTCTGGTCTGTCCATCTGTCCACATATAAAAATGCAAAAACTACCCAATCAAATGGTTTGAAATTTAATAAATATAATCATTGCAAAATTTCGTCGAGTCATTACAAATTTTATGAACATTGAATCAAAACTTAAAAAGATATTAATAAAAGTTTTCTCCATTCTATTAAATCCTATCATATCTAATGAAATCAATGATAACTCATGATTCTAGGTTGCCATGGTGATGATGTCCTATTTAAGATGGAGTCCTATTATTTCCATATAACAAATTTAATATGTGTAATCGTAATAAATTTTGTATTCATGCATTTTTGCATAAGAGTGCAACAGCTATTGCACCCAGACCTGAATATTTATAAAGCTAGTTATAGTATGACCGCTCCTCATTTGCCATGTTTTGTGTATAATTTTAGACTTGTTTATTTTAAGACAACTATAAACATTACATAACACAGTTATTTTATCTCTATAGTTAATGTACAGGAATTGAAAGAATATAAAGCATAAAATACATTCACAAAAAATTTGAATTGGGTTGTGCAATTATATGAAAGTATACAAATTCTTTGTTTATGAAATTCCACACAGATTTATAAATATGTATAAAAATTACCGGACATGTCGGTGATTCTCCAAGAATATCTTCCATACAGTATGAAATGTGAAAAGAGACTTTTCCAACAACATCACTTCATTTCCATTCAAGACTGACACAAGATAATTGTCATATGACGACAATTTGTAGAAATTAACATCTCTGACAGATTTTGGAATGCTAGGAAAATTAAGAGATTGATTTTAAGATGAATATGAAAAATTTACCAATATCAAATCCATATTAATAAAAGAAAATTGATTAATAGCATAAATATTTTAAAGTTTAATTAAAAAATATATAAAAATATTGGGTTTGGTCAATATAAAATTTTTTTAAGGTTTATTAACACTATAAAAAATGTAAGTTTAATCAATATAAAAGAATTATTAACTTTAATTAATACCACAAAAACCTGAGGTTTGCTTAATACTATATATTTTACATTTTTTAGATTTGATTAATATGATAAAAATAAATTTTAGATTTGTTTAATAAAGTAAAGAAAAGATCAATATAAAAAAGATTTTATGACTGATCGATATTGGAAACTAGAAAAATTAACAGATTCATTTTAAAATGATTATGAAAGATTATCAAAACAATAAAAAAAAATAATAATCAATATAAAAAATTTTTAGGTTTAATTAAAACTACATAAAAATTTTAGGTTTGACTAATATCATAATGTAATGTGCAGTTATTATTTTATGACTGATCGATATTGGAAACTAGAAAAATTAACAGATTCATTTTAAGATGATTATGAAAGATTATCAGAACAATAAAAAAATAATAATAATCAATATAAAAAATTTGTAGGTTTAATTAAAACTACATAAAAATTTTAGGTTTGACTAATATCATAATGTAATGTGCAGTTATTATTTAAGTACTGTATAATTAATGATTTAATTATACTTAATGTTGTAAAAAAAAGTAAGTTTAATCAAAGTCATAAAATATTTAGATTTGTTTAAAATCACAATGAACTATTTTATCTATGGATTTGAATTAATGTTTTAGAGAATACAAGGCAAATTTAAAAATTAAGAAATTGTAGAATTTTCAGTAAAGTTTTTGTTTTTTAATTTAAGGGTATGTGGAAAGTTTTTGATAAAAAAATTTCAGCTCTCGTGTATTTTCCCATGAAACATTTTCAGAAAACAAAATGTGTAGCCAAACAGTTCAATTTAACAATAGTGAATACTGAGTTTGAAGAAACAAATTGTGTTGTATTTAGTCAGAAAATGAACACTTACAAGTAACAAATATAAGAAGGAAAAAAAATTAAGCATATAAACAAAGTTCATTTTTTAATGTTCTCATGTACATGGGTTTAGAAATACAGTGGGGTGGAGAAAATTTTTGTAAATGATCTATGGGCAAAACTAAGGGTGCATTTCACCATTTAAAAAAAAAGGGCAGGATGCATTTTACCAACTTTAAAAAGAGCAGGATGCTGCAACAATAAAAAAAAAATGCCAAGACAAATGCCACAATCTCATCCAAAATAATAAATTTACATGAAACAACAATAAATTAATGTTAAATTCTAATTAGAATTTAGGTTAAATTTGTAAAATATTTTACCTAAATTCCTATAATTCATTAAAAAGATGGATTTGATTTACAGTGGTAGGTTAAGAACTTGGAATGAAAATTCAAGAATTCACTTTTTTTTATTTGGCTAAGGAATGTTTTATTGGATGTACAAAGCAAATGTAGCACAACTGCATTGAATTTTAATTAAAAGAAGTCAAGTTCAAAGTATTACTTCTAATTCATTAAAAAGAGTTTAAGAATTTGCAATGAAAATTCAAGGATTCACTGCTGTTTATTAGCTCACAGGCTATCAAAGCCAGACAGCTAATGTGCCTGCACGTTATGTATGTATGTATGTAATGCAACAACTCTTGATAGAAATATTAATCTGCTTCAAATTTGGTATATAGGTTCATTCTGATAAGACACTTCTCTGATTAGTCTTGGGGATTCATTGGTTAAGTGTAAAGGGGGAAAGGGGGCTAATCTCCCTCCTTAATTTAAATAAATAGGTTTTTCATGCAGAATTATCCAATTTGCTTCAAATTTGGTATACCAGTTTATTCTGATAAGCCGCTTCCCTGATTAGATTTGGAGATTCATTGGTTAAGTATAAAGGAGGGAAATGAAGAGCTAATCCACCCTCTTAACCACTTCACTGTTTGCCCCGAGATAAATCGGGGGTAAAAGCACTGTTTCCCCATACCTGTCGCCGGTGAAGTAGTTAATTTAGCTAAATGGGTTTTTTGTCAATTTTTTTTTGTTTTTCGAGGGGCATTACTCTTTGAAATAAGAGTAGGATCAGGTAAGGTGGAATGGGTAATGCTGCTTTGTTTTTGAATTAAAATCATACTATGTACAAAAAAGATTTATAAATCATGGATATAATTTATCAACCATTCAACTTTCATTTTAAGTTTAGAAAAAAACTATTGACAACATTTAGTCCATTTAGAATCAATTTTGAAAGCCACATGGTGAATGTCAACATCATTTAGTGCTGCATTAGCTTTATTGTC
The DNA here is from genome assembly GCA_963932465.1 of Maratus speciosus. NCBI lineage: Eukaryota > Metazoa > Arthropoda > Arachnida > Araneae > Salticidae > Maratus > Maratus speciosus. The sequence continues at coordinate 6,237,232 of OZ010799.1, read as the reverse complement.
TCTTTTTATTTTATTGAAGAAATATTTTTTACTGCATAGTTTGTACATAGCAGTGTCTTTTATAGGTTGAAAAAAAAAAAAAAAAAAGAAAAAAAATCCTTTTTTTTTTTTAAAGTTATAATTAAAAATGTAAAATGGGGTGAAGTGGGTATATGATTAGGTTTAACACTCAATACATAGATAATGCTATTTTTCTTCATAACATTTTAAATATCCCTTAACCCTTTAAGCGTCCGGCCTATTTCTTACTTTATGTTTAAGGATTCATAAAACAATACCTATGAAAACTATTTGTATAGGGATTTGTTTATGACTACCTTACATATTTAATTATCTTATGCACTGCAAAAAAAAATAACATTAATATTAGTTTTATATTAAATCAACCCTTGATTTTAAAGATTATGTGACGGAAAAACCCAGTTAGGATGCTTAAAGGGTTAAATACACTTACAAAAAGTTTTTCTGGTGGCTGTCTAGAATATATGTGTATGTGTGTGTACAGAAAATGAGCTCATCATTGTAATATCACCATCATCTTCCCAGTTAATTCAACAGGCACTTAATAAAAAAGAAGTTCAAGCGAAAGTATGAAAAGTTTTAACTTCTGAAGAAGTTGCAAAGCATTTACAAATGGAAGAAACAGAGAGAGAAAATAAAAAAAAGGAAATTTAAAAAAAGAGAAAATTTACCCAGGTTGAACACACAAGCTTCTAAAACAGTTACGAAATTAAACATAGGCGATTGGCTCATACTTAAAGAAAAAAATCTAAAAAATATTTTATTGTCCAAGTGACTGAAACATCAGATTCTCTTCTGTTATAAAATTCCCTCAAAAATCATCAGTAGGGAACTTCTATACCTTTCCAAACAAAGATGACAAAGTAGAAATTGACAGTAAACAGCTTGTCGGAAATCGTAGCCAGCCAACACTTAATAATCAGTGCCATAATGTATTTAATGATAAAGAAATTGACCAATATAATTGTCAACAAATATTTTGATGTAATAAAATATATAATACACAAAAATTTGTGTTATTGGTTACTTTGAATGCCTTTTAAACTTGGTTGCCCATTCCACCCCATCTATGGGGTGGAGTGGCTATAGAAACAGCCATCAGAAAAACTGTTTTTTAACACTCTGAGCGTCTTGCTAAAGGGTAAAATTGTAATGTTGGCTTTTTTGCATTTTGTTTTAAATGCTAAGAAAATGTGCTTCTTTCAACATTATAAAAAAAAAAAACTCCATTACAAATATGAATGTAATCCTTGAGAGTATTAATCATTCTTCAATGTATTTAAAATTCATTAAATCTATAGAATTATATTATCCTAAATATTGCTTGTATTGCTGTGAAACCTGGAGCTTAGTGAACGGAATATTACACCGCAAACACTTAGAGGGTTAAAGTTAATAAATAATCTTTTGAAAAATAATTGCTATGAAAATGTGATGTCTATAAATGCAATGTAAATACTGAATCATTATTTTTTTTTAACTCCTTTCCATTTAGGAATGATTCCATAATCATTTCAAAAACTTGTATTTTTATACCCATTCCACTCCACCTGACCCTATAATATACAATTAGTGTGAATAGCCTGTGAGCTCAATGCCATGAGTTTAATTGGGCACTTTTTTTTAAAATTTCATTTGGCTAAGCAATGTTTTATTGGATGTGCAAACAAATATAGTACAGTTGCATTACATTTTTATTGGAAAAGAAGTTGTGTTCGAAGTATTACTTCTAGCTGAAAATTCAAGAATTCGGTAATTTTAATTTTATTTATTTATTTTTTGTCTAGGGAATGTTTTATTGATGTGCAAGCAAATATAGTACAGCTGTATTGCATCTTAATTGGAAAACAAGTCAAGTTTCAGATGATACGATTCCAGAACAAATTTTCTTTGTTATGTGTAATAAGAGTATATATAACAAAAAAAATTACAATTCTGTTATAGTAGTCAATAAAATAAATAGCAGTCAAATAACAGCCTACTATAACAGAATATAGATAAATAAAAGATAAACAAATATCTTATACCTAAAAACATTTTCTAAAACCAATCTAGTTGTCTCAGATGATACGATTCCAGAACAAATTTTCTTTGTTATGTGAAATATGAGTATATGTAATAAAAAAAATTACAATTCTGTTATAGTAGTCAATAAAATAAATAGCAGTCAAATAACAGCCTACTATAACAGAATATAGATAAATAAAAGATAAACAAATATCTTATACCTAAAAACATTTTCTAAAACCAATCTAGTTGTCTCATTTAAAGCAACTTCACAAACAGATTTAGAGGACATCAGCCACAAATTACCTGAAATATTAAATCATTATTTATTATTTATCACGAAACACATCAAATGCTACATCAAAAGTTTTATCAACAATTTCAGACTTACCATTATCTTTTCCTCTGCAATATAGAACAAAATCAGTTTCATTCAGGCTTCTCCATGTGAAATGTGCAGTTACAGGCTCTACACATTGTGGAATCTCTAAAAGTGAACCAATGAGCTGACCAGTGCCTCCAGAAACAACAGTTATATAAGTCACATTATCACCAATGCTGATGTATGGCACAAATAAGTCATCAATGCCATCATCATCACAGTCAGGCATTGGCATTGGTCTGTTGACAGTAACCACAGCAGGTAAGTTATTGTGATCATGAAGGTACCATAAACTTGCACCTAAAGCAAGAAATAAAATGTTTAGTTACATATTAGTCATAGCATGTAATTCATATGAGGATGCGAGTTTCAAAACTTGCCTTATCCAGAAAATCAAATTGTGGGAAATTGCGAAACACCTCAGCCTGCATCCATTGGTTTTCATTGTAAACCAAGATTTTACAACACCAGAAATACATGATAAAACTAGTTTTTATGCAAATTATAGTGTTTTTTTTATACAGGTTCATCAGTAGAATAGATTGATAGAGAAAACTCGATTTTTTAAAATTTTGGATAAGGCAAGTTTTGAAATTCACGTCCTCATGTGTATAGCATTTTGTTTCCATGTAAATAACATGTAACTAGGTGGATAATGTTGGGAATGAGAATTCATGATTAACCTAATTTGTAAATTTGGTACTTTTTTGTGTTTCTGTAGAAAGCTTGGCACAATTCGGGTTTCAGAAAGTGAGATTTGTTTGTAAATGATATTAAAAGCTATGAAAACAAACCTGACAAACTTAAGTATATGCATTTTAAAAATTGCCACGAATTACATGCATTAGATAAATTAGATTAATTTTTAACACAATTATTCAATTGGTAAATACATTATATTAGTTGTAAATTTCCAAATGGGTGAAAAAGCCTAGGCCAGGCCTGTCTTGACTGAACTCGCTAATGTTCTACCAAGTGAACCATCACGGATGAATCTGGAGGACTAATTCACCCAGCTAACCTTTAACGATCACAGCGTCTGGTCTGATATCTGAACTGAATCAGCTCAACAAACACATGATTTATTCTGTTGAGCTGATTCAGGTATTAGACCAGATGCTCTGATCGTTAAAGGTTAGCTGGGTGAATTAGTCCTCCAGATTTGTTTGGGATGACTCAGTTGGTAGAGCATTGGCGGCTTCAGCCAAGACATTCCCAGTTTGAATCCTGGCCTGGGCTTTCTTCACCCATTTGGAAATCTGCAACTGATACATTACATAAATTACTTCTGTTTGTATATAAAATTAGACAAATGGCTTCTTTATATTAAATAAATTATAGAAATATAGAAAAAAAAAAAAACGCATGTGTATAAGAAACACTGAATAGTTTGCCAGAAAATACTTATGAAAATTTTCCTTCTCTTGCCAAGGTAATTTTTTTTTTATCCATCTAAGGCCTCAACAAACAAATACAGTAAAACCTCTTTTATCCGAAACTCTTTTAACTGAAACTCTCGATTAACCAAAATCCATTTTGAAAGCTTTGAATTTAACTTGAGCTCCCGTAAGCTCACAGTGGTATGAAGAAACAAACAAATTAGCAATTCTCAAGTTTTTTAATGTTTTGCAAAAGGTTTAGCATGGCTGGATTGGGAGAAAGACTGTGGTGCTGGTGAACTAATAATATTAAAAACATTTTTTCAAACCCTTGTGATACATGTGAAAGGTACTTAATTTCAAAATTAAAATTCAGGTAATTTATTCTTGTTTCTATTTTGCTATTACTTTATTTTTATTAAGCACTTGTTACCATAATAAGAAATATTGCATATATTTCTCCTTAATCTTAAAATTGAAGCATTGCTTCGGATAATCGAGATTCTACTGTACTATAAATTTATCTAAGACATGAAAAAAAAAAATTGTAATTAAGTATTATGGTAGTGAAAAAATATTTCATGTTATTCTATTTAAATAACAAATACTAATATTATGTATTTGGGGCTGTGCAAATACAACATTATCATTTTAGAGGGGAAGAGGGGGGAAGGGTTCTGACACTTGATATTGTAAGATATCTCTAGGGCAGGGTTGGCGAACCTTTTTGTTGCCGCGTGCCAAATTTCATCAAAAAATACTTTACTTGACCATGACGTGCCAACTAAAAAGCAAATTTAGTAGGTGGAAGAATAATGCTTTAAAAATACTTAAAATTTTCTATTAAGATTTGAAGAACATCAAGAACATACATGTAGGTATTACGCTACAATAATTATGGAAAAAATATATTTTAGAAAGTAATAAAAAGAAATTAATGCAATGTAATTTGATTTCTGTTGTTGCATCTTCATATAAGGTTAATTTTAATGCAGACTGAACCGGATTTATCTGACAGTTGTTTTCAGTTTGAGTTTTGATATCACTCAATTGTGAAAACACTGACTCGAAAGCATAGACAGTCAGAAAAACTGTTAAAATAGCAAAGGCCAGTTTCTTTGAATAGCTTTAAAATAAATTCAAAGTTGCCATAACTTTACTATCAGAATTTAGTAATGTCTAATAACTAATCCTTATAATTTCCATTTTATTGAATATAGAAAAGATCAGTCGCAATTTTGTGTAATCTCACTTTATTTTGATTTAGAGCCCAGCAATGACGTGCCAAAATTATTCTTTTGTGTGCCAAAAGTTGCATGCGTGCCATATGTTTGCCAACCCTGCTCTAGGGAGAGGGGGAGATTAACTTTTAATATCATTATCATTTTTGATCCAACCAAAATTTTTTTTTTTTTTTTTTTTACATTTTCCTTACATCAAAATAGTTTATTATATTACCTATTTTTTTTATGAAAATACAAAGTTATTATTAAAACCATTAAATGATTATGCAATTATTTCATTCCAAAACATAAAATACCCTAGTGATTAGGGTTGCCAGATTTATCTCAGAAAAAAATGGAAGATTTTAATAGACACTAGTTAGTTTTGGTCCTATTGCACCATCGTCCATTTTTTATACCATACTAAACTATGTTGAATGTGCCAGTAATGTTTTTGGTGACAAATTTGTTTAAAAAGAGGTTATTAATGAAACGATTTAATCATTATTTTCCAACTTTATTTGTATTACATTATTTTATTTAAGTATTGCGCGGCAGCGCAATACTTATTTGTTTCTAGTGTCACTTCTCAATGTTAATTTAACATGGAAGAGCCTATGGAGATCATAACTTTTTCATTTTTTCTTCCCACCTTTTTGTCCCTGATGCCACTCATTTTTTTTCTTTACTAATTCTAATGATATTATAAATAGTGTAAAAACGTTTGTCTGACATCAGGTTCAAAACGAATGGTAAAATACCTTTGCATATGGATGAATTATAACCCAGAGAGAAACATGGGTCAATTGTTTTTTGCATTATTCAAATATTTTTCTTAATAATTCCAATTTTTGCTTTTTTCATTGAAAATCAACGAACATTTTTCATAGAAAATGTAGCATTTTTACTTCATTGTTGCAAAAATTTCAAAAGCCGTAATAATAATTTATTTCTGTTTAGTTGAAAGATTTTCACGTAAAACAATAAATTGAGCTAGTTTTTTTTTTTTTTTTTTTTTTTTTTTCAAAAATTAAAAAGGTGAATATGGCGTCATAGTGGAAATAAAGAGGATATTTTCTGAATAAGTTTTTGCTTTGATCAAGTTTATATTTTAGTAAAAAGTTTCTAATGGATAGCTATTTTTACGCAGGTAGCGAACTTAGTGGGGTAATACATAACTTAAATTTTAAAATGTATTTTTTTTTCCGAGATGAGAACTATTTATGCCCCAAGTTAAACTTAGGTAATAATTTTCTAATGTGTTTACATCACTCCTTGGGAGAGAATAAGGTTTAAAAATTTAAGTAAAAATTTTATTTTTTTATTTTTTACTGTATCACAGCTATAATATTGTTGAATATTAGCAGTAAGGATTCAACACAATTTACATTTACATTCTTAGCGTTCCTGAGTGGGAAATAGGGTATCTAAATTTAAGTGAAGTTAATTTATTCTGTTTTGATTATAGATTTTTTACGTTCAGATTGGAAGTTTTTGTCCAAATTACCGCAACCTGCATATTACTACAGTGGTAAAACATTTTGAATTACACATTGGTAAACTGCATTTCCCATTCTGGTACAATACCGCATACATCAAACCCTGATGATGATACTCTCTATTAATTTTGAAATGCGTTCGTCTGAATACTGTAGTTATTAAAAAACATGACATATTAAACAAAAACATAATTTGAAGAACAAATTAAAAAAACTAAATTTATTTCCTACATTGTTTAAGCCCGAGAAGGGACAGATATTAAGATATTTCATTCAATTAGTTCTACATTTAATGTTAAATTTTTGTAACAAATTGTTTAAGCCAATTGAAGATTAAAAAATAAAAATAAAAATCATACAATATGATACTTAAAACAATCTAAAAAATTAGATTCCGTTCAAATGAAATCGAAATAAATCTTAGACTTTTTTTTAAGTTCTGTATTTCGCATGCATCTTATCATTTTACACACAATTGTCATAAACATAATACAAAATCTGCACCACAAATATTTTCAATTAAAAATGGAAGAAGTCTAAGATTTATTTCGATTTGATTTGAACGGAATCTAATTTTTTAGGATGTTTTAAGTATCATATTGTATGATTTTTATTTTTATTTTTTTATCTTCAATTGGCTTAAATAATTTGTTACAAAAATTTAACATTAAATGTAGAACTAATTGAATGAAATGACTTAATATCTGTCCCTTCTCGGGCTTAAACAATGTAGGAAATAAATTTAGTTTTTTTAATTTGTTCTTCAAATTATGTTTTTGTTTAATTAATATTGTTTAACTAAATTTCAGCCATGTATCACATCATGAAGGAAAAGTTAATTGAATTGTAAGAACAAAATTGAATCAAAACATCCCTAAAATTCAAGGATGATCATGAAAATTTTAGTAATGGACACCTTACAAAAATAAATTTTTGTATTTAAGCATAAAGGGAAATAATAAATCAATCAAGATATTAAAACTTAAAGTACAGATATACTGAATTAAAATTTTTATAAAGTAGATACTTATAGCCTACAATAATGCTAAGTTCATGTGATCTAATCCTACGCAAGAGTTTGTGAATGCACAATTAATATTACACAACTCTCCCAAGATTTTTGTCATACTGATGAGAAATAAGCCATTTTTAGGTGTGCTCATAATTATATAAATATGTAGCACCAATAGTCGCCGTTCAGTCCATCTCTCTATCTGTCCGCATATAACAGAGCAAAAACTACCCAACCGAATGGTCTGAAACTTTAAATATATAATTGTTGTTTAATTTTGTCAAGTCATAGGGACAGTCAAAAGTTTTCCATTACATGACGGCCAATGGGAATAAATTATTGCAAGTGCATTTTAATGATGTTACAGCCTTTTGAATGGTCTGAAATTTTAAATATATAATTGTTGCACAATTTTGTCGAGCCATTTCAAATTTTATGAAAATCGGATGTATAGTTTAATTACAGGGACAGTCAAAAGTTTTCCGTTACATTAAGGCCAATGGGAAAAAAAATATTTCAAGTGCACTTTAATGATTTTACAGCCTTTCAAACAGAATGAAATTGACATGTACTTATGAAGTGCACTAAAATATACATTCAGTACAATATGTGGTGCAAAAAATATTTATAAACTAGCTATAGTATGAACGCACCTCATTTGCCACATTTGACGAGCAATTTACAACTACTTGTTACATTTGAGGTGCATGTGTATAACTTTTTTCGGTGTAAAAGGTGAAATTTTGAAGCAAACTGAAGAAGAAAAAAAAACTTCAATCTATCAAAAGTAACATGTGGTAGAAAATGGAAGAAATTGTTGTATGGGATGATTTTAAACATACACTGTACGATAGGCCTAAAAAATGCTAAAAAGTGTACAACTTACAGGAAAAACGTACAATCTGGCAACCCTACTAGTGATTGGAATTTTTATTCTTCAACAATATACACATATAATCCACTGTTAGAGGAACCAGGTACAAAGTGTGTTTGAAAAGACACTTGTGTTTATAATAAAATAAAGAGAAAGAATGTTGTCTATCAAGGGGGGGGGGGGGGTCGAGGAATGATAACATATGATATCACAAGGGGGAGAGAGAGCCCAAAATTATTATAAAATTGATAACGTTATATACAGTGGTGGCCAAAATTGTGGACATTTTTCGAACTTTTCATGTTTTATAACTTTGTGTGCTTGAAGAATATAATAAATTTCATTAAAATATGTGTACTAGAAAAAAAAGTTATGCTTACAAAAAATAAGATCTATCTCAGATTTCATTATATTTTAAAATTACACTTATACAATCAATATTTAGTAGGATAACACTTGTTTTTTATTACAGCTTCACAGCATATTTTCATTGAGAAAACTAGTGTTTGGAGTTTATCCTTTTTAATCCCATGATGCCAAGAATTAATTATAGCTTCAATAAGTTGTGGTTTATTAAATAGACGCTTTTTTTGTAAAAGGATTTTTAAACACTGCTAAAAATTTTCTATAGGATTCAGATCAGGGCTGGTTCCTCGCCAAGGTAATAATTGTATGCTTTTATTTTTAAACTATTCTTTGCATATTTTTGCATACGGCATGGAGCTGAATCATGTTGAAAGATAAATACAGCTTTATTGGAGAAGAGAACCTGATGGAAGGTAGCAATTTTGGTTCCAGAGCAGTTTCAAAGTATTTTTTTGCCTTCAGAATGCTATCAATCACTTGAATGCAGCCCACACCATCTGCAGACATACAGGCCCAAATCATGACATTTGTTGGGTTCTTTGTAGTTGCTTCAATGCAATCAGGATGCAGCTCTTCCCCTACTCTACATCTCACTTTGCCCATCACTACCAAAGAGCGATATTTTACTCTCATCGCTCCAGATTATTTACTTCCACTGACTATCTGACCAATTAATGTTTTTCCACCACTGAACTCGTTTCTTGCATTGCTGAAGATTTAAAAGTGATTTTTTCACCAGAATTCTACCTTTCAGTCCAAAACCTGCTAATCTTCTCCTTATTGTTCTTGAACTAACTGAAATACCCATTGCATTCATTTCACGTCTAACAGCATCTGATGAAATTCTTCTATCTTTGAGGCATAGTTCTTTTATCTTTCTATCATCAGAAGCACTTGTGCATTTTTTCCGGCCTGATCTTGCCTTATTTATCACTGATTTAGTTTCTTCAAAATGTAAGTACAACTTTTTGTACGCCAGATAAAGTGACTGACCCACCAACCTGCCTTTCAATTTCAACATAAGAGAGACCATTTTCTCACAATATGATGACTCTGCTTCTTTCTGTAGATGTCCAATCAGTTATTGTTGTTGATGACATTGTTTTAAATTGTTTGCATTAAAAAATATATATATATATATATATATTCTATTTATTTACACTAGTATTCACCTTTCTGCAAAATTCATTCCAGCAAAATACTGCTTTTACAAATCAAAATATACTACAGTTCAGTTACTGACATTTGATTGGTTCTCAGAACAGTCAGTGTGATTGGCTAGGAAGTTTTTATTACAATACACTTCAGCATTCATGACTAATTGTGTTTGTATTTTAGACTAAAGTAAGTAACTTTTTTGTAATGCAGATATTTTCTGTTTTTTTTTTTTTTTATTAAACTAGGGGACGCTGCCCCCTACGAGCTACGCTCGTCAACCCCCGCTCAGACACCGCAGACTCTAAAAGCACGATAATTTGATCGGCTTAAAAAATATTTCGGAAGATTGAATTATAAGTTTAAAAACAGTGGCGATCTCCCTATAAACGGGTTTCTATTCATTTCTCTTTGATTGGGGAATTTTAAAGCCAACTCAGCGTCTGTTAAATGATACAATGGCTGTTTCCGTCTTTGATTAAATAAAATCAGTAGACATTTCAAAATAAGCTAATATAAAATGAATTAAGTAAACAGAGTCTTTATCTCCCGGTATTTTTTAGCAAAGCGAAGAGAAAGTTTTTTTTTAATGACACTTTAAATGTATCGTTTTTAATCTGACGTAATTTTCACTAAACTTTTCTTTCTCCTTTTACTATTCACGCTAAAATAATTTTGTTAGAAATGAAATATTATTTGCGCTATCCTAATAAAAATAGTTGAAAATATCATCTTAAAATATTACATAAATGTCTCGCGCAATTTTTAAATTTAAACTGTTTTGCAATATTATTTTTGTTCATTTTACGTAATGTGTAATGTGACGTAATTTCTTCTATTTAAGACTTCTAACGCATGTTAATGAATTTATTATTTTACAACATTCTTTCACTTTTAAAATTCACGTGTAATATGGTTTTTATGATAATTTTCAATGAGTTCCTGCTTTTTATATGTTCTTGTTTATAATAGACACATGTAAAATAAATTTTTAATTTGAAGCAAATATTATTATTTACGCTGTTTATACAGTTGGCAACAGTTTAAATTAATACCACTTTCTAAAATGTGTAAAAAAATCTCTCTCGAAATGCTGAAAATTTGAATTTAAAATAGAAATAAAACCTCAAAAAATGAGTCAAATTAATAAACTGAGTGCAGTCTGCACACCGGGAAATTCTGACGCATAAAATGATCTAAAAATGATTAAATTCCGATGTACAGTTTTTGCTCCTATAAAACTTTTTTAATGGAACGATTTTGTGCAACTTTAGCATTAAATATTTCTTCGATTTGAAAACTGTCTGCATCAGCGTGTTTATCAAACATTTCTCTATAATTCCACCGATTTTCATATTTTTGTATGCAATATTTTGCTTAATATTAACGAAGAAAGACCTCCGGTCACAAAAAATTCAAAACCGGCGGTAGCGGTGACAGCGGTACTTACTTTTTTTTAGAATAGAGAGATTCTATATTAAATTTCCATGAACTTGATATATAAACATTTGCATTTAAGGGCAAATTAATATATTCTATAAGCACACAAAGTCATAAAACATGAAAATTTCTAAAAATGTCCACAATTCTGGCCACCACTATATGTACAGCCCCTTTTAAATGAGTGCATTATTAAAAATAAGTTATTTAAAAGCAAATAATTATTTTACAGAATTTTTAGTTAACAAGAATTATTCTATATTCAGTAAGAAATTCAGTTTAATTAATAATGTCATGCATGTAAACTTCATGTGAAATAATATTAAAAAACAACCTCCAGACAGTCACTTAAAATTTTTTTAGATGTCTTAGCTAAAATTTAGAAATTGGATTAATCGTGAATTTTCATTCCAAAATTTCATCTTTCTAGTTACATATTATTCATATGAGAAAAAATTATATCTGTATGAATAATAAGTTTTTGTGCTCAGAATTTGCACAGGTATAGCAACATTATATAAGAACTTTTGGTACTTCTCCATTATACAGTAGACTCCCTTAAATCCGCACATATGTAAACAATGAAACTTTCAGTTCAGATATAGGGGCAAAATTACAGAATCTTTTAGTTTTATATATCATTCCATATGTATTTTAATATGTAATTTTCGATAATATGACTGAACTCATTGATTTTCATGAAGAAAGTATAAAAAAATTTCTGAACATAAAATCAAGATATTGCTGATATAGCAATCAATTTTTTTTACCAAATATATGAATATATTAAGCTTTTTTGGTTCTTAAGACTGGCTAAACCTGAAATAAATCTTCCATACTTTATGATTTTAATGTGAATTAATAGGGTACCTTTATTATGCCTATTTAATTATACATTATTAATTTGACCTTTACTTTTAATAATTTAATCATTTTTAAAATTATCTTACTTTTTATCATTTTAGTTTATTACTTTACTTAATTATTTTAATATTTTACTACATTGTAAGACTTATAATTTTGATTGCATTATTACATTCAAATTACAGTTTAAAAATATAAACAAAACAATGACCAGAAATCCACATAATTCTAAAATCCACACACCCTCTGATCCCAAGCTGTGTGGATTTGAGGGAGTCTACTGTACTGTCAACCACTTTCCATAAAAAAAACTATTCTCAAAAATAAGGATTTAATGCCAAAAATGCATGATCATGGCCACATTCACTTGACATCAGATATGTCACACATATTTGTTAGTATGCTATCAAGTGATTTTTAATGTGGCATACCTCTATTTTTAACACTTTCCAACATAGTTGAAAAGTGTTTATGAATACGGTTTGTTTGTATGTGCTTAAACGCCTGTAAATATAGTCTGATTGCCATGAAATCGATATATATTATTGAGGTTCACTATGGTATGTTCAGTATTGAAAATGAAGTGTATAGCATCTACAGTTCATTTACAGGACCACTCAAAAGAATTTCCTTACATTACGGTCTATAGAGAAAAATCATTTGCCATGTATTTTAATGATATTATATTATAGCATTTTAAACATATTGAAATTCATATAATTTATTGAGGTGGACTACAAGGTTCTTACTATTGAATGTGGCAAGCACAGAATTTATCATTTGTCTACAGGTACAAACAAAAGAATTGGTATAGAAGAAAATGAGCAATAATTGAACTATTGAATGAAGCATACAAACAATAATTGCTGGAACTGTTTTTTCAGTTCTGATATGTGTTTTTAAATTCCACAATTTTTTAATTATTACTTGGCGTGTATAAATTCTACAGATCAAATACGAGGTTGCACAAAAGTTTTTAACAACAGAGGGGGTATATGCCCCTGCACCTCCCGCTAATGCCACCCTTGTTACAATGTGTGATTTGATATATTGAGAATGGCTTATCATTTAAACTTTATTATAATTTTCATGCTTTTTATGAGCTACAAAATGGAGATCATACCTAATACGAACAAAATATCCATTCATTTCATTGTGATTTTCAGGAAGAAGTAGGAAAAGAATCCCTTTCTTATTGAATAACTATTCTCTCGATGCTACTTTTACTTTCTACATTATAACTGTCTGTCAAAATGTAGTAATTTATCAATTGTACTGAACAATTTTCACCTTTCAATCCCCTCCCCCTAATGTATATAACTTGTTTTATGCATGACCCTTCATAAAATTATATGGAATAAAAAAATTTCTACAAAATAAAAATAATTAATTACCTTTTTTAGGATCAACTGCTGTTAACAGACCGTTATCACCAATGATGATGCATTCGGGATGACCATCTGAATTCACATCAATTGCATCACAGATGCTAGACGTTGGTGTGGCATGAAGGGAGAGTCTCCACCGTTCTTTTCCTGTGGGTCCTTCGATGGCAATAATTCCAGATTCATCACTCACATAGCCCAAGATTATGATATAGTTTCCTGATATTTGAGAATGGACAAAATCCAGTGGAGAAATAAAAGCTAAAATCAAAGTTCAATCATCAGATGAGTTTTCATGAAAATACTAAGTGTTATAACAAATAAATAATACTACAGTAGAATCACAATTAATCTGATTTAATATGGACTAAGTTCATCTCAGATAATAAAAAACTTCAGATAAACAGAATTTATATAAATAAATCTTTACTATTGGAATCTCGCCCCTGTACCCTCCCAAAATCTGGAATTTTTCAAAAACATAAAAATAACAAAATTTAAACTATCTAATCATACCTAAAAAGGTGATTTCAAATTCTATGTCTTGGAAATTTTTCAGGTTAATAAAACCCACGTTTATCTAGATAGGTCTATCAACAACTAAAACTACTGTATTTAAAAACCGTAATCTCCTCAGTGCTACACAAAATTTCTTTGCATTTCGTGACCCTCAAAATCACTGTCTGGTACAGGTTTGGAGCAGATTTCATGGTTACATCATTCATTTTTAAAAAGGTTACTCCAGCAAGACCAATCAGGCTTTCAAAGAATAATCATAATATGTAGAATAATTGTGTTTTTACTCAACCTGAATCTTTGAAGAAGCTACAGTCATGGAGGGAAGAAAAAAAAGTAAACACCCCTTACTAACTCTGCAAAAAATTATTGTAGAAGAAAGTTACTGGTATCATACAATTGGTAATAAAGTCTTCTTTTAAATGGTGTATATAAAATTGGCTTAGGGAACCATATACATATTAAAACAAACCATAACATTGTTTTTTTCAATAGGAGTACACAATTCTGACAGCATAAATGAACTCTACACCCTTCAATTAGCCTAAAAACAAATTTTAATGCAATTCATACAATAAGTTCCCGAGAAATTAATTATTTTAAAACAAGCATATTTTAGGGGCTGTATCCAAATTGAAGTTCGGTACTCGATTGTTGACCGAGAGAGCCCCCTTCTTGATCAAGGCATCTTAAGCACCACTCAAGCAGTCATTGCAGACAGTTAGATTACAGAATAGTATAAGAAATTTCAAACCATCTAGTCACTTTTATCATAGGCGGCTCCTTAAACCATCATTTTGCTGTTTTTTAAGCATAATTTGAAAATTACATGGAAGAAAAATGTGAAATTTTGGATTTTCATAAAGCAGGGCTTAATAAATCTAAATCCATCAAAAAAGCTATAGGTTGCAATTCATAATTTTTTTGAATATATAATTCATATCATAAAATTATAAAAATTGCAAATTCAACATATTTATGTTTGGGTATTTTAGTATTATTGCTACACAAAAAATTAGCCCATTAGGAGTATAATTTCAAGAGGTATTAATAAAAATATGAAAATGTAATTTAACATTAGAAGCATTAAATTTTGAATGTTTATAATTCAAAAACTTATCATTCAAATGACTTGAAAATTGGTGCCTAGGCATAGCTTGAACCAAAGATTTGATATATCTTGTTAAAATTGGGTATTGCCATTGGAAAAAAATGAAGTTTGGGTTTGTTTTAATATGTAGATGGCCCCCTAAGCAAATTTTATATCCATCATTTAAAAGTAGACTTTCTTTCCAATCGTTCAGTACCAGTAACTTTCTTCTACGATAATTTGTTGGAGTTAGTAGGGGATGTTTACTTTTTTTTTTCCACGACTGTACATCAGATGAAGCATCCATATACATAATTCTAGAATAAAACTGAAAATGTTAGAAAAAAAAAAAAAAAAGAGTCATAAATTGTACATCAAATGTCGTAAATGAGGTGCGTTCGTACTAAAACTGATTTTCATAAATATTCAGATCTTGGTGCAGCAGCTGTTGCACTCTTATGCAAAAATGCATGAATACAAAATTTATTACGATTCTATATATTAAATTCAGTAATATGGAAATAATAGGACTTCATTTTAAAGAGGACATCATCACCATGGCAACCTAGAATCATTACCTATCAATCATGAAATATTATTGAATTAATTACGTATGATATAATTTAATAGAATAATCACCATGGCAACCTAGAATCATTACCTATCATGAAATATTATTGAACTAATTACGTATGATAGAATTTAATAGAATGAAGAAAATTTTTATTAATATCTTTTTAAGTTTTGATTTGATTTTCATAAAATTTGAAATGACACAACAAAATTCTGCAACGATTCTATATAATAAATTTCGAACTATTCAGTTGGGCAGTTTTTGCATTGTTTTATGCAGACAGACTGACAGACCAGACAACGACCATGGGTGCTACCTATTTATATATTTATGAATGCACCTAAAAAACATTCTTTTATTAATGTAATAAAAAGTAAAATAATCTTTGTATGATGTTGCATTCTCAGGGATGGGGAATTTCTAGAAAATCTTACAAGCCAAGGATTTATTTCACCAGCCAGTAAAATGCAATGTATACAGTAAAAACTTTTTATGACAAAATTTACGAAACTCAAAAATAGTTGGTTACTATTATTATAATGCATTTTCATATTTTTCACCTCTAAAATTAAGAAATATAAACAAGAGAAGAAAGTTTATTATAAAATAGAACTTAGTACCATGTTTACATCGCAGTAATTAGGAAAGTAGAAAAATATAGCTAACTACTAAAAAGAAAAAAAAAAAGTTTTCGCTTATCTCTATAGTTTGCAGTTTTCAAAGACTACCTAAAAATTCACTCGCCAGCGGCGAGTAAAATGATGCATTCCCCCACCCCTGTGCATTCTCATTTAAAAACTACAGTATAACTTCTTTAATCCGGAATCGTGGTGATTCCGGATTACAGAAGTTTTGAAAGTAGAATGGATTTAGATAAATAATAATACAATACCTCTCATTAATGGCAATACAAAAATGCAAGGAACTTTATAATTGAAAACATTGAGAAAAATCAATTCAAAATGCTCAAAAATACATATATTTTAAAAGTAATAATGTAAAATTTATGCAGTGTCGCCATCTGTTGTGTATTACAATAAACAGTAACTATACAATTTGTTTTATTATGATTCTGATTTATAAATACTCGTTAAATAATACATATAACAGGAATAACAGAGAAATCATAAAAAATATTGCAACTATCCTGAAAACAAAAAAAATTTATAGGGAGAAATTTAAATAAGACTTGCAATTAATTTTAAAAATAATTTTATAACTACATTAACATATTTAAAACAGTGATATATATTTCTAATGTTATAAGAAATTAAATATATAGTATTTACTAATATCGAAGTAAATCACAAGTTAAATACTTAAAAGAAATAATAAAAATAAAATCTAATTTTGCAATGTTTTGACGCCATCTTTGTATCTTTGGAGAAAAAAAAATAGTAAAATTAACATTAATTCAGAATTTTTTACAACTTAATATTAAACAAAGACATCTGTACTTTAATTAAATATGTAATTCAGAAAGTTCTCACAATTTTAAAATTTGAAAAAAAAAAAAAAAAAAAAAAAAACAGCAGTAAATTAGGTAGTTTTTTAATTTTTCCTAATCGTTTTCTTAAATTCATTCACATATGTGCTATGGCGCCATCTATGATCTTTAATTGAAAATAAAAATGAATAAGCAGGCCGCAATGTCCACATTACAGAAGTCTCCCGATTAGAGATGTCCGGATTAAAGATGTTATACTGTATACAGTGTATGCCTGAACTCACGGTCTAAATGTTTATTGTTTGTTTTATTTGGTAAATAATCATTAACACAAGAAATTGAGACTTGTCTGTGGACGAAAATTTAATAGTTCTTACATAGTTCAACAGATGACAGGAAAAAGCTTGTTATTCATTTTAAAGGTAGCAAGTGCTATTTGTGTAAAATATTTATTTATAACATAACTGTGAACAAATCATGGAAGTAAACACCATCAGTTCTGTGGACAAGATTAAAACAAGTGAGGATTTTGAAAAAGTAAAATTAACCACTTCACTGGCGACAGGTTCGGGAAAACAGTGCTTTTACCCCGAGTTATCTCAGGACAAACGGTGAAGTAGTTAAGCACAATAATATGTAATATTAATTACAAAAAACTTAATTCACCAGCATCATTCAATTCAGTCTGATATTTAGTGTGTTGCTAATAATTAAAAAAAAAAAAAAAAAAAAAAAAAAAATGTTTGTGGACATTACGGTTATAAACATAACGTAAAGACTCATTTTTAATAAAATAGGTCTCACACTTTAGGAAAATATTGGCATGATGTTAAATAAGCTTACAGCAATATAAAAGTGTTTCTTTTAACTCCTTAATTAGAATTTTCTTTTTCAGAAATTTTCGTGGTGAAAATGCACATTTCTGGAAAAATGACCCAAATATACTAGAAGTAAGTTTGGGCTCTTTTTTTCTGAGTTTAAGCTCGATGATTTCCAAGCATGAAAACTTTTATGTCATCAGGTTTCGATACTTAAAGCACACAGTAGAAAATTGTTAATAACTTTTTAAAAAGTTTTCTCATTTAAAAATTTCTTCTTGCATAGAAATAAGTATTCATCCTAAATACCCCCTCAGAACAATGTTTTTATGAATTTCGTGTTGTGAAAAATCTATTAAAAATATCAAATTTGTTATTTATACTCAACCACTGGCAGAAATCTGAAAGTCACAATTCTTATTCTATTAATATAACACTGAACAACTATGGCAGAAGACATGGGTTCTATTTTAGAGTTATTCTGGAAAAGGACCTCCAACAGAAAGCGATGATAAACAAGGACATTAAAAGTTTCTTTAGGTTACTAACAATGACCATGCCAAGGGCGGATCCAACTCACCATTTAGAGGGGGGTGGGGGGGTGGGTCATGGATTTCTTTT
Source organism: Maratus speciosus (assembly GCA_963932465.1). NCBI lineage: Eukaryota > Metazoa > Arthropoda > Arachnida > Araneae > Salticidae > Maratus > Maratus speciosus. The sequence continues at coordinate 6,218,559 of OZ010799.1, read as the reverse complement.
TTTTGGGTGAGAGGGGATCACATCTCTTTATGAGAATTTTTTATATTGAAAGCTATTTCCAAATCCAAACTAACTACTTTTCTGATACTTTCGCGAAGTCATTTTCATTCGTAAATACAAAAAGTTTGCATTAATATTTGTAAAAATATAAAATTTACTGATTTTGTTTAAATACCAAGCAATTAAAGAGTTTCCCATTTGCTTATAAAGACAAAGATTCATTCAGAAAATGTTGTCAAAGTGAGCATTTTTAGCCAAGTTTTATGAGTTGACAGCCACAGAAATGTCGTCACAAGGGAACAATTGGCTGTCACTTCCGGAAATTCAGTTTAAAAAGTATAACAATTAGCAAAGATTAAATATGGCAAAAATTGTATTAAATTTTAGAGGTAACAAAACCATACAAATTGGCAGCTATGTGATTCTATTACTGTCATGAAAATTGCTCTTTTTTCTTCTCAAAGTATTAAATAGTTTTTTTCAATTGAACTTATACCTTTGGAATGGATCATTTTCTTCTGATGGACTAATGGCTTCCATTAGTATAAAACAGCCATTATAAATGAAGTGTTAGGTGAAATGAAAGAGCAGCCTTAAAAAGTTAGAACACTGATTTTCTGGTCAGAATGGGAAAAAAAAATGGTCATAATTTTTTTTTTTTTTTTTTGCCATCAGTCCATCAGAAGAAAATAACTTGGTTAAGCGGACTTGGATAATTGAGACTCTACTCTATATTTCCTTTTTAAAATGATCTTTAGAATATTTTTGTTGGTGTTCAGAGGGGATCATGACCCCTGGACCATGCAAAGGCTTTCGAATCAGACAGAATAGTTCTCCCTATACTCCATCAATAACAATTCAATTCCCTTCAAATTGATTTTTATATTATTGTAAAATACTTTATACTCTTAAGACCTGAAGTTAAGATAATAGTACAAATGCACATTTATTGCTTTTGTACAATTAAAATGACACAAAGATGACAGAAAAAGCACTTTCTATGAATCTGAAATTTTAGGGGAATGATAATTTAGGTTCACAAACATGGATCTAAAATTTCTGACCCCTTTAAGATTTCCATAAAATTCTAAAAATCCAGAATCCACAAAATTCTAAATTCTGGACAACTTCTGATCTCAAGCAATGCACATTCAAGAGAGTCTACTGTATATAACACAAATACTGCTCAAAATACAGTAGAATCCTGGTAATCTGAAATTCCGGTTAATCCGAACTGATTTTATTTTCGAAAATTATACTTGAACAAATTAAATGAAAAGATTAATTTACGAAATTTTTGGAATTACAGAATGAATATCGGGAAAAAAGTGTATAAGTTAGAATTAAACATAAAATTGCAGTAGAACATATATATATATATTTTAAACAGCTTGAACAGAATTTAAAAAAAATACTCAATAGTGTAAAAGTACAACATATGTACACAAATATAAAATGAAAACGTGCACTGTAGGCCTACTCATAGAAGCCATCTTAAAAACATCTTGAATATAAGTTTGTTTACCAGTCACTATAAAATTCTCTTTTAAAATGAAAAAAGTATTTAATTCAAATGACAAAAATTTATATTTACTTTCAACAATATGATTTTGCAAATTACCTACAGAAATGTTTATTTCTTTCGGCCTCGTCGACGTGGTGACTGAGCTATTTGTAGATTTGTGATTTTAAACCGTTTGTAATGGTTTGGTTTGTTATGTAATTCCCAATTCTGAAGTTTCATTGGATTATTATAAACATCAGGAGTAATGAAACAAGGAATACTATTTTTTTTTCGAATGTCGTGCCAGATTATCCAGTATGCCAGACCTTAGTACACCGGATTAGAGGATGTTTATTATGTCACTGAGTTACTTATAACTTGCAATTTTTTAGCATGCATCTTTTACTTTTCTATTTTTATCAGAATTTTGGATAATCCTAATTTTTTGTAATTCAAACAGGCACCGGCCTCAATTAGTTCGGATTAGCGGCGTTCTACTGTACAATTATTCAAATAGAATAACAAGATAAGAGTTACTCACACATATCCTGATGTACACTTTTCCAACGATTAGTCAGATGACAGATGCTATTCAGATTATTGAGTTCTGTGCAGGGAATGAGGAATACGAAGATGACTATAAAAAGAACACATGCCACTAAAGACATAATGAATGAAAGTCTTCGTAAAGGAGACATGGGAAGCTTCTTCGGATCCCTTTCAAAGTTCTCCACATGCACTGTGTCTTTTGTCGATTCATTTGAGGCAATGAAGGAATTTTTAAAAATGATTTTTTTCCTATTTTCTTCTTTGCACGGTCCAGATTCATCATCATCACTCTGGCTTTGTGAAAGAGGCATATAATGCCTTGGAGTGGTGTTGAGTTTCATTGCAGTGGTTTTAATAATAAAAAAGACTTTAAGCTGGAAGTCCAGATCTGCTTAGCCCTCGTTTTAATAATATTATTGTAGTATTCCAAAGACAGCCAATCAAACAATAAAGCACCCTAATGGGGAGGAAGAAAAAGAAAAATAAGTACAGGTAAGCAAATACCAGGAAAAATAAATAAATAAATAAAGCACTTTACTATATATTTTTGAACTGAATTTTTAATACTATAAAATAGTACAATATTATACTAGTGTTCCTCTTGGAAGGATGCAACCAGGATGTAAAAAAAAAATTAGTTTTTTATTTTATGATTTTTCTTTTTTGGATGATATAAACAACTACATATACCTTAGATTAAAAGTTATATTCTATACTATTATTATCAGTGGCATACATTGGAAATAAACACTGCTAACCACTGTCAATAAAATAACTTTTAATAATTTAAAAGCAAAGAGTGAAATAAAGATAAACAACCAATAACAAAATGATTTCAAATTAAAAAAAAAAATAATAATAATTATTTTTATCTACAATATATAATAATTATCTACAATATCAAAATATTTAAACATTCATTGAATTTTTTGTTATTTAAAGATTTAAACATACGGACTAATTCAGCTGCTTTTTTTGCAATTTACTCTGTACAAGTCCAAAAGTGGAAAACATCCTCTATATACATGCAGTTTCCTTTTGTAGTGCATAACAACTGTATTATATCAAGCTCTTTCTGATCTACACAGTCCTTTAGAAGTGCTATTGATCTTTACCACTCCAAGGTAGTTAAAGATTCTAGAGATTTTTAATCAAACAAAGTTCCATTAAATACAGCAGTGTGTGCTGTTGTTGCTGCTATGCGGATGTTCCCTACACCTATCATGGCAGGAGCCATATGTAAATTGATCAAACTAAGTTTTAAATAAACTAGTAAACTAGAAATAGGATTATATTGTGAATCAATAATAGTTTACAAGCTAGTGCAAGTATACTATCATAGCGGCAAGATAAGAGTAATATAGACAATAAAAGATTTTCTAAGATAAAAGCAAATGATTTATATAGGAAGTAGAAATGTTGAATTATGTGAGATGAGATATATATAAAACAGTCTTTTTACTTTCCCGTTTATATTTGAATTTGATAACCTTAGGAAAATATACAAAAAATGTTCACACAATACACAAAATTGATTTTTTAAAAATTAAAATCCCCAGTAGCAGAAAGTTATGGTTGTGCCTGCGACAGCAATTTAGTGGGATGAAAATTGTCTGCGGGAGTAGCATGTTACATTTTCTTATGTACAAACATTATGAGTGTTAAAATAAACAGCTTTCTTACTGATTAATACCAGGGGTGATTCTGAGTAAAAAAAATTCTGAAATTCACAGCAAATTTTCCGAAAGGTTACAACAGAGGGGGGGGGCGGGAAATCCACTACCGGCACGGATTATGTGTTTTCTTCTTGTGCTTTTGATGAAATGTGCGTTTTTTCACGATCTTTTGACGAAATATGCCGTTTTTCGCAATCTTTTGGCGAAATTTGCATTTTTCTCGATCTTTTGACGAAATTTGCCGTTTTTTCGCGATCCTTTACGAAATTTGCGTATTTTCCTCGATTGTTTGACGAACTTCATGTTTCTTCCGCGATTCTGTGACAGAAATTTGTGTTTTTTCGGCGCCCCTGGGACGAAATTTACGTTTTTGCCGGGATCTTTTGACGAAATTTGCGTTTTTACAGCCATCCTTTGGCAGAAATTTGCGTTTTTCGCGATCTTTTGATGAAATTCCGCAAATTTAATTCCGATCTTTTGACATAAATTTTCTTTTTCTCGTGATCCTTTGACAGAAATTTGCGTTTTTTCGCAATTGTTTTACAGAAATTTGCATTTTTTCCACGATTGTCTGACTAAATTCGTGTTTTTTCGTCGATCCTTTGATGAAATTAAAGTTTCTTCGTGCTTTTGTGACAGAAATTCGTGTTTTTCTCGTGCCCCTGGAACGAAATTCACGTTTTTTTTTTCGGGATTTTTGGATAAAATTCAAGTTTGTACAGCAATCTTTTGGCAGAAATTTACGTTTTTCGAGATCTTTTGATGAAATTCCACGTTCTTTGCGCAATGCTTTGACATAAATTTGTGTTTTTTTTGCGATCCTTTGACATAAATTCGCGATCGTTTGACTAAATTTGCGTTTTCCCCACAATCGTTTGACGAAATTCGTGTTCTTTCCGCGATCCTTTGACGAAATTAGTGTTTTTCCGCGATCCTGCGACAGAAATTTGCATTTTTTCCACATCCCTGGAGGCGAAATTCATTTTTTTTTTTTTCCGTGCTCTTTTGACGAAATTCGCGTTTTCATAGCGACCCTTTGACTATAAATTACTGATTTTTTATGCGAACGATTGTCGAAATTGATATTTTTCGGCGACCATTTGTCGAATCCGCGATATTTTTTGTCAGAATTTTCGTTCTTTTTTTAAGGAAGTACTTTTTTTTTTCCCCCCCAAGTTGGCAAATTTATCTGCAAGGTCCAAAATAAATCTGCGACGCACGTCGTGCACTTTCTGCTACCGGGTTAAAATCAATGATTTTGTTTGGTGCAACATCCTGCCTTTTTTAAAAACAGTGAAATGCACCCTTAGTTCTACAGGGATCTCTTATAAAATGTTTCTTTATACCACAATATTTTTATATGAATGTGCCTAAATCTTCAAAAAGTTACAGAATTTCCTTATTTCTTTAGGAAAAACAATGGGAGATTATTATATCATGTTATAATTCAATTGTATTTTTTTCTTTATAATTCATAAAATTATTTGCATTTAATGTTATTTATTAACCATATTTAAAAATGACATTTTTGTTTTGTTTTGTTGTGGTTGCTAAGCACAATAATACATTTCTGCTACTTTAGAACTTTTTTAAAAAATACTTTAAAAGTTTATTTTTCTTTGTGTGTGTGTGTGTAGGGGGGGGGGGGGGGGGGGGGCTAATAAAAAGCAATGACTTTCAATTGCAGTACAAGGCTTTTTGTACCTAACACTGATCAATAGCGAATTTCTAAATCAATAGTTTTAGAAGTATAATTCCAAATGTAAAAATGTTTCTCAAATGCTGTTGCTCATCATATAAAAATTCATTTAAATCAAAATTCAATTAAAATAGACAATTCTTTTTTAAAGTTACAAAATTTAAATTTTTATGCAGTCTCTGGATTCTATAAGATATATTAAAAAAAACTTTTTCTACGCTCCAATAATTAAAACAGTAAAAATTCCATTCTTCTATGACCAAATTTCACAAACTACCCTTAAATTGGTACTTCTCCATTAACCCATCGACCACTTTCTATAAAAAAACTAGTCGGATGTTGCAATCTCAAAACTTTCCTCTATCTCATACATGTTAATAATTCAAAATTCGCTATCACAGTGCCAAAATTAAATGACAATCTATGCCCATCATAAGGACTGTAAAGATACAGGCTCGTTGAATTGAATGCATTAACAAGGATTATATAAGTATCGGATTGTTTCAAACAAATCATTGAATTTCAGAACCCACCCTCTTAGATGTCTGCAACCAAAATTTCCAACCCAAAGAGCATAAAAGCAAAACCTGTTGTTCAATATACACCCAAGTCCAATAAGATCTATTTACGTGAAAATGTAACAGAATATTAAGTTTGATTAAATTGTGTGCATTGTTTTTGAGATATAGCTTTTGCAATAATCATGAAAAATTCAGCATAGCAGAAATACAAAAAGAAAGCAGCCAGATTCAATCTGTCAGTTTGTTTCTCTGTTCTATGAAAATATCATACATCTACCAGTCCCTAATTTCTCTACTCCTGTCCATGAATAGCTGGGTGTAATCCATATCGTTTATTTACCCCAAAACTTTGTTCCTTACTCAACAATTTCAAAATATTTTTTATGTGTTTATAAAAGAACAATAAATGCTATGCACATCATATTCTACAGTAAGCAACTTGCAATGCACCTCAGTGATGTCATTACATTTCAACTATGTTGGAAAGTGTTAAAAATGGTTATTCACAAATACTATGTACAGTGGAGCATCGATTATCCAAACTAATAGGTGACCGAGAGTTCGGATAAACAAGATTTCGGATAACCGATCATTTTAGAAAAAGTGTACTAGGGTTATATGAGCATAGTGAAACAAATAAATAGTGATAATAAACACAAATATGTATGCAGGAGTCTGTCCAGAGTTTTTTGCCAGGGTCCCGTTTTTGTGAAATTATGAACAGCTTCTTACATTTGTGAAAAATCTAGTCATAATTTTGTGAATTTGAATATATCGTTATATTGAGGTTCTCGTTTATACATTTTAAAGAAGATATATGTATGTAAAATACATATATTTTCTTTATATACGTAAAAGTGACATGTCAAATTTTACTTTTAAGTGATTAAAATTTGTCAAAGATTCAGTTTGGAGATGGAAAACTTTTGTGAAAGGCCTATTTTTAAGACAAAGAATTTTGTGAAGAGTGCTATTTTAAAGTGAAAACTTTTGTGAAGGGTCCTGTTTTGAGATGAGAAATTTTGTGAAGGGTCCTGTTTTGAAATAAAAAGTTTTGTGAAGGGTCCTTTAAAGGATCTAGTTCCTTCCTAAACAGATCCCTGGTATGCATTTTGTACTACAATGCTTACAACAAGAAGGGAACAAAGTATCAAGGAATAAAGTGATCAAAGAAATCAAAAGTACACTACTGTAAGTCTACATTTTAAGAAAAGAAGTCCAAAGTTCTCTTTTTCTTTAGAGAGGATACTCTTTTTCTTGCTGCTAAATTTCTTATATGTTTTAATAAAGCAGTTGAACAGAATCACACTCTTCTTGTTGCTCTACACCACTTCAAATCTGTCTCTAGGCACTGAAAAGCTTCCTGAGTGGATGGTCCCAGGATTGCCAGTTTGGTCTCCAATTTTAATTCCCACCAGAAATTTCGAAAGAAGAATTTTTACTTTATTTAATAGCTAAATGTCTCTTATTAAATAAAGTATAAAATACTATTCTTTATTTCTGGTATGAACTCTAAATTTCTGAATAAAAATGGAGGCCAAACTGGCAACCCTGGATGGTCCTTTGAATTTCGCCTTCCGGAATGTGTTTGGTTAACTGGTCGTTCAGTTGACCGAGTTCAGATAATTGATGCTCCACTGTATACTCATATACAAATACATATACTGTAGAAGAACTTTATAACGCACAACTTCTCAGACATAAACAATGAATTTTCAGTTAAGAAGCACCTGCATTCCCACATTGTAAAAAAATTGCTACTCTCTAGAGGAATAAATTTGATACACTAAATAAAACTTTACCTGTTTAATTCAAAGCTTTTTAATGAAAAAATTACTATTAATTACAATAAACCTTTTTGAAAATGAATAATATAATGAATGATTTGGTTCAGGTATAGTTTGATCATGTTTATAAAGTAAATTTAACAATGTGTGAATGATTTATATTACGCAAAAATTTACAATCTGGATAACACCTGGTGGCAAGGAATGCAGTATAAAGATACGCTACTGTATTTTGATATGTTTCAGACAGAGTTGCTGGCTTTCAGCCATGCCAAAAAAAGCAGTCTGGCTTTTTTTTTTTTTTTTTTTTTTGTAACCGCTTAAAAAAAGCCAACTTTAATTGAAGAAAGTTGGTTTTTATTTTTTTAAAAGTCGGTTTACAGCTAATTGATATTATACATAAATTTGGATTAATTTATTTTTAATACATTTATAAATATTTTCTACTAAAAAAATTACAAATTTCTATTAAATTTTGTCAAATAAATAACCCTTTATAACCTTCAGAATGTAACTGTGAAGGATATGGCTGAAAAAATATATATAAATATTGAAAAGAATATAAATTAAACTCCAAAATAAAGTTTTAAAATTCTATATTAGATAGCTCCACATATACCATACATTTTAAAGATTATATTTATTAAACGATGACAAAATGTAACACATCAAAATGGAAACATTCTTACATGTCCATATGAAGAGATTAAGTCATAGAATGAACAATGTTGAAAGAAAAATTAGGAAGGATATAATATTCAAGGAGAATTTAGTACATAAGTGTATAAAATAAGGCGAGCTATTTTTTAAAAAATGTTCTCCAAATAAAATTTGTTGAATTAAAATTTTGAAAAGCCTGCTGCAATTTAAAAGAGTGCATATTCATGCATAATACTGCTTTAATAGTAAAAATGGTTTTTCTATTAAACGACTTTATGTATGACTAGATGACCCGCCCGGCGCTGCCCGGGCAGAAACTGTGCCGGGACTGTCATTGAAAAATATAACACTGGGGTGGACTTCATAAACAAACACTGAATAATATTTATTTGGCACAGATGTCATATACACACCACGCCAATAAAATTATAGATCCACAGTTATTCTCCGGAACGTTTAAATCAGTAATTTGGATTTCAAAAGCAACGTGCTCGCCCGTGCGACGGTTATTAAGCCTATTTTGCAGATCACTTATGCTGTGTGTTTGATGCCATTCTCGATCCAATATAGTATTTCGACTTTCTCATCTTAATGCGGCTTGTTGTTCACTTTCAAGCATTCGCCGAGATCTTTTACGGGCATTTCTAATGATATTGTGAAGTTCCATAACTGCAGCAAAAGAGAGAGTGTAATACTATGTTCACGCTACGATACTTAAGATATCTTAGGCCGCCGAACTCTCTTAATTTTGAGGTGGTACCCTCCCGGAATTGGAAACCTGTTCACATGGAAAAACTCACTTAAGATAACTCAGTGAACGTCACTGTGTTGTTTGCGCATGCGCTTAAGATAAAACCGCCCGCAACACCCAATCAGTTAATGCGAAGCTTTACAGCCAGCGAGAGTGAATGGTCGTGACTGTCTCTAGCCCGAAGAAAGTTGAAACTCTCTCAGAGAGTTTGTGGAACTCCCTCAGAGAGTTCGGAGGTTTAAGAGAGTTCCGATAACGCAGTGTGAACAGGGTATGAATAACTAAACGCGAAACGTAAATAAACCGGATTTACCTCCGCCTAAATCCTGCCAAATTACTTTACACAGTAACCAATGAGATGCGTTTCTCGGACGTTGCCATTAAACAATAACAAATAATCGCGATTTCTATGCCGCGTACGTTAGTGTAATATATATATAGATTTTAACAGATAAAATAAGACTTGTATATTAATAACTCTAAAATTAGTTAAGTAATAAAACGGGTAGTAACTAAGCAACCATTGTCCTCTTTAATTGTATAAAGTAGTAAAAATGAAAAAAAGGGATGAGGTTAAAGGTCAGTGTAAACCAGATAAAACAATTGGTATGGCCCTTTTAAAATTTAGTTGACACATTTGAAATTCTGACCACAAATCACTAGCAGCTCGATCTATCTAATATTTCAATATTAATATCTTCCTTATTGAGAAATTGTGTTATTTATTAAATTGTAAGTAAATTAAATGTTATTAAAAGTAATTAAAAAACACTTAAAAATGTGTAGTTTATAATAAAAGTGATTCACTGTATAAAAGCCAATTATGGCAATAACAACAAAAAATAAAGCAATAAATGCCACTGGAGTGGCTTTTTAAAATTTTAGCTGGCTTTTTTTAAACCCTGGTTTCAGACCTATTTGGCTATGTTTACATTGTAAGTTTAATGATGTGTGAAATGTGATCCATATAACGCAAAATTCCATACATCGCTTTATAAAGTTCTTCTATTGCATATACAAATGAGCTCAAATGTAAATAAACACGAAACTAACACATATTACTGACTAACCTAAAACAGGGGCCAAGCCAATATACTGGACATCTCTGTCGGCCAAAGCTGCAATTTCCTAGACATGATTCTCTACGCACAGCAAGGTACTGCAGGCCAGTTACAAATAGTGTTCAGCCAGATATGCAAAGTAGTATTAGAATAGATAGACTACTCACCTACAAAAAAAAAAAAAAAAAAAAAAAAAGAAATTACAACAAATCATTACATTAAAATAAATAATAAATTATACTGTTAGTAATTTGATTTAATAAAAATCCTATTTTTATTAGCATCAAAAGTCTTTGTAATTACAGTAGACTCCCTCAAATCCACACAGCTTGGAACCAGAGGTTGTGCGGACTTCTGGTCATTACTTTATTTAAATTTTTTGGTACCACTTAGTTATCCCATCGACCAAAAATCTATCGCCAAACTATAAGATTATACGTCAATAATGGTTGATCGTAAATGTCACATTCACTTGTCTTTAAGCAAGTTACATGTGTTTATGTCATCAAGGGATTTTTATTTCGACGTTTTATTTGTATTTTTATTAATGTTATACTATTTTATTTGTTTTTTCATTATTTAAAATAAAAATTATGTCGATTTGTATAATTTGGCGAATGGTTTGGCAATTTATATAATTTGGTGAAATTAGTCGATGGGATAACTAAGTAGTACCCATTTTTAAATAGTAATTAGAAATGTAATAGAAATGCAATAGAAGTTATAATGAATGCTTATAATATAGTAAAATATGAAAATAATTACGTAATAAAATAATAAAAAATAAGATAATTTTAAAAATTATTAAAAGTCAAGTAAATGATTAATAATGTATAATTAAATATGTGTAATAAAGATGAGATAGTACATTTTTCCTAAATTATTCAATGAAAATTGCCTCAGAAAGGTATCCTACTAATCAGGGCTGCGGAGTTGGTAGGAAAAATGGACGACTCCGACTCTTTCGCTCAAAAATGGGCCCGACTCTGACTCCGCAGCCCTGCTACTAATTCACATTAAAATTATAAAATAAGGAAGTTTTATTTCACGTTTAGCCAGACTTAATAACTAAATAAGCTTGATAAATATATTTGTTAAAAGGATAGTGATTACCAATCAGCAATACCTTGAATTTTTTCAGAAATAAGTCCTACTTCTTTCATGAAAAAGCATTAGTTCAATAATAACAAGAATTGCATATTAAAATACATATGGAATTGATATAAAAATAAAAAAGGCTAATTTTGTCTCTACCTGAACTCAAAGTTTCATTGTTTACAATCTGCGATAATGTGCAGATTTGATGGAGTCTACTGTACTAAAAAAAGTGCATCAAGCTATTAAAACTTTAAAGCATAAAATACAGTAAAATCTCGTTACAACAAATCACTGAAGAGCACTGATTAATTTCACTATACAGTAGAATATAGGTCAAAATTGGGAAATTTCATTAGCGGCCACTGGCCGGTAGGACTTATTTTTTTAAGTGGCCACTTTCTTTAAACTAGCGGCCACTTTTTTATTTCAAAATGCTAAACAGTAAAATTTCTATAAGTATTAATCAAAAACTGAGTAGCTGAAATAAATATGTTAATATACATATATTGGAACCAAAAAAAGTAGAATCCTTGATGAAATGCAAGAAATTTTTATTATCTCCTTGTAAAAAAGTGGTCGGAAGGTGGCCGCTGATAGACAATTTTTCACTAGCCACTTTTTTTCATTTACTGGCCCTGTGGTCAGTGACTAGTGCTAATTTTGACCTTTACAGTAGAACCCCGCTAATCTGATCCTATATTCCGATGAAAACAAAAAAGAAAAAGATGTGTGCTAAAAAAAATGTAAGTTATAAGTACTCAGTAGTACAGTAAACATCCTCTAATCCAGCATTCTAAGGTCCGGCATGCTGGATAATCCAGCTCGACTTTCAGAAAAAACTAGTATTCCTTGTTCAATCACTCCTGATGTTTATAATAATCCAATAGAGCTTCAGAATGAGAAATTAGGTAACAGCCCATTACAAATGGTTCAAAATCGCAAATCTATAAATAGCTCAGTCACCATGACGATGAGGGGGGGGGGGGGAGGAGGATAAAAAAACATTTTTGTAGATAATTTGCAAAATCAAACTGTTGAAAGAAAAAATAATTTTTGATCATCTGAATTAAATATTTTTTGCATTTTAGAAAATAATTTTACAGTGACTGGCAAACAAACTGATATTCGAGATTTGTGCAAGATGGTTTCTACGAGTAGACCCACAGTGCACGTTTTTATTTTATATTCGTGTACATAGGTTGTACTTTGACATTATTGAATAATTCTTTTATTCTATTCTAGCTGTTTAAAGAATAAAAAGCATGCTTTACTGCCTTTTTTTGTTTGATTTTAATTTCTACATGTTTTTCCAGACATTCCTCATGTAATCCAGAAAATTTTGAAATTTAATCTTTTCAGTTAATCTGTTCAAGTATAATTTTTTAAAATAAAATCATTTTGGATTAGTGGGGTTCTACTGTACTGAAAAATCTGTTAATGTGAATATTTTTATAATGAAATAGCATAATAGAAATTTTTTTAACAATCCAAATAATATTCGTTAAACTGGAAAATTCATTAAAGTGATATTCATTGTAATGAGATTTTACTGTGAATACAAAATTAATTTTAATTTGTGTTTAACTTTTTTTCATTTGTTACTAGGGGGCTCTACCAACTACGAGCTTCGCTCGCCAACCCCCATTTAGACACTGCAAACTCGAAAAGCATGCTAATTTGATCGGCTTTAACACTAAACGTACCGATATTTTTTTTTATACCTATTCCTACTGAAAGGGGTCAAATGACCCCTATGTAAAAAGTTATCTATTTTACGATATTTTGCGAAAAATATAGCAGTTGATACACTTTGGTGTATGAATAAAACATTTTTTCACATAATTATTACAAATTGTTTATTTATTAAGGGGTCTCAGGACTCTTAAATTGGAAAAAAATGAAAAAAAGACCAGAAAGATTCAAAAAGGGTCATTTGACCCCCGTGGTAGTTTTAGTGTTAAATAATTTTTGGAAGAATGAATTATAATTAAAAAACCAGTGGCTATCTCCGTGTTAATGGGTTGTTTTCGTCTTTAAATCAGATCACTGAAGCATATGAAAATAAGCTAATATAAAATTATTTAAGTAAACAGAGTCTTTGTCTCCCAGTATTTTTTAACAACGCTATATAAGAAAGTTTTTTTTAAATAAGACATTTTAAATCTGATGTAATTTTCACCAAAGTTTTCTTTCTCTTTTCAATATTCACGTGAAAATACTTTTGTAGTTAAAAAGGAAATATTATTTACACTGTCTTAGAATTCTCAACACAAGACCAATGCGACTCTTGTAGGCACTTCAATAACATCTGCACTGGTTCAAAATATCTCAATTTGTTGATTTTCTATAAGCAAGTAAACCCTATTGGTTTACAATGGAAGTCTATGGGAATTTGGCAAAATATTAGAGATATCGCCAAGGTGGCATCACTTATGGCGAATAATTTTTGTTGCCAAATTTGGCAATATATCGCCAAGTTGGTGACAAACTTGGCAGTATTTGGCAACAGAACAGGGTTCCCCCTATGGTAACCCTCCTATAGGTATGGTGATGCATTAAATGCTGTTCAATATATAGGTATATATAGATTAATTTTAAAAGATTATCTCAAAATATGAAATAAATGTCTCGCGCAAGTATATTTTTAAATTTAAATTGTTTGACAATATTATAGTTTGGCAATTTTAAATATGACATAATTTCCTCCATTTACATCTTTTAACGCATATTAATGAATTTATTATTTTACAATTTTCTTTCCCTTTTAAAATTCAAGTACTAAATATAGTTTTTATGACATAATTATCAATATTTTCCTGCTTTTAATATGTAATCATTTACTTCTCATTTGAAAGTTTTTTTCTGTTTATAATAGTCATGTGTAAATAAATTTTTAATTTGAAGGAAATATTATTCTTTGCGCTGTTTTTAAATTTGGTAACAATTTAAAATAATACCCTTTTCTAAAAGTTGTCAAAAATATCTCTTGAAATGTTGAAAATTTGAATTTAAAATAGAAATAAAACCTCAAAAAATGAGTCAAAAAAATAAATGCAAAAAAAAAAATAAATAAATAAATAAATGTAAAAAAAAAAAAAATAAAATAAAATAAATGCAGTCTGCACACCGGGAACTTCTAATGCATAAAATGATTAAATTCCTATGTATAGTTTTTGCTTCTATAAAACTTTTTTAATGGAACGATTTTGACCAACTTTAACATTAAATGTCTCTTAAAATATTTCTTCGATTTGAAAACTGTTGTTTATCAACTGCATTAAAACTGCATGTTTATCAAACATTTCTCTATAATACCACCGATTTTCATATTTTTGTATGCAATACTGTTCTTAATATTAACGAAGAAAGACCTCCGTTCACCAAAAATTCAAAACCAGCGGCAGCAGTGACAGCGTTATTTACCTTTTTTTAGAATAGAGAGATTCAATTCAAAAATTTAATAAATGTGTATTTTTTTTAAATGCTGATATTTGGTGGCTGAATATTCAGTATTTGACCAAATAACTGATAGGGTCACCCGGGGTAATTCCTGGTCAGCAAGTTTCTGGGGGTAATTCCTGGTCACAGTCCTTTTTATGTTTTAAGAACACTTCACCGAAATGAAAAAAAATCATGGAAGTACTCTGAACTATCCTCTTTGGAATTTATTACTTAATTATGAGTTTATTGTTTATTTATTTTGAAAAAAAATCTTTTTGAAATGGCTTGTTAAATTTCTGTAAAATAACATTGGCCTTAGTTATCATACATTTTTACAAAGATCTTTGTCACAACTCAAATTTTAAATATTTTTCTTTTCTTTCTTTTTGGTTCAATTACCAACTACTTGAGCTATTAAAAAATAGTCTTGAAATTTTTTATACTATTTTAAATAATTTACAAAAGTTGGTCAAATATTGCCCCATGTATCTGGGGTAAATCTTGGTCACTGGGGTAATTCCTGGTCAGTGTTTTTATCATCATTTAATTCCTTTTTATTGTCATATTTTGTGATTTTAATTGTCACAAACCCTTTGAGAATTAACTACAACCACACTGTTTACCACATTTTAGTTAATTGTAGTTCTTAATAAAGTAGAGTCACCCGTGGTAATTCCTGGTCACTGAGTTTCTGAGGTAATTCTTGATCATTTTCGCTTTTGTTAAAAAAAAATAACAATTTATGAAATTGTAAAAAATCTCAAAGATACTTTGAATCTTTTGCTTTGAAATATATGCCTTAATTATTCATTTAGTTGAAATTAAATATTTAAAAAAAATTATATTCAAAACTACTACTCAAATTTCTGCAAAACATCGATCTTGATTTTTACAACAGACCATTGTCATTCTTGAAGTTTAATTATTTTATTTCAACTAATGGCATATCACAGTCTTTAGAAATATTATAAAATTTTCCCTACTATATTAAACACTTTTAACAGAAGAAAACTAAGTGCTCAGAGAATAAGACAAACTCTATGACTGAACAATTTAAGTAGAAATACTATCTCACTGCAAAATATCAAATTGGTACTTAAAAATATACATAATGCAATAGAGGAACCTAATTATTATGCTGTGTATTATATTAAAGGTCTGTAGTGAAAATTTCTTGAAAAGGGAGCCGAAAACTTCAGTTGGCCTAACAAAACTTTTCGAAGATTGATTCTACTTATTTTATTACTCAGTCATAAACAAATTAACCGTACTACTTTATTTACATGAAAAAGGATGCTGACCGATAGTTACCCCAGAAGTGACCAAGAATTACCCCACTTCCGGGGTAATTCTTGTTCATTTAAAAATTATAACTATTTTAATTATAAGTGCATATATATTTAAGTAAGCATTTTACAATATAGCCATCAGAGGGGGGCTTATTCCACAAAAAAACTGGGAACAATATCTTTAATAGTTTTTATAATAATTAGATGTTAATGCTTTTTGACCAGGAATTACCCCGGGTGACCCTATTTAGTTAAATCACTAATATTTACATCACAGCTATTTTTTATACTAATTTAATATCTGCAACTGATAATACATCTCATGGTCACAATTAAACTTTTTTTCAAATGCCTTAAAAAAATCTCCATTTGACGGTTGTGTTTTGACATTGGTACCTATCTATCAAAAGAATTTTTTATGATGTCTCGCTTTAATCACTGCAATCAGGGGCACCTCGTGGGTTATTAAAATGGGGGTTCACAAAGCATAAATTATAAAAATAAAAATGGGCAGTATGACTTAATGGCAGATTGAAATACATTTGAGTTTTCAAAAGTTAAATTAAAACAATGAAGCTAAAAGAAAAATCCAGGATTTCAAAAGCTTACTGACATCACTGCATTGTTGGATCAATGTATTGTGAAAGTGAATTGTTGAATGGAATTTTTACTGTTTTACTTGTCAAAGCATCGATAAAATGTTTCTGACTAGCATAACTTATCGGTCCCAGGGCCTTATGAAGGAACAAATTTTATATTTCAATATGTAGGGGAGAGTGGAGTGGTATGGGGCAATGGGAGGAGTGGGTTAGTAGTTTTTTCTCTTTATGTATCATTCTAAACATTTCATCAATCACACACTCGATGAAGTAATGGTAGCCCAATCTTCAGTTAGAAAAAATTGCTAATCTGCATAAGCTTGCAATTGTATAAAGAAAAAGATTATTTCAACAATCAAAAGTAAATTTGTTTAATATACTTTTTATTAGAGATGCAACGAATATTCGGCCCATTCGGCCTGTCTGCCGAATATTCGGCTTCGGCCGAATATCAAGTCCATTATTCGGCCTTGGCCGAATAATACACTGTAATAAATGTTTTTATATTTACACAGTATAACTTTTTAATTTGACAATTTATATTCATCATATATAATGAAAATTTTATTTGAAATTAACTAACACTTTTTTTTCCATTAACTTTCATACTCCGAATGGGTTTTATCTACCCATTTTTATATAAGAGACTAATTTAAGAATCATGTTAAAAAAAAATTATACTGTATCAGTAAGTACAAAAAGTATCTGTAATAAGCTAACATAATCTGTTAAATTTAAAATTAATCTATTCAAAATTGTTTTAATACAGCTGTAACAAGCTAATTCATTTTTTTTTTATCATAATGTGAAGTTTAACATTGAAATTTAATCCTTGTTACATAAAAAAAAATTTCTTTCAATAATATTTTGAATTATACCTATAAAGAACATAAATATATGATTGATTAGATATAGATGTATTATATGTATAAGATATTTAAGTCGTATATGTTGCAATAGTTAAGGGGTTTTTTTTTTTAGTAAAAATGCTTAAAATTGAAATATAATTTAAGTTATTTTTTTTAAGCCTGTTACTATTTCTTATTAAATAATGAAAGAAATGTAAATACTAAATTCTTTTAATTAGTATGCATTTACGTTTTAGATATTTTTTTCAAGAATAGCATTGTAATGCCTTAAAAAACAGTTAAAATGTTTTCAATAAACGTAGATTGTGATGCAGAAATAATAATAATCAGCATTCTCAGATGATAGTCTTTTTTTTTTTTTTTTTTTTTTTTTTTGTTCGTAAATGTTACCTGCTTCTGAAAATAACCTCACACTATATATGGTACTTCCTGGTGCAGAAAGGTACTTTTTGGCTAATTGTGAAATGTTTAGAAAGTCTTCCGAATTTTTCGCCCACCACCCCAAAGGACGCTGTTGTCTTTCTAGTAGTGGCTGGGAAAGAAAATTACTAATTTCTTTTACTCTTCACATTGAGGCGCACTTTCTAAAGAGGCTTCACTGCTGACAGTAAAAAAAAAAAATTATAATAATATTATATAAAATAAAAATTTTGTTAATTGTGAGCTTTATAAAGTCTACAGTGATTTCTTTCCACCATTTTAGAGGATATTCCTTTCACCCTTTCTATCAGTGGTTTTTCTTAAGATATTAAGATTTCTTATTTTTTATTTTATTTCATCTGAAAGCTGAAACTTATGTTTCCTAGTACTTTTAAAATTTTGTCATTATTTTAAAATGTAACAACAACACATATAATATCTATTAAAATGTAACTAGACAGTACCTGATGAGGAACTTTTGCAAAGAATTTTTTTTTTTTTTTGGGGGGGGGGGGGGGGGGGGGGTTCTGAATTATATTATTGAGGCAATTTTTAGGCCGAACATGGCCGAATATTTCTTCAGAGTAAAATAATGCTTTAAAAAATTAAAAATTTGTATATAAATAATTTTTTAAAAGAAAACAATACATTTTAAATGTGAAATATACAAGAATTGTGCATATAGTGCATACCATATTTTGTTTTTAGTCAAAAATAAGTTCATTATTCGGCGGCCGAATATTCGGCCGCAACTTGGCCGAATATTCGGCCAAACCACTATTCGTTGCATCACTACTTTTTATGCTTTCTGTATATTAATGACTTGTTTAAATGTGTAGATGTAATAGGCTCCTTATTTATGAAACACCATACTGTATATTATCCATAATTTAAATTAAGCCTAAAAGCAGTATTTTTGTTTATACAAGAAGTTTAGCATAAAAGAAGGTAGTGTTAAGGAATGGGAGATGCTAGCAAAGGGGGGAATGGGACAAGTCCAATTGAATTCCTTCTTTTTAATAAGGTGAATGTAAATGGCTAACATCCAAATATTTTTAGAGGGTAATAGATTAAATATAACATTGATAATATATTCATTTACTTAAAAATGTAAATAAATTGAGCTGGTGATTTTTTTTAATGTCATCTGTGACTGACAATCCCGAATTTTACTTTCAGTGATGCAGATACTGGAATTTGATATAATGGCACAGGCATTATCAACCTACAATCTTTGTTAGACTGTATATGTAGCCGACACTAGACTATTTGTGCATTACTTTATTTTATAGCTACCCCAGACCTCCCTGTTAGTGGGGAGGTATGGGAAACCTTTTGAAACTTACAATTTCTTTAATTATAAAATTGTTACTGAAAATTATGTTTCTATGTTGTACAAGGACATTAGAAAATGTTTCATTTTGTATTCTATAAATTGAAATTTTTGTGTCAAACAAAGTTGATTTTTTCATTTCTGTAAAAAGTGTCCCATTCCTCCCTACCAAGTTTCATAAATATCCATGATATTTTCGAAAATATCAAAAATATCTGATATTTTGATATATAGCCGATATTTTCGATTATATATCCACTATTTTCAAAATAGTCAACTTTGCTGATAATAAATATTTTTAAGCATAATATACATTAGAAACTAAAACATATTGCTCTTAACATGAAAACTGAAACAATATACTAAAAGCACATTTTTATTTATTTTTTTTACTTAGAACAAAATTGAAGATCAACTAATTGAAAACTGAAGTAATTTGCTTTATGCACTTACGTTAAAAAAAAAAAAAAAGCTATAGGGTCCAGTAGTATCAACTATCAAGAAATCAGAAATTTATAAAACAAAATTTTAAATACATAATACTGTTTTAACTGAAAATTTTTAACATTTTTTATTCCCTAACATGCTGTACAGTTTAAACTGAACTAAATCAATACCAGAACAGATTCTTTTCTAATGAAGCTGTATATATATAAAACTGAGTATTTAAATTAGACAGCTTATTATTCAGTGTCTGTTCTGAATTACTAATGTCCCTCATAATCTACAGTTAAAAGTAAAAAATTCAAACATAAAACTTGTAAAAGATATTTGTTCTCTTCTTTGACTAAAAAAAAATCATTATCAGTGACAAAAATTCTTTATTTACAGAACAACACAGTCAACAACAGTTAGAAATTTCATTTGCACTTGTTTTGACTGAAAATATAAGAAATATCTTGCACAGTGATATTTTGAAAATAAATATCAAATATAGAAAAATATTGAAAATAGCAGACATCTTGATATTTTGAAAATAAATATCGAAGTAATATGAAAATATCAAAAATCTTGATATTTTCAAAATAAATATCGGATATATATCGATTGATATATATCAACGAACCCTGCTCCCTACACATCCCCTTGCAAAATAAATGCTCTTTCTCAAAGCTGTACTTGATTTGTATGTCTTTTTGTAATTAGAAATATCTTGCAATCAACGGTTTAAGAGATAATCGACATAACATCTATTATACTTTAATCTATTGCAAGTACTAAAATGTATATTAAAAAAAACAAAAACTAGAAACGAAACTAAATGATTCGTTCGGATGTTCATTTTCTTAATCTGTAATACAGAAAATATAACGAAATCCAAAGTCATTCTTATGAAAAATAATTACTTTTTAAAAAGCCTAGTATTAAAATTCACTACATAGATTTTAGCAATTTCATTAAGTACAATCAATCCATTGCCTTGTGAAGAATCTAATGACATGAGTGACACAAAATTGACTGTATGATAAAATAAACATATTAAATAAAATATACATCCTTTCGCTGTTTCATTATAGAGTCTCACTTTTAAGGGGGAAAAAAAGAAAATGCATCGATTTGAAACGTTAAACCCTTAAGATTTTACATTAGAATTTATACAGAATAAGGCACTCTAATATTTATGGCGAAAAATTAATGGTATAATCACTTTTCTTGGGTAAAACCGCGTACATGTCTCGCTGTCTCATCAAAACAAAAATATAAATAAAATACATTTTGATTACGATTATTTAAGCGATTCGATTGTGATTACGGTGCCTCCCTCGACGGAAGCGGCTCAAGAGTGAAAGGTTCCATTCTCTCATTGGTTGATCAGAAACCGGTCTTGGCTTGTTTCTCGGGTATGATTTGGCGATGAAATGCAAGCACTTTGCGAAATATCGTACCTAGTTAATTCATGCTATTTTGGTGAGAGTTTTGCGTGGACAATCTTGTCCAGTGGTTAACGCGCTTGGCTAGCATACTCAAGGGACCTTATGCACGCGACCTGAGGTTGAGGCTAAAATTCGTCTGCTGGCGGTATTTACTGGCGGTGTTTAGCATAGCAGTCTATGGAGTGTGAGTTATTAATGCTTGTTTGTTAAAAATACCGCAAAAGAATTCTTTGTTGCAGCAGCATATACTTAGTATATTGTAATCTAAATTCAAAATGTTGTTCTTTATGCGAGAAAATTCCCTAAGTTTGCAAATTTTCAGTTAAAACTTATGCATTCAGCCTGGGTCAAGGCTAAAGTCGTCTGCTAGCGGTGTTTGCGCCTGCGCACACTGGTATTCTGCCGGTGCAGTAACTAGAATAACAGATCATCATACCGCCAGCTCTGGCGTCTGACGTCACCTGAATAGAGTCCAGTAGGCAGGTGCTATCTCGTGTTTACATGTTTACAAAATAATCAATGGCGTGGCCTCGGTGGCCGAGCGTTTAGGACACCGCGCTGCCAGCCGCCAAGCATTGTGAGCAGCAGAGGTCTGCGAGTTCGACTCTCGCTGGCTCCATTGCACGCTCTTTGTGGAGTTCTTGGATGTAATTTCTCTGTGTTTTAAATTTCATTGTGCTATCTCGTCCCTGTATATTGACGATGACTTATAAGCGGACCTAGATGTCAAGCACACAAGTCAGATGTATGTGTTAATAACAATAAACAATAATCAATGGCGTCTTGGTGATGCTGCTGACTTGGAAATGGTAAAAATAAAGTCTGTCATATGAATAAAACTTATTTAAATTCTATTTTAACTTGCTTTTATTAAACTAACTCAGTGTGGGAATAAGTAGTGCAGTAATTTAAAATTAAATCAATACAGTAAACATGATGTAGTACAAATGTCATAATGTTTTGCTAGATCGGTGCACTACATGCAATCCGATTTAGCATTTTAAAAGCATACTCTGGTATAGAACTGTACACACACCACTTCAGGAACAAGAAGCTTAAAACAGCCCGTCCAGAGTAAAACCTAAAAGTTCGATTCGGCCCGGGCAATGTATATATCAGCCCGAATTTAAAAGAAAATCAAAGAAAAGGATCGCCCCGAATTTTCAAAGAAAATGTTTTTTTCATGACGTAGAGTTAAGGTTCTTTTAAAGATAACTGCATTGATATTTATGCGAAAATTTTACCGCATATTTCAGAATAAATATTAGCAACATTAATGATAATTTAGAACATAGACTATGACATTCAAACATAAAAAGTCATTAAGAAATTGACGTGGTTTAAAAGAAAAAAAATTATCATTAAAAAATTGTAATTTTAAAGCACTGTAGTGAAAAAAAAGCGGGGGGGGGGGGGCGACATTTCTGTTAGCCGGGCACCAGTGTTATAACAGATGTATTATAATTTCGCATCCGCCATCTTATTTTTTTTTCTTGGCGTGAATTAAAAATTGTTTTTTAATTAATAATAATTATTATATTCCAGTTTTTTCAATGTATATTAATCTATCAACAATATTTAACCATTGGCGACGTTTACTACTTGGCAAAAAAAGGAGTTTTCATGCAAGAAAAAAAGCCAAGATGGCGGATCCGGGATTATAATACATCTAAGCCTATATACTATGCACACACACATATATTTCTACATACGTGTATAGGGGGTAGTGGGGTGGAATGGGACAGCAGGTTTTTCTCTTTATGTATCATTCTAAACTTTTCATCAATCATACATTAGATGAAGCAATGGTACCCCAATTTTCAGTTGAAAAAAAGGATACTTTTCGGTTAGCTGGGTGCCAGTGTTATATAGGGGAGACCAGGGTACAGTGGTCCACTTTTGCAGTTAACGTTTTTTTTTCCGTTTAACGGAGAGACCAATCTACCTGAAAATATTTTTGAGCATTCTTTAAACTTTTCGACATGCCTCATAATTTTTGCAGAACATAGTTCAAAATACATTTTTCAAAAAAAAAAAAAAAAAAATTATATACACCCTTAAAGTGGACCAGTGTGCCCTGGAAGCGGGGTACACTGGGGCACAGTGGTCCACTGTTAGTTATTTTCTAAAATACAATATAAATTTATTTATAATTAATCAAATTCTTTTTTATTTCCCCTTTACCTCCAAAATAATATGATAATACAAATTTGCAAGTAGCATTTTGAAACAAAAAACATAAAACTAAAGAATTATCAAAAAAATTATTATATTTTGAAAATAACAATATAAGATACAGGAGCAATTGCAAATAAAGTATTAATAGTACAAAAAAATCAGCAAACATTAAGACAAATATGATGATGAAAAATTTATTAGAAGCTCAAAATACTCAGGATAAAAAAATAGCTCATTATGAGCTAACCATGTGCTCTGAACAGGGACGTAGCTTTAGGGGGCGGAGGGGGGGAGCCTCCCCTCCCAATATGTTCAAATAGTAGGACGCCAGAGAAGGTTTTTGGGCGCCGTCAGGCGCCCATAAAAAAGGGTTTATCAGTAGTAAAAAGTAATTATAAAATAACTTTATTTTAAATGTAAAATTACAAAATGAGTTACTTTTTACATGCAAAACTTGTATAAGGTATTCAATTTTAGACCTGTAACTTCCACTACACCCCCCCCTTTCCCGAAGAAAATTTATACATCCGGAATGAAAAAATTTTAAAGCAGGAATTGTAATCAGTTGCAGGATAGAAGTACGATTATTTCCTTCTTATCTCGGTAGTTGTTGGTCATCCTTGGCAGTAGAAAGAAAGTGAAAAGAAGTACCTGGAGGAACTAGAAAAGTTCGCAAATATGTTCAATAGTAGGACGCCACGAAGTCAGTGGCATAGTGGCCAGAGCAACTGTCAGCCGCGCTGCAGGTCGAGAGTTCGACTCCCGACTGGACAAGTTTCACTCAGCCTTTCATTCCTTCGGGGTCGATGAAATGAGTACCAAGCTTGTTTGGGAATTAAACACCGAGGTTCTCGCATTTGGCAGACCACCTGACGGGGTCGTATGCTGCATAGCACCTCGGGGCCCAGGGTCGAGAAAACAGGGATGGGCAGAGTCGGCCCAGGTCCATCATGGATAGTATAGCCACAGAGATTAGTTTAGTTTAGTAGGGTGCCAAAGAAGGTTTAAGGGTGCCGTCAGGCACACACAAAAAACGGATTTAAATTACTACATTTATTTCCTAACAAAAACAATTTATATATATGCGGAAGAAAAAATTCCGGAAGCAGGAATTGTAATCAACTGCTGGACAGTAAATGTAATTTGATCCTTAGAAATACAATTATTTCCTTCTCGTCTAGATTGGTCACCTTTAGCAGTAGAAAGAAAGTGTGGAAACAACTGAAAGTGACAGTAATGGATGAGAACAGTTTTCCAATATATTCAAGTAGTAGGGCGCCATAGAAGGATTAAGGAAGCTGCCAGGCACCCTCAAAAGAAAGGGTTTAAATTAAAATTTCTATTCCCCAACAAAAACAATTTATACATGCAGAAAAGAAAATTCTGAAAACAGTAATTGTAATGAATTGCGGGACAGTAAGTGTAATTCTATTCTTCTTATCTCAGTAATTGTTTATCACCGTTGGTAGTAGAAAGATAGTGAAAAGACGTGGAAGTGACTGGAGGGGATTAGAACGGTTCACAAATATGGTCAAGCAGAAGGGCGCTACACAAGGTTTAATGGCGCCGCCAGGCATCCATAAAGAAATGATTTAAATAGTAGTTACAATTATTTGTACAAGCACTTTACTTTAAAAGGTAAATTATAAAGTAAGTTACTTTTAACATACCCTATTTGTATAAGAAATTTAATTTTAAAATTGTTATTACCTCTTTTCCCTAAAAAAACAATTTATATATACGGAAGAGATAATTCTGAAAACAGGAATTGTAGTCGATTGCGAGAGAGTAAGTGTAATTCGATCCTTAGCAGTTCATTTTATCCTTATCTCAGTAGTTGTTGGTCACTCTTTCTTATAGTAGAAAGAAAGTGGAAAAAGTTGAAATGACACGAGGGGGGGTTAGAACACTCAGAGAGGGTGGAGGTTGTCTAGAAGACTGCACGGGCCGAAATTTCTAACGCCAGACACGCCCCGATACAAAACAAACCTATTTTGGGTGGTTTTAAAAACCAAAAGCCTAAACCTGGAGCCTTTTAAAAATCAAAAACCCAGAACGTCTCAATTTTTACAAAAAAATCCGATTTTTCTTAACATATAATTAAGATTTTCTTTTAAAGAATGCTGCATGCATATTTATGCGAAATTTTTATAGTAAGATAAGGTGGTGCAAGAGTGCACGATGTACAAAAGTACGCAGAGCGATTATCTAATCCCAACACAGAGTTTTGCATTTACCTACAGTAATACCTGCATTTACCTACAGTCATTACATCGTTTACAACTGTTGCTAAATGCAAAACTCTGTTTTGGGATTAGATATTGTTCTGCGTACTTTTGTACACCGCACACTCTTGCAGCACCTTACCCTATAATTCAGACTATAACTACGCAATCTATAGAATACAGAATAGCGACATTAAGGAACACTTAAACTTAGACTTTTACATTCAAATAAAGACTCATTAAAAAAATTTAGTTTATAATAAATGTAACAAATGGTTAAAAAAAACATACATTTTGAAGCTGTATTGTAAAAGAATACATTTTTGATAATATTTCTTCGTAATTCATTAAAGTATATTTCCCAAGATTCCATTATCACTATTCTTTTTACAAAAAAAAAAAAAAAAAAAAAAAAAAATGTCTTGCCCGACACGTCCTAGTAACAATTAAGTCAAAGTCCAGCCCGGGAAAAGTATGTAGAAAAAATGTACGCCTGAGAATGTCCCGAGTCGACAAGAAAAAATAGGCCCGGGCTAAGACACAATGCAACTGCCCAATGTCGATCTCTACGTTGGGCATGTTAAATCTCTGTATTGTGCTATCAAACTAGCATCGGTTCGTGCAACACATTTACAACCTATTTTTGGTCCAACCAAGTCCATTGAAAAGTGTTCATATTTCGTCGTCTTAGTCCGATCCCTTTAAATTTGGTATAAATGAACATTCCTTACGCAAGTCACCTCGCCAGTCTAAGCTCTGAGAAGCCCTCATGTGCATCGCATCAAGCAGGACTGTCGTAAGCCAGTGATGCCGAAAAGCCACATTCTACTGGCCAAAGAAGAGCACCGCCGAACGCACGTCACTTTCCCTGCTCCCCAACACAATTGGACGACATGGTCGCAACGACAGTCAAACCTAAGTACTCGAGGATGAAGCGGCGTAGTTCGGGGATCACAACTCCGAGTCCCCCGAGAGCTTTGAGTGTACCAGACACTTATAGGAGCGCCGGGCCCTCGGTCATAACCCCAGATTTCCGAGATATGCTAAATGCTTTACCATGAGCTTCTGGACGTAAAAATCTACAGAGATAGGCACAGGCTCATTTCTTTAAAACTTGGTACATTGAGGTCCTCTTATTTTTTTCTTTTGATCTGCCCGGCCCGTTTGAATGTTTGACTTTATTTCGTCCTGTACCGGACTCCGGCCGTGCAGATGCAGACCTTTAAGGTTGTCATATAGCAATTCTGCTGAAAGAATCCTCTGAATAAAAAATTCCTCCGCCTAAAGTTTGAATTCTTTGAATTCCCCCCTTGTGCAAAATGTGACAACAGTGCATTCCGGTCATTTGGAGGATTGGAGACATGTGTTTCTTGAAGTGAATGTGTATATATATATATATATATAAACTGGTGTCCCAGGCACAAATGCCTCAAGAGTAAATAAACGGAAAAAATAAACTAGATACCTTTTTACAAAAATGAAAACAATAAAAAAATTTACGAAGGAAGCAGATTATGTAACTTAATTTATGAAAGATTTATTTTAAATTGTTGATGATTGAGCAGAATGTAAGAGCATTTACAGTTGTTTACTTTAGTTAAAGCTCAAATTCCTTCCAAAATATTACTTTTGACACATTCGTAAAATCATCATCACCTGTTCGCATATAAAATTTCACGTATTTTTAACCAGTTTTCTAAGAATCAAACAGCACTGGAATTTTTCTGTAAAAATCAAAATTGAAATTTTTAACAGGCTTTCGAGACGTGATAGTGAGAGAAGTGATGACCAGGTAACAATCAAGCTAAAATTCAGTGCGTGTTTCACATATTTAAAAAGTCTTTCAGGCCAGTGCCGGGAGGAAGAGGTAGCTTTCAAATTCCTCATTTTAAAAAAGCAAACTTATATTATTCAAACACACGAAGCTCAATTTAGTGGAAACCGAATATAGGAGATTCAATACTAATTTTTATCAATACTAAATCATTATGAATGAGAATTTCGCGAAATTAGTCAGCTTTATCCAAGCTGCTTTTATTTAAAGTAACTTATATTTGGCTGAGATGTATATGTATACAATCCACATGCCTTCTTACATGGAAATAGGCGAATACGTGTGTTATCGCGTCACAAATACAAGATCGTTTCAAAATGTTAGCCATACTAGAAATTCAAAGTGCTATAATTCAACCATTTTTTAAGATATAAACAAAAGAACAAATTTTCAGAAACAAAATCTGCTCCGGAATCTTTATATCAAGGCCAAACACATAAAAAAATCTTTTTCATTTTCCAATTTTTTAATACTTCATTTTAAATTTTAAATTTAATTTTTTTTTTAATGGCAACCCTTTTGAAACAAGATGGCGAATGAAGCTAGCCAACGAACTCGGTCGAGACATTGGTATGTACTAATGTACAGACCAAGTAACATCCAAATCGGTTCATAAATACGCTTGTTATCGCGTGACAAAAATCTGGTCGTTTTAAAATGTCAGCCACAATAGAAATTCAAAATGCTATAACTCAGCCATTTTTTTAGATATAGACCAAACAAAAAATGTTCCGGAATCTTTGTATTAAGGTCAAACACATACGAAAAAATCTTTTACATTTTCCAATATGTTGGTATCTCATTTTAAATTTAAAATTTTTAAAATTTTTTTAAATGGCCGCCATTTTGAAACAAGATGGCGGATGAAGCTGGCCAACGAACTCGGTCGAGATATTTGTATGTACTATGTACACACTAAGGTACATCTAAATCGGTTCATAAATACGCCTTTTATCGAGTGACAAAATTCAGGACGTTTCAAAATGTCGGCCACGCTAGAAATTCAAAATGCTATAACTCAGCCATTTTTTAAGATATAGACGAAACAAAAACTGTTCCGAAATCTTTGTATAAAGGTCAAATACATAAAAAAAAATATTTTTCCATTTTCAATTTTTTGGTACCACATTTCAAATTTTAAATTAAATTTTTTTTTTAAATGGCCGCCGTTTTGAAACAAAATCGCGGATGAAGCTGGCCAATGAACTCGGGTGAGACATTGGTATGTATTATGTACACACCGAAATACATCGAAATCGGTTCATAAATACGCCTTTTATCGCGTGACAAAATTCAGGACGTTTCAAAATGTCAGCCACGCTAGAAATTCAAAATGCTATAACTCAGCCATTTTTTAAGATATAGACGAAACAAAAACTGCTCCGGAATCTTTGTATAAAGGTCAAATACATAAGAAAAAAATATTTTTCCATTTTCAATTCTTTGGTACAACATTTCAAATTTCAAATTTAAAAAAAAAATTAAATGACCGCCATTTTTAAACAAAATGGCGGATGAAGCTGGCCAACGAACTCGGTCGAGACATTGGTTTATACTATGAACATACCGAATTACATCCAAATCGGTTCATAAATTGGAGAGTTACAGTATGACAAATGTCAGATATATATATATATATATATATATATATATGTGGATATATATATATATATATATATTGGTTGAGCGGGCAGATGTTAGAGTACGGAGGAGGGTGGTGTTGTCTGGATAATACGCAATGGTTAATTATTTATAAAAAAAAAGCGGGGCTCTTGTATTATTACTATTTTTTTGTTATGTATTTTATGTGGATGTTGATTTGATATTTTATATGTAAATTGGAGATTTTCATTAATATTATAATTAGCTTAATTATTCATTAATCTAATTTACAATTATTTGTTATTAAATTTTAATTTACTAAGGACAATATCATATTAATTACTAATAGTATGCCACTCTTAGTTTAATGTTTTTGAATGTCCCACATTCATACTTTATGGATTTTTATGGATGTCTGAAAATAATCCACATTCTATATTTGTGCTTTTTAAGTAATGGGATTTTAAGTATTATTTAACCTTCTATATACTTCCACATGTTTTTTATTTCCTGTTCATTTTATAAATATCTTATATATAATTCATTAAAAAATAATTTTTAAATTATTTTTAATAATTATTTATATTAATTATTACTGAATTTATTTTGTTTTATAGCATATAGCTATATGCTATATATTATCAATGTTCTAGCATTATTTAAACTCTTAGTTTAGTTTAAATAAGTTAGCTAATAGAATATATTGTATGCTTTTAAATTTTATTAACAATAATTTTAAATACATTGTGTGATTTATATTAGGTTTATAATTCTCTATATATAAGGATTTGTTTGGTTTTGCTGTTTAAACAGTTATTTACATTCAAAAGCTTGCAAATTTTTATCTTGCGATAGATGTTTAATATAATTAATAATAGATGGCAGCACCAAAATTGTCTCTTTCAGATTGCTCTAATTTTTAATTTTTCTAGCTCCATTTCAGTTATAATTTATACACCAGGGTGTTTTTTTAGCTAAATTTTGACGATATTGTTAAAGTGTTATCTATTAATTTAATAGTGCATTTTAAATAATGTAATTAATATCTATTTATTTTATATTAGATTAAATTTGTTTTACAAGGTATTTCAAATTTTATTTCAAAATGTATTAACTGCATCCTTTGGTATCATTTACTGTGATTTCTTAACTGTTTTATTCACCTTAATCTTTTTGATATACTGGTAAACATGTGCACATGGATTTTTGTAAAATACTGAAATATTAATCGGTATGATGTTTATTATTTATATTTTATATCCTATAAATATTTAAATACGTTTTATTGATTCTTCCATTTCATATTATTTGTTTCTATTCTGCTTTCATTTTTAATCAATTCACTTGATTTTAGTGGTTGTTCGGGCACAGGGGAAAATTAATTTTAGCTTTAGCTTATTTTTCCCACAGAAAACAACCATTTTGCTTATATCATTGAATTCTGTGCCCTTGATAACGTAATTCAATGTATAAGCTTTTCAATTTTTGTCGGTGTCCACTTTTTTTCTTTTTTTCTTCTTCCATAATAATTCTTATAATTTTTTTTATTTATTTATTTTTTTTAATACTTACAGCTTTAATTCATAATAATTGACGGTGGTAGGTTATGTTTAATCAATGGTTATATATATATATATATATATATCAACTTTTGAACGGAGGGTGGTTTCGGGGTCTGGGGGTCATGATCGATGAAAATATACCAAAATTTTTTGAAATCGCTTTCCTCCGAACGGCTGCAATAGGTAGCTTTTTGTAATGAAAGCTACCTAAAAGAAAATAAAGCTTTCTTGGTTCGTCGGTTCGTTTGTATTTGAATATGAACATCTGAAAGTTTGATGCATGTAGACATGAAATCAACATTCTAACTGTGTTGCATCAAACATTTTTGCATTTTCGAGAGGGAAAAAAGTCTAAAAAAATCCTTCTTAGAACAAAACTTTTTTAGAACAAAACTCATTTAGCACTTTTTTACTTTCTTCAAAAGTTTTTGTATTTGCTGCATAAATGTATTCAAATGGATTAATTTCTGCCAAATGTGGAGGACGGTAAACTTTCCAAAATTCACGGTATATCGTAGCAACTATACCCTTATAATAGATTATTTACAATGCTGTTTTGAGTTAATGAGGTATGTCTAAATATACTACCAAACTAGTTAGATCTGCCAGTCTCAAAACTTTCTTCTATCTCATACAGCTTAAATTTCAGAAAGTAGCTACATATGTTAATACTTCAATATTATTAGTTCAATACCGTCAAAAATTTGATTTTCATCTTAAATTTGTACTTCAATCAATTAACCGGAGTCAAAACGAGTTAATCTTGATCATGATATTTATTAAATTCAATAGTTTTTCGCTATTCTTTTGTACATCAGCTGTTTACGAGTAGCTGGCTTAGCAGGACGCGAGTTCCCGTCGTTGCACGAGCCGCCGATGGACAATAGAACTACAAAAAATCAAGAAAATTATACAATAATCGCTATTACAGAACCCCTTTCCTATCACAGAACAGAACAGGCGGAATATTTTTAAATTCAGGGAAGACCTGTTTGCCATAGCCAAAAACATACACAAAACATTTGGTTCAATTCTATGCATAACTTCATACCCTTTTCGATGGTAAAACAATGGAAATGGCACAGACATCGCTATTGCAGTGCCCCCCTCCCCGCATAATATTTCCATATTGAAGGAGGACCTGCTGGCCACAGCTAAAAACATAGCACGGACAGAGACGACGTTGCTGGGAAGGGGGGGGGGGGGGCGAAAAATGAAAATGATAAAAGGGCGCCAAAGTGAGGTCCCCCCCAATAAAATTTTCAAGCTACGCCCATGCCTAACGTGCGAGTACGTGCTCCTTGCAGTAAGATTAAAAGAATATCTTAAGATGGACTCTTTTGGCTGATGGATTCTTTTTCTGAATCATGGACATTGTATACTGAACACCTTAACCAATTTTTCATCGCAAATGGGATTGATTAAGTGGATCGCAAGAGAGCTATTTTCCTGACAATCGTCGGCACAACTACGTATGCATTAATCCGAAATCTCCTGTCACCAGCGGCGCCGACTACAAAGACACTTAAAGAAGTAATTAATGTGCTAAATTTGCACTTCGACCGGACAACTTCCGTGATTGTAGAAAGGTACAAATTTAATAGCAGAGTTCGACGCACCGGCGAATCAGTCGCAAATTTCATTGCAGAGCTACGTAGCTTGGCAAAGCATTGGAATTACAGCACATCGCTAGATGGAATGTTGCGTGATCGGATCGTTTGCGGAATTCAAGACGAAGGAATTCAGCGAAAACTACTTGCGAAAAGCGAGCCAACCCTAAAGAGGGCCACAGAGATTGCGGTGATGATGGAGATTGCGACTAGGGACGCAATCAATCTATGGATGACATCCGGTTCCGGTTCTGAAGTAAACAGAATTCAAGCGAGGAAATATAATGCAACGAAAAGTCTAAATCCTCATGTGACATGCCAGAATGCTGAAAAATGCGATCGATTTGGAGGTAGTTACGTGGCTAACAAATGCCGTTTTAGAAATTCAGCTTGCCACGCTTGTACAAAAGTAGGCCACATCGCTAAAGTGTGCCGTTCTCAGAAGAAAAACCCGGGAGCTCGGGTGCATAATTTGCTAGTGGAGGAAGCAGAAAATAAAGTGCTACCAGTCTATACACTATTCAA
Source organism: Maratus speciosus (assembly GCA_963932465.1). Classification (NCBI taxonomy): domain Eukaryota; kingdom Metazoa; phylum Arthropoda; class Arachnida; order Araneae; family Salticidae; genus Maratus; species Maratus speciosus. Next base: position 6,185,892 of record OZ010799.1, on the reverse strand, counting down.
CATATAAGGGATGGAAGAAACCTAGCCACCTGCTAAAGTTGAATGCTTACTCCAAGGCAAGCCATTCATTTTTGAAGTAGATTCAGGTGTCTCTTTTTTAGGTGCGTTCGTAATTATATAAATACGTAGCACCTATAGTCGTCGTTCAGTCCGTCTGTCCGCATGTAACAGAGCAAAAACTACCCAACCGAATAGTCTGAAATTTCAAATATGTGATTGTTGCAAAATTTTGTCGAGCCATTTCAAATTTTAGGAAAATCGGATGTATAGTTTAATTACAGGGACAGCCAAAAGTTTTTCTTTACATTACGGCCAATGGGAAAAATTATTGCAAGTGCATTTTAATGATATTACAGCCTTCCGAATGGTCTGAAATTTTAAAGATATAATTGTTGCAAAATTTTGTTGAGCTATTTCAAATTTTAGGAAAATCGGATGTATAGTTTAATTACAGGGACAGTCAAAAGTGTTCCGAAAAAATAATTGGAAGTGCATTTTAATGATGTATCAGACTATGCACGTTATGAAGTGCAAAAAATTATACATTCAGTACAATATGGGGTGCAAAAAATAATTTTAAAACTAGTTATAGCACGAACGCACCTCATTTGCCACGTTTGACGAACAATTTCCAACTTGTCTTTAATGCCATTATGTGTATTTAATAGTGTAAAAGAATATTTCCCTCCTTTGGAGCCAACTGCAATTAACGTCTATTCTTACACAGAGCATCCTATTGAAGTGATTGGAATGGCACAACTTAATGTGTCCTATGAATCAAGATCTTGCTTATTACCTTTGATGATTGTTGGGCAAGGAAATATTAATTTAGCAGGCCGTAACTGGATTTATCCATTGCAGTTGATGAATATTTTTAAAAACCCAAACCAATCTTATGCCACAAACAATGTGCCAACTCCAGAATTGATGTTACATAACCTCTTAGAAAGATTCAAAGATTTATTTTCACCAGAATTGGGTATTGCAAAAGACATCAAAGTGCATTTAATAAAGAAAGATTCTGCAACACCTAAATTTTTCAAAGCATGTCCATGTCCAATCCCTTATGCTCTTTCAGACAAGGTTAATCATGAGACAATTTGCGTCGTTAAGGAAGGCATTCTTGAGTCGGTGAAGACTGCAGAGTCTGCAGCACCAACCGTGCCTGTGTTGAAGCGTGGCGAACGCATCAAAATATGCGGTGACTTTAAATTGACAACCAACAAGGTTACTGAATTGGAGCAATATCCACTGCCGAACATCGAAGATTTATTTCCCCAGCTTTCAGGCGGAGTTGTTTTCTCTAAACTGGACCTTCGTGATGCCTACTGCCAGTTGCAGCTAGACGAAGAGTCTAAAGATCTAGTCGTAATTAATACTCATAAAGGGCTCTTCCGCTACACTAGAGACCCTTCGGAGTAGACTCAGCTAGCAAGGGCGGCGCCAGAGGGGGGTCCGGGGGGCATATGCCCCCCCGTCGGGCATACCTGGACCCCCCGTCGGGGTCAAATTTAATCGTAGTCGGGGAAATTTTTTTTGACCTGAGTGTAGAGTCCTGCCTCGGGTCGAGTAACCCGATTTTTCCTGCACACGACCCGAGTCGTGTCGAGTCGGGTGCAGCTTAATTTTTTAAAAAAGATCTTAGGTTAGTTTGTAGAAAACCTGACCCAAGGATAAGCTTGCCGCTGATTTTTTAAGAGTTTAATCTAAATTAAAATTGTATTCCTTAGTCTGCGACTAGAAAATTTAAGAATTTAACCACATGTCGGTTAAAGTCTGTCGTCACAACGGGATGTTACCGAAAAACTTACACGTTTTGTTTGTAATCCATGCGCACTCCTATTTAATGTTTATTTGATTAACCGCAAACTTAGACAACTAAAAGAAATACGTTTTCAAGAGCAGACAGGACGTGGAAATTCATCTGCTCACTTCGATCTTCTTATTAAAAAGCGTAGCGTAAGTATTTTTTTTTTTTTTATAAATGAATGAGTAAATAAAAAGAGAGTTTTATATAATTATTCAAGCAGCTTTGTATCAAACTAAAAATTCCTTCTTTGTTCATTAATTTCAATATACAATAGAATCTCATTTTATAATAATATGGATGTTAATCTCTAATATATAGAAGAGAAATGGAAGGTATAAATGAGAAAATAATTGCAGTAAACTGTCTAAGGCGGAATCGATCGGGACCGAGAAATTTTACCGTAATAGACAATATTCCGCCTTAGACAAATTTTATTCTATGTCTATGGATTCGCAGGGACTTGAAAATCTTTCCGAGTTAGACAGATTTCCGTCTTACACAGAGTCCGCCTTACAGAGAGTTTACAGTATATACATAGATAACTTCATTGTAAACTGCGGGAAGATGTATTTTATAGCAACAACTAAAATCTTGCATCGGGTCAGATAACCCGATTCTACCCGAACGTGTTGACCATTGGCTCTAAAATTTTGCTGCGGATCATGTTGATTGTGTTTCCATATTCGGGTCATCTCAGATTAGAGTTTGGGGAGTCAATCCGAGTTGGCCAAATTTTTCCAAAGAAAAGTCCAGAATATTGTTTCAAATAAAAAAAAAATACTTGTATATGAATGAGTATTCATTTATGTATTCATATGCATTCATTTTTCGGAATATAAAATTGATTTTAGAAATATGATTGCAGACTACTTTCCTGAATTGTTTTAAATTATGGATTGATTTTTTTTTTATTGCATGCTTAGGATCAAGTTGCAGGTTCGACAAAAAATATTTTGTCGATTTCGGGTCGGGCATAACTCGAACCGTGCAGGGTTGTAATTAACAATTCGTGTTTAGGGTCGTAGGTTCGTATTTAGGAATTAAAAAAAATCGTGTAAATCAGAATACCGACTTTACTTGATAATTTAAACTTGATTGTATTATTAGACAGAAAGATTTTAATTAATAACTTTAAAAGTTTGGCCCGTTATAAAAGCTAAAAGTTCGACCCGAGCCTGGCCCGGCAAACAGTTAAAATCTCGGCCTGAGTCCGACCCAGCCCGACAGAATTTCTACAAAACATGTATTTTTACTTTGATTTTGTTAAAAAGAGGAGTTTCTGACCAAAAATACTTATTTTAGCTTTCTTTTTCATGTTTATAATCTTCGTTTTTAAAGATGCGCAAAAGGTTGCGATATACATTTTTTAAATGAATCTCTATTAGCATGTAAATGGTTCAGCTATTATTAATATCGTTAATCAAAAAATTATGTAGTGAAGACTTAAAATCTGAAAAATGCTATACTGTAAAATCTTCTAAGACGGAATCGTCTCGGAAAGAAGAAAATGCGTTATAAATAAGTTCCCTTCTTAGCAGGTGTAAAAGTATTATATTCTTTTCTCACGTATTAGTATATATTAATTTTGCATGGATCAACGAATTTTTCCGTATAATACAGGATTCCGTGATAGGCTAGTTCTTTTTCACACATTTTATTGTATTTTAATATTATTACCTAGAAATCGACTATTCTTTAAAACGAATAAACTTTAATGTTTAATTGTAGAATGTCAATTTAAAAATACATATACTTTTTGCAAAAATTTTTGGGCCGGTCCAAATTTTACTGATTTTTGCACGGACCCGGCTATGCCGAGACAATGATTTTCATATGGGCTAGATCTAGACTGGAACTGAAAATATCGGCTTATGAAGACCTAGGAAGAATGAAACCTGTCCTGTCTCGGTACGGAAAAAAAGAAGTTAGGCCCGGCCCGATCCTTCAGAAAAAAGTAAGGCCCGATCTCGGCCCGGAAAGAGTAGTTACTAGGCCCGGGTGCCATGAATGAAAATAGGCCCGACCCGTGCAGACTTCTGAAAGTTTGGCTGTTTCAAAATAAGCATAAATTTTAAGATTTTTTTTTAACATCAACAAGATTTTGTTTTATGCTTGAGCTGATATTAAAATAATGAACTTTTACCTTCTAAGCTATTTTACAAGTTTTCCTTTAGCTTACATTTTTCTTGAGAATTTTGTATTTCAGTTTTAGTCTCAGATTTAAATTCTGTATATTATCAGAAGTTAGAGGACCACGCTGGCTGGTTTCGATCAATATACACTCTAAAAAAAAAAAAAAAAAAAAATACGTGAGTTGCAGGCATTTCTTCAATTGCTTTTATTATTATTAATATTGAAACACGAAAATTCCTGTTTTGATTTGCCCATCTCCCCCCAAAATACAGAAAATTCATTAATCTAACGTAAAAATTACCTGAAGTTGCATTTTCGTCAAATCCCAGGGGTGTTCTCGTAACTGATCTGCATGTTACTTTTTTGTGTTAGAAATTGATTTTTCACGTATGTCTCTTTTGCTCCAAAATGCGAACTGAAGCTCATTTTTTTTTCAAATAATAGAAACTTGTTGCCTGTGCTTTTTACGTTTGACGAATTGTTTTCTTGAGAGTGTACGTAATAAATAGGTAGTGTACTTTTTCGAAAACGGCTGAAATGCAAAATAACGAAAAAATAAAACGTCGTTTTTATGAAGTGAGCATTATTGTCATAAAATTACTGTTAATTATTTAAAAAACTCTAGTTCGACTAATTAATTTCACACCATTCCTTTGTGGATAAAGTATAATTCACATACATTCAATACGAAGAAAGGAAGCTATTTAATACAGCAACCTGTTAAGATGGAACGACAAAGAATCGGGAGAACTTTCCAATTTAGACAGGTTTTAATCTTAGAAAGTACACTGTTCCGTTATAATTACATAGTACTGTTTTAGCAATATCGCGAAAATTTTCAATTTAAAGCATTATTCCATTACACTGGTTCCGTTTTAACAGGTTTTATTGTAGTGTTTAGGATGTCCCGATTTTCAAGCGCCTCTACCGCTTATTTACTCTCTCTGTCCCGCTTTTTTGCGATACTAGATCTGACAAATCTAGAGAACCTACAATGGGTTTCTCTAGACAACACTACTTACCAGACAAGTTCAAGTTAGCCAGTGTTGTAGTCGTAAAAAAAGCAGAGAGTATACGGTATAGGCAGAGAGTATACGCTGATGAACGTTTATAGCTAGGGAATACGCTAACGCTAATGCTTATTTGATAAACAGAGGGAATACGCTAACGCTAATGCTTATTTGATAAACAGAGGGAATACGGAGCTTCTTAAAAAAATCCGCTTAAAAAAACCGCTTTAAATGTTTATTTTCTACATAAAACACAGAATTCATATTAGAGATATGATTGCAGACTATTTTTTCATAACTGTATTACGTTATTTATCTTTTTTGTGACGAGTCGGATTCGGGTTGAAGTGTTTTTGTTTAGGGTCAATAGAAAATTTCTTGTCGGGTTCAGGTCGGATTTTGTGACAACGGCAATATTTGGTAGGTTTCGGATTGACTTTATGTTGAAGTTTGGGTCCGGTATAACACAACCCGCGCAGGAATCTATTTCAGATGAAAAACTACACGTATTTGAATATGAATGACTTCTTATATGTTTATTTTTCTACATAAAAGGTTACATTAATATTGGAGATATGATTAGAGACTATTTTTCTATAATTGCATTATATTTTGGATCAATTTTCTCTGATTCCGGGTTTCAGGTTGGGTTTGGAATTATTTTGGGTTCGATCGGGTTGCGGGTGGACGGAATATTTTTGATTGGGTTCGGTTCGTGTTGCAGCTTGGTTTTAAATAAAATTTGCAGGATTGCAAATTTTATTTGTTACCCGGGACGGACCCTAGTTAGGTGTAACGTTTAACTGCTAGTTTTCACGAGGACACTTTCACTAACAAATTTAAATAATTATAAATTAAAATAATTTTTTATCACTTCATGCGTTTTCGATAGAGATTTGTCCGCTGATTTTTTTCAGTTACGTCCGACATTAAAATACAGGATCAACCCGGCCTGAACACGAACCGAGTTTCGAAAAAAATTGGTTACCACCTTACATGATGTGGGACTCTTGTTTCTAGACCTTTGCATTTTCTTAAGGGGCGGGTGGTCCGCAGGGGTCGACTCATAACCGGAGAGCTGTTCCATACTTTATCGCTCACACACTGCTGTGTATGTGCCATATATGTGCAAGTAAAATCTGTAATATTCAATGACCTCTTATTGGGACGTTGCTGGGTGGAAGATGAGGAAGAGTACGAAGCAGAGTTTTTCCTTTCGGGTAATACTCGAATCGAAAGTGTGGAAACTTTCTCTTGCAGATTGGTCCGCCTATAAAGATTAGGTGACTAGTGAGGTGCTTCAAAAATAACTTTAAGAGCTTTTTTTCACTTTATTTATCTGCAATATTCTTTGACAGGCTTCGAAATTTATATTTCGAATAAAAATCTTTTGTCCCTCTGCAATTCATCTCTAATTTAAATCGCACTGTGAGTGTTACAGATCTGCGTGTTTTGTGATGTGCCAAAATGCAAAAATTTTATGTTTTTCAAGTGATTAAGCAACATATTCCATCTGTTATTTAAAAAACGAAAAAAATCAAACAAAGAAATATTTTATTGTTCAGTTACTCCACTAATAAAGGAGAAAAGTTACCACGACATTACCGTACGGAAAAAAATTCTGAAGTCCAGTGAATACAGTCCGGTCTGTCCCGAATCTACAGAAGAAAAAAAATTAAGACCCGAATGTGTCACAGGAAGAATGAAGTTCAGGCCCGGACCAACTTTTCAAAAGCTAAAATTTAGCCCGAGCCTGTACCGAGTTTTCAAATAAAATTAAGCTCGGCCCGAGTCTAATGAAATAAACTTTCACCGATCTCGGGCTTCGGGACCAGTGTTGAATTCAGGGGGTGGCTCGGAGGGGACATTCCCCCTCAGAGCAATGAGATGTCCCCCCCCCGGAAGATTTGAGATTTTGTGTTTTTAATGGTCAAAAAGTGCAATCCCCCCCCCCCCCCCCCGGAGAAAAGTGTCTGAATTTAACACTGTTCGGAACAGGCCCGGGCTCGTGGAGACCTCTAATATATATTATGAATTCGGCCCCCCTGTCGGGGATACTGTACCCCCCCGTCGGGCAAGTCCTGGCGCCGCCCCTGTCAGCTAGAGAAATTGACAAAATTCTGCATGGTCTGAAGTCTGCTTGCTATCTTGATGATGTTTTTGATGTTTTAGTATTCGTGAAAGATGAAGCTGAACATCTACAGAACTTGATGGCTGTTCTAACACGTTTACAAGAAGCCGGAATGAAGCTCAACTCTGATAAATGTGAATTTTTGAAGTCGTCTGTACCTTGATCATCGGATTGATAAGGAAAGACTTCATCCACTGAAGTCTAAAGTGGACGCTGTGGTCAAAGCACCTGATCCAAAGAATATTGATAAGTTATGTTCCTTCATCGGACTGATTACTTATTATGGTAGTTTTTACTAAACATGGCCACCCTGCTAGCTCCATTATATGAGTTGTTGAAAGTTGTCCATTATATGAGTTGTTTAGTATATAACATTTTGTTGTACATGCTTTGTTATAGAATTAAGTGAAATGTTCTATAATCAGGCGAAACCAATTCTGAATGATTAGCCTTTTAAAAAAGTTAGATAATTTTTGAGGAATAGTTTTAGTATATTGCATATCCGTCTATCGATCATAGACCAAATCCTACTGTAAATGATCAACTAAAAAATTAGGCCTTAAACAGCCGAAATTTTATCTTACACATTAAAGAAAATATAATAGCGCAGTGATGATCGTATCGTTTTCAGCTATACGGAAGGACATTTGAGATAAAGATACATGTTGCTTTAAAATAGATGATCAAATTCACCCATATATTTCCTTTAATTAAAGATTTGTTCGGAGAATTTACCAGCAGCGGGAGAAATGTGCTACTCAGATAAATAAGTGATCGCTAAAACGAAAAAACCAAAAATACTTTTCCCTGTATTGCTGAGAAATCTAACAAATATACTAAGAGTTAAAAATATATTCGTGTTTCAAATTAAAAACGATTTTTATTTATGCACTATTAATGGGCAGTATGCCAGGCATCTTTAACACATGTATACAAAGATCCAGTGCCGATAATTTTTAAATGGAAACTCATATTTCCATTCATAAAATTCAAATCCGAGCCGTGTTCAATTGGGATGTCAGTCATGAAATTTTGTTTAAAAAAGGAAAAAGCTTACCCTGAAAAATAGTAGCTTTAATTTCTATGTAATATAAATCGTAGAAAAATCGTATTTTATATAACCATATTCGATATAAATTGTAGAATGTTATTACTGCATTTCAGGTATTAAAACATTTATCTAAAAGATATAATTAAAGGTACAGAATTACAGAGAAATATGAAATAAATTGTAGCAGCCAGTTTTTAGAACCAGTTTGAAATCGTTGTTGAACCAGTTGTTTTTATTGACGAAATTGACGTCATATACAGCAAACGATTTTTTTTTTATCTTTATCGTTTTCCTTTATGGATTTCTTGATATTGAAACGACTTCATTAAAATATATTTTTTAACTTCGGAAACATTCAACTAAGGTACTACGTCATTTAAAAATATGTTTAGTTAAAGTTTTTGCATAAATATATGAAAAATGTGCATTTTCTTCTCAGAATGACGTCAATTTCAAAAACAGCAAAAATATAGTGAGACAACCCGAATTTTTATTGCCTTATAAAACAAAGTACTTGAGTTATCAATTTTTTTTTTTTAAATTATTGAGCAGTTTTTTAGATGTGTGGTAACAGGAAAGAAACTATTGAATTTGAAAATTTAAAAGGAGATATTTCTACAATGTTAAATTATGAAAGATGATAGAAAAAAGGGATAGATATTGGTCTGATGATTTTTTAAAAGTAGACAGTGATCTTTTCCACGTTCTAAAACGTATGTACATGAAGTTTCGTGCAAATCGGTCTAAAATTGAAGATTTGTATAAAGGACATACACACAGAGAACGGCTTTTATATATATAGATAACGAAAGAACAAATAAATTAGTATAACATTAATAAAAATACAAATAAAACGTCAAAATAAAAATCACTTGATGGCGTAAGCATGTGTAACTTCCTGAAAGTCAAGTGAATGTAACATTTACGATCAACCATTATTGGCATTTAATCTTATAGTTTGGCGATAGATTTTTGGTTGTTGGGAAAATCAAGTATTACCGTTTTAATTTACCATTCGAAAAAAAAAAAAATTCTAACTGGCGAGTTAAAAAAAAAAAGCTATTGGCGAGATTTGCACCCGGCTAACATAAAAGTACCAAGAATTCTTTGCGATCATGGCAACTTATGTAGTTTTATTCGAAAAAATAATTTTGATTCTTTAATCAAAATGGAAACCTTTCTAGTAAAAAGCGAAGGAATCAGACCGTAATTGTTTATGGCAGTTACATGACTTGGACTATTATAATACAGGTGAAATAATGGCGATATAATAATATTTGGCGACTTATCACCTGTGGCTGGCTAACATAGGCAAATGTCGTACAAAAAAATTTTAACAATGCGAAAATTTGTTTTTATATGAGTTATATATAAAATTACTTTAAATGAGTTATATATATAATTTATATTATGTTATATGAGTGCGTCAGGTTATAACGAATTTTTACTTTCTTCTGTCTTTACAAGAAGAATTGGATTCGAGAAAAAATTTCGCTTCTCAACGGACTTATACGTTTTCGAAGGTCTTGAACACGGTTTTTAGAAAATGTCATCTGTGAGTCTGCCTGTCTGTATATCACAATATATATTCCAAACGGAAAAGTCAAAAACATATATTAAAATATTTATTTGCTTAAAAGACGTTACTAAAAACTGATTAAAAATATATTTAAAGCCTATAATGACATGTTTCAACTCCTTTATTGAGTCGTCATCAGAATGTATAACAGAAATTACAAATGCAATGCATATGAAAACCAGAAAAAAATTCATCGAATACAAGTAAACATACACTGCTCAAAACAATTAAAGGATATTGCAGTTTTAGGTGGATTTTGTATCTGGTAAACTGTTTAGCTGATTGATACATGGTCGACAGACATAGTAGGTTATATGAGAATAAATTACACATGTTTGGCAGAAAAAAATGCATTTTATTGCGCATTTGTGTACTAAAGGAAAAAAACACAACTTGGGCATATGAGAAAAAAAGAATAAGAAAAGGTGTTTTCTTCAAAAAAAATCATTTTCAGTAGGGGGTATGGTTTCCACGGGCGGCCAGCAACGTTGAACACCTTTGAGGCTTGGACTCAATGAGGCTATTAATGACGAGTTGGGGTATTCTGCCCCACTCTTCCAGAAGAGCTCTTTCCAGTTCTTGGAGAGTTTGTGGGGGTTGTTGGCGGCCAGAAACTCGTCTTCTTAGAGCGTCCCAAACGTGCTCGATTGGATTCATGTCTGGAGATCACGCTGGCCATTCCATTCGAACGATTTCTTCCTCGAAAAGGAAATCCTCCACCAGGTTTGCACGATGTGGCCTGCAGTTATCGTCCATTAAAATGAAGTTATCTCCGATTGCTGCAGCGTAAGGGACTACAATAGGCCTGAGGATCTCATCCCTATATCGGCGACCAGTCAGAGCTCCATCTCGAATGATGTAGAGGTCAGTGCGCCCGTCAATGGAGATGCCACCATACACCAACACTCCTCCACCGCCAAATCTGACACTTTCGTGCACGAACGCAGGATTATTCCTACTGCCACGGTCCCTCCAGATGAAAATACACCTATTATCCGGATGCACAGAAAAACGGGACTCGTCAGAAAACAGAATATTGCTCCATTCATTTTTCCTCCAGTTGACATGCTCGGTTGCCCACTCCCTGCGGTCGCGACGATGCCTTGATGTTAATCTAACACATACCATCGGTCGGCGAGCATACAGACCTACAGCATGGAGCCGGTTTCGGACAGTCTGAGTTGAAATCGTGGTGCCTGTAGCCGAGCGAAGGTGTTGTTAGAGAAGAGTAGCGTTCATGGTTCGGTGTCTCCGAGCTGTTTACGCTAAATACCGATCTTCATTGGGCGTTGTTGCCCGTCTACGACCTTGCCCTGGTCTTCGGCCTGCACATCCACTCTCCAAAAAACGGTTCCAGATCCTGGAAATGACACTTTGTGACACTCCAATGGCTTGCGCTACTTCGGCTTGAGTTTGGCCCCCTTCTAACCTACCAACAATTCTCAAAGCTTCTGAATCTGTCAAATGACTTCGCTGAGACATCGTACTCATCGAAACAAAGCAATCACTGAATGCCGATCACCCTTGTCTTCATTCTCTTTTATCCAGTTGAAATTCAAATTTCATTCGCTGCCGCTGAAGCGACGTTTTTTTTGACGTCGAACTCAAAATTTGCATACTCAACAGTTTGAAAACCAGAAAAATTTGCATTTGTGATTCTCTTCTTCTATTTTCGGCAAAAAAAAATTCGTTTATATCTTTATTTTATATAAAACTTCAAATATCCTTTAATTGTTTTGAGCAGTGTATAACGCCCCCTACATTTTCGATATTGCACGTGTTCCTTCTATGTCGCCATTTTGCAAATTGTCCAACCGCTCATCAGAATGTATAACAGAAATTACAAATACAATGCATATGAAAATAGGAAAAAATTCATGGAATACGAATGAGCGGTTGGACAACTTGCCGAATCGCGTCATAGAAGGAACACGTGCAATGTTGAAAATGTAGGAGGCGTTATATGTTTACTTGTATTCGATGAATTTTTTTCCGCTTTTCATATGCATTGCATTTGTAATTTCTGTTCTAGGGTAAGGTGCCCTATTATCGTCCCCCAGTCACTTTTAGGTCCTTAGAAGTTGTAATTTTCAGTGAAAATCTACCAAATTTGGATTTTACATAGACTAACTACCCACGCACATAGAAACATAGGCAAATGTCGTACAAAAAAATTTGAACAATGCGAAAATTTGTTTTTTCAAAAGTATCTAAAAAATGCAAAAGAAAAAAATGGTCTCAATTTCGTCCCCCCAAACATCCAATACGCCGAGTCTTAACTTATAACTAAATCAAACTTTATTTCTAAATGAGTAAGTAATTTAATTTACATTAAAATAAGGCACAAAGAAACGTACTAATTATCAGTGTACGAATAACATAAACGAAACATTTGCCATCCAAACATAAGGAAAAAAATTGAAAAAAATGTCATGAAAAAGCATTCCTAATTTCGTCACCGGGACGAAAATAAGAACTGCAAGGGGGACGAAACTGGTACCACGCTATTTCCCAATATGACGGAGCTTCAATTCCCGTAAGCTGAACTGAGCGTCCTAAAGCTCACTGTATGCTACTGTCAGCATCTTACCAGAGTAAAATATATGCAATGAATAAGAAATAAATATCAACAGTGCAGTAAGTAACGTTCTACAAACGATGTAATAAGAACTCGGGTCTTCTAAAAATAGGAAATTTGCCGTCTTTTATTTATGTATGTCTCTTGGCGAACGAAACTTTCAACACTGACCCCTTTTACCTCCCGCCCCCTCCCGTAAGGCATGGTGACGTCACGGCGACGTCGTTGTGAAGTCACACTGTGATTTTGTGACCGTCGATGTGACGTCACGTGACGTCGATGTGACGTCATAGTGACTAGAATGCGAGGTCGTTATGGCGTTTTAGAGGTCGTTTGTGACGTCACATTGTGACCACTCTGTGAAGTCACGGTGTGACAAATTTGTGAAAAGTGTGTCATTTGTGACTATTTTGGCATTAGCTTTGTGACTAACCTGTGACGACAGCGACAATGCTTTGACGTCACACTGTGACTAATTTGTGAAATATGTGTCATTTGTGACGAACTTGTCATAAACAATGTGATGATTTCAAATGAAAATCAAATTTCAAATTAATTGCTTAAAAGGGCAAAGGCCAACATAGAGAACAAGATTCCAAGCCGGGACTCGAATCCGGGCCATCAGTGTAGCGCACTGACATTCTACCGACTAAACCACATGGAACGAGACCCAGCCTGGAAAATTTCTTACTAGTACATGTTGGCAAGGCTACAAACGCAGCACAAGATGGAATATTTATCGTGAGCCGCCAACATCGGGTAAACAAGAAACTTAATTAAATCCAGCATCGATTCAAACTATATAAATACTTGGAAATTTTTCCATAGAGAACCATTCGCCTTGCATACAATATTTCAAATAAAAATCAAATTTCAAATTAATTGCTTAAAATGCAATTTTAATTTGAAATTTGATTTTCATTTGAAATATTGTATGCAAGGCGAATGTTTCTCTCTGGAAAAATTTCCAAGTATTCATATAGTTTGAATCGCTGCTGGATTTAATTAAGTTTCGTGTTTGCCCCATGTCGGTGGCTCATGATAAATATTCCATCTTGTGCTGCGTTTGTAGTCTTGCCAACATGTACTAGTAAGAAATTTTCCAGGCTGGGTCTCGTTCCATGTGGTTTAGTCAGTAGAATGTCAGTGCGCTATACTGATGGCCCGGATTCAAGTACCGTTATGGAATTTTTTTCACTATGTTGGCTTTTGCGCCTTTTAAGCAATCAATTTGAAATTTGATTTCCATTTGAAATATTGTTTGCAAGGCGAATGTTTCTCTCTGGAAAAATTTCCAAGCATTAATACTGTGATGATTCTTGTTATAAACACTGTGATGAATTTTAAAATAAAGTTTTGTTTGAAATATACAATATTATCTTTTTACCGTACTTTTTAGCAATGTATCGCTATTTTGGAGTTCTATTCTTCTAAAATACTTTTAATTTTTACACTGAAAAAAACAATGCTTATCAACTGGCATCCTTTTTTATTAAGTTCTAAGCTTGATCTTGAGTTCAAGCTTTATATTAAGAACGTTTTGTGTGTTGTGATTTGTTATTATTTTATTAAATACGAACATGGAGTCTAACGGATATTAATACATTTCCTATTTAAAGAAGAATAAGATAAGCCATATTTATTTAAATTTTTTATTCCCGTGTATATTGTATTTTGTTAATATGAGCTAAATAGATTTGGTATGATTTATAGGAAATGACTGATCTGGGAAATAGAAAAAACAAGTAAGAAAAATCATGCGTTAAGCATAGATTATAAAGCACTTTCCAACGCTTCCTGAATGCTTTAACTAGACATCGTAATTTAAGGAAATAACGTAAATAAGATAACTAAGCAAATATTTTAGAAAACGCATAAAACATTTGAAAAACTGATTTCAGCAGTTACCGTTCATAGCCAAATATGTTTTCCAATTCTTTTGAATAGCCCTGTATTTAATCTGTAGGTTGATATATACTAGTATATAATGTGAAAATTTAGTTTAGCAAGAAAATGCATAACAGGTTGAAATTCTCATTCAAAAATTTATACTAATATATAAAAACATACTTGAATACTTTTGTACACCCCTGTAGTTTACCTAGAATCTTTATTACACGCCACTATTTAGTTAAAATTTAATTCAAATTAAAACACTCTTAAAACTGCTGAAATCACATTTCCAGAAATTATAATTTATAGACGGCCATATATCCATTTCCTTGCGTGACCCTGCGTATCACTTTATCCATATTCTACAAACATTTCTTAGTAAATTAAATGCAGTTCAACATAAAAATCCATAACTCATCTAAAAAACACCTTTAAGCAATTTGCGCCCATACCCCTTAACTCTTACGTATACTTTTGTGTAGCCTTGTATATGAATTATAGCTTTTATATACCCCATATACTATGCATAAATATAGTGGATCATAAAAGCGCATATTATAATTAAAAATGCATTTCCAGCAATTATCGCTAATGAACAGTACAATATCAACTTTTATAAATATCATAAATTATAAATATTTTTTTATAAATATTATAAATATCAAATTTTAAAAAGTATAGTAAAGCAGTTTAATCTATAAACTTGTTATCAGGCATGAAAAACACTTTATTTCAATGCTTAATTGTTATATTTTATTTTTTAATGCGAAGTATCGAACGTGTATCGAAAACGTAGAAAATGAGTTTACAATCGAAGAAAATTTAATAACTGATTCTGAATGTCTACAATTCAGGGCCGAAACTAGCCTTTTTGGCGCCCGGGGCAAACATGGATTTTGGCGCCCCCCCCCCCCCCCCCTCCACCACAAAGTAAATTTACAAAAAAGAATTTTACTAAATATCTAACAGACAACCTATTTTTAAATTTAAAATATATAAAACTGAACTACGTAATCAGCTTTGTCAAACATTGATCCATTAAAATCTTTGAAAAGTTATTGAAAAGAATTGCATTTTAATCTTTTTAAACTTTTTTTTTTTTTTTTTTTTTGCATAGTCTAAATGAGGTCGATATCTAAAAAAGAAAGGTTTTACTAAGAATTTTACTCTGTGCATTCCCCTTCCCGTTGTCCTGGGCAGTCAGCGCCCATGGCAAGACGGGAAAAAAAAAAAAAAAAAAAAAAAAAAAAAGGAAAGAAAGGAAGCTCAACACAGTTCAGCGGAAAAAAAACAAACAGCTTTCATGGAATTTTTTTATCTAGACTGAGGGGTCACTTCTCCTTTGGTAGTTATCCGTAGTGGACAGTAGGGTGTCCCACAATAGAGACTGACCTTGAAAAACGGTAATGATTCTCCCTCGGATTCTCCTCACAGGAAGTGATTTAAAAGATAGAAAGCAAACGCATAGGCATGATACTTTGAAATTTTGTATTGTAATGAATCTTTTTATCTATTTGTAAAGTTTAATGCATTTGGTTCAGTTTTCCTTTTAAATTTTCCAGCTGCGAGACATTTTTATACAAATTTCATAATATATATATATATATATATATTCTTGTGTCAAACGTCAAACAAAATCTTCATTTTGGCGCCCCCTTCACCTCCTGTTAAAGCGGCGCCCGGGGCACGTGCCCCCTCTGCCCCCCCCTAGTTTCGGCCCTGCTACAATTAAATGTTTGATTAAAATCACGAACAGCAAAAACGTGCTTACATACAATTTAAAAAAATAAATATACCAATTTGAAAAACACTATATAATTAGTATTTATAATTGTACTATTAAACAACAACAAAGTACAATAGATGAATTAAATGTATTATTAGATTTAACAATTTCTCAAAAATCTCTCCATATGTTGCAAGGAATTCCTATTATTTTATAATTTTGGCAAATGTTAAATCTGAAAACATTGATATGAAGATTTAGGATTTTAAATAATAATTTAAAATATTATTAGCAATGAAAAAAAGTCTTTCAAAAGTTTCACTACTATAGTATGTAAAACGGCATTTCCCATTCAGTATAATGTTAATTTCTAATCTGAAAAACAATCCCAGAACAGTCTCTTTCTATAGGTATAATATAAAACTATTTAACTCATCTCACCAAATATACAAAACAGGAACAAACAATTTAAATTAAATAAGACTTACTTTTTGAGCTCCATAAATTAATTATTAATATCCGTGTGTATCCGAAAATGGCGATGTCTTTTTCTTCCATTAAAAAAAGCACACGCAAAAGCTTACATTTTAGACTAGTAACTTACCGCATCTGTTAGAACAAAAAGTTCTCTGTTTACCCTGCGGTATCGTGGCAGACGATTTGGGGCAGGTGTGAGTTTATTTCCTTTTATATAAACAGATATGGAACTTATATGTGCAATCATTTTATGAGACTGTCTGTATTTAAATTTTTGTATTTGAAGAATTTTCCAATGTATTTTACCTTTTCTTTTTATCAGTTTTAACCCCCCCCCCCCCCCTCCCTTTTTCTAAGTAAAGATTGTTTCACACAAATACAAAATATCTTCCTAAAAAATAAAAAGATATAAATAAATATCGAGGATAAAAAAAATTTCTTTGTCAATCGTCATTCTTTTCATGTTAATTTCCTGTAAAATAAAACAATTCGTAAAATAACTTTTTTTTAGAGTCATATCTCTAAAACACAAATTTGAAATACGAATAATAAATGATATCATGGGTTTTGCATAAATTTTGTATTATTTTTATTTATTCGGAAAATGCTAATTTTATTTTAAAAGTCTGAAAGAAGTAGAATTTTTTAAAAAAATAGTTACTTAAAATAGGTACACTAACAGGAAAAAATATGACTTGAATGCAAATTATAAAGCAAGAAATGTATGTATGACTAAACTCTGAAGACTCTTTCTACGTACTCATTAAAAGCTGCAGACTTAACTATAATAGAAATTTTTTAGTTTGAAGCCACAAAAGTGTTTCGAATACCAGTGGTCGGTAAAAATAAATTAAAAATTTTCCTTCCTGCAAACTAAATATGTAAAGTCAGGGGTCTGTCCAGACTTTTCTCACAGGGTCCTGTTTTTGTGAAATTGTGAAGTTTTTCTTATGTTTGTGAAAATTTTAGTCATAATTTTGTGAATTTTAAATTATCGATGTCTTCATGTTCTATCCTTCATATATAAAAAGCTAAGTAATATGCTCTTTTCTGAGTTCAACTGCTTACTTACAGACCAGATTTTGACTAAATTTGTGAAAAGTTCAATTTGAAGGTGAAAAAATTCTATGAAAGGTCTATTTAAGAGACAAATAATTTTGTGAAGGGTCCTGTTTTGGGATAAAATATTTTGTGAAGGGTCCTGTTTTGGGATAAAATGTTTTGTGAAGGGTTCTGTTTTAAGATAAATTATTTTGTGAAGGGTCCTTTAAAGGACCTAAAATTTTCCTAAACATATCCCTGAAAGTGTATATATTTAATATTCCTACTTCTAAATATGTTATCCAAATTGCTCCAGCACGTACCATTTTTCCGAGAAACACTTTTATAATAATAAGAATAAGAGAAGGATTATTATATTAAATTGCAATACTAGATAAAATTGAAATCAGGAAAAAAGTATACTTTCACACTCTTAGATATCAAATTGATAAAATATAGCATGGAAATCTAGTTTTTTGATACTTGTACCGTGCATTTTCCTTTATATACCCCCCCCCCCCCTCCACCATCTTTTCGTGTCTGAATTTACTACTTGCTACCCACTAATATATTTTCATTCCTTATGCCGCTGTAACGCGGGCCTTTTTAAAAAATTTCTCTTCATTTTCAAAGATTTTTGAAGTTCATATTTTTCTCACACTGTGACTTACAATATGGGTTACAATTTTTTACAATTTATTACAATTTTTTTTTGTGAGTGTGTCGTGACCTACGTTACATGCAGTGACATAACAATTCTTTTTTATTGCCAGAAAAATAAAATTTTACAGTAACAACATGTTTTGAAGATTTTTTGTAATTTTTTAAAGTTTTCTAAGAAGTTCACATCTCATTCACAATGTGACATCACTGAGTGGTGGCATTTCGGTCACAGATGTGACGTGACCACAGTGACTCACAGTGACGTCACAACGACGTCACTGTGACCATGCATGCTATGAGGGCTGTGCCTTGCGTCAGAAGTGGCGACATTTCCGCAGAAGCGGAGAAGTTAAGGGGGACGAAATTAGGAGAGGGGACGAAATATAAGCACTTTACCCTACATTCTGATAACGACTCAATTAAGGAGTTGAAACATGTCAATATAGGTTTTTAATATATTTTTAATGTGTTTTTAGTAACGTCTTTTAAGCAAATAAATATTTTAATATATGTTTTTGACTTTTCCGTTTGGAATATATATTGTGATATGGTTATTAGTAGACGTAATTAAGACTTATTACTGTTATTTATACTTACATTTGTTGGTCTGTATGTGACACAAATTTTGTGGACGCTCTATCTATAGAACTAATGAACGGGTTTTAATAAAACTTTAGAATCAGTTACATCTTGATAAAAATTGGTGTTGATTAGTTGTTGTTCTTAATTGCTCCACAGGTGGCGCTGCAATGCTGCATTTTTCACAATTTGCGCAATAGCTCTATCTCAAGAACTAATGCATGAATTTTCATCAACCTTCATATTCTGTTAGACATTGATATAAGTTGCTACTGATTAGATTTTGATGTAAATCGCTCAGCAGCTGGTGTTCCTAGGCTGAATTTTTCAGGATTTTACGATAGTCATATCTAAAGGACTAATGCACGGATTTTCATCGAGCGTCATATTATCTTAGACCTTGACATAAGTTAGTGCTGTTTAGGTTTTGTGTGAATCATACAACAGGTGGCACTGCTGTGCTGCATTTTTCACGCTTTCCTGATAGCTAATATCTCAAAATCTAATGCACGGAATTTAATCAAACTTTATATTATGCTAAACCTGTACATAAATAGATCCTTATTAGGTTTGCTCTATACTGTCCAAAGGTGCCACTTTTATGCTCTTTGGGTCCTGATATTTGGTTGCAGACATCTAAGAGGGTATGTGCCGAGATTCAGTGATTTGCTTGAGAAATGCGATGCTTATACCTCCTTTTTAGGTGCACACAATTCAACGATCCTATAGCATTAGATTCCTCTATGATGCACAGATATTGTCATTTAATTTTGGCACTGTGATAGCGAATTTTGAATTATTAACATGTATGAGATAGAAGAGAGTTTTGGGATGGACACATCCCACTAGTTAACCCTTTATCTACTGATGGTACCTATTATGTGCGGTTGAAATAACTTGTCATAAAATTCATTTAAGACATTGATTAGTAATAATACATTTTAGAATGAGCTATAGATACATTACTTTATCTTGCTCCAAAAGAATTATGGGTTACGCAAAACAAAAATATTTTTTAAAGGAGGATTTCTTTTGCCATTGCAATCTTTTCAACTTTCTTGGCGTTGAGAGGGGGGTGGGGGGTGGGGGGGGGGGAGAATTTTTCATTTCGGAAACATTTCTATAATTCTATTGTAAGAACATTACAGTATTTGTACGTTTCATAATTCTAGAAAATACTAAGAAAAATATTTAAAATAAAAGATCTGAGTGGGGTTATAAATATTGCACAAAATCCCTATAAATTCAAATTTAAGGAATCCTTCCAAATCCTTCAATCCTTCTAAAATTTATTAAATGATTATGCAATTCTTCTAATTTAGTTTAAACAATTCACGAAAATTTTTTTAGAAGATATAATTTTCAAGAATTCATAATTCAGTACATGAAGAGTTAACGTGTGTTGCGAGAACAAAACCTATCGTTTCGCTGAAAAGTGTTTTTGAATTGGGTTTCTTTGCCCCTCTAGCTTTCCGAACTCTAACTCGCGTGGACATACTCGGATTGCCATGTAATTGATACTTGTTTTTGAGGTTTAAGAGGTCTCAGGACTCCTAAAATTGGAAAAAATGAAAAAAAAAGACCATTTTCAACGCTTAATGTCTTAAAATGTATTGGATTTTGAGACACAATTTCAGCTGGAATGAAAGATATAAGTATATTATTTTATTTCCTGTATTTAAAAAATTCCAAGATGTAGAATAGCATTTACAGGGGTTCTAAGCTGCTAGACATTTGACGGGCAGAAAATCGGCATAACAGATTACGCGCAGGATTACAAAATAAATTTTGCAACTAGAATGAAAATTTTGATGCCTATTTATACTTCAGATTATAATAATTACTTTGAACCTAAATAAATCTGTATTTAAAACTTTTTTATATTTTTAATACAAAATTGTATTTAGCTAACGCAAAATTTAGAAAAAATCAACAGTATAATCACCTAAAAAAAATATTTTCTTGAACAATAAAAAGGAAATTTCAGGTTCAGTTTATACAGACTAACAGGAAACATATGTTTTGAAATTTTCATGAAAAAATATTCAGAAGTTTTTGAGATATCGTGCGCGTTATGCCCAAAAACGTCATTCGGAGAAAAATGGCTTCAAAGTTTCTTAAACGCCGCTTCAGCTATTGAGCGGGTATCATTCTAAAAACCATAACTTCTGTTTTAATAGGAATTTCAAGGAAACAATTATATCAAAATGTTCAGAAAAGATAGGAGTTTAACATCTAAAAAAAAAAAAAAAAAAAAAAAAAAAAAAAATTCGAAAATTTCAAAGCTTTAAGAGTCCTGAGACCCCTTAATGGAATGTTTGGTATTGAAAATGAAGTGCGTAGCATTTATACTCCATTTACAAGGCACTCAAAAGTGTTCCTTTACATTATGGTCTATGGTGGGAAATCATTTGCGGTGTATTTTAACGGTGTTACACTATTTTAAACATAATGAAATTGATATATATCACTCATGTGAATTAACGAGAATTGACGAGAGCCGACTGTATATATATGTCGCATTTGAATGGTGGGTGGTTTTGGGGTCTGGGAGTCATGATCAGTGAAAATATACCAACATTTTTGGGAAGTGTTATTTTTCGGACGGCTGCAATAGATAGCTTTTTACTTTTTGTAATGAAAATTACCTAATACTAGTGGATTCTGCCACCTACGAGCTATGCTCATTAACCCCTGAATAATCTGATGAGAACATAAAAAGACTTAAATAAGAATTAAAAATAAAATATATTTTTTTAAATGATAAAAATAAAAGAAAATACTTCACTATAATAAAGTAATTAAAAATGTATGTTTCAGGCAAAATATACGATTTTGTAAAAACACAATATGAACACAACAGAGTGCAGAATAAAATGTAAAATTCCACTAGACGTTAAAATTACATCAGATTTTGAAGAATAATTGAAAAGCTTTCAGCAATTTGGGGGTCTTGGGCCTATGACCAAAGTGCACTGTCATGCACTGCTTCTACTTTAAATGTCATTAACCGTAGTAAAGACGCCGATGATGCTCGCAAGGAAGTCAAACGGCTATATCAGATATACGTATTTTTTTTTTAGCCCTCGGTATGCTAGTTCTTTCTCCCAGCTTATTTTGTGTCGTCTCCAAAAAATAACGTTATGTTGCATAAAACAGCGATAAAACAAAGCAGGTGCATCATTGTACTGTTAAATTGTCTACTGCAATTTTTTAAACTTAACGATATATCACGCATTTTCAATTTTTGTACCATCGTATGGGGAGAAAAAGTACTTTTAAATGCAATTTGTTTGAAAACTGCATCTCCATTGATTTTTGATATATTAATTTTTTTGTAGTTTTTAGCGACATCTCTTTAATTTTGGCAACTCAAGTACTCTATTTCTGTAGAAAGTAAAGAAAAATAGCAATTATATCTTTTTGTTGCCACTTTCCCATAACAACTGAAAAAAAAAGTAATTAACATACGTGCTATTTTTTGAGAAGAATATAAATGAATGATTTCTGATAAAACAGGAAGCTATTATAAACTAAATTTAATTTTAAGTATCTATATTAATATTTCGAACACATGAAGGCATATGAATCATAAGATAGTCAATTTTTTTTTTTTTTTTTTTTTTTTTTTTTTTTTTTTTTGTCTAGTTTCTTGAATGAAGAAATTTCTTTTTTTTTTATTCGTGTATTATTCAGCGATAGTGACGTCCTATGCGTATTTTACTGTAGATGTTGTTTAATATTGGATCGCAAATTAGGAATTCTTCAGCGGATGCGAATGACGTCATTTTATATATAATAAAATCGTGTGTTTTAAGTCTTAAAACTGAACTACAGTAGAGTTCCGCTTAACCGAGTTCCCGCTTTAACTGAGTTATTTTCTTCTGATGGGCTGATGGCTTCTATTATTATGAAACAGCCATTATAAATTAAAAAAAAAATTATGGCCATTTTCTTCCCCCATTTTTACCAGAAAATCAGAGTTCTAACTTTTTACGACTGCTCTTTCATCTTCACCTAACACTTCATTTATAATGGCTGTTTCATAATAATAGAAGCCATCAGTCCATCAGAAGAAAAGGATCCATTCCAAAGGTATAAGTTCGATTAACTCGGATAATCGGGACTCTACTGTTTCTATATTTATATACATATTTTTTTTTCATCGGGGGCGATACTAAATTCTGAAAAAGCAAAATTCCTGTTCTCTAGTTTCTTCTTCTTCATTGCCAGCAAACGACCTGTTATCATTACTTTCTTTAAGTTCTTATTATAGTCCGGTTATGTTGTTATTATTATTTATTGTTCCATTATCAGGAAATGCGTAGACAGGATGTTCGAGTTTGGGTATTCCATTGGCTATACATTCAGCCTTATCGCCCATGGCTGAGATCAGTATATTCCAATGCAGAAGTAATTTCCGACGTAACTAGTGACATGTGAAAAACTGTGAATATAGCACAATTAAACAACAACAACAAAAAAAAAATGACAGCAGTTGAGCTGGGGAGAACATATGAAATCATTGGTCTTTCGAGATGGCTCTGAAATTAGGAAGTTCGGTGTAAAAATCCGAAATTATTTTCAGCTTTAACTTTGTAAATATCATTTTAAATGTTTTATTTAAGTGTGTACTAATCAAGTGTTTTCTTAAAAATTTGTGCAGCGTGAAGATCTAGCCATCATTCTAGAAATGCCAAATATAATGTAAATACAGCTAATCTCAGAAGCCTGGAAATACTTGCTCTTAAGCTAATTATAGGTACGGAATATTTGTGTCATTTTAAATCGATGTGTGGCTATTTAAATTAATATTAACTTTAATATGAAAATTTCTCCTAAGAACTTTGTCGATAATAAGGGATTTGAACCTGGGCTTTCCAAGTTACAAAATATAGGTTAAAAATGTATATGTATATTTTTTTTTATTGAAAACACTAATAATTTTTTACATTTAATATATATATGTATTTTTAGATTTTTCACGAGCAATACCAACAATCATTTTTATATGAAAAATAGCAATTATGTGTTCAAATAGAGTTTTGAAATTTAGGTACTTGTTAGTTATCCCGTCGACCAATTTCTCTAAATTATATAAATCGCCAAAGCACTCGCCAAATTATACAAATTGACATAATTTTTATTTTAAATAACGAAAGAATAAAGAAATTAGTATAACAATAATAAAAATATAAATAAAGCGTCGAAATAAAAATCAGTTGATGACGTAAACACGTGTTGTCAAGTGAATGTGATATTTACGATCAACCATTATTGGCATTTAATCTTACAATTTGGCGACAGTAATTTGGTCGACGGGATAACTAACAAGTACCGAAATGTATTAAGGTAAGTGCCTACCTTCGTGTCACTTTTTTTGAAAATATGAAATTTTTATTAAACACATGGTATTTTTGGAAGCAGGACATTTCGGTTCCGCCATTTCGGTCCCTTGCAGTTGTTGTTGGAAGCAGTTATATTGTTAAATTAAAAAAAAAATCTCAAAAATTAAATTGTTTTTATTAAACATATTTATTAATAACATTTCAAAATTATTTCAATTATTAATCGTTTATATAATTTATCAATCACTTGTTTCAAAACTATAACATGAACTATATAATAGTTATTGTAGGGTGAATGCAAATATATTTTTTTAAGTTTCGGTTACTATAATGTTATTAACTTCATTAGGATATATAAAAATATTCTGAAGATAAATATGCTGTTTATTTATTTATTAGTTAGTTTATAATATTTTTCTTGCTCTTTAAACATGATTAATTAATAATATCTTGTTCTTTTCGAATTGTAATTGAGCTACTATAACTGCGTTTAAAAAATTAAAATCTGCATCTGGACAATAATGTCACCTAACACTGTTAAAAATTATTTTTACGTATTTGTACAATCTTACATTATTATTATTATTATTGTTATTAATTAATTAATTAATAATTAGGTTTTTTGTTTTGACTGATTTTTCAAAAAAATTCTGTTTCACTTTTTGGAAATAATAAAACAAAAAATTTGAATAAAAACTTGAAGTGATGAATAATTGCTATTAATTCTCAAAATTGTTAGTAATTTTAGTATAAAAATTAAATTAATATTTTATTACATATATATGTATATTTTAATTTAATGTATTCTTAATTTATTAAATTAATAATATTATTAATATAAATTAAAAATTTTTACTTTTAAAATAAACTCAATACATAATATATTTTATATTCATTTTATCATTATATTTCATCGTAGCTATAAACTGAAATTTAGCCTTTACCTGTTTATTTATTTTATACTTAAAATTACTGAAATTTAAAACTATTAATATAATTAATAATAAAACTGAAAAAAAAATATTAAATTTATTTTCTGGGAGAGTGGGAAGACAGAGGTAATTAAAAAAAAAATTAATAAACGACAAATACAAAAGCTTAGTTTTGTCTGTTAAAAAAATGAAAATAAAATTAATTAAAATAATTGTTACATTATCACATAAAATTAAAAATAATCATTTTATTACAAAATAATAAGTCCACTTTCAATAAAATTTGCTCAAAAAAATCGTCTTCAGGCGGTGGGAAAGACTGTAAAAAAAGAAAAGAAAAATGAAGTTGGGGGGGGGGGGGGGTTCTGAAAACAAAATATTTTTCATAGCACACCTAGTTACCAAAAAACTATTTTTTCCCAATGTTTATAATGGTAAAGTAACTTATGAAAACAAATTTATAAGATGCAACATGAATGATGTTCGCAAAATTTAGAAAAGTAAATTTCTCTCAATTATTTCTATGTGAGGATAAAAACTTATTGATACACCCTCGCATAAAATACCTAATACTAATAATACATAATAAAACTTAAGAAATCCATTCTCTTAAATAATAATAAGACAATGTCCCCTGCAAAATCATGACACATTGTTCAGTCTAACAAAATTTCAGCTCGCTGTGATTTCATTAACACAAGTTATAAAAGTTTAAATTTATCGGACTCTTACATTGAGCTTTTTATAAAATTTGGGGGGGGGGGATAAAAAATAAATAAAAAGGGCCCAAATAATGTTGAACCTACAGTGCTTGGCAGGCCTACGACAATTAGAGTCGAGTTATATGATGGTGGGCACCGAAATGGCTAAGTGGCGAAATGGCCAGGGACCGAAACCACCCACCTGTGTTATGAAGCAAAAGATTTGCAATACCTCTTAAATTTACTAACATATACCAAATTTTGTATTAAAAAATATGCTTTTTTATGTGTATTTTTCAATAAAAATAGCTCTTAAATTAATATATACATTAGAGATGGGCAACATCGTTCCTTTTAAGGAATCGTTCACCGAAAGGAACGAGTTCATTGGAGTCGTTCCTTTCGGAATCGTTCCGAAAAAAGGAACGAATCCGAGAAAAAGGAACGATTCCGAGAAAAAAGGAACGATTCCGAGAAAAAAAGAACGATTCCGAGAAAAAAAGAACGATTCCGAGAAAAAAAGAACGATTTTGAAAAATAAAGGATTCCAAGGGGAAAAAAACACTTCCGAGATAAAGAGAACCACATGCAATCCATAATATTTTTTACTAATTTATTTTCTTATGTACCCATCCATTTTCTTAGGCATCCAGTCGTTTTAATTTTGTAATGTTTTGGACAGATGATTTTGTTTTTAAGAGTTCATTTCATTGATCAGCGTGTGCAATTAATTTGCAGTTATTTCTAACTTTATGATTTATGGTATAAAGCATAATTCTTCTTGGAAATTTAAGGGCGGTGCAAGGTCTATTCGATTTTCAGTGTAATCATTGGTTTCTCTTGAAAATATGTCGTCAAATGACCGTCCATTTATATTATTATTTTATATAGTGTGTCTTTACTCTCAACGATGTTCAGTGGCTAAGTCCTAAACCGTTAGTCATAGACCTATAGTTCCAATTACAAAAATGTTTTAAATAAGGTAAAAAATTATTCTGAAAGTCGTTTGGATCAATAAAAATATTTCTAAAAAAGTTACGAAATTTAATTTTTTATACGGTCCTCCGCCTTATAAGAGATATTTAGTAAAAATTTCCTGTTCTCTTAAAAGAAAGACAAAAAAAGTCCCATTCATCTAACACTAAAATTCATGAAGTTATACGAAACTTTGAAATGCAAGACTTATGCCACTTTTCTGCATCCGAATACACATGAGTTTAGCCATGCTTCTAGGGGTCGTAAACAAAGTGCTTAAAGTATTTGAAGGATTTATTTCATGTGTAGCTGCGCTTTGAAAGAAATTGTATTACGACAGATTTTTGTAAGGATTTGAAGCTGTTTCTTTTCATGATTTTTTTAACAAAAACTATGCTATTTTTATAAGCTTTTATTTAACCTATTAACCGCCAAAACTATAAGTAGGAATTTTCAAATTTCTTGTTGAAAGTCGCTTGTCACCACAAATTCAGAAAGGTAATTTCCGCTTTATTAAAATATCAAAATTTCTGGCAATAAATAAGGCAATTTTTTTAATTGTAAAATAGTGGTGACAAAGTAATTAATGTAAGCATGAGCAATTATTTTGACCGTTGCGTGAACGCAACACCAGCGGGTAACGGGTTAACTTGAAACGATCGTATGTATGTCTTTCCAGTTCAAAATTTGTACTCGAAATTCAACTCACTTTAAAATATGCGATCGAGGTTAAATTTTACATATTGACGTAAATCAGATGACAATGTAATATTATTATGATTTTCACTGCTTACCATTATGTACTTATTTTACAGGGTAACACAAAAAATTTCGGATAGATTACTGCCAACAAGTTTTCTAAAAAGTTTTAGATTAGATAACACAAGACTGCGATGGTTGTGTTTTTTTATTTTTAAAATTATGTATTTTTAAAATTATGATTTTTATGTATTTTTTAGCACTGAATCCGAAAATTATCTTCATTTTTAACCATCATGTCAAAATTTTTCGCAACTAGTAAATTTCAAAATAGTAAATTTCAAAATTGAAAAAATAGCTAATACTATAAAATAGAGTCGATGGTTGTATTTTTTAACTTTTACGACTGATTTGTATGTGCTTTTTAGCACTGAATGTAAAAATTACCTTCATATTTAACCATCATGTTAGACTTTTTTTGTAAATGGCAAATTTCAAAGTTAAACTAGTATGTTGTGGCCATCACAAAACTTTCTTCTAAATAAATCATTTAAATAGTAAAAGAAATTACATCAATTTAGAACCACTTCGTATCAAAGTATACCTGAATTTGAAGTTTGATGAAAATTCGTGCATTACTTATTGAGATAGAGCTGTAGGGGAAATTCTGAAAAATGTAGCATAGCAGCGCCACCTGTTGAGCGATTTGCACCAAAACACAAACAGCACTAATTCATATTAAGGTATACCGGAATCTGAGGTTTGATGAAAATCGGTGCATTAGTTCTGGAGCTAGAGCTATTGTGGAAATCACAAAAATGCAGCACAGCAGCGCCACATGTTGAGCGATTTACACGAAAAGGTACAAAACATCAATTCATGTCAAGGACTAACAGAATCTGAAGTTTGATGAAAATCCGTGCATTAGTTCTGGAAATTGAGCTATTGTGGAAATCGTGAAAAATGCTGCATACCAGCGCCACCTATTGAGCGATTTACACCAAAACATAAACAGCACTAATTCATATCCAGTATACCTAAATCTGAAGCTTGTTGAAAACCCAAGCATTAGTTCTTCAGATAGAGCTATTGCGGAAATCTCAAAAAACGCAGCATAGCAGCGCCACCTGTTGAGCGATTTACGCCACAAGGGGCAAAACGTCAATTCATGTCAAGCACTAACTAAATCTGAAGTTTGATGAAAATCCGTGCATTATTTCTTGAGATTGAGCTATTACGAAAATCGTGTAAATGCTGCAAAATGCAGCATAGCAGCGCCATCTGTTGGGCGATTTGCACCAAAACTTTACCAGCACTAATTCATATCAAGGATTAACGGAATCTGAAGTTTTATAAAAATCCGTGCATTAGTTCTTGAGATAGAGCTTTTGCGGAAATCCTGCAAAATGCTACATAGCAGCGCCACCTGCAGGGCGATTTACACCAAAAACTAATGAAGGTCATTTTCGGATTCAATAGTAAAAAATACATAAAAATCAATTATCAAAAGTTAAAGAAATAACAATCACATCTATTTTATACTATCAGAATCAGATTTCCGAAAATTTTTCACTTTTTAGCTTTCAAATTTACGATTTGCAAAAAATCTGTACTTTGTGATAAAAAATGAAGGCCATTTTTGGATTCAGTGTGTAAAGAATCGAGGCTGTTGCTTTTCAACATTTTATTTAACGAAAATTCTATTATTTTTTTCCTGTTATATGTTTAGTACAAGCTGTATATTTTGCATTAATATTTCAGAATGATTATAGATTTCAAATTTATAATGCAATGTTAATTTTACTATCAACTATATTTTTTATATATCTGAAGATTATTTATATTTCTAGTAAATTTGTAAATGACCCCTATTTCGCAGCAAAAAATATGCTCCAAGTTGAAACAGCCATTACTTCGGTCAGTTTTAGTCGTAGAATAATAGGACTTTTATTTGTCTTACTTGTAAGTGTAATAGGAAAGTTTTACTAACTATAACTTGAAGGACCGGGGGATCGTATAAAAAATTAAAATTCATAATTTTTCAAGAAATGATTCTATTGACCCAAATCACTTTTTAAATACTTCTTTACCCCCATTTAAAACATTTTTGTAATTGGAACTATATGGCTATGACTAACGGTTTAGGAATTAGCTATTGGACATCGTTGGGAGTGGACATCCTGTATAGGAAATTTTATTATTGCTCTGATATTTGTCACCAGCGTCTAGGAATTTTTAGTCTCATAGATTCCTCTTCAAAATCTACCTCTAGGTAATCTTAATTTCATTTTTCATTCTGAATCTCATTTTTCATTTGGATGGCCCTACTGGTTTGGATATGTAACTAGTTAAAGCAGATTACATTTTTGTTCCAGTGTCCGTACTTTCAATAACTTTATGCCCTTTATCGTCTTTCTCCTCAGCTCCCTAACTTTACGCACACAGGATATTTCGCATAATTCATCAACATTATTATCACCGCCTTCAGGATCTGGTTCAGAAGTGAAACACCCTATTCTATAGCAATCATCTTGTAGTGCAATTCAGTGATATATATCAATTTTAATGCATTTGAAATAGCTTAATGTCATTAAAATGCGCTGCAAACGATTTTTTCCCGTTGACCATAATGTAACGAAATACTTTTGAGTGCCCCTGTAAATAAACTATTAATGCTACACTCTTCATATTGAATACCAAACATCCCATGGTAAACATCATTAACATATATCAATTGCATGGGAATCCGAGTATATTTACGGGAGTTAGGTATATTACACACTGAGACCACACAACGACACAAAGCGCAACATGAAGTGCAAAAACCGGTCGAAACAAAGAACGAAGTAGTTGCAAACTTGTTTTAAACCAGTTTTTCTAGCGAATTCAAGCGACATGTCTTATGTGTCGCCTTAGTGTGTGGCTTGCCTTAGAGCGTGAACAGACGGTCTGACGGACAGACAAACCGCATTCATAAACACTAACTTTATTGGAAAGAGTTAAAAAGTAAAGCACGTTTTTGCACACTGTCTTTCCTGAGTGACTGATGTATGTCTTGTCTTTTACCCTAACATCGCTATTTGTGAACTGCTGTTAACTACGTAGAATTTCAATAAACTTACAACTCTTTTTGAATCTCCAATTTCACGAGAACCTACCGGAATTTCTCTAATTTCACACCCTCATCCGCCGTCACCCTCTCTCCACTTATATGATACAGAACCTCAGTTCGGTGTGAGTGAATTGCAATGCTAATATGTTTGTTTGGATTGGGATCTTTGGAGCTTCATAACTCATGAAGTCATGGAACACTTGTGTTACACGAAAGGGTAGAAGTTCCTTCAGATGATTTGTAAATAGATTCATTAGCAGGGCTATGGCTAGTGATATTTATAAGATAATATTATATGCATTAATATTATAATATATATATATATATATAGTAATATATATGATTTTATTCATATATAGTACATATTATCTCCGCCAAAAGATATAGTGATTCACTAAACTTCAAAGTTCTATTTCTTTAAATTTGAAATTTGCTAACATTTTAACTGAAAAACGGTTTATTGGTTTAATTAAATTAAACAAATTAAAAGTATGTCCATTATTATTACAGAGTGTAGTACTATATAAAGAACTATTCTTTTGACGATGTTTCGGCCGTTGAATGAAAGATATCTGTTGTAAACATATTATAGATAATACCAACCTTAATTTTTTGAGAATTTAACTATTTTTTATTCGAAGTTAAACTTTTTATTGTCAGAACTATTTAAAATAGATAAAACATTTTGTTAAATTCGAACTTTTCAGAAAACTTTATGTAATTTAAGAAAAAAAAGAAAATAAATAAATAAATCTTCTAAGTGAAAAGAATAACAATAAGAAAGGAAAATACATAAAATTTAGTATCGTATTTGCAGTAAGTTTTACCTCAATAAAAACGGAAATTTGGTATTAGGCTTGAAACATTAAATTTAGTTTAGCATGAAGGGAGCCTTGATTTGCTCGAAATTAAACTCAGATATGTATTATCCATCACCACAGTAACAGGCATTAATCGTGGCATTGAACTCGGGATTTACGAGTATCAATAACGATCAAGAAATCTGAATTATTATAAGAAATTATAACGATAAACGATTTTTTTTGCTTTTATTTTACGTTGAATTAAAACAAAGTCACAGTTATTTAAATTCTAATTATTTAGCAAGAAATAAGAAGTAAAATAACAATTGAGAAAACTGTACAAAATCACAACGTGCATTCTTTGGAAACCAATAATTAAATTCGTATATTGTAAAATTTTTAAATGCAATATTAACCTTCCGCATACCAGACCGGTGCAACAGGACCCGATAGATACATTCAAATTGATTTTTCACATTTTAAAAAATGAAAATTTTGTAAATATGTGACTTTTTCTGGAATGTTCTACTCAAAAGAATAGAACATCCCAGAAAAAACCCATATTTACAGAAATTTCAGTTTTTAAAATAAATTAGAAATATCATTATAAATGTACCTGTCGGGGCCATTGAACCCCTCTGGTAGGCGGAGGGTTAACATAAATCTATTAAACCGAAACAAGCATAAAATATGCAGCTTTATATATGTCGCAGTGTTGGAGAAAGTCCGATAATCTATATGTAGCACGTGATTTTTCTTTCCCGTTTTTATACTCAAAACGGCCATTAAGAGAGCGAACCGCGGTTAAATTATTTCAATCCCACCCACCACTGTTACTGTTATCTTATTATTATTATTAGACATTATGCTTTTTGAAATATTCATTATCTTAAGAAAGAAAGAAACGTTTTACAAAAATTCCTTGTTCTAACAGATTTTACTCTATGTAATAAACCTCAATGTAAGTTGATTAAAACAACAATCTTAGGGAGTTTCGAGATTTTTTTAATCATCTTCTTCAGGAGAGAAAAACAAGACGCCAAACTGTGGAAATAAAGTGGTACTCGAGCGCTCGTAGCTGGTCATATATTTATTTTGACAAAGAGGATTCTCAAATTGAAATTATGTTTGAGGAAAAAACATGAAATAGTGGAATATGCATGAAAGTGCGTAACTCTACAATTATTAAAATAATTGAAAATCAGTTATTATTATCCTATTAAAATGCAATTTTTATGGCCTAGTGATATATTTCTTACATTATTCAAAACTGTTTCTAGTCAGATTTAAAAAAATATTTTTCACTAGTAATTAAACAAGCATTTTCTTTGTTTTTCTTAAGGCTGTTCTTAAGTGATCTGCTCAACAAGCGTAAAACGTTTTGACACATTTACAAATTCATTTTTTAACGGAAAGATATAAAATTGGAATGTTTGACCATGGAAGCGATTTGGAATCGAACTGTGTTTTCCATCTTTTGATCAGTAAATTACCTATTGAGTTATAATCGATTTTGATCATGTGACAAACATGTTTTTTACCCATTTGTGAGAAATTATGCCTCTTTCGCGCGGAAATTCGGTTCAAAACGCCCACTTTGACACTATTTTCTGAAAGGCCTATTGCGTTTGCAAAAAAACGGAAAAAACAGCTCGATTACATAGTTTCTGAACAACAACACCTGTTCGTTTCATGCATTTCCGAATAAAAATAAATTAAAACTTTTGTCACAAATTTATCCTTTTGGATTTGAGAACAGCCTTAAGAATTCATTTAGAAAAAATTCATTTCGTATGATACATTTACCAATTAGAAAACGTATTAGTGTATTAAAGTACACATGGTGTTCCATTACCCTCGGGGTCCAGGTACTCAATCGGTAAAGCACGTAAAGTTTCTGGGTTCGAATCCCATCTCGGGCACTTTTTCTCTCAGGTGTAAAAAATCCAATTCGTATAAAATATTTTTTTTAATTATTTCTTTCAGATTAATTTAGCACAAGAAGATGAAATAGTAATGTTTATTAAACGCTCTACTCCGCCCCGCACTTCAATTTCTTTTATCTTTCTTTCTTTACTTTTCTTTTTTTTTTTTGAGGAGGGGGGGGGGGGTGTGGCACACACATTAGAAGGATATTTTGGCAATAAAGTCAGCTTTAATAGAATCAAAATCTGTTATTTTGAAATAAAATAGCGTATTTTAATTTATTAAAACTGGCCAGTCTACAAGAAAAGAACCGATTCCCGAGGAATCGGTCCTTTTCGGAACGTTTCCTCGGATTCGGTCCTTTTTGGAACGGTTCCTCGGATTCGGTCCTTTTTGGAACGGTTCCTCGGATTCGGTCCTTTTTGGAACGATTCCGAAATGGACCGACTCCGAGGAATCGGTCCTTTTCGGAACGACTCCGAGGAATCGGTCCTTTTCGGAGTCGGTACATTTTGGACCGATTCCGAGGAATCGTTCCGAAAAGGACCGATTCCGTGGAGTCGTTCCTTTTCGGAATCGTTCCAAAAAGGACCGATTCCGAGGAACCGTTCCAAAAAGGACCGAATCCGAGGAACCGTTCCAAAAAGGACCGAATCCGAGGAACCGTTCCAAAAAGGACCGAATCCGAGGAGTCGTTCCAAAAAGGACCGAATCCGAAAAGGACCGATTCCTTTTTACAGAATGGAATCGTTCCTTCAGTTTCACTGCCGGAATCGTTCCTCTGGAGTCGTTCCTCAACAAATGACACATCTCTAATATACATACTTACAATCTATATTTTCCTTCATAACATACCAATAGATGAGCAGAACTTTGTAACAAAATTTTATTTCAATATCTTAAAAACTGTTTAAGAAATGTGGTTTCTTGTAAACCTAAACAATGAAAAACGCAGTTTTCCAGAAAACGCAAATTAAGATTTTAATAGAGCACAAAAAATTATGTATAAAGTTTATAACTTTAAAATCCACCATATTTGTAGGTGTTTATATATTTTACTATATTATTACATATTTGTGTATTAAAATGTATTGTTTACCTTTCTGTGGCTCTTTAAACAGTCACTTCCGGTTTCAGAAAGCTCATTTCCGGTTTATATTTTCGGCTATAACTTTGCGTTTAATTATCGCTGAACGAAAAGTAAGGCATTTTTGGAATCCTAACTTTAATTTAAAATAATTTTAAAAATAAAATCGATATTTTTCGCAAAAACAGCGATTACCTATGGAGTGGAGCTTTGATGAGTTGAAGGCATTTCGTAGGCCTCCCCAACCTGCCTGAACCTGTCCACTCTTTAACTCGCGTAAATATAGTCCGATCGCCATGCAATTGATATATGTTACTAGCTGTTTAACCCGTTCTGTGCACGGGAGTTCATGAATTTAATTCTAAAACCATAATTAAAAATAACTATTCGATTTAGTCAAATATTTAACTACTACTGTGCCCTTTTTTTAATGAAATTAAATTTATCATATTACTAAGGCAACAGACGATAAAAACGATATCTTTGGAATAAGGGAATAAAATTTTTTATTAATGTTTGTGATAAAATGGGTTTCTTTATTTTTAAAATTTTGTAATAATTAAGCGCAATTAAATAATCTCTAATGGTTTGCATGTGAGGTAAAAGAATTATCGTAATACCCGCTAAAGCTTCTGAATATTGCAGAGTGGCGTACGTAATATGTATATCTCTAATTATTTGCATGTGAGGTAAAAGAATTATCGTAAAACCCGCTACAGCTTTTTAATATTGCAGCGTGACGTACGTAATAAGCAATGCGTCTTGCAATAGAAAGGTAATTGTTGTGGTAAGAATTTTATTGTGAATTTTTAATTGTTGGCAGCTGCTATAACGAAAAATGTTTAAATTTGATAGGAAATTGCTGAAAATTTGGTGGGTTTTTATTAATCAAAATTAAAATATAAATTATTTCGATTCCGCTTTGCTTTAGCTGACTCGGACGTGTTTTAATACACATGTACAAAACATTTCACAATTCTGGCTTCCAAACTGTGGATTTGTATAGCATTACATAGACAGACAAATTTTCATTTTTATATATTTGATATTCACAATGGCATGTTCGGTACTGAAAATGAAGTTGTTACAGTTTTTTTACAGGGACATTTAAAAGAATCCCGTTACATTTCAACCTATGAAAAAAAATCGTTTGCGATGGATTTTAATAATGTTTTGCAATTTCAAATTCATTGAATTTTATATATAGCTCTTGAAGTACACTTCAAGATTTTAACTATAGAACTAGCAAAAGCCATGCTTTGTTTGGATTCGTGAAGCATTATTTAATAAGATAAATAGTTGA
This sequence comes from Maratus speciosus, assembly GCA_963932465.1. Lineage (NCBI taxonomy): Eukaryota > Metazoa > Arthropoda > Arachnida > Araneae > Salticidae > Maratus > Maratus speciosus. Next base: position 6,150,335 of record OZ010799.1, on the reverse strand, counting down.
AAGTAACAATATTTTTTTATATTATTCTTGCATCTTTATTAAGCGAAAACGTTATTTTATGTTTTGGCGCATTTTAATTTTAGAAATGTAAATTCAGCCAAATAACTAAGAATTTCCTCGGAATTTTTTATTTATGATATAACGAATTTAACAATTAACTTTATTTGGTTACAATTCTTTTGTTGCGACTTTACAAAAAAAGAAAAAAAAATCATAATATAATTCTTTTAAAATGCGTAAGTATCGTCTGCGTAAATGATTTCACATAATAAATATAAATTGCGCATTTGAATTCTTAACACTGAAAAATACTTTTATAATTGAATGTAAATAACTGAATTTTAATTTATTAAAAATATGCTATAATTTTTATTAAAAAAGGGGTATTTTAAAAAATTCATAAAAGTAATCGTGAAACTATTTCATTAATCATGATTCTATCTATAAAGATAAAAAACTCCATGATTTATTTTTTCTTCTGAAAATATATGTATTTCATTTTTTATTTGCAAAAATGCATCCGTAATGGAAAAAAACGTAAAATAAATTAATTTAAATAATAATTTTTAAAGGTTATTCTGTAAAAAAAATAATAGTGTGAAAATCTACAGACCCTAATTTATTTTTATGTTTAATTTCAAGTCAAAGTACTGAATAGTTTTTTTGTAAAGTGTACGACAAAATGTAATTTGTGTAGCCTAGTAGAGGATCCGCTTCGCTCATCTTAATAAGGTATGGATAACATTCATCGTTCAGTTACAGGGACACTATAAAGAATCTCATTACATTATGGTCTACGCAGTAAAATCGTTTGCAGTGCATTTTATTCATGTTGCATATTGGAATTAATATATGGGGTGCACTGCAAGATATTTACTATAGAATATGCTGTGCATAGCATTCATCATTGATATACAGGGGCACACAAAATAATTCGGTTACATTACTCTCTATGAACAATAATTGCTGGAAGTGCATTTTCTGATGTGGTACGTATTTTTAAACTAGCAAAAGCCATGCTTTGTTTGGGTTTGCGAAGTATTATTTAATAAGATAAATATCGGAAAGTAACAATATTTTTTTATATTATTTTCGCATCTTTATTAAGCAAAAACGTTATTTTATGTTTTGGCGCATTTTAATTTTAGAAATGTAAATTCAGCCAAATAACAAAGAATTTCCTCGGAATTTTTTATTTATGATATAAGATTGGTATAAATAAAAATATTTTCGAAGCAAAATTTTACAAAATATTTATATAACGAATTTAACAATTTTATTTAATTTTATTTGTTTACAATTCTTATGTTGCCACTTAAAAAAATCATAATATAATTCTTTAAAAATGCTTAAGTATCGTCTGCGTAAAGATTTCACATAATAAGAATAAATTGTGTATTTGAATTCTTAACACTGAAAAATACTTTTATAATTGAATGTAAATAATTGAATTTTCACGAATTTTAATTCATTACAAATATGCTATAATTTTCATAAAAAAGGTATTTTAAAAATTTCATAAAAGAAATCGTAACTCCATTATTTATTTTTTCTTCTGAAAAAAAAACATTTTAGGTAGCTTATATATATATATATAAATAAATAAATATATATATATATATATATATATATATATCTGATCTTTGTCATACTGTAACTCTCGTATTTATGAACCGATTTGGATGAAACTCGGTGTGTACATAGTACATACAAATATCTCGACCGAGTTCGTTGGCCAGCTTCATCCGCCATCTTGTTTCAAAATGGCGGCCATTTAAAAAAATTTAAAAAATTTAAAATTTGAAATGTGGTACCAAAAAATTTAAAATTGAAAAATATTTTTTTCTTTTGTGTTTGACCTTGATACAAAGATTCCGGAGCATTTTTTGTTTCGTCTATATCTTAAAAAATGGCTGAGTTATAGAACTTTGAATTTCAAGCTTGGCTGATATTTTGAAACGACCTGATTTTTGTCACACGATAACAGGCGTATGTATGAATCGATTTGGATGTACCTTGGTGTATACATAATACGTACCAATATCTCGACCAAGTTCGTTGGCCAGCTTCATCCGCCATCTTGTTTCAAAATGGCGGCTATTTAAAATTTTTAAAAAAATTTTAAATTTGAAATGTGGTACCAAAAAATTGAAAATTGAAAAATATTTTTTTTATATGTGTTTGATGTTGATACAAAGATTCTGGAGCAGTTTTTGTTTCATTTATATCTTAAAAAATGGCAGATTTATAGCACTTTGAATTTCTAGCGGAGCTGACATTTTGAAACGACCTGATTTTTGTCACGCGATAACAGGCGTATTTATGAACCGATTTGGATGTACCTTCGTGTATATATAATACGTACCAATTTCTCGACCGAGTTCGTTCGCCAGCTTCATCCGCCATCTTGTTTCAAAATGGCGGCCATTTAAATTTTTTTTTATTTAAAATTTAAAATGAGGTACCAAAAAAATTGGAAAATGAAAAAGATTTTTTTGTATGTGTTTGACCTTACTACAAAGATTCCGGAACAGTTTTTGTTTCTTCTATATCTAAAAAAATGGCTGAGTTATAGCATTTTGAATTTCTATTGTGGCTGACATTTTGAAACAGTCTGATTTTTGTCACGCGATAACAGGCGTATTTATGAACCGATTTGGATGTAACTTGGTATGTACATAGTACATACCAATGTCTCGACCGAGTTCGTTGGTCAACTTCATTCGCCATCTTGTTTCAAAAGGGCTGCCATTTTTAAAAAAAAATAAATTTTAAATTTAAAATGAGTTATCAAAAAATTGAAAAATGAAAAAGATTTTTTTATGTGTTTGACCTTCATACAAAGATTCTGGAGCAGTTTTTGTTTCGTATATATCTTAAAAACTGGTTGAATTATAGCACTTTGAATTTCTAGCATGGCTGACATTTTGAAACGATCTGATATTTGTCACGTGATAACACGCGTATTCATTAACCTATTTCGATGTAAGAAGGCATGTGGATAGTATATCGTAATGTCTCGACCAAGTTCGCTGGTCAGCTTCATCAGCCATCTTGTTTCAAAATGGAGGCCATTAAATTAAATAAAAAATTATATTTAAAGTAAGGTGCAAAAGAATTAGAAATTGAAAAAGGTTTCTTTCTTAAGTATTTGACCATGATATAAGGATTCCGGAGCATTTTTTGTTTTCTCTTTATCTTAGAAAATGGCTCAGATATAGCAGTTTGAATTTCTAATGTGGGTGACATTTTGAAAAATCTGATTTTTTGCCTGCGACAGAACTTGTATATATCAACCGATTCCGATGTGAGTGAGCATGTGCACAGGAATTACTAAGGTCTCGACCAAGTTCACTTGTTAGCCTCATCCACCATGTTGTCTTAAAATGGCAGGAACTTCAAGATATCGCTGAATTTGGCAACCCAATATAAGTTACTTTAAATAAAAGCAGCTTGGATAAAGCTGACTAATTTCGCGAAATTCTCATTCATAATGATTTAATATTGATAAAGATTAGGATTGAATCTTCTATAATCGGTTTCCACTAAATTGAGCTTCGTGTGTTTGAATAATATAAGTTTGCTTTTTAAAAATAAGGAATATGAAAGCTACCTCTTCCTCCCGGCACTGGCCGGAAGGACTTTTTTCATTTTTAACCAATTGGAAAAATAGTTATCGTCCTCTGTCAGGGTAGGAAATCAAAGACATATCTGAAGCGTTTTATTGGTTGAAGCAGCATTTTATTCGTTTTCTGATTGGTCTATACAGTAATCTGTATTTCCCCTTAACTTTCAACAGAGATGGATGCTTCTGTTGCCACTATGACAAAAAAGTAATAAAAACTACAAAAAAAAATTTAATAACTCAGAAACAAATTGAGATACAGCTTTCAAACAAATTGCATTTAAAAGTACATTTTTTTCTCTATACGACGGTGTAGAAAGTAATATTGTGGGATGTTTAGAAGTTTAAGAATGAAATTTCATTTAAAATTGGTCCAGGAATATTAATGTTTAATCCATGGCGTAAGTAATGTATGACCAGCTCTGTAGAAGTTTAAAAATTTACAGTACCGAAAATTGTAAAACTGAAATTTCTTTTAAAATTTGTTCATGATGGGTCCAAGAAGGTTAATGTTTAATTCTTGGCGTACGTAATGTATGATCAACTCCGTGCGATTTTTTATATCTTAAATTTTAGTCTTCGAAAAAATAATTTTTCAAATAGTCGTTGTAATTTGTTAAATTGCTTTTTTTTTTTTGAAGGGAAAACTTCTTTAGGCGCGTTGAGCTTTTTTTGAGATGGAGAAAAATCACTGATTTCGAGACACTGTAACGTTACCGACAGGCTAGCATTTTGGCATTCATTATTGAAGGCGCTTTCCCATCGTCATCTTTTAAATTTGCGCATTCCCCATCTAAGCCGGAACTACTTTCCTCACAGGCGACGCAGAGGGTCTTATAATATGTCGATTCGGGCCGCCGTTTTCTCAGAAAAACGTTCTTTGTGGTTTCGAGAAAATCCCGCCGTAATGACGGATGTCATTAGCTGATTAACGACTCATTATCGAAGGAAAATTATTTCAGTGTATGTCCTTTCCGATTGTCATCTTTTAAATTTGCGCTTTCCCTGCAAAGAAATTTTTAGCATCAAACTATAGCGATATTTCTAATAATATGGTAGTGGTTTTAAAAATAGCAAAAGCATAAGCGCAATTATTTATCAAGAAATGTTAACATACTTGCAGAAATATTTAAATTCACCAAAACAACATTTGGTAAAACAAATTATTACTTTGTTTTTCGTCAGTTAAAATGAATTATACCGTATTAGTGACCTACCTATTTCGTGTAACTAAAAACCGATAACGCTGTATTTTATCGTGTTGATGGTCTGGTCAATGACCAACAGTATTGGCGGGAATTTCGATTACGGAAGATAAAATACGGGGCATAGATGTCAGATACGCACTTGGGTACCTAATTGACACCAAAATGGCGTTACTTTATTTTACAAGGTAACCCGGCTACTGTTGCTTATTTATTAATAAATTGTTCATTTACTTTTATTTTATTTTTTTTAATTGTACAATTGTTTTGTTCTATAGTTATTAATGAAATTATCGTTTATTTATTGTTGTTTACTTTTTAAAACAATAGAAAATAATTTAAAAATCTATATTGTAACTGGTATTGGAAAACGGGATTTTGCCAAATTGACGTTAAAAAATCGCGCCAAACCTGGTTCGTATATCACATCTGTGCCAAATTCTCGGTTTTTTTGATTTTTCGACTTTTGATTTTCCGGATTTTTTTTAATTTTCCCTTTTATTGGTTTTCACTTCTATTACTCCCGGATTGCCACTTTTTTTTTTTTTTTTTTTTTTTTTTTTTTTTTTTTTTGCGAAAATGCGTTTGTAATGAAAAAAGCATGTAAAATAAATTAATTAAAATAATAATTTTTTTAACGTTATTCTGTAAAAAAAAAAAATAATAAATAATAATAATATTGTGCAAATTCACAGATCCTAATTTATTATTAGCCCCTGGTACGGTATATGCTATTTCTTTCTCCCAGCCTATTTTGTGTCGTCTTCAAAAAATAACGTTACCTTACAGAAGCCTGCCGTAAAACAAAGCAGTGCGATTGAATACTCTAGCAATTTTTTTAATTTCTAAGCATCGCACATTTTCAATTTTTATACCGTCATATTGGGGGAAAAAAAGTACTTTTAAATGCAATTGTTTGAAAACTGTATCTCCATTTATTTTTTAAATATGAATATTTTTGTAGTTTTCAGCACCATTTGCCTTTTGACAACTCAAGTACTCCATTTACGTAGAAAGTAAAAGGAAAATAGTTGAAAAATAGCAATTATATCTTTTTGTTGCCATTTTCTCATAACAACCGAAAGAAAGTGAAATTAAAATACGTGCTATTTTGAAAAAATATAAACGAAAAATTTCTGTTAAAACATGGAGCTATTATGAACTATATTTAATTTTAAGTATCTATAGACGCTTTCAGTGTGACGTCAGTCATGACGTTTTGGTTGGAAACTGATTCCAAACAAACGGTTGCTATGCGTCATTTCTTTTTAAATATAAATCGTGGAAAATGTTACCAGTACATATCAAGTATTAAAATATTTAGATGTGAGATATAGATATAAGATATAGCTGCTACGCACAAACAAAATACAACATAGCAACCGTTTGTTTGGTGTCAGTTTCCAACCAAAACGACATGACTGACGTCACACTGAAAGCGTCTATATGAATGTTACAAACAAATGAATGCCTATAAATCAAGGGCCCCACCAGTGGCCGAGAGGTTCTGCCCTCGAAGCTGGTAGACGGGAAGTGCTGGGTTCGATCCCAATCGCGCCCGTCGGCCTAATCGTTCGGAGTTTTCGTGGTTTTCTTCGAGCCGTGGATTTTCCATGTGTAAATACGGATTAGGTTCCCGTAGAAAGACCCCCACGGAGGGCACTTCCCCCGGGCATATATCCCTCGTGTAGATAATCGGCCGTCAAAAAATCAACCAACCAACCAACCTATAAATCAAGAGATAGCCTTTTTTTTTTTTTTGCCGAGTTTCATTAATGACGACATGTTTTTGCTGCATTTGTGTATTATTTTGCGATAGTAACGTCCTATGCATGCTTTACTGTAGATGTTTAAGAGTGGATCGTAAATGTAGAATTCTTAAGCGGATGCGAATGACGTCATTTTACATAAATAAAAGTGTATGCTTTAAGTCTTAAAATTGAAGTATGTTTTGTACTATTTATATATACATATATTTTTTTTCATCGGGGGCAATACTAAATTCTGAAAAAGCAAAATTCCTGTTTTCTAGTTTTTATGTTTAATTTCAAGTCAAAATACTGAATAGTTTTTTTTGTAAAGTGTAGGACAAAATGTAATTTGTGTAGTCTAGTAGAGGACTCGCTTCGCTCATCCTAATAAACATTTTTTTTCTTTTTTGCATATTTATTATTGTGTATAAATTCAACTGATCATATACAGGGCTGCACAAAAGATCTCAACTACATTTCGGTGAGGAATTTTCAACTGTGATATATACGTTTTCTGAACTAAATTTTAGCACACTATGTATGATATGATACATCTATAATTCATATACAGGTCTGCACAAAAAAATTCAGATTATATTTTCGTCTTTCGATAATAATTGATAAAATTGTATTGTTTCAGAAATTGTTTAATTAGGCAAACTTTTTCACCTTATTAACCTGGCAGTTTTATTATAGTATTCTGAATTTGTTGTAAAATGTTTCATAATCTATATTTAACCCATTTATGCCTGACTTTTTGTTTCCTCAAATTTGTTGGTAAAAACACTTTAAAATTTGCAAAATGAACTGGAAAAATACTAAACAAAATTACCCTAAAATATTTTTGTATTTATTTGATAAAATGTAAACGTGCTAAATATTTGAATATCCATATGTGAAAAAATGCATAATTATATATTTTGTCTAAATTTATATAAATTAAGCTTTTAAATTGTATATTATATACTATAATTAGTATTTTTATGACCTATTAAAACATATATTTATTTCTTTACAGAGAGTAATAACATTATAAGTATTGAAATGAAAATCATCTTAAAAATAACTTTACATAAATTACTGTCCCCTAACTGGCTAATTGAAATATGAACCCATTTGCGCCTGGCACCCTATGTTTTGTACGTTACAAACATGCATAAAAAATAGACTTGAACCTATAATTTTACAATTTAAAAAAATACGTATTTCAAAGAAGCCTACAAGCTAAGATTATGACATATATTTGGATCCTTGATACAAAAAATTCAAATAAGCTTACTTTTTACATTTCGCTATCTTGAAAAGTGAAAAACCCGTAAAAACGCTTTCATTTAAGAAAATAAATATCAATCTTATGCTGTCATCTCTCGGTAATAGATAAAGACATTTATAGAAAATTATGTCATACAATTTTAATGTTGTAAAGAAAGAGAAAATTATAAAAATTTGTTAAAATTCAAAACATCCCAAAAATAGGACGCTAGGCATAAATGGGTTAACGCATAGTTTTACGTTCTCGTTATTCTGACCATTTTAGTAGTTTAAGCGTAGTTCATCCACGTCTCAAATTTGTATTTTATATATCTTTTATTATTTTATTTATTGAATGACACAGTTTTAATTTTGTTATGAAATATAATCCGGAAACAAAGATTATTAAGAAAAATTATTCAAGTTCAGCTATTTTATTTATATTGATTTAAATGCAAACGGATTTATATTTTGTAATCGTCTGTCCGCACGCGACAGAGATTGATTTTAAAAAAACATCATGCTTAAAAATTATTTTAAAAAACATAAAAAGGGACTAAGTTGTGATACATTTTCAAAACAAACTGTGATGCAGTTTTCAAACAAATTGCATCTGAAACTAGATTTTTCCCTCTATTCGACGGCGTAAAAAGTGAAAATATACGATGTTTAGAAGTTAACCCTTAACCGGAAACGTGCCGTCTGTGAGACGGTTGCGTCTACATATCTACCCTTTACACAAAAATGAACGCGTCCCCAATCTTATCACACAATCTAATCCTTACGCTACTGGTCCTCTGCCTCCCCCACCCATTTGCAACACCTGCGCATTTTTAGTTATTAAAAGAAAAATTATTGTATTTTTAACGCAGTCTGTGGGACGGCATGTTTCCGTTTATGTAATTTTTTGCTCTGGGGTATTGATGTGGAGGAGCCGTCCAAGCGGGTACTCTACAGTGCTAAAAAAGACTGAAGAAAGTACTTTGAGATTGTTTGATGCAGTAGTAAGTGACATAAGCGATATTGAAAGTATTTCGGATGATGAATATATAAATTCTGAACACGAAAGTGACTCAACATTGTCAAAAATGCAGATATTTAGAACATGCTGCAATATTTACTTTTAAATGTTTTGTTAATTTTACTGCGTAATATTTTTTTCTAATTCATATCGTACCGAAATATATAAAAATATTAGCATTTATTTAATTATTATGACGAAAATTTTATATTTTGAACAATAAAGTGTAATTTCAAAATATTTTTTGTCTCCGACATTCAAAACTTATTTTTATGCTGTCATATTAAAAAATTAGTCCTGTTAATGCATTACTATTAAATATTAAGTGTTTAAGTTCACTATTTGGTAAATTATTAAGAGTTATTTTCCTTTTAAAATTTTATAGCAATATTTTTAATTTAGCAGTCTCAGAGACGGCACGTTTCCGTTTGTGCACGGGATTTTAATGTTTCTGGTTAAGGGTTAAAAAAATTGCAGTAAAAGTCAAATTTAATCGTCTGCTGTTTTCACCGTTAAGAGGGTCCGGTACACATTTTAAAATAAATTTTATTTGTTGAGTTAAAATTTTGATTTTTTTTTTTCGTTAACCGTATCATTTATAAACAAAATAACATGATAAGACTTCACATGCTTAAAAAAATAAATAAATAAATAAAATTTATTAAAAGCGTGGGGTAATTTAAAATCGTTATAACTCGAAATATTATTTGTAGAATTTCATTTTTTTTTCTTTTAAATAAACAGAAATATATAAGTTTTAATTTTGGCTCAGCATTTTTAAAGATATTAATTCAAAAAATTAAAATTATTTACCGTAAAATTTTTTTTTAAAAAAATATCAAACTTTAAAAAAAAAAGTATTTTCAAAAGTAAATATTTTTGTAAAATTTGCTGAGTAGTCAAAATTAAAGTAAAACCATTTAAAAAGACGCGTTCCAAGTTTTAACCATTTACTTTTAATGGTTCTTGACTTATCACAATTTAAATACGAGAAATAGTGAAAAAACCCATCATGAAGAAAAACGCATTTTCACAAGAAATCGTTTCCATGACTACCATTGCTTGAAAGCTAGATTTTGAAAACAAACCAAAACGAAAAAATTAATATTTTCTGTTCTAATTAAGATAGAAACATGATTTAAACGTCATTTTAACCCCTTGAGGGGCAAAGTACTTCGGTTGCTAAAGTGGTAAAATGATTGATTGACAACAGAATTTACAAGAAAATTTATATGAAAGTAACTAAAAGCATTTCTTAAAGTATATAGTATAAATCAAAATTTAGTTTTAAAATGCTGGTACCAATGTGGCATTTGGGAATTAAAATTAAGTGGTATAGATAATATACCGATGCCCTTCAAGGGGTTAAGCAGAAAAAAATACAGACATTTTTAATGCAATAAAATATTTTTAGAAAGTTTGAAGATTTTTGTGTCCCGGACCCCATTAAAATGAGATCAGCGTTACGCAATGACACGTTTGCCCATTATAATGTACATAATTCTAATAGTTAAATATTACTAATATATTACTTACCCATTATACGTAGTATGGGGTAAGTCTTGCAATAGTTTTAAAAATCGAAAAAAAAAATTGACGGATTTACACGTTTTAGCACTAGATATTCCGAAAAACATATTTTTTGAAAAAAAAAAAAAAAAAAAAATTGCTGTTTGTCTGTCTGTCTGTGTGTGTGCATATGCTCTACCTCCAGAACAAATTGAGATATAGACTTGAAATCTGGTGTGTACTTAGTATGCAATAATGAGAAGAAGTCTATTGAATTTCAGAAATCTCGACAATCCGGAACTATTTTTTGTGCTCTCGAAATATTCGTTCTGATAAAAAGTATGTAGAAATTTTCGAAATTGTTTATTTTAAGGGGTGAATATAAAAGACAATAAAAAAATATAAATTTTGCATCATGAATGAAGTCGATCGGATAATGAGTTGCCGAGATATTTGTAATCCTATTTTCCACACTTTTCGATTTTTCATGACACTGTATTTCATTCGAATTTCAGTTCAAAGATATATTTTAATTGGAAATGAGACGTTTAATCCGACGCAGTAAACTGTTAGTTTCATTGATTATCATTTTTGGAGTTATAAAGATGTTTCTTTTACGCAGTTCTGTAATAGAGCATTTAAAGTTTATGACGTCACCAAGCCACGCTTTAACACTAGAACCGCCGGCAAAAACGTATACCTATAACCCCCAAAGCGGTCATTTTGACCGGTATGGATTACCATGCTCAAATATTGTTTATTTGCCATTTTTTACTCTTAGTTTCGTTTATTACTATTATTAACATCATTGCCCATATAATAATATATATTTCATAATGTTTATTATATATTTTTATGTTTTATTAAGTTATAATTATATTATATTCATATATATATAACTTATATTTTTTATTCTAAGAATATTTTTGTAGTAAAAAATATTTTTTATGAGAAATTGAAATTGCTAAAAATAAGAATAAACTTAGTGAAAATAAAAATTTATATTTATCCCCTGAGCAATACAATATTCAGGGTGACCAGTGGTCAGGGAAAATCACAGTTAAAAAAAGAGGTTACTACCAGTATTTTCTTCTAGAAAATACTACCAATAACATAATGGGATTGAAGCAAGGGAATTTCTCTTTAACAAAATACTGGTATTTAACACCTTTTTCGACTGTGTTTTTCGGAATTGATGTCCTCTAGATTGTGAAAATTATAAAACACTTGTAGAGGTCATCGTCTAGAACTAGCTTTTGTAGAATACTTCCGTGCCATTTGGTTGAGCACGTCGACGCCAAATTTTGTAGAATTGTAGAACTTTACAATTTCTGGTAAGTGTTTATCACGAGTTTCACATGTAACTGATGGATGTCAGGGACATAGAATTAAAACATATTTATTTTTCTTCCCTTGATAAACTCAACGTAATATCATCTTTGGCAAGAATTTGGCTACTGTACAAAGACTTTTTTTCAGATTTTATGGCCTGTGGAATTTTGTTTTTCGTTCGCAATTGACTGTGCCAACATTGCTTGTTTTTAGTGACTTCAGCTTTTCAGCAAGGGACAGTGAAGTAAAGAAGTTATCTATGGTAATGCTGTAACCTTTGTTGAAGCGTGATTGTATGAAGTATGGACTGTTGCGACATCTACTAGATAAAATGTTCATTAAAACTGACGGTGGTCATTTTGACCGTTTCGACGGTTCTAGGTATACTACTCCAATACTTCACAAATTTTGGTTGACTGGAAAATTTATCACTGGCATATCATAGCTTTTCGAATTATAGAAAAAGTCACGGAAACTGAAAGTTATACTCTGAATAGAAACAAACTGGTACGCAATAAAAGTTTCGAAACGGTCAAAATGACCGCCTTGGCGGTTCTAGTGTTAAAATACTCTATCTACGGAACAAATAGAGATAGAGGCTTGAAATTTGGTATGCACTTAGAATGTAATAGTGCAACAAATCCTATTAAATTTCGGTAACCTTAGTTATCCCTGGATATGCATTTTATAAATAGTTTACACGCGTTTCATTTTCATATTTCATATTATGCATATCCATGATGGGTAAGTATTACGGTGACCCCCAACGACTAGTTGTTATTTTTTACTGCACTGATTCCTATTTTAAAAAATAATCTTTCATTTTCAGAATTGTGATTTACTTTTCACATGAGTAATTTTTATTTCGATTATTATTACTGTGGTCAATGTTTCGACTTGACTTAGAGCCCTGCATAGAGTCAGGAAACTCAATTTTGCTCGAACCAGACCCCATTCATGGTTCAGGTCGAGTCAGGTTCACTTTTTTTTTTCTTTTTAGTTGCGGGTTGGGTTTCAATTCAATTCAATAAAAAAAAAGTCTTAAATATTTTTTAAATAAAAAGATATTTTAAGACTTAAAACTTAAGTCTCGCACCACTGCATCACCTTTTCTTTAACTTTTAATAAATAAATGAAGTTCTTAGCAACCACTATATTTATATAGAAATATTAATCCTGTAAAATTTTCAAAAGCATGCTACTAAATAAAGTTAAAAATCTTTCTTAAAATTTCTAGTGTCTAATCCTTAATATAAGAATAAAAAACACAATTCTAAAAGAATAATTCATGCATTTAAGGGTTAAAGGTGTAACTGAAGACTCCCTTTCCCTAAATGTATTGGGTCGGGTTCGGGTTTGAATATTTTGAGTTAGGGGTGGGGGGTCGATTCGGATTTCGGGTTGACTTTAGGCAGAAATTTCGGGTTCGTATCGGGAATACCTGGCCCGAGCAGGACTCTAATAATGACTATATTAATCTAAGAACGAGAAACAATCGAAATTTTTATTTAAATTGCGTACTAAATATTTGTCAATCTGTTAAATTTATCATTTTAATTATATTTATTTGTGTTTTTGTAAATATTTTTCTCGCTATAAAAATACTGGTTTCGATATTATTGACGTAAAACACAATAGGCATATCTTCGTGTAAATGTTTTATCCATAACATTTAAAATTCAATACAATAGAATAAAATGGCTTATCAGATGAAAACTTGCTTTTCATATGATTATTGTCATAGAAGCAGCCTGTGCCGATAACAAATAGTTTTAACTTCTCAATTTAGTTTATAAACTGCAGTTTTTATAGGTTATTAAGGACAGTAGAGTATATTGGCATAGATATGTATATTTTTTAGCCGACTAGATTGAAAAACTTTACTCTGTATGCAAAGTAAATATCTTATCAATTTTTCACATGATCAGTGCATTTTGGTTTTTGCTAATTCTCGGTTTAGTATCAATTATGGAATTAATAACTTTTCTGGATCTAGAATCAGCCATATCAGTTAATCTGGTAAGTATATGATTTAAACAAAAGAAAATATTATTATATTTTAAAACAAATTAGCAAACCTATTGCCAGAAAACAATTTTTTTTATTAAAGTATTTAAACTTTTCTTATTTTTAAAGAATATTTGTTAAAACTTGATTACCCTTAAATGCATAACTTTTTATTTTGTTCCGAAAAAAAAAAAAAAAAAAAAAAAAAAAAAAAATCTAATTTTGTTAATTATCCACTTGGAAAAAAGTGAAAAAAATTGTTTATGTTTCTGTTGGACATAATATTATTCCTGAGTTACACAACAAAAATTACTCAAAAAATGAAAATTTTTAATTATATACTTTACTTTAAAGTGTTTGCACTGCACAATAAAAACTGTTCAACGATATAATAATTTTTATAGTGCTTTTAACAGTTTGCAGAATTCATAATGACTACCTTACCTTATAAAGATAGAGAAAAAACGCCAGTCAAGCACTTTTCAAGCAGTGTCAACATAATATGTTATAACCTCCCCGTAATAAAAGCAAAACAAAAACTTTAACGACCTTAAATGCATGTTATCACTCGTAAATAACACATAATAGTTCACCAAAAGACCAATAGAAAGCGCGAAATGCCCCCCCCCCCCCAAAAAAAAAAGAAAAAAAGAAAAAAAGAAAAGTAAAAAAGATCATGCATCTCCTGGGTTTCACTATGCATTTAAGGGTTAAAAATTATTTTTAACAAAAATAGATTTATAGCAGCTTCAAATATGTTAATCCAAAATTAAAACTCCCTCCGACAAGTGAGATTTATGTTATGCTTAAAAAACTTAGCTGGATGTGCCAATCCCAAAACTTTCTTCTATCTCATATATTTTAATGTTTCAAAATGTTATTACAAATGCCAATATTTCATGTATTAGTTCAATGCTATAACAACGTTGTCTTTCATCTTAAATTTCTGCTTCAGTCAATTAATCGGAGGAAAAACGAGTTAATCTCGATCATGATATTTATTAAAATCAATAGTTTTTCGTTATTTTGTTCTACATCAGCTGTTTGCGACTAGCCGGCTTATCAGGATGGGAAGTTCCCGTCACTTCACAAGCCGCCGGTGTATAATAGAACTATGAAATATTAAGAAAGTTACTCAAAAATCGCTATTATAGTGCCCCTTTTGGCGGAATATTTCCTAATTCAGGGAGGACCTAATAATTTGGTTCAATTCTATGCATAACCTCATACACTTTTCGATGATACGATATTGAAAATGGCACCAAAATAGCAATTACAGCGCCCCTTTTTGCGGAAATTTTCCAAATGTAGGGAGGACCTTCTTGCCTTGGCCAAAAACATACACAAAAAATTTGGTTCAATTCTATGCATAACCTCATACACTTTTCGATGGTACAATATTCAAAATCGCGCAAAAATCGCTATTACAGCGCCCCCTTCTGGCGGATTTTTTCAAAATTAGGGAAGGACCTGCTTGCCGTAGCCAAAAACTTACAAAAAAATTGGTTCAATTCTATGCATAACTTCATACACTTTTTGAAGGTAAAATGGCGACAGACAGACGGACGGACGGACAGACGGACGTACAGATACACATTTTCTATAAACATGTTTTTGGGGATCTCTGACCCCTAAAACGTGTAAATCCGTCGAAAACCGGAAGTCGAAAAAAATTTCGATTACAATACTTTCTTCTTTTGGAGATAGAAGAAAGTAACTAGCCACATTGTAATATATTTTGCAACGATTAAAAATTAACTTAACGTTAGAAATTTCAAAATTTAAACCAGCATAGTTCACAAACTACTTGAGGGAATGATTTCCCATTTAGTATTTGAAGATAAAATTTACCAAAGAATTGGAATGGGCCATTCCATAAATAACGGACAAAATGCCTTTCCTGCATGTGACATTCAATGGAGGATCCAAGGGGGTCATGACCCCCCCTCTGAACATCAACAAAAATATTCTAAAGATCATTTTTTTAATGAAATATATATGAAATTCTTTAAATTTTTTTCCCACTCATTTCCTCCCGAATCTTTCTATTTAAAGCTCCACTCAAATCCAAATTAGGTAATTTCTGATATATTCGTCAAGTCATTTTTAATCTCAAATCTAAGAAATTTTCAAGTGCTCTTATTGAGAAATTATGTGATGCCTCGCTGCTCGGTGGACCAGTCCCAGTAGGACACTGTATGTGATTAAATAGTGTTTTCCATTTTTCGATAAACGCAAAGAATCTTACAAAAAAAAAATCCTTAAAATTTGATTTTTAAACTGAATTTCCGGAAGTGACAGCCAATTGTTCCCTTGTGACGACTTTTCTGTGCCTGTCAAGTCCTAAAACTTGGTTAAAAATGTTAACTTTGACAACATTTTCTGAATGAATCTTTGCCTTTATAATAAAATGGGAAACTCTTTAATTTCTTGGTATCTGAACAAAATCGGTAAATTATATATTTTTTAATGGAATTTTTAGGTATTTACGAATGAAAATGACTTCGCGAAAATATCAGAAAAGTTGTTAGTTTGGATTTGGGAATAGCTTTCAAAATAAAAATTTCTCATAAAGAGATGTGATCGCCTCCGCCCCCCTCCCCGCAAAGATAAAAAGAAATCCATGACCCCACCCCTCTCTAAATGGTAAGCTAGATCCGCCCCTGGTGACACCTACATCTAATTAACTTATAAGTTGTTAGAATATAAACTACACATAAAAAACCACTAAGTTTTCATATTAGCATAATTTTTTTAATTTGAGGACACAGTAGCATTATTAAACTAGTCGGATGTGGCAATCCCAAAACTTTCTTCTATCTCATACATGTTAATACTTCCTGAAAAATGCAGCATATCAGCACCACCGATTAGATGATTTACACCAAAATCTAATTATAAACAACTTTGACAACTTCTACTTGTTTGATGAAAATCCGTCCATTAGTTTTTGATATAGAGCTATTGCGGAAATCATAAAAAATTCTGCATAGCAGTGCCACCTGTTGGGCGATTCACACCAAAAACTAATTAGTACCAATTTATACCAGGGACTAACTAATCTGAAGCTTGATGAAAATACATGCATTAGTTCCTGAGATACAACTATTGCGGAAATCGTGAAAAATGCAGCATAGCAGTGCCACCTGTTGAGCGATTAACACCAAAAACTAAACAGCACTAATTTATATCAGGGACTCACTGAATCTGAAGTTCGATGAAATTTCGTGCATTAGTTCTTGAGACAGAGCTATTGTGGTAATCATTAATAATGTAGCATAGCAGTACCACATATTGGGCGATTTTCACCAAAAAGTAATCAGCCCCAAATTATATCAAGAATCTGAATCTGAAGTTTTATGAAAATAGTAGTTTTTGAGATATAGCTATTGCTGAAATCGTGAAGAATGCAGCATAGAAACGCTACCTGTTGGGCAATTTACACCAAAAGATAATTAGCGCCAGTTTATATCAAGGTCTAACTGAATCTAAAGTTTTGTGAAATCCCGTGCATTAGTTCTTGAGGTAGAGCGCCCACAAAATTTTTGTCACATACAGACTCACAGAGTGACAGAGTAACCGACAAACTTACAGACAGACATTTTCTAAAAACCATCAAATCGGCTTCAGGACCTTCTAAAACATATAAATCCATAGAAAAGCGGAATTCGAAATTTTTCACGAATCCAATACTTTCTTCTTGTAAAGATAGTATGAAGTAAAAAGTAGTTATATGAAAGAAAAGCTGCCCCACACGTAATATGGAATGTCCCTTTAATAAGGGTAAAAGTCTCCGCATTTTAAGCCATAGACCTAAGAAAGCTGCTCTTTTTTAACAGGTTTAAAAATCTCCACATTTTAAATCCTTGACCTATGTAATCTGCTTGTACACTATATGGCCAAAGGTGACCGGTCATTTGCGATTTTAGACGTTTTGTTCAATATCTAGGAAAACACATGAGCAATTAACCTGAAACTGCAGGTGTGTAAACAATATAGTATAAGCCATATA
This sequence comes from Maratus speciosus, assembly GCA_963932465.1. Taxonomy (NCBI): domain Eukaryota; kingdom Metazoa; phylum Arthropoda; class Arachnida; order Araneae; family Salticidae; genus Maratus; species Maratus speciosus. Next base: position 6,132,622 of record OZ010799.1, on the reverse strand, counting down.
TTTCCGGGAAGATTTTTTCCCGAAACCCCATAGGGGACCGTCAACAAATTGAAAAAGAACGAATATCTTTTGGATAACTCTGTAAAAACTAACGTAGCAAAAGCGTTCAAACTCGAGATTATTAATAAGTGGCTTATTGTAATATACTGTGTTCTTTTTTGTGAGGATAGCATATATACTCGTAGAAAAATTAAGGTTTTTATAAAAACAGTCCCAAATTTTGCCGAGTATTTTGCTTATAATTTGCAGAGTTCTTAATATAAAAAGAAGTTATTTTCAGAAAATATGACAAACAACATTATACACAATACTCTGTAATGAGAATTAAAAAATAATAAAAATTAGATGAAAGATGAGCAGGTTTACTAAAAAACGTTTCATTGCGCATGCGCGAATGCAATCAAAATATAATGGGCAGAATGTATTAGCTAAGTATATAGAGCAACGTTTGTGAAAGTCTCAAAATCATAGATTGAAAATTCTGAAAGTATTCGTCGATAGAATAAACTCTAAATCCGTTGTTCCCAAAAAGAAGCAAAATGATGAGGGGTTGCATCCAAATATAGTAGTACGTGCAATATTGTGTACACTATCTTGGCACTAATCAACAGATATTTGATACAACCCCTCATCTTTTTGCTTCTTTTGGGGAACAACGGATTTCGAGCTTATTCTATCGACGATTATTTTCAGAATTTTCAAGGTATGATTTTGAGACTTTCACAAAAGTTGCTTTATATACTTAGCTAATACATTATGCATATTATATTTTGATTGCATTCACGCATGCGCAGTGAAACGTTTTTTAGTAAACCTGCTCATTTTTCATCCAATTTTTATTATTTTTTAATTCTGATTAAAGAGTATTATGTACAATGTTGTTTGTCATATTTTCTTAATTTTTTTTTTTTTATATTAAAAACTCTGCAAATTATAAGCAAAAAACTTGGCGAAATTTGGGGCTGTTTTTATAAAAACCTTAATTTCTCTACGAGTACACAATCTATACTCATAAAAATAAACACAGTATATTACTATAAGCCACTTATTAATAATCTCGATTTGAAAGCTTTTGCTACATTAGTTTTTACAGGGTTATCCAAAAGATATTCGTTCTTTTTCAATTTGTTGACGGTCCCCTATGGGGTTTCGGGAAAACATTTTCGGGGCAATATATGACCTATACTATACTGTTTACACACCTGCAGTTTCAGGTTAATTCCTCATCTATTTTTCTAGATATTTAACAAAATGTCTAAAATCGCAAGTGACCGGTCACCTTTGGCCATATAGTGTATCACGGCCATTCCATGAAAAACAGACAAAATGTCCTGCTCGTGACACTTATACAAATACCTATATCTATTAAAGTATAAGTTGCTAAAATATAAACTATACATTAACAAGTAATATAAAAATTTATTTTTTAAAGTCAATTCCTACTTAGGTCATCAAAGAAAAATTTAATATAATCCCTTAAGCTAATATTAGTTTTTGTTGCATTAAAATATCTCAATTTGTTGATTTTCTATATGCAAGTAGGTTTACAATGGAACTCTATGGGGATTTGGCGAAATATTAGAGATATCGCCAAGTTGGCGTCATTTTGGGCGACTCATTTGGGTCGCCCAATTTGGCGATATATTGCCAAGTTGGCGGTAAACTTGGCGATATTTGGCGACAGAACAGGGTCCCCCTATGGTAACCCTTCCCTTATAGGTATGAAGATGCATTAAATGCTGTTCAATAACCAATGGCCGTCATTTTGTCTCCCCTATAAAACTAAAATTAATGAATTAAAATTTAATTAATGAAGTAATATTAAAAAAAACTGTATTAACATCAATTGCCATCCAGTATAAGTTTAAAAAAATATATTTGAACTTGAGTGGATGAATAATAAGTATTTTATTAACGGTTGAAAATTTGAACAAGGTATATATAGGGAGAGTGTGAACTAATAGTAGGAATTGAAAAATAACAAAACACTCTAGAATTTCATATTAGCATGGTTGTTTTAATTTGAGGATACAATAGCATTGTTAAAACAGGAGTAATATTTAGAAAAGCTGTCCCACACGTGACATGGAATGGCTCAAATATGATGTCAAAAATAGGTGTTTGTAATGAAAATTTTAAAGTTTGTTACAATATTTATATGTAGGTAACCCCCTAAATAGTAAAAACTTAAAGCAAAATTTAAGCATAGTGTTACTTAGTACCAGAGGTGTAGCGAGGGGGGTTATGGGAGTAGCCTTCCCTCCCAATATATGTGAACTTAGGAAATTTGAGCTTAAAGTTGAGAAATTATAGATTTTTGAAATACTTTTTTTTTTAAATAAAAAGTTAAAAAAAAAAGTTATTGTTTTGTTAACTACCTTTCTGAGTTCTGTAATAGTAAAATAGTTAAACTTTCAATAGAAGTGCTACGAAAATATCATACATGTACTAGACCTGAATTTCTCTACTGTTGTCCATCAACAGTGTCTCTTATACATTTCCTCCAGAACTTTGTTCCTTTCTCAAAAATCTCAAAAAATATGATGAGGCTATTTTCATATGAAGTACGATTATGACTCGTACACATATAGAAGACAAAAACTTTCATTAAATGAACCAATAATTATAATTTTCATGTTTTTAGTTTCAACTTTTTTCTTTAGAAAGAGTTTTTTTTTTTTTTTTTGTATAAGCATCATTATCATTAAACACACATTGAACATATCATTTTAGTTGGAAAATAGAGCAATTTGTTTCACGTTAGGAAATTTTTGGATTATAAGTTTGGAAATTTTTTAACTCTCCCTCTCGCTGAAAAAAATTTTGTAGCTACGCCCCTGCTTATTACACATTATTGCTAATTCATTGGTACCAGTGACATATTCATAAGTCAAAGTTAATAAGAGTTTTTTTTTTTTTTTACTCAGATTGTGCTTTTATTTTTTTACGGCAATCATAACTGATATTTGTGCATTCCCATCCACAAATCATTATAAATACAAACAGAAAACATGACGTTATTGTATCGCAACTATAGTAAAATCCCTCAGCTTTAAATATCAGAATGCTCGTTTTCTTGGCTGGTGTAACAGAAAAATATATGATTTTCCTGATAATACGAAGAAAAAAAATCAACCAATTGGCGTAGTATTTAGTAAAATTCTCGTTGGTATAGCATCCATATACGTTATAAAGGAAAAATATGTTAGTGAATAACGCTGACATCATACTGATGGTATCAACCACCTAACCCATAAATTGTGACCTTACTGTAATTTTTCTTAACTTCTAAAGATTCACAATTTCATTTTTTACACTGAATGGAAAAAATTACTTTCAAATGAAATTTATTTGAAAATTATATCTCAATTTTCAGATTTTAATTGGTTTTGATTTTAATACTGATCATTAAAATTCATAAAACTGAGATACAGTTATATGAATGTAATAGATTTTAAATTAATTTTTAAGCATGGAGCTTTTTTAATTTGCAACCCTAAATTACGAAAGATGCACCCATTTGCTCTCAGTGCAATATTATAAGGAAAAGACATGTTCATGAGAAACGCTGGTATCATATTTTTGGTGGCAATGACCTAAACCATAAATATTGCTATTACTGCAATTTGTTTAACCTCTAAACATCGCACATTCGATTTTTTTTCAACATCTAATGGAAAAACAAAAAGTACAGTCGTGGAAAAAAAAAAAAAGTAAACATCCCCTACTAACTCCTCAAGAAATTATCACAGAAGAAAGTTACTGGTACCGAACGATTGGAAATAAAGTCTACTTTTAAATGATGTATATAAAATTTGTTTAAGGGGCCATCTACATATTAAAACGAACCATAACTTTGTTTTTTTTCAATAGCAGTATACAATTCTGACAGCATAAATGAACTCTACACCCTTCAATTAGCCTAAAAACAAATTTTTATGCGATTCGTACGATAAGTTTCCCAGAAATTAATTATTTTAAAACGAGCCTATTTTAAGGGCAGTATCCAAATTGAAGTTTAGTACTGGATTGTTAACCAAGAGAGCCCTCTTCTTGATCAAGGCACCTTCAGCGCCACTCACGTAGTCAATGAAGCCTGCTAGATTACAGGATAGCGTAAGGAATTTCAAAATATGTAGTCACTTCTATCATCGATGGCCCCTTAAACCATTATTTTCCCGTTTTTTAAGCATACTTTAAAAACTACTTGGAAGAAAAAAGTGAAATTTCAGATTTCCTTAAAGCAGGACTTAATAAATCTAAATCTATCAAAAAAAATTGTAGGGTGCAATTCATAATTTTTTCGAATATTAAATTCATAATTTATATCATAAAATTATAAAAATTGCAAATTCAGAGTATTTATGTTCGGGTATATTAGTATTATTGCTACACAAAAAATTAGCACATTAGGAGCATAATTTCAGGAGATATAAATTAAAATATTCAAATGTAATTTAACATTAGAAGCACTAAATTTTGAATTTTTATAATTCAAAAACTTATCATTGAAATGACTTAAAATTTGGTGTCTAGGCATAGTTTGAACCAAAGATTTGAAATATCTCTTTAAAATTGGGTATTGCCATTGAAAAAAATGAAGTTTGGATTCGTTTTACTATGTAGATGACCCCCTAAGCAAATTTTATATACATCATTTAAAAGTAGACTTTATTTCCAATCGTTCGATACCAGTAACTTTCTTCTACAGTAATTTGTTGAGGAGTTAGTAGGGGGTGTTTACTTTTTTTTCCACGACTGTGCAGTGCATGCTATTTGTTTGAAAAGTTATTCTCGATTTACTAAATTTGTGTGTATTTTATAGTCATTTTTAAGCAAGAATATTTTTTAAATAGTATTCGTGCACTCCAATTACAAAAGATGAACCCGATTGCTCTTAAAACAATATAAATAATTCATCATTTGGGAGTTTTTTTAGAGCAATAAATACCTAATTCGGCAAACGAAATGAAAACCCCATAAAAAATAAAGTACGAATTTAGCAGATTTCAAATCAAACTATTCAAAATTATCATATTGATGAAGTGTACTATAAATAGTAAAAAAAAATCTCGATTGACCGCTTGTTAATACGAAAGTACCAAAAATGCTTTTTGATGTAACTAATGGGGAATCTAAAAAATATAGCAAATGTAAAAAATCTTTTAGTATTTTAAATTTAAAACTATATATTTTTTTCTATTCTGTGAACGGCCGGTATATGGATCATCTTTAACCACGGATATTCCGGGGTGGATTGCCTGATTATTTTTAAATGGAAATATTGATTCATAAAAACTAAATCTACAGCGAATAACCTGATAATGACATCAAATTCCAGAAGTTTTCAGTCCTGATGTCAGTCTTTAAGCTTTCTTTAAAAAAAAAAAAACTAACTCTTAGAAAACATTTGCTATGTTTCATTTTCTATTTCATATAAATCGTAGAAAAAACATATTTTATGTAATCGTATTTAATATAAATCGCAAAATGTTATCATTGCATTTAAGAGGGTAAAACACTTAGCTAAATGGTATAATTAAAGATATAGCATGCCAACAAAATAGGAAAGAAAACGTAGCAACCGTTTTTTAAAATCAGTTTGGCATCATATTTATTGAAAGTGACAACATATTTATAGAAAGTGACGCCATATTTATAGAAAGTGACGCCATCTTTAGCAAATTTTTCCTGATATTTTTTCATCAAATAGAAATGCCTATGTTATAGCAAACGTATTAACTTCAAAATATGTATATTTAAATTAAGTTTTTACGTCTATTCAAAGCACTTATCGTTAAAGTTTTATTTTAAATATGAAAAATTCAGTAGTTCAATTACATACCTATTAATGCTGAGAGGTTTTTTATTTTATTTTGGCGAACTTCTAATTTCACTATTGAATAATAAACTATCCCAACAAAAAGTTTTCGGTAAAAAAAAAAAAAAAAAAAAAAAAAAAAAAAAAGCGCCAAGTTCTTCTTAATGTTTCGGCCAGAAAAAGTAATGATATCTGAAGTTCGCACAAGTTAAAAGCCAAACATCCCAAATCTTTCATTGAAAATGGCTTCCTGCGACTTGGCCGTTAATGCCTTCTATAGCATTTTCAATTTAATGATTGGAAATTACGAATTTATGAATTATTTAAATATTAAAAGTAATATTAGAATGCAAAGAGGCCATTTCACATGAAGACATTATAAGTAAAAGATTTATGGTGAATACAACTCAGTTCCAACAAATATTAGTTTTCATTACAATTCATTTAGTCCTCATGTGGTTTAATTGCCATTTTGTACGGTCTAAAGCTAAAGTCATTAACATAAAACCCAAGAAATAAAACAAAATTTACTTACTTCAATTCTCATAATATGTTACGTTATATTTTAATGTATAATACTGAAATCGTGTGCATTGGCGAAAGAGATTTTTTTCGTTTGAACATTTATTATAGTTTTTTTGCATACATTAAGAGGTATTCGATTTATAAACTGTTAAAAGCTGATACTAATTATGTTTTAGCAATTAGGGATATTATCTCATGAATACAAGTATTTTGTTATTTTTAACTTCTAAGCATTTAAATAGACTGAAGTTGTTTAAATGCTTTTTTCAAATGTGTAATTTATTTCTTTACCTTGTGCCACAAAATGCCTAAAATAATCAAAAAATTTAGTTGGCATGTAGCTCATTTGTACATACTTTAAAATTTGAAAAACTCTCTCGAAGGCATTAACGGCCAAGTCGCAGGAAGCCATTTTCAATGAAAGATTTGGGATGTTTGGCTTTTAACTTGTGCGAACTTCAGATATCATTACTTTTTCTGGCCGAAACATTAAGAAGAACTTGGCGCTTTTTTTTTTTTTTTTTACCGAAAACTTTTTGTTGGGATATCACTACTTTTTGTATGTTTTTTCAAGTTTGTTATTCTAAACTATATTAATATGAAAAAACTTAAATTTCGGAACTTTTATGTTAGCCGGGAGCAAATCTCCTCATTAGCCATTTGTTTTATCGCCAATGGCAGTTTCATTTTTCACATGTGTAAATTAGAAATAATGCTTTGATTTTCAAATAAAATATTTTGGTTTATGTTATTATTTCTTATTTATTTATTTATTCCAATGTTAAATATTCTATCGAATAAAATGATGGAAATGCATCTATTTTAAATGAGATGACTGAAAAGTTTATATTTTTAAATGAAATGAATGCAATATGAAGAATGGAGTTGGGAACAGTATTTGGTGATTTGCCACTAACATAAAAATACCTAAATTTATTTTATTGAGCTTTACAAATTTATACTTTATTTCTTTTTATATTAAAGTACTAGCCGCCTCTAGAAAGCAGTATTTACTCTATCAATTCCATGTTAAGCGTTAAATCATGTTAATCTTATTCATAATTTAATTTACTTGCCCATTCTTTCGCCAAGTCGGAAGCTTTTGATAGAGAAATCAAGAACTCTTTACGACCATAGAAGCACATCATATATTTTGTGTTGTTATGTATTTCATCTTTCGTAACAAATATCTCTTAACTCACTTATGCATGTTTCTTTAGCTGTTACGGTTCGTTCTCTAATGCGGAAATTTTTAATCCTATTAAGTAATCTTTTCTAATTGGGCTCACTGCCAATTGTTGTATTTTAACTGATACGACTGGGGTACAAGTGAAATGGTTCTTATGAAATTCTTTGACGATATCTGCATTTACATTAAACCATATCGATGCTAATATCTCTTAGTTTCACGTTAACCTTTTAAATAGACTCGATTACGGAACAATAGAAGGTCTACCGGTTCACTGCCATGATCCACTTGAAAATCTATCATTCTTCTCATCTGGTCGTGTTAAAGAATTAGTCAATGTGCCATGGTTTTAAGATTTTAGCTTATTTTATTCGAAACCTGAAAACTAAAATGCGAGGAACCGGATTATAGAAGATTCATTCTAACGTACATATCGATTAACAGGTTACATATTGTAGAATTATAATAATCATAAGGAGAACTGGATGTTTCAATGCTTTAATAGTTTTCGTAAATTCTCTTTATATAATACAGAAGTTTTAGTGGTGTAAAGATTAAGAACATAGTCACAGTAAGTATAATAACAGTACAATATAATAACAATAGCAGAGGTTTTGGGTAGTGACGAAACTATTAGCACTTTGGAAATATTCGTACGTTATATCATTTATCTATTCAGATGATATGCGGAAAAATAAAAATACATGTCTCGCATTAATAATTAACTCATTAAAAAATAGCCACTAGCGTCAAATATTCGCCAAGCTTGGCGACATTTAGCACAGTTTAGCCAAATTTGGTAACATATCATGTCAATTCTCAAATTTGGCGACAGAAAATGTTTTGTTTATTCTGACGCCATAATGATGCATATGTATTATGTATTATACACATACCTATAATATTTATGATGCAAATGTATTACGTATTATATGCATATGCATAATATGTATGATGCATATGCATAAGTTCATTAACATCACTAAAACGCACTTAAAGGAATAGTGTTCCATAAATAGTAGGGATAATTGCCAGATTGACCAGAGTGCTATTGAGATTAGAATTCCGACATTTATAATAGACCGGGAGACGTCTGCACACACCATCACCTCATCGAGTTTACAGCTGAAATTTTAGGATTAGTTAAAACTAGATTAGCATATTAAACTGCAACTGGTCTGATAAGTCATATTTTGGTAGAAACTACCTGAAGACCTAATTTTAGTGGTTAACTGATAGGTTTACTATTGTATTTTCCTGCATCCAAAAGTTTGGAAACCTGGAGGAATGGGTGCAGGAAAACACAATGGAAAATCCACCAATTAACCCGTAAAATCGGGTCTGTAGGTGGTTTCCACAAAGATATAACTTGGCAGACCAGATACATTTCAATACGCTAATCGATATTTAACTGATCCTAAAATTTCAGCCGTCAACTCGATGAGGTGATGATCTGTGTAGACGCCTCCCGGTCTTTAATAAAATTTGTTTTAAGGAAGTAAAAGATAGAAAGATGGACAGATAAACTGAAAGATTAGCCTTATTGAGATTTTTGTAAAAGCATATAAAAATTCATACAGCTTGAAATCATGTAACACCTTTATAACTCAGGCTAATTTTCTGTAATCGGATTTTGGCGACCAACATATCTGATCTATAACTATAATCTTTCTTTTACAGATTTAAAATTAACAGTAAGTAGGCTAATAATACAATATAATAACACTAGCAGCGGACTTGGGACGCCGCATCTGTCGCACATCGTTAAAGACAGTTTATTAGTTACACATTTCATTTAATTAAAAGGAGATTTTTAAACACTCATATGGAATTAGGATATTTTTCCACTATAGGGAACTTGGCATTTTTAAAAAATCTTGGCGCAATGATATAAACAACTATGAAAACAAACCTGATGAACTTTTATGTTATTTATATATGTATGTATTTATATAAATACTAGCAGGCTATGCCCGCTGCGCTGGTCAATATTTCCAAATGAACCTTGGATTAAACTAAATGGTGAATTTGAACTTGTATTTTAAACAATATGGATCTTCAGCTTGACCTTGCACATTACTGAAAACGATGCGAACGCCATTGCGATATAATGTTATCTTAAGCGTTGGACAAAATTTAGCAATTAAGAAGTAATTGTTTTAGTTGATTATAAACAGCGCACTTATGGTCGGGTAATGAGACCGTTATGACAACAGGAATTAATACCTCTGTAACTAATCAACATATAATGAAATCGTATATACTAACACCATTCCTAAAAGTCATGCAACAGGGCCACTTGTAACAAAATATGTTCTGTAGATTTTTTTTAAAAAGGCTAAACTTTCATAATCAGGTTCACTTAATTTTTGAACTTTTACTGTTGCTCTATAACTAAGTACCCTTGAACAATATGTATAGACTAAAACCTTTCCAAAATTATTACCTAACTAATTGTGGTATATCCTACGAAAGTATTATAAACAATCGGAATGAAATACAAATTTCCGTTGTAAATATATAGTAGATGATGATGATGCGATTTTGTGTAATAGAATTCATAGTAAAGTTTTCGCTTCAAACAAAAACGATGCTTTCAACATTAAAGCAAATACACCAATATGTGAAGTATCCGATTACGGAAGGTTAACTTGAATTCTCATGAGCAACTACTCAAAGAAAAGTGAATATGTGGCTTTTGTGATACTTTTATGTCAGCCAGGCGCAGGTAATAAATCAATAAAGATTGTTTTCATAGCATATTCTTATTTTATTATTTTCATTTAAAACACAAACCTTTCACTCATTTAATTTAAAATGCATGCCTTATACTAATTTCATTTAAAAAACTGAAAAGATAAACAATAACAGGAAATAATGCCATAATTAAAAGCAAAAAAGTATTTTTAATTTACATACGCGAAATGTAACTACTGCTACTGGGAATTTTAAAAATGCTATCAGCGAGATGTGCGCACGGTTGTTATAAATGTACCCATTTTTTCTTCTTATCCAGGAGCAATTTATAAATCGCACAATATTATTCCAATTCCAATTTCTTTCATTGAGGAACCTATGACCTGAAAAAATGGAAAAAGACTCTTGTAGATTCTTCGGATGACGGCATCTGACGCCATAAACCGAGTTTATATATATGAAAATAATTTTTAAGTCGTTACAAACATTGCTTTCATACTTAAATATTTTCATTGGTACTACTTGTTATCCCGGCGACCAATTTCGCCAAATTATATAAATCGCCAAACCATTCGCCAAATTATATAAATTGACATAATCTTTATTTTAAATAACGAAATAACAAATAAATTAGTATAACATTAATAAAAATACAAATAAAACGTCGAAATTAAAATCACTTGATGATGTAAACACGTGTAGTTTGTTTAAATTCAAGTGAATTTGATATTTACGATCAACCATTATTGGCATTTAATCTTATAGTTTGACGATAGATTTTTGGTCGACGGAATATGTAAGTAGTACCTTTTCCATTTTTGTTTTATAATGCTAAATTCTCAGTAATTTTTTCCCTTTTATTTTACATAAAATCACTATTTTTTAAAAAAAATTAAGATGCTTGCATTTTTATTTCAAACTCATAGAGCCGTTTTTATTTTTTAGCCAAAAGGGTTGATTTGAATTTTTTCCGTTGCTAGAGTAACGGATGTAATGATAGATATTTTGAGGTTTAGATGCCAAAGACACCGCCAAATTAGAAAAATATGAAATGTGTCATGAACTGTTGGACTTATAAAAATTTATTTGGTAGCATTCGATTCAGCATACAAAACTACATTAAAATATGCTATCATTTGACGCATAATTTTGATATTCGATTCCCCCCCCCCCCCCCGCCCCGTGCAAAAACCATTAGGGGTGACACTTTAGAAAATCCTTTCTTAGCAGAAGTTTATGTCATAAGAAGTATTTTTACCACGATTTTCAAGATTTTAGGTTCAGTAGTTTGCGCTGTGCGTTAATTAGTCCCCTAATCCAGACTTTATTTTATATACTATATTAGATATGCGATTTTGCAGTGAATCGATGACGAAAATTAGTCCAATATCATTTGAAATATTACATAACAGAGGAGAAAGTACGAAGAAAGACGAAGAAGAAATGACGAATTACAAAAGACTTGTAATTTTTTTTTCAAAATGTTGAATTTTTCCATAGTAATAACGTATTAAAACATAAATTTCTTTAAAAATTATCTTTATTTCCTAGATTTCGAATCTGTGAATTTTCCTATAAATGAAATTGGCGATATGACTTGAGAAAATAGATAATATTTGCTTAAATAAAATGGGTAATATTCGTTGATCCGAGTTCGAGTTTATAAATATCACATGCTTTCGGAATTACGGCGAAAACATTTTAAAAAGTATGAAATTATTTTACAATATGTATGTGTGGCAGAAATTCACACTGAAATTTAAGTATTCGATTCCATTTTTAAAATATTAACTGATATCTATATAAGTTACAATTGAATATGAAAATGTACTCAAAAAATGATCTCTTTCACCTAAAAAAACACCATTTGTGAGAACATCCTCAAGCTAATGTCACGCTTATGCATTTTTGGCTTAAAATCACATTGTTTGGCGACAAAAGAAAAATAAAAAATTGTAAAGAAACAAATAGTAATTACACATGTGACTTACAATTACATCTGCTTGTTTCTTCTATAAGTCACGTGATGGGACAATTAGATATATAAAAAAAGAAAAGAACAGAACAGAAAGAAAATGTCGTTAAAATTTCATCTAATCAAATTTTCAGATTCGTTTCCATATCTAACGCAAGCGATAAAGAGCCAAATATTGCGTATCAAGTGTAATATTTCTTATTAAATTAATTTTTAAGCATTACAAATATTTCTTTCAGGTTTTCATTAAATATTTTCATTTTTTAATATTATCACTCATTAAAACGAATTTGTTTCTTCTTTTTTTCTCTTCCTTCTTTTTTCTTTTATTAAAATTAGTAACAGTTTTTTCTTTTATGTTTCGAGGTGTAATAGCTGTTTCAATTTTTTTATCAACGATAAATTTCGCCAAGAAATAAAATGGTAAACCTTATCGCCCAAAATAACAGAACTTTCCGTCATAATTCTAAAACTAATATAGGTAGAATAATGTGTTATAGCTTAAAACCTTCCTTGAAACAATACCTATCTAACGGTATAGGTTCCGTAAAAATCCATGCAGTAGAACTCGAAATCTAGGCGTTCGGAACGAAATTTCCGTTTGGATTTTATATATATACTAGCAGGCTACACCCGCTTCGCTGGTCCATTTTCCAAATGATCATTGATCAAACAAAATTATGAATTCGACCTTGTATTTTAAATTAATATGGACCTTCACCGGGAAAAATCTTTCCGCATTTGTTGAATACTATGCGAACGCTATTTAGCTATTATAATATCTTATGGGTTAGGCAAAATTCGGACTATTCAGAAGAAATTCTTTTTACAGTATATATTTAAAGTAGAAGTTGGGAAGAAAATACGGCCGTTGTGATAATCAGAAATGTTAAAATGTTCTCTTGTCACCACACTACTAAAAGGAGAGATAATTACAATGATTGCAGAGAGTGACCACTGAACATTACTTATGTTCGGATTATTCACTTTCGTTTGATAGTTCTTGAACTCCGGGCTTCTCAGCTTGGTGCTATGTGTGGTTCTGGTAGCTTAAATACAATTTCTCTCTACGTTGCATTATATTTTGTAATACACGTCTTCTAGCAGGTCTACTGCAGTTATCTATCTTCGGATTACAGCAGAGTAAATACGGTAAAAAAATATAATAAATTGTTTGCACACAAAAAGTCTTTAACTTTCATTAAAAGAAATGTGAATCACATAAAAGTGGATTTTTAAAAATGATGTGTTTGAATAAAATTAAAATAATGTCATTTTCATTACCATTTCCTTTTTATATATATACCACTTGTAATTATGTAACTGTTAACCTGAAAAAAAACCTCGATAACTCATTATGTTAGAAAAATAAACTTCTTGTTTTCATCCAATCAAAATCTTCCGAATCGTCCATAATCGGGTGCACAGCTAATTTTTACGGCAAACATTAGAAGTGTTTGCAAACTATATGGTTACAAATTTACCAGAGTTAACACACGTAAAACATACGTAATTATGCGTCAGACTCCATCCCATTAAATAAAGTCAAATTGCTGTTGGCTGAATTATAGATCTTTCGCCAAAAATACTCTTTGTAAATGACAAATAAAGTCAGTTATACAAAACTTAATAACCTAACACGTTATAATATAAAGAAATAATCTTTTTGATGCACCGAAGACCTTTTTTCATTTCTCTAAAGAGTGCAATAACACGGAGAATTATTCTTCAGTCTGCTGCCTAAATAAACCTAAAATCGTTAATTTTTTCCTCAGTTTAGCGAATAGGATTGTGCGTCAGAAGAACTATAATGATTTCTATTTTCAATTTTATCTGCATTCCAGGTACTTTTTTTCTTATCTAGGCTAAAATGATAAATCAACAAATATTGTTCCACCAGCCACCATTGGAATTTCAAATTTTTTTCCCAAGTATTTATTTTTTAGTGACAGTAAAATAACTGCAAATAAAAATATATATAATACTAAATTTTCTGTTCTCCGTTTGCTTCATAATGAAAAAACATAAATTTGCTAATAGCTAAGTACAAATTTCATGTAATCTTCTACAATCGCGATCACTGTCTGACAGTCACTGTCTGATCACTGATCTGACTCTTTCAAATATAAAAGAAACAGCTAAATAGTTCAGTAAATACACTAATTAGCAGGTAACCTGATTACGGAAGATTAATCCAATATCAAAAACCTTAAAAAAAACTGAAAATGGGATGACGAATTAAAAAGACAATCGGAAATGTATTTCAGTAAGCAATTTTTATTGCAAAATATTTTCTTTTGTGTTATTAATAACGCAAAATTGCATACGTTTTCTTAAGAATAATCTTTAGTACTTAACATTTGAAACAGTAGACTTTTCTAAAAGAAAAATTGGCGATATATGTTAAGGGAAAAAAAAAAAAAAAAAAAAAAAAAAGAGAGAGAGAGTGGACAATATTTGTTGATCTGAGTTCGAGGTTATAAAAGTCATAAGTTTGGGGAAAAACAAAATAGCTTGTATCCGTAGTAAAGTACGCGAAAAATATTTTAAATATCCGAAATTAAATTATTTATAATATGTGTGTGTGGGGGGGGGGGGGGGGCAAACGTTTGCATTAAAATTTAAATATTTGACTCCACTTTTATAATATTAACTGCTATTTATGTAATATCATTATTTTTATAATTACATCTGCTAGTTTTTTCTGTAAGAGATACATAATAATAATAATAATAATAAAAATTGTTACTCACAAGGAAGGTCTCCTTAAAACGCATACTCAAAATATTTTGAAAAAGGAAATGCTAATAAAATGACTCATGTATGTAAAAAAGATCGGTAAAAATATAGCAGTCGAATCGCAGTAGAAAATCTGTAAAAAAATATTTTTTCGAGTATTTGGCGCAAACAGACGAACGCTCGACGCTCTTTGGCGAACCAATAGGTTTCCTCGCCAAATGCGAGAGATTGAAATGCATTTATAAATTCCTTGTTAAATAAGTAATTAAATGCCTAATGCTCAATGAATTTAAACTTAAACTGTGGATTAATTTACTATTTTTGCTGTAAGCTTATATAATATATGCAAATTGCGTGTTACTTGTATTGAGATATTTAATTTTATACGGTTTCACCGGCTGGATAAGTTTTAAGGGTATTTTAATTAAGAATTCTATCATTAAACATTTCGATATTAAATTGTTGTTTCCATGGCAATAAAACTCTCTTGTTGTCTCTGACACTAACAATATCGAAGTCAAATTGCCAATGCTCAGAATCGGACTTTAATTTGAGTTTGAAACACTTTTAATCCATTTAAATTTCATTGTAAACGGCATAAATACGATCGTTAAATTTCATTGTTACATATATAAATGTATATGACAAAACTGCAGTTATAAATATGTATTTATTTAAGTTAAACTTACTTAAACTAACTTCGTATCGAGAGTTGAAAAAGTTTTTCTTAAAGACTATTTATCATAGTATTATTCAAAATTTTATCGTGTCGCCATCCAGCGATAAATCGCAAAAAAATGAAATTTTCATTATTTCTTTAGGAATGCTAAATAGAGGTTCTGCCGATTTTTTTATGGATATATATATATTTATGAGAAGAATATTCTATATATTTTTTTTCAAATAAAGCTGAGCATGCGCTTATGGGGAACTTCCTTGATATCATTTTATCAATTTTCAGATACAATTTTCTTAACCTGATGCAAAAGATAAATCGCCAAATATTATTTCAATTGCAATATTTCAACTGAGTAATTCTTTAAGTATTACGAACATTCTCTTTCATGTTTAAATTAAATATATCCGTTTTTTAATATTATCACTCATTAAAATGGATTTCTTTTTTTTTCTTTTTTAAAGACTTTAAATAAAATTACTAACAGTTTTTTGTCTTTTATTTTTCTAGGTGTAATATCCGTTTCAATTTTTTCAACAACAGAACTTTCCGTCATACTTCTATAACTAATCTAGGTAGAATGGTGTGTTATAGCTTAAAACCTTCCCTGTAACGATACCTATCTAACGGTATAAGTTTCGTAAAAATCCATGCAGTAGAACTCGAAATCTAGGCGTTCGGAACGAAATTTCCGTTTGGATTTTATATAAATAATAGATATATAATAGAATAGATAATAGAATTTATATATATATAATAGAATAGATAATAGATTATGTGTTATGAACTATCCCAAAGTTTAAAACAGATCGCATTGTTAGATTTCCTAATTTTAACAATATCGCGTTATGTTAGTTCCACATTCCACCACCAGGGAGCGCACTCTATTCTTAACGAAAGCGTATCTGAACGAAACTCCTTCATGCAACCTTTCCGTAGATACATGAATCGGGAGGGTGGCGGTCTTACCCAATAATTTAAGATAATTGCTGAAATTACTACGAAAAGTATTTTAAAGGGGCCCTGCGCGGGCCCCTAATAGAGTTAGAAGAAATCGGAAGACGGCAAAATAATTGCGGGGAAAAGTTTGCTTGGGTGCTTCGGAGCTACTTTTGGCGCGAGATCTAAGCTCTACGACCAATAGGAGCCCAGATATTTAAGAAAATATGAAGTAACAAAGTCCAAAATAATAGAATTTTCCGTAATAATTCTATAACTAATCTAGGTAGAATGATGTGTTATAGCTTAAAACCTTCCCTGGAACGATACATATCTAACGGTATAAGTTCCGTAAAAATCCATGCGGTAGAACTCGAAATCTCGGCGTTCGGAACGAAATTTCCGTTTGGATTATATATATATAATAGATAATAGATAATAGAATAGATAATAGATTTTATATATATATAATAGAATAGATAATAGATTATGTGTTATGAACTATCTCAAAGTTTAAAACAGATCGCATTGTTAGATTTCCTAATTTTAACAATATCGCGTTATGTTAGTTCCACATTCCGCCACCAGGGAGCGCACTCTATTCTTAACGAAAGCGTATCTGAACGAAACTCCTTCATGCAACCTTTCCGTAGATACATGAATCGGGAGGGTGGCGGTCTTAACCAATAATTTAAGATAATTGCTGAAATTACTACGAAAAATATTTTAAAGGGGCCCTACGCGGGCTCCTAATAGAGTTAGAGGAAATCGGAAGACGGCAAAATAATCGCGGGGAAAAGTTTGCTTGGGTGCTTAGGAGCTACTTTTGGCGCGAGATCTAAGCTCTACGACCAATAGGAGCCCAGATATTTAAGAAAATATGAAGTAACAAAGTCCAGAATAACAGACCTTTCCGTCATACTTCTATAACTAATCTAGGTAGAATGATGTGTTATAGCTTAAAACCTTCCCTGGAACGATACCTATCTAACGGTATAAGTTCCGTAAAAATCCATGCGGTAGAACTCGAAATCTCGGCGTTCGGAACGAAATTTCCGTTTGGATTATATATATGTAATAGATAATAGAATAGATAATAGATTATGTGTTATGAACTATCTCAAAGTTTAAAACAGATCGCATTGTTAGATTTCCTAATTTTAACAATATCGCGTTATGTTAGTTCCACATTCCGCCACCAGGGAGCGCACTCTATTCTTAACGAAAGCGTATCTGAACGAAACTCCTTCATGCAACCTTTCCGTAGATACATGAATCGGGAGGGTGGCGGTCTTAACCAATAATTTAAGATAATTGCTGAAATTACTACGAAAAATATTTTAAAGGGGCCCTACGCGGGCTCCTAATAGAGTTAGAGGAAATCGGAAGACGGCAAAATAATCGCGGGGAAAAGTTTGCTTGGGTGCCTAGGAGCTACTTTTGGCGCGAGATCTAAGCTCTACGACCAATAGGAGCCCAGATATTTAAGAAAATATGAAGTAACAAAGTCCAGAATAACAGACCTTTCCGTCATACTTCTATAACTAATCTAGGTAGAATGATGTGTTATAGCTTAAAACCTTCCCTGGAACGATACCTATCTAACGGTATAAGTTCCGTAAAAATCCATGCGGTAGAACTCGAAATCTCGGCGTTCGGAACGAAATTTCCGTTTGGATTATATATATGTAATAGATAAACATTTTGTTTACACATGAATAAAATATTATTTTTTATATACAAATTATTTATGTTGGTATATAAAAATAAATAAACGGGTTCCTTACATTAAATAAAATGTATACATATGAAAAAAAATTGCTTGTGTATATGACACAGTAAATAGGTTGCCAGAAAATACGTTATTATCAAATTTCTTTTCTCGTCAAGGCTATTTTCTGTATTTTGCCAAGGCTACTATATCGGAAACGTACGGAATTGCGGTTATATTTTGTTAAATGTTTTATTGTTTTAATATCGTAAATATATCATAACCTATACTGATTAAAATTTTTAAGTATATTCATTTTTTCTATTTAACAAATATTTTTGGAAAAGCATATATATAAAATGTTATTCTTGTTGAAATCACGTGACCCCTTCAAAACTCTGTAATCGAGTTTTGGCGACCAACATTGGCACAATTGAATGTTTACGGCCAAATGAACACCCCCTGTTTGAAGGGTTTAGAGGCGAAAATTCTGTGTTTTCAGATTTTTCTGCTTAATTGTGCTACAAACCCGACTTACTTGTGAAATTTCATGCTTCTACGACTTTTAGAAGTACCTTAGTTATTTGATGATGCGAAGTGAGTCAGTGACAAAAAAGCGCTTTTTCGGAATTTAATATTTCGAAAACTACTAAATACAGAAACATGAAATTGTGGAACCTTAGTTCAGTTTGACCATATGAACATGTGTATAAAAGAAAAATGTCTATATCTCTCCCTAAAACGACGTTATGAAGTGGTGAAAAGTATGCCGAAATGGTTCAGGAAAAGGTAGCTTACGGCTTGTGCGAACTTGGCGGACGCACTGCCGTGCTCCCAGATAAAAAAAAAAATTACTGAACTATTTTTATCTTTATAAGCGCAAATGGGTTATTCTTCGATAATCGGGCTGTACGCTATTTGATGTACTTCAACAAATGTGGCATACCTTTTATGAAACCTATTGCTTACAAAAGTATAGCATCATTTATGTTTTTAGCGAATTCTTGGCATGTAACTTGATTACAGAATATTAACATGCAATAATGCTTAACCTGACATTTATGAAAAGCCTCTTTTTTTTTTTTTTTTTTTTTTTTTTTTTTTACTTAACTAGGGGGCTCTGCCCCTACGAGCTACGCTCGCCAACCCCCGTTCAGACACCGCGAACTTTAAAAGCACGCTAAATTGATCGGCTTTACAAAAATTTCAGAAGAATGAATTATAATTAAAAAACCAGTGGCGATCTCCCTGTTAAAGGGTTGTTTTCGTCATTGATTAAATCAGATTAGTGAAACATGTGAAAATAAGCTAATAAAAAATGAATCAAGCAAACAGAGTCTTTGTCCCCCGGTATTTTTTAGCAACGCTATAAGAAAGTTTATTTTTAAATAAGACATTTTACATATATATTTTTAAAATCTGACGTAATTTTCACCAAAGTTTTCTTTCTCTTTCTAATATTCGTGTAAAAATACTTTTGTTGTTAGAAAGGAAATATTATTTGCGCTGTCTTAGAATTCTCAACAATAGCTTAAAAAGATTATCTCAAAATATGAAATAAATGTCTAGCGCAAATATATTTTTAAATTTAAACTCTTTAGCAGTATTATGGTTTGGCAATTTTAAATATGACGTATTTTCCTCCATTTGCGACTTTTAATGCATGTTAATGGATTTATTATTTTACAATTTTCTTTCTCTTTTAAAATTCACGTGTAAATATAGTTTTATGACGTAATTATCAATATTTTCCTGCTTTTAATACGTAATCATTTAATTTTCATTTGAAAGGTTTTTTGTTTTTTTCGTTTATAATAGTCACGTGTAAATAAATTTTTGATTTGAAGGAAATATTATTCTTTGCGCTGTTTTTAAATTTTAAATTTGGCAACAATTTAAAATAATACCCTTTTATAAAAATTGTAAAATGTATCTCTCGAAATTCTGAAAATTTGAATTTAAAATAGAAATAAAACCTCAAAAAATGAGTCAAATTAAAATAATAAATGCAGTCTGCACACCGGAAATTTCTAATGTATAAAATGACCTAAAAATGATTAAATTTCCATGCATAGTTTTTGCTCCTATAAAACTTTTTTAATGGAACGATTTTGACTAACTTTAACATTAAATATCTCTTAAAACAATTCTTCGATTTGAAAACTGTGTGCATCAGTGTGTTTATCAAACATTTCTCTATAATACCACCGATTTTCATATTTTTGTATACAATATTTTTCTTAATATTAACGAAGAAAGACCTCCGGTTACCAAAAATTCAAAACTGGTGGCGGTGACAGCATTAGTTATTTTGTTGTTGTTAGATTAGAGAGATTTTAGAACACGCGAAATTGAATTTCAGGAAAAAAAATGTCATTTTGACGTAGTTATAGTAAAGTGTTTCAGTTTTAAAACCAGAATGCTTGTTTTCTTCAGGAAGTGTAACTAAAGTATACGATTTCACTGACAATACGCGGAAAAAAAGCAATAAATACATCCAAATGACCTAGAATTTACTGAAATTTTAAACTCGCGTGGCTTAAAAATAAATCTTTCACTTTATGGATGATAATAATAAGGATTAATTTCAGAATATCAGGAGTCTCTCTTCAGAATAAAACATCATTAGAAAGTGATGTCAATTAAACAGAAATTGACGTCATATCTAGCAAACGATTTTATTATTATTATTATCTTTTCCTAAATTATTTTCTTGAAATTAAAACTCCTGTATTAAAACAGATTTTTTAACTTTAATAACACTCACATGAACATACTGCGTCATTTTAACACGTATTTAGTTAAAGATTTTGCGTATATATAAGAAAATGTTTAATTTTCTGATTCGAATGACGTCGATTTCAAAAATGCAAATATATAGCGAGAAAATATAAATTTTTATTGGCTCGTAAAAACAAAATGCACGTGTTGCCATTTTTTAAATTATTGTACAACTTTTTAGGGTATGGCAACAGGAAAGAAATGATTTAATTAGAAAATTAAAAAAGGAGATATTTCTATAATGTTAAATTATTTAAGATGGTTGAAAAAAAAGCGATATAGAGTGATCTGGTAATTTTTTGTTGCCAGTGACTTATTCTATGCTCTAAAGCATATGTACAGCCAGTTTCGTGCAAATTGGACAAAAATGGAAGCCTTGTATAAGAAACTTACACACAGAGAGCGGCATTTAAGTAGATTTCGTATGAAATACTATCTATTACATTCTCTCCTATGTTAGAATTTGGGAAAATTTCTTGAAGATCTACACCGATCATGACCCCTAGAACCCAAAACCACCCCCAGTAAAAAACTTTATGCATCAAACTTCACCTATCTGTATCACTTCTTTAGGGACAGGATAACTTCCATAATTCTGCAGAAATCTTTTCCAAACTGATACATAAAATCAAAGGGCATAAAATCTCGGTCAGGTTGGTTAATGGGCAAAATCGGACCAAGGGGATGGAAATAGGGAGGGGGGGGATCGTGAAAAACGCAAAACCTGCATAACTTCTTAATTATAATACATACAGATTCAGTTTAAAGTTTTTAATACTTCTAAAAAAAGGCCAAAAATTTATGTATAACAGATTTTTAATAAAATTAAAAATTGGCTCAAAAGGGGAAAAAAATAGGGTTTTGGGGAGAAAAAAATTCATAACTTCATCAATTCTCAAGATATCAAATCCAATTAAATATATTATACCTTGTCTTAATATTATTTACAACTTTTATATTGACAAGTTTTTGATAGGCCCAATTCTTACCGGAAAAAAAAGAAAACAAAAAGGGGGGGGGGGGGCTGAAGAAAAAAAAATACATAACTTCGTCAATTCACAAGATATCCAATCCGTTTAAATTTATTATATATCTTCTTAATATTATCTACAACTTTTATATTGACATGTTTTTGATAGGACCAATTCTTACAGCAAAAACAAATTAAAAATACATAGAGGTTGAAGGAAAAAATATCGTATTACTCAAATCCAAACTGCTTATTTTCTGACTCATTTTTAAATTCATTTTTGCTTTCAAAGGCATCCAATTTTTAGGTTCTCTTATTCAGAAACAATATATTGTGCGTAAAGGTCCATTTTTTGATAGAGGCAGAATATATTTTAAAAAAATGATGTCAAATTGGGCATTTTGAACCGAATTTCTCGAAGCGATTGTGTTGGAAACGAAAAATATGGTCCTACTGTGAAAATAACTATTTATAAATCAAGTTGTAATTAATTGAACAAAAAATAAAAACATAGGTCACTTATAAATCTTTTTAAAAATCAAGTCAGCAAGTTTCATGTTTTTCCTTTTTTTAAAAAGGAAAAACATCTGAATCTTGAATCTGAAAATGTGTCAGAAAATTTCGAGTTGTTGAGCATGTAAAAATATTTTTTTAATACTGCCTTAACAGGGTTCTGATATAAACAGCTCTTATATAAAAATGAAATTAAAAACTCGTCAAAAGCGGCCAGATAAAATTGTTAAAGAGGGTTAATTGCTAATCATGATTTAGTTTTTGTTGGTGAAATTAGTACTTAACTTCGAAATCCCAAGGATTCATGTTTTTCTCAAAAATTTCCGTTACAGTATATTATTCTGGCGTGGTCACACAACTCGATTATGAATAATTTACTGCTTTTTCAGATGCTTGGTAAAAACGCAAGCAAATAAATTTATTAAAAGCTATACAATTTTTACTCTGTTTCTTTTTAAAGTTAGGACAACGGTAAAGAAAAAACGAAACATTATTTAACCTTTTTTAGGATTTCTAAATGGATTAATCAACATATAAACCTAAATTAATTAATTAATTAATAATTGATAAAATCATATTTTTTTTTAATGTTACATTCTTCATTTTTTATTTTCCATTTACTTTTATTATGTTTGCGTTTATAATGTTTCTATGTTGCAGTTTTAGTTAATTTGACATATTTTGGCGAGTGTTTATTGGCGCATAATTAAAGCTATCGTTGTTTTAACTCTTATACAATTTTACGAGTTACAGATAATATTTGGTCAGACTAACACTAAAAGTAATTAAAATTAACGCATAACCATAATGCATTGTCATTATGGGACTGTAAACACACCTGTAAACATAATGTTTATAATTCTAACATACCAGGAAGTGTGTTAAAAATCAATTAATGATTGCAAAATTCCATCTCTACATATAAAAGCTAGGTTGACTTACATAAAAAAAATGTAAAACTGGATTTACAGATAGAGAAAAAGAAAAAATAAGACAGGCGATCAACCGAAATAGGAAGTTATGAAAGTGAGAGAATTTACCGTAGCGAAGCGCGGGTACCCAGCTAGTATACAGGGTGCCCATTATTAAACGACACTACATACTTTAAAGATGTCTACAGAAAAAACTATTACTCATAAAGTTGTCAAATTTTGTGAAAGACATAATAAAGGGATGGGAATTTGTTTAAGTTAAAAAATATACAAGTAAAAATAGTTCAACATTTCGTCACCTGAGGGCGATTTTTAACGAATTACACATTTAGCATACAATAACGATAGTTTAACAAATTTTGTTATAACCAAACATGTTCTGCATGACGGTCATCATTTTCAGATACCATCTGGAATCTTAAGATCGCATGTTCCACAATTGACCACAGTGTGTTCTGTGAAATGCTGTCTTTATAATAAGGTTAAGTTAATAAATAAAATTTCTAAACTATGGTAATGTTATATGTGTGATTTATTAAAAACCGCCCTCTGGTGGTGAAATTTGGAATTATTTTTTATTTATATATATATTTTTTAGTTTAAACAAATTCTCATGCCTTTCAAGGGCGGATCTGGAGGGTCCTCAAGGGGGGGGCGATTTTAGAAATTTGGAGACTCCAATCTGATGCGCGGGTCGGGACTAATTTTTTTCACTGAGGGTCGGGTTTGGGTCCGGTTGACTTCCACTTTTTGCTGCGGGTCGAGTAAACTTCTACTTTTTTGCTGCGGGTCGGGTTTGGGCCCGGTTGACTTCTAGTTTTCTGCTGCTGGTCAGGTTGACTTCTACTTTTTTCTGTGGGTCGGGTTTGGGTCCAGTTGACTTCTACTTTTTGCTGCAGGTCGGGTAAACTTCTACTTTTTTGCTGCGGGTCGGGTTTGGGCCCGGTTGACTTCTAGTTTTCTGCTGCAGGTCGGGTTGACTTCTACTTTTTGCTGCGGGTCGGGTTAACTTCTACTTTTTTGCTGCGGGTTGGGTTTGGGCCCAGTTGACTTCTATTTTTCTGCTGCGGGTCGGGTTGACTTCTACTTTTTAGCTGCGCCTAGCGCGCTGGATTTGGGTTAGATTGACATACATTATTTCGGGCTTGAGTCAGTTTCGGATTGGGTTTTCACTATTGCGAGAAGGGTTCGGATTGACCCGATTTTTGAAAAGTAAGTCTAAATATTTTTGAAGATAAAAACAATATACAGTAAAAGCTCCATAACGGACACGTCCAAATAATTATTTAGGGATACTTTTCAATCTTCAGGATTATATAAAAAGTACTAATTTGGTATAAAACTGCTTGTCTCTTTATATCTAAGGTCAGTTGTAATTCAGTAAAGAATGCTTTGAAACTTATCAAAAAACATACCGGGTGTCCCAAAATGGACTGACTGATTTTAAAATTCAATAACTTGCAAATGATGACAGCCATTTAAAAAAAATCTTGCAGGTTATGTAAGATGTCAGGAGATTTTTGCTGCAATTCTTGATTTTACTTTACAATAGCAGCGATAGATGGCGCTGCAATCAATAGTCGTTAAATCGGGGCCCAATTTCTGGCCTTCCTCCTCCGGGCACAGATTTAGCATCTATTGCTTGCAGCGCCCTCTATCGTTGCTATTTTAAACTAAAATATAGAATCGCAGTAAAAAAACTCCTGATTAGGGGTGATTCCCAATACATAAATAAATAAAAATCTGAAATTCAAAGCAAATTTTCTGAAAGGTTACAGTAGAGGGAGGGGGGGGGGGGGGATTTAATCCTGGCACTAATTATTTTTGTTGCAGGTCGGGTTAACTGTTTTCGATTCGGGTCGATTTCAGGCTGAGTCGCTGAGTGCAGATTCTTGCACAAGCTGTGTTTGTGTTAACCCGTTTCTTCAAAAGTTAGTTCAGTATATTATTTCAGATTAAAAACGATATCTATAATAATAAACATATAGATATATATATGTGTGCTGTTTTCTAAAGAGACCGCTGTATTTTTTCGACGACTCTTTGGTGAAATTTGCATTTCTTCCACGACTCTTTGACAAAATGCGCGTTTTCCACTACTCTTTGACAAAACTCGCGTTTTTCAGCAATCCTTTGACGAAATTCGAGTTTTATCCGCGATCCTTTGACAAAATTTGAGTTTTTTCGAGACTCTTTGACCAAATTCGCGTTTCTTTCGCGACCCTTTGATGAAATTCGCGTTTCTTTCGCGACCCTTTGATGAAATTCCCGTTTCTTTCGCGACCATTTGATGAAATTCGCGTTTCTTTCGCGATTCTTTGATAAAAATTGCATTTTTTCGCAAACCTTTGACGAAATTCGTGGTTTTTCGTGGCCATTTGCCAAAATTCCCGTTTTCTGCCGCGATCCTTTGACGAAATTTAAGTTTTTTCTGCTGCCCTTTGACGAAACTCACTTTTTCTCGATCATTTGAAGAATTTCGCGTTTTTTTCAGCGGCCTTTTGACCAAATTCGCGCTTTTTCGGTGTCTCTTTGAACAAATTCACTCTTTTTCGTCGTCCTTTTGACAAAATTTGCGCTTTTTTCCGTGATCCTTTGGAGGAATTGAAGTTATTTTTAGATTGACGAAATAGATTTTTTATGACGACCATTTGTCAAAATTCGTGACTATTTTTATATCCGAATTTAAGCATTGATGATTTTTTTTAATTTTCTGAACCGAAACGCCTTAACCCTCTCGCCGCGTATTTTTAAGCAAAATAGCTTCAAAAATTGCGCATTTATTTTATTACATATTTCCAATCTTCATATATTTTAGAGTTAAAATATGCCCGAAACCTTTGTAAAAGAGTTGTGCAAATTTTGCTACTTTTACGTTGGCCGTGGAAATCGCGGGATGCGCAGCGAGAGGGTAAAATTTTTGGAAAATTCGGAACATAATCACCCCTGCTCCTTGACTTCTTACATAACTCTCCTGCAAGTATTTGTTTTAATAGCTGCCACCATTTGCAAGTTATTGAATTTTAAAATCAGCTATAGTGCATTTTGGGACACCCTGTATGTTCATTAGCTATGGGATGATGGATGAAAGAAGCATTAAAAAAAAATAAAGCGGCCTTCGATATGTCAGTTAGAGGTTTCCCCGGGCTGAAATTTTCTGGCCCAAGTCCAGGTCCAACCCGCACAAAAAAATTATCGCCCGGCCCGGTATAAAAGCTAAAAAATCGACTCCAGCACAGCCTGCATTTTGCCTTTAAAACTATTCATAAAGCACACCACACTTACTTATGCTCATATTTTATTTTCAGATTATGTTCCAAATTCATGAATACATAAAAACGATATTATTAAGGACTATTTAGGCAATTATGTACATAAACACTACTTAAAAATATGAGACAATTACATTCAAATGAAAATCCAGTTAAAAAATCAGTTTAGAATGAAAGAAACGGATGATAAAAGAAAATCACAATTTTAAAGCCCTACAAGGAACTAGTATGTTGTGGCCATCACAAAACTTTCTTCTATCTCATACATGTCAATACTTCAAAATTCACTATCTCAGTGTCAATCTGTGTTCATCATGAGAATTCTAAAAATATGAAATTCCGTGCATTAGTTCTCGAGGTATGACTGTCACTGAAATCGTGTAAATCCAGCAAAATGCAGCATAGCAGCACCAGCTATTGGGTTATTTACACCAGAACCTAATTATCACCAACTTATGTCAACGTCTAACTGAATATGAAGTGTGAGGAAAATTCGTGCATTAGTTCTTGAGATAGAGGTATTGCGCAAATCATGACAAATGCAGCATAGAAGCGTCACCTGTTGAGCGATTTGCAACAACACATAATCAGCGGCAATATTAATCAAGTTATACTTAAATCTGAAGTTTGATGAAAATTCGTGCATTAGTTCTTGAGATAGAGCTATTGAGGAAATAGCTCAAAATGCAGCACAGCAGCGCCACCTATTGGGCGATTTACACAAACACGTAGTCAGCATCATTCCATATAAAGGACTAACTAAATCCGAAGTTTGATGAAAATGTGTGCATTGGTTCTTGAGATAGAGCTACTGCAAAAATAGTGTAAATCCTGCAAAATGCAGCATAGCAGTGCCACCTGTTGGGCGATTTACACCAAAACGTAAACAGCATCTATTCATGTCAAGGACTAACGGAATCTGAAGTTTTATAAAATTCCGTGCATTAGTTCTTGAGATAGAGCTTTTGCGGAAATCCTGCAAAATGCTACATAGCAGCGTCACCTGCAGGGCGATTTACACCAAAAACTAATCAGCACCAATCTACATCAGGAACTACCAGAATATAAATTTTTATTAAATTCTGCGCATTAATTCTTGAGATAAAGGGCCCACAAAATTTGTGTCACATATAGACAGACAGACAGTCGGAATTTAGAGGAGTGCACAGGTCGCGGTCGGGCCAGTAACGCTTATCATAAGGACTGACACGGACTGAACGTTTAGCTTTTATTCCGGGAAGAGGCCCGACTTGGAAATTTCGGCCAGTGCAGACCTAGGAAGAATGAAGTCCAGGCCAGGCTCGACCTGGAAGAAAAAGAAGTCTGGCCAGACCCGAATCTGCAGAAAAATTTAAGATCAGGACACGGCCCGGCTCTAAAAGAGGGAAGACCTGACCCAGCACGAGTCTTGTGGATTAAAAGTGGCGCGACCCGGGACGGGTCGCGCCGCGCTCGAGCTTCGCCCCAAGTCATTTCTCGTGAGGATGCATAATGCCGTTTTTCAAACCCTTTATTTGCCCAAGGGGGGGGGGCGATCGCCCCCTCGCCCCCCCCTTAGATCCGCCATTGATGCCTTTATTATGTCTTTCACAAAATTTCCAAACTTTGTGAACAATAATTTTGTCTGTAGACAACTTTAAAGTAGGGTCGTTTAATTATGGATACCCTGTATTTAAATAAGGTAGTTTTAATTCTTTCTTATTTTCATTTTCCTTATTCAAATAACATGCATTATTTGTTTTATTCAAATTGCTTATTGTAAAATCTTCTAGTCTTAATAACCCTTTTCGAACGCATTAAGTTTATACATAGGTGTCATGCCGGTTGGAATTAATGTTTGTTGTTGAACGAACAGTAACATACCAGAACAATCTTTATTCTTTATATCTTATATCTTACAGCTCCCTGCTCACTAACGCTCGCAAACCCCCTTGAATTGCTACGCAAATCACATTGGGACCGCTACGCGAATGAGCTGGCCATTATTTGTGTCAAATCTAGCCAGAATGAGTGCTATCATAAATCATTATAACATATTAAATTTACAAATATTGTATAACAAAGTAATGGAAAACTTTGTTGAAAATGTAAATAAAATTTCATTTAGGTGGTGAGACTAAACATATTTGATCAAAAGTTTGGCCCTGTGACTTGTTGATCATCATTGAGAAAGCTAAGCGGACTGGAAATTGACGTCCTTTAAATTTAAATGGCATGTTAGTGCCAGATGAGATCCTTCTCCTTTAATTTTGCCTATAGTATTGAGCAGCACAGCTTAAATTCATTTAAAATTGTAATAAGACGCTATTTGATTTGATTTGAAATCCACCGTAGTGGAGATTGCTTTGAGGCCTATAGCAACAATGGCTATCGCCTCGAATGATCCTTATTTATACACAGAAATTGTAACACAAACCAGACATAACAATTTTTTATTTCTCTATATTACATATATATATTGCTTTTGAAAAGACAATCACATTTACATCCATGTCTTACCCAGGGACTCGAACCAGGACCCTCAGCGTGACAGCAGACTCCGCTTACTGACCACGCCACAGGGCGACATAAGACGCTATAAAAGATGCTACGTATCATGCTAACGAAATGTAAACAAAACATTTTCGACTGAGTCTAAATATAATCTTGAACAAAAAGCTGATTCGCTGAATTCAACACATCACCGTAAAACGGACCAATAGAAATCGTTATTCATGCATCGCTCAAACGATCTGTGTTAAAAGAGAGATTCTGTTTGGATTTTGATTTGCTGAATGGGTCGGGTCATGTGACTTTAAATTAACTACTGAGAATCGCCGCTGTGGTTGTTGCCAAATAAGCTACAAATATAGCCTTTTCTCGCGCTACGTAAGAGAGAAATATATATATAGAGAGTAAATGCACCAGTAGTCGCCCCCCCCCCCCCCCCAGTAGTCAGCCACTTTGAGATAAAATACGTTATGAATAGCTTATTTTTCATTTCACATGAAATATTACAATCCCCCTATATGTAGCCATCCTTTATACGTCATAAGCCATCAGCAAAGAATTGTGGGTATTTTTATTGCGTTAGTAATCAGCCATTTTTTATTTGGTTGCGGTCAAATAACCGTTTTTGCTATTTTTTTTTGTTAACCGATGACAAAATTTTTAAAAGACTAGTATTCATTTATTTTTTATTATTTTCTAAAATTATAAGACTCTACTATTAAAAAGTTTAATAAACTAATGTTTTTCAGTATCAAAATTAAATAAATGTGTTTGTATTAATTAATTTTAATGTGGCCGATTATTGGGTATTATATTTACTTAGAAGTTCAGTAATCGGCCACCACGGTTGACTACGGCTAAAAGGCCATTTCACTTTTTTGAGTCTATTTTTAATAATTTGATTTTTTTCGTAATTTGATTTTTGCAATTTGAGATTTATATAACCTTTTACTTGCATTTCATTTTATGTACACTATATATAAGGTGTCCTGGGGTAATAACGCCACCTTAAGATTCTACCAATTTTTACAGCTTAGTTTTAGATTTCCCCCCCCCCCCCCCCCAAACAAATATAGGATTTGATACAGTAACTTATTGATTATGTACACAAGAAAGACTATTTTAGCAGATAGCAGATTCATAAAATATAGTGGCGTGATTTTTTGACCAATGCTATTAGGAGTTATTACCCACCTGTTGGGTAATAAAATAACGTCTAAATCGCGGCTCTCACAACGGCTCTTATCACAAATGCATCCAAGAAATTCCCTTGCACTTTGACCTGGCTCATACGATGTCATCATTATTTACTTTAGTGTTGCATTTTTAGACTTCATAGTGTTTACAAATAAGAAATGAGAAAAAGACATAAAATATATCTTAAATAAATAAGACTTTAATAAGACTTTAAGACTTATATATCTATAAGACTTAAATAAATATCATTCATGCACAAGTTAAATGAAATTGATTTGCGCTCATACGTTTGTCAGTGACTGCAACGTTCACGAATTTCGTTCGTTTGTGATCGCGAATTTCCCGAATTTAGTACATTTTTGAGACTGCTGCATCCAGTGCATTTTTTCTTATGAGTGCTATGCGCTTATTCGTTCCTTAGTTTTTGCGGCGTTAACGAATTTCGTTTGTTTGAAATCGCGGCTTTCGCGAATTACTGCGTTTTTGAGACAGCTGCACGACGAGGTTGGTGCACCGAGTGATGTTTTTTTTTTCGGTTTTGATTAGCGCTATGCGCTCATACATTCGTTACTGATTGCGCGTTAACGAATGTCGTTCGTTCGTGATCGTGGCTTTCGGGAATTACTGCGTTTTAGAGACCACTGCTCAACGAGGTTGCTGCATCCAGTGATATTTTTTTTTTGTTTTCATGAGCGCTATGCGCTCATACGTTCGTAACTGATCGCGGCGTTAATGAATTTCGTTCGTTTGTGATTGCGGCTTTCGCGAATTTAGTGCATTTTCGAGACTGCTACACGACGAGGTTGCTGCATCCAGTGATTTTTTTCGGTTTTGATGAGCGCTATGCGTTCATACGTTGGTTACTGATCTCGACGTTTAACGAATTTCGTTCGTTCGTGATCGTGACTTTCGCGAATTACTGCGTTTTAGAGACTGCTGCACGACGAGGTTGCTGCACCCAGTGATGTTTTTTTCTGTTTTCATGAGCGCTATTAGCTCATACGTGCGTTAATGATTACGGCGTTAACGAATTTCGTTCGTTTGTGATTGCGGCTTTCGCGAATTACTGCGTTTTAGAGACTGCTGCACGACGAGGTTGGTGCACCGAGTGATGTTTTTTTTTTCGGTTTTCATGAATGCTATGGGTTCATACGTTTGTTACTGATTGCGGCGTTAAAGAATTTCGTTCGTTCTTGTTCGTGGCTTTCGCGAATTACTGCGTTTTTGAGACAGCTGCACGACGAGGTTGCTGCACCCAGTGATGTTTTTTTTTTTTTCTGTTTTCATGAGCGCTGTGCGTTCATACGTTCATTACTGATTGCGGCGTTAACGAATTTCGTTCGTTCGTGATCGTGGCTTTCGCGAATTACTGCATTTTAGAGACTGATGCACAAGTTTGCTGCATCCAGTGATGTTTTTCTTCGGTCTTCATGAGCGTTATGCGTTCATACGTTCGTTACTGATTACGGCGTTAACGAATTTCATTCGTTTAGGATCGCAGATTTCGTGCATTTAGGGCGTTTTTGAGACTGCTGCACGATGAAGTTGCTGCATCCAGTGATTAGTTTTAGTTTTGATGAACGCTATGCGCCCATGCGTTCATCAAAAAAAAAGATAACAAAACACAAGAATTTTTTTTATAAAATCGCATAATTATATCAAAACGACTGTTACTATAAAATCACAAATCTATAATAATAAGATAATTACTAAAATAACAATAATAACAAACGATTGCTTTGTCACATGTATTTAAAATATTGAATAGGGGAAAACAACTGAACAAAAAACCATATTTTCCCTTAAATAAGAACTGGCGCCTCATTCTGCTCATATTGTTCAAAGATACTAGGAGACAGACTGTAATATTTGTAATGTACTATTCGAGATATGCAACTTATTAAAATTACATTTCGAAACTCGATTACGAGATAGTAACGTGAAAATGAAGAATTGGCGCCTCGTTCTGCAAATATCTAACCACGAAATCCCAAGATAAACTGAAATATTTGCATTGTACTAGTCGAGACATGCAACATATTAAAATTTCATCCCGAAACTCGACGACATGGTAGTAACGCTAAAATGACGATTTGGCGCTCCCTACTGCTGATATCACAATAAGATATGCATCGACAGATCAGTCATTCATGTTCTGTTAATAATCGTGTCCTACATCATAATTTTATTTTAAAACAAAAAATTTGAAAGGCCCACTACTATATAATTTGGTACTTTTAACTTTACTTTCCATAAGAAACAAGAATGAAAAATCTTGCATGAAGAATAGATTATAAAAGCATTTCCCATGACTTGCAGAATTCTTCAACGAAATTGAGCTGCTTAATACAGTAAAAAAAGTAAACATTTTAGAAAAGGCAGAATACTTTTGAAAACCAGTTTATGGTCCCTAACCGAAAAAGTAGTTCAATTCTTTTGCGCAGTCCTGTATTTAATCTAAAGATTTGTATATAATTCTATACATAGTATGATAAAACTTAGTATAGTAAGAAAATGCATAACAGGTTAAAAATTTACCTTCAGCAATTTCTACCCCTATACGGAAACATACTTGAATTATTTTGTACAGCCCTGTATATTACCAATAGATTGTTATATGCCGCACATATTAAGCTAAAGTTTAATTAAGGCTAAAACGTGGTTAAAACTACTGATTTGACACTTCCACACATTATTATCCCTGGGAGGTAATGTATTCAGTTCTTTGCGTGGCCCAGTATATGGTTATATTATACAAACATCTCTTAGTATACTAAATATAGTTCAGCTTGAAAGAGCATAAAAGCCTCTTTTAAGCCATTGACGCTGATAATCCACAAAGCTTACAAACTCTTTTGTGTAGCCTTGTATATGATCTATATCAGTTATACACACCGCATTGTAAGCAAAGGTTTAATTAAACTTAAAAACGCATGCCATAAACAAAATCACGCTAATAGAAAGATACAGTACTGTATTCGAATTTTTTGTATTTCCCTGTAAATGAACGATAAATGCCAGGCATATCATGTTATAAAACGGGTATTTTGTAGTAAGCCTCAGTAATGTTGTATATCAGTTTCATTCTATTTGATGTAATATAAGAGAACTAAAATACTATGCAAACTGCTTATCCGTTGATACTATTATGTAAAAGAATTCTTTTGCGGGGCCCTATAAATGAATAATAAGTTCTTTGGACTCCATATTGTCTAGAAATTGTCTAGAATGCGTAGTTAAATACATTTCATAAATTCATATCAATTTCATTATATTTGAAATGGCCAACATCATTAAAATAAACGTGAAGCAATTTTTCTTATTGAGCGTAATGCATCGGGATATTTTTGACTGTCCCTGTAGATGAACTATAAATCTACACACTTTATCATACAGCACGATAGTAGAGCTCAGCCGCATCTTTTACGTTTTGAAACATGATGAAAAAGGCAACAATTCAATTACAATCCAAACCAGGAAACATTCAGTGACGAGTAATAGCTTGTTGGAAAGCTCTGAATTTAGCGATGTGCCTTTCGAAGATCGGGTCAAAAAATATCCAATATTAAAGAAATGGCAACTATTTGAATTTTACATAGCGCTATTTCTTCCATAATTTAACAATGTAGAAATATCTACTTTTTAATTTTCTAATTAAATCTTTTCTTTTGTGTTGCCACAACCTAAAAATAGCACAATAATTTTTTTAAAAAAAGGATAATACGCGTACTTTGTTTTTATAAGTCAATAAAAATTCAGATTCTCCTGATATAATTTTACATTAAAAATCGACGTCATTTTAAACAGAAAATGCACATTTTTCATAAATATATATATAAATTGTGGCTAAATGTGTCTTATTATAATAATTATAATAAGATATAATAATTATTATAATTGTCTTATTATAAATTAATCCTTATTATTATGATCCATAAAATGGAAGTTTTATTTTTAAGTCGCACAGAAATTTTCGGTAAATGCTAGGTCATTTGGTCATTTCTAAATCTCGTATATTTTCAATTTTTACACAATCATGTGCGGAAAAACATGTACTTTCGAACGCAATTTGTTTGAAAACTGTATCTCAATTTACTCATTTTTATGGTTTATAATTTAATTTTTAAGCACGGTTTCTTTTAAATGTATCTCTATTGCATGCAGGCTCTATGATGGAAGAATAATGATCCATTATCACTTAAAGCAATATAAATAGTTTGAATAATAAAAATGTCCCCAGCTATCAAATAGAAATCATAGTATCAAATAGAAAAAAGGGCTAAGAAAAAAAAAACTGAGGAATAAAACATAATTTTACACATTCGTCTTCACGAAGCAACTTAATCTAAACTAGAAAAAATCGTCTGCTTACAAATTGTCATCTACACATATTAGATCATAATTTATTTTTTTTTAATTACTAA
Organism: Maratus speciosus; assembly: GCA_963932465.1. Lineage (NCBI taxonomy): Eukaryota > Metazoa > Arthropoda > Arachnida > Araneae > Salticidae > Maratus > Maratus speciosus. The sequence goes on along the minus strand of OZ010799.1, from coordinate 6,097,771 downwards.
TATTTAACCAAGGTGGCTGGACAAAATCAAATTTAAGTTTTTTGCATGCTTCGACAGAATTATTGACTTATATTTGGAGCAAATAAATTTAAACAAAAAACAATTTTTTCTTAAAAATGACGCGCTTAAATTTTTTCACAAAATCACTATAGGCATAATGACTAAGCAAGAAAAATGTCATTTGATAAATATTTATTTTAATTCACAAATCTGAAATGTTTCTTCTAGATTTGCCAAATGGCGTCATTTTTATCCAATTTCGTCAAAATGATTTCATGTGTAATCAGCACTTTCTAAATAAAAAGTCAAATCTTAAAAGAACGCAATGCTTTTTATAAATGAATTTTGGAAAAGTGTATTTTAATTTAATAAAATTTTAACCTAAATTATAAAATTGTTTACTTCTTGAAATTCAGTATTCAACCAAATTTATGTTATAGTTTTGTCGAAATGTATAATAAAACTAGATTTACGCTTCCAAAAAAAAAAAAAAAAAAACTTAAGATCTCATGCAATTTAAATGCAACGCATTGGGTTGCTATGCCAACTAGTTTTATTAAAAGATGAACAGTCGGATGATAAATAATTTTTCGTTACTCCGTGTATTCATTTTATTTTTTATTGAAACAATCATAAAACGATAAGCGTGACATATTTTAAGATGAAGTTCAAATATGATATTTAAAAAAAAATTGATATTCGATTGTTGATATTCGAAATGTTGACGTTCGAGATTATGCTATTGTCTAAATAAATATTTTCTTGTTGCGTATAAAAAAATAGTATTATGAAATAATTATCGTAATTATTAACTAAAAGATTAAAAATAACTAACTTATAAGATACCATGTAAAGAAAGAGGCAAAAAAGGGAAGTTTAGGAAACGGCAAAAAGAAAATAAAGATTGGAGTAAACAGAAGAGAGAAAAACACAGTGTTTCAAAGAAAACATGGGAGACAAAAAAAAAAAAAATGGCAGGGAAAAAACAAGGAAAAGTTTTTAGCTTCTGATAAGCTCTGTCAACGAAAAAAAAAAAAAAATGTTGGAATATTCCCATTTTAAATCTAAATAGTGCCGGCGGTATATCGTTAAGCTGCGCTATAGCTGCAAACGTATAGATAATAAAAGACAAGTGGAAAACGCAATAAAGTGCCAAAGGTATTGTACAAATTTACTGATAGACCGCCAATATTATTACAAAAAAATTCTTGCGTTTTTAAAAACGGGTTGTCGGGTCTCAGAGCAAAATCTTGTAAAAAGTTATTGTCAAATATGGATAAAAAGCCACTATCGAATTTAGAGGTTTCTGGTGAAAAATTAAGCACAGTTCCATATCAAAAAGCTTCTAGCAGAAACAATAGTTACAAGGGCGCTTAGCAAATGAAATTTTTAGCCCCCGGTACGGGTATGCTATTTCTTTCTCTCAGCTTATTTTGTCTCCAAAAAATAACGTTACCTTACGGAAGGCAGCAATAAACAAAGCAGATGTATCATTTAACGATTAAATGCTCTACAGCGATTTTTTAAATTTCTAAGCATCGCACATTTTGAATTTTTATACCGTCGTATTGGGAAAAAAAAGTACTTTTAAATGCAATTTGCATGAAAACTGTATCTCCAGTTATTTTTGAATTTTTTTTTTTTCCTGTAGTTTTTAGCACCATTTGTTTAATTTTGGCAACTCAAGTACTCCATCTATATAGAAAGTAAAGGGAAAATAGTTGAAAAATAGCAATTATATCTTTTTGTTGCCATTTTCTCATAACAAACGAAAGAAAATGTAATTAAAATACGTGCTATTTTGAAAAAAATATAAACGAATAATTCCTGTTAAAACATGGAGCTATTATAAACTATATTTAATTTTGAATATCTGTAGACGCTTTCAGTGTGACGTCAGTCATGACGTTTTGGTTGGAAACTGAGTCCAAACAAACGGTTGCTATGCGTTATTTCTTTTTAAATATAAATCGTGGAAAATGTTATCAGTACATATCAAGTGTTAAAGCACTTAGATGTGAGATATAGATGTAAGATATAGCTGCAACACACAAACAAAATTGAAAATACAACATAGCAACCGTTTGTTTAGAGTCAGTTTCCAACCAAAACGTCATGACTGACGTCACGACTGAAATCGTCTATATTAATGTTACAAACAAATGAATGCTTATGAATCATTAGATAGCCCTTTTTTGTCGAGTTTCTTGAATGACGGCATCTTTTTGCTGCATTTGTGTATTATTTTGCGACAACGACATCCTATGCATGCTTTACTTTAGATGTTTAAGAGTGGATCGTAAATGTGGAATTCTTAAGCGGATGCGAATGACGTCATTTTACATAAAATAAAAGTGTGTTCTTCAAACCTTAAAATTGAAATATGTTTTGTACTATTTATATATACATATATTTTTTTTCCCTCGGGGGCGACACTAAATTCTGAAAAAGCAGAATTCCTGTTTTCTAGGTTTTTTTTTTTTTCTTTTGAGTGAAATCAAATATTACAAAGATAAAAAATATATGTTCAGCAGTATTAGCTAGCATTAATGATAAGGACAAAATTTATGTTGAAGATGTATATGGGCAAGTATTCAACTATGTATATTCTAAACCGTGCTTCAAGGAACTTGCATACATGGGAATAAGTTCAATATTTTTAAATTTTGATAAAATGATAACTGAAAAAGGAATAAAAGTGCTACAAAGCATCAGATTCAGTCTAATAAAAATCAAACTGAAACAATAATAGTCGATTCAAACGTAGACGAAAACGAAATTCAAAATGAAACCACGGTTGTCGATCCAGATTCAGAGAAAACTGATACAAAACCGTGCGATCCAGCACTCTTTAAACTGCCAAAAAATATGATAAAGCGCATTTTACACTTGTTCAAAATATTTGGAAAAAACAAGAAACTTTCGGAAGTTTTTGGCCAATAAAATGGATACATGCTCACATGAGCATAAAAAAGATCATGAAAAACTAGGGTGCCCTTCTTTCTGCCTGCCCGATTCGTGTAAAAATAATTTGTTATTTTTGCTTCTTTAGAAGTTCATTTTCCAAAAATTCGATTACTGCTAAAAAATTTGTATTCTGTTAGGCAATATGATTTAAAATTGCATGAGTTGGACGAAGCTTTAATTAAAGGCAACTATGAATACCTTGAAAAGTTTGCAATTGCAGACAGAACCAAAAATACCTGCGTGGCAAATACTGAACCGTCGCAGTTACCAGATGAGCACATGTTGGGAAAATTAAAATATTATAAAGTTTTCCTAAAGGAATTGGGGCAGATTCCCCCTTTTTCATCTGCTTCCTATAATATTTTTTACTATAGGCGTAACGTTCGTAAAATTACATTATAATATAACGGAAATAATGATTTAGACATTTTCATTGACTATACAAAAGCAGCGAAAAATTAAGTTAAAACTTAATTTTTCGTAATAATAAAAAATATTTTCAATTCAAAAAACAGTAAATATTTTTTTTGCATGGTTATGAGTAAATAATAATTAAAGACAAAAGAGATTCACGTTTAAAAAACAGCAAATCACAATATTTGGCGCGGTTTGTAAAAAAAAATTGGTACTTTTCCACTATAGGGGTCTTACGTTTTTTAAAACGCTTGGTGCAATTCGGGCGTCAGAAACTGTGATTTGTTGCCAAATGATATAAACATGAAAACAAAATTGATGGACTTTTTAATTTAGTTATATAAGTATTTAATATATGTCTGTTATTAATGTTTTTATGTACAAATTACTTCTGTTTCTATATAAAATTAGATAAATGGCGTCTTTATGTTAAATAAATTGTATAAACCTTGAAAAAAATGCTTGTGTATATGAAATAAAACAGTGAATATGTTGCCAGAAAATATGTTGCCAAATTTTCTTCTCCGCCAGGGCTATTTTCTCTATTTCACTAAGGTCCCTATACTGGAAAAGTACCAAAAAATCTTTACACGTTCAGGATTGAAATAAATGGCGAAATAGCATACATTTTAGTATACAGTTGGTATAATGTAAAAGTAGCGAGAGATCTCCGAAAAAGTTTGTCTCAAATTACGCCAATTCTCTGTAAATTAGAATGTGGAATAGGTTCGCTTTAAAAACACAGAATCAATTTATCCCTTTTTTCAACGAGTAAGCTCACACGCTGTAGTAAATCTCAAACCACTCACATTTTTTTCTTCCAAAAAGAAATGATAAATTTCTCGAAAACGCTTCTGACCTTCCTTGTACCTTTCAAGGTCAAGGTTGAGAAAGGTTGTGTTGCAAACTGTTGGCAAACTTTTGCAAAATCGGAAAATATGAAACGTTTGATTTTTCCCTAAAAAGAAGTAGTACTGATGCATTTTACAATATATAGTAGACTTGCTTTTAAACAGCATTTAGCCAAAAATATAATGGGAAATAAAATGAGGTGAGATTTACCCCCACGCGTGTGGTAACGTTACAAAAATAGGTGCGTATGCTTACGGTTAAGTTAATTAAGCGCTAAACGACGCCCGGTAACATGCTCCAATTACCTATAGACTCAGTTATGTAATTTATCCCTACCAAATACGCCAATTGTTTGCAGACTCGATTACGTAATTTAACTCCTTAATTAATGCATATTTTACAAAGGATACCTACTTTCCCATTTTCCCGAAATGGTTACAGTTAGATGTAAATAGGTTAGTCATTAACGCGGTATTTTAGTTTTACCAACGAAATATTATTATAAATATCCAGTATTAGCAATATTTCTGATATTATTTACAGGTGTATTGTATAATATTTTCAATCACTTTCTATCATTTTTCTGCATTCAGTCGTTTTTAGACATTTTAATTTTAAATTCCCATTTAGTCCTAAAAACAGAAATTTTCCCTTTTTATAGTCTTTTCGCAGTTTTAATTCATTTCTTATAACTGTTTCTTCTCTATCTTTTGGTGTGTTTGAGAGGTTGACCTAGGATACTGCAAAGTCCCTTAAGCAAAAGAAGCGTAGGTGCAGAAAAATTCAAGAGATCACACTGTATAATAAAACTCAGTCTAAGGACTAGTCTGGCGTCCAGTCCTGAGTAAAGTATAGGTCAATATCCGAATATGGGGGTTAGCAATAAGTATGGGGTCATTAGAGCTCTTCAAATACACTGGTGAACTAATGTTTCTGTTAGTTTTTGATTGGGGCAATTGGTTGGACCGGTTCATTGAGGTCATTGGTTGGTTAGTTAGGACGGTTGTTTGGTTAGTTGATGTTGGTTGATTAAGTTCCTGAAAGGATCTGAAAAAGTTGTGAAATGATATAGAAAACTGTTGGAACCAGAGAGAAAAGTAAAGCTCGATCTAAAAAGGTTACAGTGAAAAATTGGCAAATAGTTTCAGTATAAAAAATTAAGCAGTGCGTAGAAAAGTAATGGAATCAGATTATCTGTAAAGCTCATGAAATTACCCAAATTTTTGTTGATAGCTGAAAATGTGGACTGAGTTTTACTGGTGCCTTATATTCAGAATCATATTGTCCACTCAAAATGAGTACCGAGTATAGTAAACAGAATGTGTAGTTATGTACAAAAAAATTTCTGTCCGGCCCAGAATTGTGGACATGATTGCATCAAGTCAAGCAAAACTCCACAAAGCTAGAAGAATGTAAACCATGGATAAATATTTTACGTATAACGTTAATACAGTCAAGTTGTTGAGGAATTGTTGTTATTAACATTTCTGACATAACATATCTAGTGTAATAATTTTTATTTCATGTAATTACTGTGAAAAAGGAACCTTATGTTAATGGACTTAAGGCAGACAAGTAGTTAACGTATGGTTGAATCGTAAATGCTTAGGGTTTTGGGGTTACTTTGGGATTTGATATTCTAGGTTTATCAGTGACCCCTGGAATGGAATTTGGTTCATACTTCGTACTGAACTGACCTCTCAGGTTCTCGCTCATTACCAAATTAGCCTCTAACCTATTCTTATGAACCCAAATTTTTAATTGGTTATGAATGTTTGGAATTCAGAATGTGTTAAAAGTGAAATTTATTCCCCTGATAGATTTTTAAGGCACCAGTAAAGCTCAGTCCACATTTTCAGCTATCAACAAAAATTTGGCTAATTTCATGAGCTTTACAGATAATCTGGTTCCATTACTTTTCTACGCACTACTTACTTTTTTATACTGAAACTATTTGCCAATTTTTTACTGTAACCTTTTTAGATCGAGCTTTACTTTTTTCTCTGGTTCCAACAGTTTTTTATATCATTTTCAATAGCGATCGTGCTATTGTTAACGTCAAAAACATACAAAAATTTCAAGGAGATTCGAGTATATTTGCGAGTGTTAGAACTCGGACAGACTGAAGACAATCCAAATTCACAAACACTTTTAAACTAGGTTGGAAAGTGTTAAATACTATTATAATATTTTAAATTATTGCAGCAACATTATAAGAAAAGAATAAATTAACACATTTTATCATTAAAATGTTGTTCTGTTTATAAAAGTTATACTTTAAGTTATTTAAATAACAAAGCATTTAAGTGGCCGACTACTGGTCCAGTGATGGCCGAACACTAGAATTGAGTGGCCGACTACTAGACCTTTGCTACTTTTATGTTTAACTTTTTATAAATAAAAACTATAATCAGTTTTTTTAAAAACAATTGCTGAAACAGTAAAAGAAAAGTGTACATTAACATGTGTCACTGTTAAACCTGTTGTATTGCTTTTTAAAATTACGCTTTGAGCTATATACTTAAAGAAAACGATTAAGTGGCCGACTATTGGTACTTTTACCCTATATAGATTTTTTTAACACATTGTTTATGACCTTCGGTTTGTCTGGCCGTTTGGCCGCGCTCTAACTCTCGTAAATATACTCGGATTGCTCTGAAATTTTTGGATGTTATTGACGTTTACCATAGCACGATCCCTATTTCAAATGAAGTTTGTAGCATGTTTAGTTCATTTACAGGGACAGTCAAAAGTATTCCGTTACTTTACGGCCAATGAGAAAAAAATCGTTTCAAAGGATTTTTAATGATGTTACACGCATTCAAACATAACAAAATTGATATGCATTTATGAAGTGCACTAAAACATGCATTCTGTAGAACATGTGGTGCAAAGAATAGTTATTATTCATTTACAGGGCCACACAAAAGAATTCCGTTGCGTAATGATATAGGTGTTGAGGGAATTGTTTACGGCGTATTTTAATTATGTTAAACTATTTCATAATATATAGTGAAATTGATATACGTCGCTGAGGTTTACTATAACTTATTTCATGTATAATATGCATACCATTTACAGGGACACACAAAAGATTTCAGATACAATATTGTATCAGAAGTACTGTATATAAGCGATGATTGCTGGAAATGCATCTTTAATTATGATATGCGCTTTTAAATTTCACTCTATTTATGCATACTATATGGTGTGTATAAATGCTCTAATTCATATACAGGGCTACACAAAAGAATTTGTAAGGGTTACTGGGTATAAGCGCAAATTGCTTAAAGGTGGTTTTTAGATGAGTTATGCATTTTTACGCTGATTTATTTTATTAAGAAATGTGTGTAGAATATAGATAAAATGATATACAGGGTCACGCAAAGATTTGGATACATGCCGTCTATGGATGATAATTTCTGGAAATGTGATTTCAATAGTTTTAAAAGGGCTTTAGTTTGAATTAAATTTTAGCTAAATAATGGCGTGTAATAAAGGTAATAGGTAAGCTACAGGGCTGTACAAAACTATTCAAGTATTTTTACATCTATTAGTATAAACTGCTGAAAGAGAAATTTCAACCTGTTATGCGTTTTCTTGCTAAACTAAATTTTCCCATTATACAGTATATGGATCAACATACAGATCAAATACAGGGCTGTTCAAAAGAATTGAAATACATATTTGGCTATGGACGGTAACTGCTGAAATCAGTTTTTAAAAGTTTACTTAAATACCTTATTTCCCTAAATAACGAAGTTTTGTTAAAGCTTTCAGGGAGTGTTGGAAAGTGTTTCATAATCTATGCCGTACGCATGATTTTTCTTCCTTGTTTGAACTAGTTTCTGTCTCACCTTTCGGTAACTTTCTTTTTGCCGTGTTAGAGTGTTAGCAATAATACTTATAAATAAATGTATAATAAATATATAATAATAATAATATATAATTATAAATAAATATATAATATTTAATAAATATTTTAAGAAGCGAAAATGCCTACACTTATAAACACAATAAGTAAAATATTATTTTGAATTCTACGTATCTCCGAAGCTTGTCGACTTAATATAATATAAGATCACTAGGGTTCTTTTCTCTGGTAGCTGAGAGCAGACATACGACTGGAGTGGTAAAATGCTGTGGTGGCCGAGAGCAGACATACGACTTGAACGGTAAAACAGTTTTTATTGCTAAGAGTAGACATATGAACGCAAAGGGTTAATATCGAACTGACTATATATAAATTGCATGGATTATAACTTTTTAACCCTCTAATTACTATCATGATTTATGTCAATTTCACAAGAATATTTTGTTACTAATTCTCACATTATTTCTTTACAGGATCTAGGATGGAATGAAGAAAAGTTAAAGCCACTTGTTAAAATTATGCTTTCATCTTACAAGCTACTGTATGCTAAATAGTGCTACAGCAAGAAGTTTACCTAAACTTGAAGCATTTCTAGTGCTATATATGATAATACGTTTCATAAATTCAAGTAATACAATTCAAGATGCAAGTCAGTGCTTTGATATTAGAACAATAAAAAAATATCAGTTGCTTTCGCTTATTTCTATTCTTATAGATACATAGATGTACGATATAGAAAATTTAAAATCAGTATAAACATTACACTGTAATGCGAGGTATGATAAATCATTTGTGATTTAAAAGTGTGCAATTGTTCTTCTATTAATTCAATCTACATCGCAAAATGTCTGTTTTACTACGAGAATCTGAAAGTAAATCTGAGGCAAAAGCTGCAAACAGGAGTGGTGCAGAGCAAGGAAAAACATATGAACAATTACTATTTACATTACTAGCAAAAAATGGTTTTGAACTTTCGAAAAATGGTGTATTTAAAGATGGTGAATTTTCTATTGGCAGAGAACTTAATATGATGCTGGATGTAAAATTTGATGACATCGTTTTCAGTTATAGAGGTATGGATGATACGAAAAACCTAGTCTTTGTCCAAGTCAAGCACAAACAAGACGAAAGTCAGATGATAGATTATAAAATTCTATCTGCTGGAGAATGGAAGTCAAAAGGAAATCTCCAGGAGAGTTTTAATTTGCAAAAATACTTCATCTCTTTTCTCAGAATTAGAGAGGAGCTAAAAAATGTTACATCTGAAGAACTCAAAGATGGAGAAATTAAATATGTAGCAATTTATACTAATATTGGTCTTAATGCTGAAAATTTAGATCTTAAGAGCAATGATGATGATGATGATTCGCTTAATCACATTAAATCCATTTTTAATTTTGATAAATCTCCTATTGATTGTTATCAATTGACCAGTTTGAGTGACGAACTTCGCAGCATATTGGAAAAGAGTTCTGATTTGCACAGAATAGCTAGAGAATTAGCACAATGTGTGATTTGGGAAAATTATAGAAAAAGGAACATTTTGGGAAAAGAAGAAAATGCTGTCAATTTATATCAGGTTGTATTAGAAAGGGAAGTCATAAGAAAATCAACAGAAAAACTGTATATGGAAAAGGAGCAGTATTGTGTAGCCTGTTTTCGAGATGACTTTACAGATAATGAAGAGCCTGGTTCAAAAAAAGAACTCAGAGATGCAATATTTCAAGCTATGATAGAATTAGCCGAATCAGAAACTTATATCAGTGAGGATGAACTGAAAAGTATTTTAAAGAAAGTAGAGATACAAGTAACAGCTAATTTCGGTAGGAATAAACACAAAAAGACAACACTTCCATGTGAGTGGATGACAATTAAACAAAGCGATATCGATGACTTTTTAAAATGTTTTGTCTTTTTAGTAAATCAACCTAATGTAACACATTTAAGAACTCTGTTTCATACCGACAAAGATAGTATTTTGAAAGGAACTCATGTAGGGCAAGCAATTGTTAATACGCATCCAAAATTTAGAGAGCGTATTGAAAAAGAACTCGGATTCTACGAAAAGGCTTCGCGTAAGGAAATATGGTTATCTGGTGAAAAAATAATCCAATATGTTCAAGAACAAAAAGAAGCAGTTAATATTTCAATAATGACTTCATTTTATGAAGGTGAAGTTATGAATTATGGTGAGTTTAATCATTTAGGAGAATTAGAGATAATCTTAGACAGTTTTTTTAGCTATAGCATGACTAAAGAAGGAGAAGAAGTTAAAGAGCGTCATTTATTACTGAAAGAAAGTAAAGTTTTGAGCGTTTGTTCCGAAATTACTTTGTTCAGTACTATTAAAATATTGCACTTCTTAAATGCTAAAAACTACAGAGAAGAAAATTGTTATATTTCCATAGAGCTGAGTAATTTAACAGAAATGAGAGACCGTGTAGAAAAAGCTTTTAGTTCAGAAACTTACAAATTATTAATCATCGAATGCAGAGGCAAGGTTAATATAGAAAGCGCAGAAGATATTTGTCGGAGTTTTTCTGATATAATCGAAAGCAATCGAAATAAGAAAATAATTCTAATCAATAAGCAAGGCGAACGTAATATTTTAGCTGAGAGGTTCAAATTTTATTTGAAGAAACTTTTTCAAAATGATTATCATCCTGAGAATGTGTATGTTGAAGAAACTGATGATATAAATTTAAAGGATTTTGCGCCAGTAGAAAATCCTTTAGAAAAAAAAGTAATTGTTTTTCAAGGACAAGAAAAAAAATTAAGTTTAGCAAAATTAATTGGTTTTAAGAATTGGAACAGTTATGTAGATTATTTAGCCCAAGATAAAATTTTGAATAAGGCTGACGTAGCAGATATAATGATTGAAGTTATTGATAATGACGAGATTGAAGTTGGAAGTAAGCCACCAGGAACCAGTAGTTTAGAAGGGGCATATGCTGAGCTTTTTGAAAAAATAAACAAAGACACTTTATTGTGTAATTTACTGGGAAATAAAGACTTTGAGAATACTACTGCAAATAAAAAGTTAGAGAATGATAGGCTAGAGGATGATATTTATGCATTACCTACATTCTTTGAAGAAATAAATTTGGAAGCAGAAAATCTTGATAACAACGCTGATGAAATATATATTTTTGGTGGAATTGGGGGATCAAACCGAAAAGAAAAAGTAGAAAAACTGGACGAATATTTGGGATTAAATAATAGACAGGAAAGTATTGATAATATGGTGGGAGATATTGGTAGTGACAGTAAAATACAAATAATTAATGATGAAACTGATGATGATCAGTTTAAAGATGAAAACTTTAAGAAAGTTTGTTTCAATAACCCAAATAAAAAGATCTTTTGGATTCATATACAAGATAAAGAAAATGCTAACTTACAACAGTTTTATAACCCTAATTTTTATTTACAAAGAAAGTTTAAAAATGTTATTATTACGAAAGAAGTAGTAATAGAAGAGCTAATGAAGCAGAATCTTTCTGAAATATTTATTTTATATCCAGTAAACAACCCTGAGGAATTAATTCAATCATTAAATTTTACAAATATAAATGTAACTAAGCAATTCTTGATTAATTATGAAAATGGTATGATTTTACTTTGCACACAAGAAGATGACGAAGCTATATTTCAAGAGCCTAGTTCATTAATTGGACAAAATGAAGCTGTTCATTGTCTGAAACTTAAAGAAGACAAGCTTATTTGGTGCTACTCTCATGGTTCACTGGATACTTTACGAAAGTACATTGACTTCGAACAAAATGAAATAGATTTAGTGGCAGAAGATTATTTAGTTAGATATATTAAGGACAGAAAGGTTGTAATCATTGCAGATGACCCAGGGATGGGAAAAACTACAACATTAACAAAGTTGTATGAGTCAAAGGCTGCATCAGAGTCATTTATTGAAACACACTGGATACTTAGAATAAATATAAAGTATCACTTACAAGACATCAGAGATATAAAATTAGTTGGTGACACTATAGATGTAGTTGATTTTTTAACAAAAATTGATTTAAAATTGAATCAAAATGTGGCTAAAAGTTTATTAAAATTTGCTTTGCATAAAAACAAATCGTTCTTAAAACCCCTGCTTTTGGTATTTGATGGATTTGACGAAATTGAAAATATAGAAGACAGGAATAAGATGATCACATTAATGAAATTTTTAAAGAATGAAACTGCTGCCAAATTGTGGATCACTACTCGTCTACATTGTCAAGAAATTTTAGAAAATGAATTATCTACATTTGCTTTCGAATTTACTCCAATGGACAATGCAACTAAAGAAGAATACATAAAAAATTATTTAAAAAATCGTTTATATTTAGTTTTAAAATCGAATATTTTTGCAGAACTTTTCCCTAACAATGGCGAAATAAAAGAAAATAAAAGATTTCGAAAATATACCAAGGCGTTTTTAAATAAAATAAAATCAGTTTTCAAAGAAAACATGTTTAGATTTATAGGGACTCCATTACAGTTAAATTTAATGCTTGAGGGCTCTACAAGGCATTTTAAAGTTTGGACAGAAAAGAATTTAGACAAAAATTTGGATTTTGATTATCTGGGGAATGATATATTGGAACTATATGAAACATTTATTGCTAGAAAATTTAGTATTTATTTTAAAAAGATGGGTATTAATGAAAATGTGCCACAAGAAAAGGATAAATATATTTTTAATCAATTTATTGAAGATTACGCCAAATCATTAATCTTAAAGTCACAACCAAAATACGCTTTAGAAAAATTTAAGGATACAGTCCTATCAGTTGGAGTAATTAAATCAAAAGGCAGTAATATTGAATTTATTCACACAACTTTTCAAGACTATTTTGCAGCAGAAGTTTTTATGAATTGGATAAAAGAAGCATCTAATATAATATCAAACACAAGTGAACGAGAGTATATATTAAAAGAAATATTGAAGAAACCAAATTTTCAACTTATTCGAACTTTCATTAATCTTAAGCTGCAAAATATCAGCGAAATTGGATTATTAGAAGAAAGTCTGAAACAGTATGGTAAAAGTATTGAAAGATTATTCATGGAAGAACAAAGTGCTTTGATTGATGAGGAAGGAACAGTATTACACATTGCTGTTAAAGAAAGAAATACACATATAGCATCCTTTTTGCTAAACAGTCTTAAAGGAAAAGAAGATATTTTGAAGCAATTCTTGTTTATGCGTGACAAATATGGGAAAACTGCATTGCACATAGCATGTAGAGGAAAATATAATGAAGTTTTTAATGTATTGTTAGATGCCGCAGCAGGAATTTCTGAAGATACATTCCAGGAATTTCTTTCTTCTGATAATAAATGTAATGCATTAGATGAAGCTGTATGTAAAAGTAATGATGTTCAAATTGTGGAAGAGTTATTAAAAAGAGCAAGCAATAAACTAGACCTTATTATGAATAAGAAAAAGAAGAAAAGTTCTTTAATTCTAGCATGTGAGGTTCGAAAGAAAAATATTTTCAAGATTTTAGTTAACGAATTTAAAGATGATGGCAATTCTCTTAAAAAACTGTTATTATTTAAACACGAACTTAGTAGTGGTAATGTTATATACTGCGCTGCATTGAAACTCAGACCCATTGTTAAATACTTGCTGAAAAAGGCTAAATCCATAAGTGATAATAACGAAACACTTAAAAAATTGATTCTTCCTGGTGAAGGTAATCTGCCTTTAAAAAGAGTTATTGAAAATGGAAATATTGATGTATTTAATATAATATTAAATGCTGCTAAAAATATTCAGGATGATAATTATACATTGAAACAGTTGCTTTGGAACTGTGTAAGTCATATTTCATCTTTACTCGTTGCAGAAGAAAACAAATGTAGTATTATGAAAAAATTGTTAAAAACGGCAGCTGATTTAGGCAAAGAAATACTCGAAAAATTTATCTTTGATCTCATTGAAAAAGACAAAAATGTAATGCATGCGATTTTTGAGAATGGCGATGAAAACGTTTTTGCTGATTCTTATAAAATACTTGAAGAAATTGAATATGAAATTATGCGGGAAAAATTAGTCGAAATGTATAATAGTATTCTACTGACAGACAAGCTAAATGTTGATAAGAAGAGATTGATTGAGGCAATTAGACGAAATCAGATCAGCAAAGTTAAAAATATTTTAGATCGTGCAAAAAAATCCAGCAGTAATCCAAAAGAAAAACTTAAAATTTTACTTTCAGAAGTTAACAATAACGAATTTAGAGGTAATACATTACATATGGCTTGTCTGTATGGACGTACAAATATTATCAAAGAACTGATTTCTTATGCAATAGAAATTAACGATGAAGGAGAAACATTAAATGAATTAATGACTAGCCGCAACTCTCGTAAAAAAACTCCCTTTCAGGTGCTTAGAAATAGACATGCTGAGAAAATCAAGCAAATTATAGAAAGTTTAATCCTTGAAGCTACAAAAGATAATAATCATCAAGTTGCAAATATTTTACAAAAAATGAATAAAAAGAAAGATAGATGATTAATTTTAAATTTAATTTTTAAATTTTAATCATGAAATCTTTTTTAATTGTCTGACTCCTTCTAAGCAAGAATTCACCTTAGTAGGTCACTTCTTGAAACTATTTTAAAAAAAAACAAAAAAAAAACAGAAGAACTTTTCCAAGGAACAAAAATTATATAATAACAAAAAAATATGCTATTTCAAAAGTCGAGAGAAGTTTATGTAGAATGTAAATAAACAAAGTTTGAAAATCAGTATAATATTTTCATCTTATTTACAGCTCTCTATATGATTTAAGTCAAATATATGGAGACGCAGTTCTCCATTTCATATTCAGATTAATGAAAAATCGTTACATATTCGAAATTAATACCGTCAACCGGGCTACTTTGGGCCACTTTTTCCTGGTTCCACTCACATTTCTATTGTTAAAAAATATTATATGTGATTTTTCAACGTCAAAATGGAGTTGTAGACAATTAACATGAAACAATGAAGCAGACTGTATGGTTTAAAATAGGAAATTCTTTCTTTATTTATTTTTTAACTATTTTTAAAGTTTTGGAACAAATTAGCCCCTGCTGGGGGCTTCTTCGGCCCATTCACTTAGTTTAATATAAAATGAATACATTTCATATGTAAATGAATACATTTTTATGGAAACCCCCTTGCAATAGCATTTGCTAATAAATTAACACTGCAAACCCGAAAAACAATTTTTTTTAAGCATTTAAACATAATAAACCAATTGTTAATATTAAAGAAACGAGAAACAGTTTTCGTCATGTTATCCTCAGCAACTGGAACAAAAACAATTAATGTAATATTTTGCTACAGCAACATTTGAAAAAAAATGTTACTTAAAACATGTTTTAAGAGATTTGGTTGTATCAAAGGCATTTCTAAGTAATTGGGGCTATTTTCGGACCAAAACAGGCCTGGCGCAAAGTAGCCCCGAAATACTAGTTTTCATGCTAGCTTTATGAAAACTTAAACATTTTCTGCCAAATTAAAAAGTTAAAGGAAAAATTATGACCACACATGGGTTACAAGTTACTAAAGGTAATATTTTGACACTTACCTTATTTGTAGCTCTTATCCATATTGTTTCACTATAGAAAGTTTGGAGAGTTAAAATCTACACACGAAAACAGTTGTTTACAAACACATTCAGTGTTGCCACTAAAAAAATTAAATTACCCTCAAACTATTCAAATACCCTATAGTAGGGTATAAATTATTTTTTCAAGGTCAAAAACTCCAAATTATCTTGTATTGTTTGTTCAATATAAAGAATAAAACTTTTTTTATGGGATGGACCAAAGTAAGCAAGGACCAAAGTACAGCGTCTAGAATACCTAGTGTGGAAATATGCTATCCAAACAACGCTAAAAATTTGTATCCCTTAAATGTGCGACGATACTGCTAAAATCCCAAGTGTCGATCGCAGCGACATCTGCGGGATAATCGTATTACATTGTATAGACCAGCAATATCTTGCAGTCGTAGAAAATATCCTGCAGATGTCGCTGCGATCTGTATATTTCAGCAGCATCGTTCCACATTTAAGGGATACAATATTTTAGCACTTTTTTAAGTATTACAGGGATAGCCAATTCCCACACTATATATCCTAGGCGCTATAGCCAAAGTAGCCCCGGTTGACGGTATCATCAAACAGCCTTTTTCTGCGGCGCTCCAAAGTCAAAGAACATTTGAGTGTGAAAAATAGATGTAGAATTCCATTGTGCCGCAGCGCCGTCTAACTAAACGATTTGTTTGTTCTACAGTAATATTGATGATCATTTCTATAATGATTTATTTACTTCCAAAAGTTTCAGTTAGTATCAAAACCGAAGCATTAGGAATGAAATATATTTAAAAAAAAGAGGGGGGGGGGGGATTTACTTTGTGCCAATATATTAAAAAGAGAACCAACGTTGAAAAACACAAATATAAGTAAGTTTAAGACGCATACAGCTATTTCGAAGCCTCTAAGGCTTCATCATCAGTGCTTAACATTAAATTAAAACTGCGGATCAAAAGGGTGGGGAGCCAAAGAGGCGTACCTTACATCTCGACTGTCAACGGCGAAATGCGATTCACTGTTGACAACTCTCCGGTTGTTTGTCAACAGTGAATCGTATTTCGCCGCTGACAGTCGAGATGTGAAGTACATCTCTCTGACTTTCTGTCTCCCCCTCCCCCTTTTGATCCACAGTTCAAGCACTGATCATGAAGCCTTAGAGGCTTCGAAATATCTGAATGCGTCTCAAACTTACTTATATTTGTGTTTTTCAACGTTGGTTTTCTTTTTAATGAAATATATTGATAGCATTGCTTAATTAAAAAAGTAATTAAAAATATATTAAGAATTCCGACTTTTATTTAAATAAAATGTACTAAAAAGTAGAATATGTGTATTTTTTTTAGTGAATAAAAGGGAAAGTGTTCGCTATCAGTAATAACATCTATATATTTACATTTTATTAGACATACACGTTAATGACAGACATCTACATATATATATTACGCTATCGTACGTGGCACAGAAATCGTGATCATTTCAATTGTTTAATAGCAACGCCCGAATGAAAAGCATCTCATTGGTTATTGAACAGCATTTAATGCATCTCTATACCTATAAGGGGGTTACCATAGGGGGACCCTGTTCTGCCGCCAAATGCCGCCAAGTTTGTCGCCCACTTGGCGATATATCGCCAAATTTGGTGACCAAAATGAGTCACCGAAAGTGACGCCAACTTGGCGATATCTCTAATATTTTGCCAAATTCCCATAGACTTCCATTGTAAACCAATAGGGTTTACTTGCTTACAGAAAATCAACAAATTGAGATATTTTAATGCAACGAAGACTAAAATTAGCTTAAGGAATTATATTAATTATATTTAAGGGAGTCGAAGTAAATTAAATTATGAATAAAAGTAACATGATACAATGCTTAGCATGCTTTCCCAAACGTAAATTTTAAGGAAGACCAAAGTCGCCCAGGGCGGCTAGTAGTGATAAATTTCAGTAATAATTTATAATGAGGCATTTCACACTTGTTGTTGATCAATCCCTGGCAGCTGATTAGTTAATGGACAGTATTCTCGTGATGTCACAGTAGGTAAATGGCGACGTAATAGTTTTTTTACGCTTTGGATTCACCAAGGTTTTTTTTTTTTCGCTATTTCTGCTTGCAACGTTATTTTATTGTCACAGTTGTGAGTTCAGAAAACAAATTAATGAAAACGAAAGCATATTCTTTCATTATTTAATTATCAAATAATGAAAAGTTTTATAAAAGCGTGATTTATAAAATTTAAATGAAAAAAAATCTTTAAATACTAAAAATTAACATTGAAATTGTTAAGTAAAGGCATATTTAAGTAAAATTAATTTATATATTGTAACCTCTTCGCTACTATCTATTACTGCAATATTAATGCAGTATTAATGCAATATTATTAATTATTATTGAATTATTTCTTCTCCCACTCGACTTCAGAGCAAGATTTTTGTTTTATTTGCATTAGTTCGAACGTTAGACTTCGAGACATATCATTCTGATATCGAAATCGTAATTATGATCGAGCATCATTAATAAAAGGGGACAAAACGGAGGGAAGGCCACCCAGTGAGCGAAGAGGTTATAAACAAACATCAATTTAAACCTTTGAAATTTCCCTCACTTTTATAGACATTGGTATAGACCTAATTTATTTTAACGTTATATTTCTAATGAATTCGATAATTTAAAGCAAATTAATCTGAAATTAAATGAAAATTTCTTATATCAGTCAGGTCTATGCATATATTTCTATCCTTTCAACAGGAGAATAAAAAATAAGGGAATTCTTGAGGAACGCAATGCTTTCCAATGGAGAGATTTTCCAATGTTTTCCCAAACAGCTGGTTTTTATAGCCTCGAACCGCAAGGAATATTCGTCTTTTGGGTTCGAGGCTAAAAAAAATTCGTCTGTTTGGGACCAGAATCGCACCATTGAAAAGCATTGTGTTTAGAAAAATTACGCTTATATTTATTTTTATATCGAGTTATACGCGGGTGGTTCAATAATTATTGTCCCTAATATATATAAAATATTTGACCTGCGATGGCTGTTGTGAAATATCAAAGCCTAATCTCTTAAATGCCTATATGCTCAATTTCAAGAACCGTAGCTGCTATATTAACATAGTTATGGAGGGAGGGGTGAAATTTTAAAGACCTATTTTTGGGGGAGTTTTTAAGAAGGTGGGTGAGGGTGAAATGCTGGTTCGGAGCTTTTGAGGCTACATTTGTGACGGTGGATGAGACGTGGCTACATCACAATGATCCCGAGTCCAAACGACGATAGTTACGTCTCATCCTTTGTCACAAATCTAGCCCCATAAGCTAAAATTCAGCCTTTCACCCCCCACTCTCCCTCTTTTACTCCTCCCTCCTAAACTATGTGAATATAGCAGCAACGGTTCTGAAATTGAGAATACAGACATCTAAGACATTAGTCTTCGATATTCCACAACAATCATAGCAGTACAAATATTTTATACTGCGGGACAATACTTATCGAATTATTACTAGGGACAATAATTATTGAACCACCCTCGTATATCAAGTTATTTTTATATCGAGATCTTTTCAGGAACAGGTACAGGTTATACATGAATTCTTGTCTCTATTATATGCACAATTTCATTCATATTTTTCTTTTTATTTATGAAATGAAAATTGTGAATTTTAATTAATAAGCATATGTGAAATTTAATAAATGTATATGTATTTATCGAATAATTCGTACAAAATAAATCTGAACTGCATTTTACGCATTTGACGAAGTTAGAATTTTTCCAAGATTTCCCAATATTTGATTTTATTGATAACGCGAGTATTGAAATTCACGTACTGAGTTAGAAAATGTAAATTTTGCAGGTAAATTCAACAATATGTAACATTTATCTTGAAATCAGGTATCGCTGATCGCAAAGACAAAGTTCAACCTGTATCGGCGGACAGAGAAACGTTTTATTTAATTTTTGTTACTGATAAGGGAACGGCTTATCATTGTGGACTTATCAATAATTCGTTATTTCCTTTTAATATTTAAAATATTATCACACAAAGGTGAAAATTTTCATTGCATTTCAGCACCGACTTCTGTGATGATGCCTATATTCAGATATTTCCTCTGTTAGACTTAACGAGCTGCGGTTATTACAGTTTATAGTCTAATATAGTTTTGGAATAAAACAGTTTATTGCAACAGGATCAGACAAATCAGTAAGTATATTATGAAGATGTTATTTTTTATTTTAGAGATTCTTCAGTCACTATTTCCCCTTCCCCCCATACCTCGAAGTCAAAAGAGTTGCTTTTACATTAACCCCTTATGTCTTAAATTATGAATTCATGAACATTTGCTTTTTTAAAGCATTTTAGATGAATTTTTGAAACTACATTAGAAGATTTTACAGAATTATTCAATAAATTTTAGAAGGATTTAGCACATTAAAATTAATTAATTAAATTTGAATTTATAGGGATTTTATGCTAAATTTATAGCTCCACTCAAATCTTTTATTCAAAACATCTTTTTTAGCATTTTGTAGAATTTGGAAATATACAAATATTATGTTCTTACAATAGAAACATAGAAATATTTACGAACTGAAACTTTTCACCCCAATCTTTCAACATCAATAAAGCTGAAGAGATGCAAAGGCAAAAGAAATCATCTTTTTAAAAATATTTTTGTTTTTTCCAACTAATAATGCTTTTGGAACAAGATAAAGTAAACTATCTATAATTCATTCTAAACTGTATTATTACTAATCGATATATTAAATGAATTTTATAACAAGTTATTTTAATGGTACTTTAAAGTACCGTGGGGGCATAAAGGGTTAATATTTAAATGTATAATTTTGGATGTGAACATGATTAAACAACAGCTTTGGTTCTAGATTTATATTTTTACAGATAAGGAGCTCATGTTAAGGGGGCTGCAGCTTTCGATTACCCCTCACTAATGTAAAGTCTATGGGCATTTGATGCATTCGTAACGAAATAGATGTAATGGTTTTTGCAAAAACTTTTTTAAAAAACTAGTCTAAAACATTTAGTTTCGCCCTCCCATTTGTAAATAATAATAATGCCAGTAGACCTAAGTGAGGCTTTTGCCTGATACGTTTTTCATTAATTTATAATTAACTGATTTTTTTTTTTTAATTCACCAACTTGTTTTAACGAAATATGAGTGTGCAATGTCAAAAGACTGTTCAAAAACCTTTCGTATAATAAGTTATTCATCAGTGTTCGTTTTGTATGTGCATAGAAAAAGGCATGGTGTCACCAGAAATAATACGTATAATGATATTTAACCTAAAACATACCAGAAATTCAGTATGCAGTGTCAGATGTGGGCAAAAAATCCTGTAAATGGTATCTCATTCATCGTTGTACGCTACATATTAGGTATACATACTTAAGGCTGTTCTTAACTACTCTGCTCAACAAGCGCAAAACGTTTTGACATATTTACAAATTCATTTTTTAACGGAAAGATATAAAATTGGAAAGCCTGGCTTTGGAAGCGATTTGGAATTAAACTGTTTTTTTCCATTTTTTGATCCATCAATTATGTATTGAGTTATAAGCGATTTCGATCACGTGACAAACACTTTTTTCACCCGCTCTTGAGTGAACTTTCTCCCTTCGCGCGGAAATTCAATTCAAAACGCCCACTTCGACACTATTTTCTGAAAGATCTATTGCGTTTGCAAAAAAAATGGAAAAAACAGCTCAATGACTTAGTTTCTGAACAACAACACCAGCTAGTTTCATGCATTTTCGAACAAAAATAAATTAAAACTTATGTCAGAAAGTTGCCCTTTTCGATTTGAGAGCACCCTTAAATTCATTATGCAATCTCAGATGTGGGCAAAACATCATATCTAATGATACCTCATTTATTGTTGTAAGCTACATGTACATATTAATCAAGAAAAAAGGATATTGACAAAAGAAATCTATACATTTTATAAAAGTAAATAAATAATCTCCTGACTGACTCATAAACAACGTACAGCCCAAACTACTGAAGCTAGAAACATTAAAATTGGTGGAAAAATACTTCTTATGACGTAAACGGACACTAAGAAAGGATTGGTAAAATTCCCCTTCTAAGAGGGGGGGGGGGTGTAAAAGGGAAAACCGACTTTTAAAAAATTCATTAAAATTCGAATATTATAGTTATGTGTCAAATGATAACATATATTAATGCATTTTTGTATGCTGAATCGAATAATGCCAAGTAAATTCTTCTATTCAATAGTTCGTGAGATATGTCGTAGTTTTCTAATTTGGCGATGTCTTTGGCACAAAAACTTAATATTATATGTGATAATTCGTACTTAGTCATTCATATAGTACATTCTGTAGAAACGGAACTGTAGAAACGGAATAAATTCAAATTAAATCTTTTTGTTAATCAATTCCTTTGGTTAATTAGTTAAAATGGCTACATCAGTCTTTTCAAAGAAATTACGTCTCGAAACGCTTCGGGAAAAAAAAAAAATGTTACTGATTTTATTTAAAACACAAAGAAGAAAGTGTAATAAGAAAAAATATTATAAAGCGAAAATATTTCATTTAAATATCAAATAAATGTTTGCACGGCTTAAAATAAAGTTTTCATTGGAATAGATTAGAATAGAATTATTATTTGGCGATTTATCATTTGCTCTTGGATAAAAAAGAAAAAAATATGCACTTTCATGTTTGCCGTGTGCAAATCTCGCCAATAGCATTTTATAAATTGCTAATAACAGTATTTACATGTTGCGTATGTAAATTAGAAACAATTCTTTGATGCAAAAATAAAGTGTTTTGGTTGTTGGTATTATTTCCTATTATTTTTTTCTTTTTAATATTTTATAAGAAATCGGTGAACAGTATGTATTTTAAATGAAATGAGTGAAAGATTTATATTCTAAACAAAAATAATGAAATTTGAATATGGTATGACTTTAGTATGTAATATATCATCCCATGTTACTTAGTTATATAGAGCAGTTAGGAAATTTATAAAAGAGAAAGGTGAAACTAATTATTCAATAAGCTACTATAAATGTATAAAATGCAAATTTGTATTTCATTCCGTCTGTTTAGAAATTGAGTTCTGCTGGACGTATTTTGATGGTACTTACACTGTTACATAGATAATTTTTTGTGGATGGTTGGTACTTCTCTGAAGTTTTCTCTTCCCTGTTGTTTTATCTGAAGCGAAAGCTGGACAACGAATCTGATTACAAAAATTCACATCATCACCTTCTACTATATATATATAATGCAAATCCGTATTTCATTCCGATTGATTATAACTCAGAATCTATTTAGCAGATTTTTGTAGAGCTTACACTGTTAGTTAGATAATTTATTTTTTAAATGTTTTAGTGTAAAACACATCGATCTGTCTTGCTTAGTTATAGCGCTACGAGCGAAAGTTCTAAATTTAGGTGAACCCGATTATGGAAGATTACCTCTTAATTAAAGTTCTACTGAACATATTTTGATGGGGGTTGCTCAGTTAAATCGGTAATGTATTAGGGATCGTTTCAATAGTCAACATATCATTCTACATTGTTTAGTTATGAAGCTATGTGGGAAAGTTATCAGTGGTGTAGTCGTAAAAAACCAGAGGATAAACGCTGTAGGCACAGGGTATATACTAGAAACTCGAGAATATATATACTATAGCTATGGAGGGGTCAGAGTTTCTTATAAAAAACAGAAGATATACGGCGTATATACTCCACTACATCCCTGAAAGTTTTATAATCAGGTTAACGCGATTATGAGAGATAATTTTATCTATCTACTATATACATAAAATGCAAAGAGGAATTTCGTTCTGACTGCTTATAACTTTAGTTCTGCTGAATGGATTTTTATGGAACTTGCACTGTTAGATAACTTTTCAAGGTGGTGGGGGGGGGGGGGGGGTAGTATAAAACGCATTTTGTTCTATGTTGCTCCGTTATAGAATTATGTGCAAAACTCCCATAATCAGTGAACCCGATTATGAAAGATTAGCCCTTTTAAAAGGTTCTATATTGAGTGAATTCCGATGGAACCTGCACTGTTAGTTACATAATTTTTCAGGGAAGGTTTTAGTACATAACATATTTCATTCTACATTGGGTTGTTATAGATTTATAGGCGAAAATACTATAATCCAGTCAACCCAATTATGAAAGATTAGCTTTTTATATTGAGTGAATTCCGATGGAACCTGCACTGTTAGTTACATAATTTTTCAGGGAAGGTTTTAGTACATAACATATTTCATTCTACATTGGGTTGTTATAGATTTATAGGCGAAAATACTATAATCCAGTCAACCCAATTATGAAAGATTAGCTTTTTTTTAAAAGGTTCTATCGGACGGACTTGGATTGTTAATTTTTATGTTGATGATTTTATTAAATTGCATATTCTTCAATCGTTCTTTACCAAATCATATTGTAAATGTCAACTAGATATATTTCGTTTGATTCGACGTTCGTCTGAAGAAACCGACTAGCGTAGCGGGCGAAATCTGCTAGTAATGCATATGATAACTGATAATCCCATAACATTAACCCTTTATGTACTGAATTATGAATTCATGAAAATTTTATCTTCGAAAGCATTTTTCGTGAATTGTTTAAACTACATTAGAAGATTTACATAATCATTTAAAAATATTTAGAAGGATTTTAGAAGGATTGAAGGATTTAGAAGGATTCATTAAATTTGAATTTATAGAGGTTTTGTGCAATATTTATAACCCCACTCAAATGTTTTATTTTAAATATTTTTTTAGTATTTTGTTGAATTAGGAAATGTACAAATAAAATGTTCTTACAATAGAAATATAGAAATGTTTCCGAATTGAAAAATCCCCCCCCCCCCCCCCCCAACACCAAGAAAGCTGAAAAGATGCAGAGGCAAAAGAAATCACTCTTTTAAAAATATTTTTGTTTTGTGTAACCGATAATGCTTTTGGAACAAGATAAAGTAATGTATCTATAACTCATTCTAAACTGTGTTACAACTAATAGATGTATTAAATTAATTTTATAACAAGTTATTTTAATGGTACTTATAAGTAAGTACCCTCAGTAGATAAAGGGTTAAGTTATTGTTGTTGCAGCCTTTTATTTAATTCAACGAAGGTGTTGTTTGTGAAGATGGAATTTTGCAAGCGACTTACTGATAAGTTACAATTGTGAAAATTATGTATAGTGTGTTTCCTATGACAATAACATTTTTGTATTTTTATAGCTTAATTATCTATACTAATAAAAGAAAGTTTCGCTCTGTGTGTGTGTATGTCTGTTCACAGTCGCTAGCAAAATCTACAGCGCGTACGAAGCTCAAAATTTTTGTGAAACTAGCCCAAAAGGTTTGAAGGTCCACCTGCGATTCAGAATTTTAAAATTCAAATAATGAGTTGAGAAATTAATTAAAAACCCCAAATTAAAAGAATGGAAAAGTATTCATAATTCAACAAAAGCATGCAATTTTATCAAACAGCAGAATATTCCTTCGAAAACTGGAAGAGAGGGGGAGAGGTTAATAGAATTACAACGCTGCTAGAGCGATAAATGCACTGGGCATTTTAAAAAGGGCTGTATCCTAAATTCTACCGAACCTAAAAACTCAAAAATTGCACAGACAGACGCAAAAAAAAGTCCCCTTTCAGAAATTCTAAAAATAATTTTTATAACCCTGTAAAAAGTTGAAAATTCCATTTATAAAATCCCTTTTTATTTCAGTTCAAAGAAACACAGATTTTTGAGAAATCTTTCATATTTGTAAGTCAATAGTAAGTAGTATTTGTAAGTCAGACAAGTCAGACACGTGATATAGAATAAAAACCACAGATTCTTTTTAGAATAGCATTCTTTTGAAGTGTATCAATGTTTAAAAATACAGCATTTTGAGATTTTAAACGTATGCACCTGTGCTTAATTTTTCACGATGATTACGAATATGTAATTTTCTTAAAAATTGAAAAGTAATTTTTTATTTTACCGAAAAATCAACAACAAAAAGAAACAACTGCACATTATTTAAATCTAAGCTTCCTCCATTAGTTATCAATTTAAGGAGATCAATTTAGGGTACGGGGAGAAATTTTTAAAACCGTTGCACAAAAGCGTTTCTCCACTAATTATTATTTTACCTCAGATTTTTCTGATCAATTTCAACGTTTGAGATATTTGATAACACTTTAAAATTTTAAAGAAGGTGGGAAAGTTGAATTTCGAGGGTGGGGAGGGGGCGGTAATTTTTATTAAAACCGTAGCTTTTTCTAAAATGAGTATCCTTTGTATGTTGTTTTCTGACGGAGACCTCCGATAAATATTAATTATTAAATATAAAAATTTCAAAGAGGGGGATGGGTAAATTCCAGGAGCGTGAGAGTAGATTCACGTGGGTAAGGGCAATTTTTAAACTTTTTCAGAAACCCTCGTATGATTTAACATGACATTATTAATTAAGTTTTATTCTAAATTTGATGCATTCCCAATTGTAGAGATAATATGTAAAAAACAAATTACCAAATTTCTAGATTTAGAGTAATAAAACTATTACAATCGTCACGCATGGAGAAGTGGAAAGATTCTATAAACATAATATAAATAAAATAAGTTGAAACTGGTGTGAATCGATAAGTATTAAAAGATCTTTTAAATGCGCTAGGCCTTTCGAAAAATCTGAGTCTTTCTTCGTCAAGCGCAAAGAAGACGTGCTTCTACTATGAAAGCAGCAGCAAGACTGAGTTGAGTTGATTTTTGACGCCCAGTTATCTACTCGAGAGATATAGGCCCAGGGGGGAGCGCCCTTCGTGGGGGTCTTTCAAAGGGAGCCTAACCCGTATTTACGCATGGAAATCCATGGTTCGAAGAAAACCACGAAAACTCTGAACGATTAGGCCGACGGGCATGATTGGGTTCGAACCCAGCACGTCCCGTCTACCGGCTTCGAGGGCAGAACCTCTCGGACACTGGTGTGGCCCAGCAAGACTGAGATATGAGACTTAAAAGTTTTTGATGGTGTTTTAAGAAGATCTTTTAAAACTTATAATATAAATATTTTTTGTATATAATTTTATTAAATAACAAATAACTTTTAAATTCAAAATAGAGCAATACGATAAATATAACAAAATATCAAAAAATTTAATTTAACCGTTGAGTTTCGTTGGTCAGTTAGGTTTTGGTTTTTATCAGTTAGTTATTCATTTTAGGATTTATTATTTCTATTCTATGGTAACTTTTCAAACAACACTTATGTTTTTAAGACGATATATATGAAATTGAACAGAGAGTGTAGTGTCTACCAGTTGCGAGTGAAATAACTGAGGATGCATAACATTCATATTCAATTTTCAGACGTATGAAATGTATCCTTTCCGATGTATGGATAACAGGGTTCGTGATTTTTTAAATAAAAATCAAAATAATCGATTTTTTTTTTAAATTTAAATCGGATTTTTTAGCCCCCCGGTATGCTATTTCTTTCTCCCAGCTTATTTTGTCTCCAATAAATAACGTTACCTTGTGTACGCTAGCCGTAAAACAAAAGCCGATGTTTCACTTGCGCTTAAATACTCTACAGCATTTTTTAAAACTTCTAAGCATCGCACATTTTCAATGTTTATACCGTCGTATTGGGAAAAAAAGTACTTTTTAATGCAATTTGTTTGAAAACTGCATCTTCATTTGTTTTTGAAATATTAATTTTTTTGTAGTTTTTAGCGACATTTGTTGCATTTTGGCATCTCAAGTTCTCCATTTCTGTTGAAAGTAAAGAAAAAATTGTTGAAAAATAGCAATTATATCTTTTTGTTACCATTTTCTCATAAAAATTGAAAAAAAATAATTAAAATACCTGCTATTTTGAGAAAAATATAAATGAAGAATTTATGATAAAACATGGAGCTATTAAAAACTATATTTAATTTTAAGTATCTATACTTCACCTAACGCTTCATTTATAATGGCTGTTTCATAATAATAGAAACCGCCAGTCCACCAGAAGAAAATGAAGTAATGGAAATGCCGGGGGCGATACTAAATTCTGGGAAAGCAGAATTCCTGTTCTCTAGTTTTTTTTTATTTAAATCGGATTTTTTTTTTTTTTTAATCAGATTTTTTTTTTTTTATCTCACACACTATTATTGTTTTATATGACTTTCCTTTTAATTTGTAAAATATAAATTATATACACACACACATGCATGTTATAAGTAATACCAATATATATTAATAATATTACACAATTTACAAAAATGATTCAAAGGTAAAATTTTAGGTTATGGAAAAATCTTTATTACACAAAATGCATTGAAAACTACAAAATGTCAAACATTAATTCAACCTTCATAATTTTTGTTAAAATAAAAATAACTGCAGCACATAAAATTTTAAACAAATTTGGAAACAAACTATGTTGTTAAGTTTTGTTTTGTTGAAGTGCTGGTACAGAAAAACGTGTTTAGCAGCTTTATCAGTTGATTTCTAATTTTCGAATGTACCAAACCAAAGGCAGAAAACATTCGTTCTACTGAAGCAGATGAAGCTATTGCAGTAAAAAGCTAGTTGATTATGAATTCTGTAAGTTTTTTAGTATCAGCCTTTTCGATAATTGTAACAAATACCTTCCAACATTCTAAAGGGCGATCCACTTACATTAGATTCAAACGGAAATTCATTGAACGGTTCATATTTTGCTCATTAATATAATAGGCATCACCAAAGTAGAGCACACAAAGTCATACAATTTTATTTTACCCCAACTTAGAAGGTTTTCTAAATAGCAATGAGTAACTATTCCAATATTTAACGTATTCCTGTTTAGATTTCCTCACTGTTATAAGATTATTTTATAATTTGGAAGTATTTTTTCTAAACTTTACATTGTATTTTACTTTTTGAAAAAGATTAAGCTTTATCTTTCTAAAGGCTTTTTGATTATCTGTATTATGTAAAATTAAATTCTATTAAAGTACATTATTATTATTATGTTTGTTAATATCTTAAATTTATTTAAAAATAACTTAAAAGAAGAACTGATTTAAATCAATGATTCTTTAAAAAAAAAATCAAATGATTTAAATCAACGAACCCTGATGGATAACTTGGAACTAATGAGTTAATTCAAGGCTAATGCTCAATTTTAATTTTCTTATACTATGTAAATGTCATCGATTTGTAAGCAATTTTAGAAGAGTTGGGTTGGGTTGATTGTTGACGGCCGATTATCTACTCGAGGGATATAGGCCCTAGGGGGAGTTCCCTTCGTGGGGGTCTTTCTAAGGGAACCTAACCCGTATTTACGCATGGAAAATCCAAGGCTTCGAAGAAAACCACGAAAACTCCGAAACGGTTAGGCCGACGGGCGCGATTGGGTTCGAACCCAGCACCTCCCGTCTACCAGCTTCGAGAGCAGAACCTCTCAGCCACTGGTGGGGCTGCAATTTTAGAAGAATTTGAAACATTGATTTTAAAACAATGAAATGTTTATAATTATTTTTTCTTTAAATGGCCTTATTATAAACCAGAAAACTGGTACGTATTCTCCAGTACAATAGAGGAATCATAATGGTAATCCCGAATAATACCAGTTTTTGGGAACGTCCAGCAAAACATCAAATGCATCCACACTGTTAAAAATCTGTAGCGTTTGCTGCATAGTCATCACTTCTCCGATTATATAGAAAACGATTACTTGACTATAATATGGAGCATTCTCATTGGTCAGAATGGAGATATTCTATAAAAGGGGTGGAGTGACTATGCAGCTAAAGCTGCAGAATTTTAACAGTGCAGTAAATCCTGAAATCCCGCTTCAAAAAAACAAAGAAAGTAATACTATCAAATTATGTAAATAGAATCACTTAATATCATTAAAATAAAAATTTACATGCTAAAAGTGATCACAGTAACCGCAAAGAGTTAAAAACCTTTTAATAAACAGACCTACTAGTTTCGTACACACAACCGGTGACATTCACAATATCAATAATGATAAAATAAACTATATTCGCAAAACTTTAGAAATATGAATTTGATAACAAAAAATTTTTTATCAAGTTCACATTCCAACATATTAAGTTCTTAAAATAACTAGCATGTGTTTGTAGCACATTTTTTATTGATTAATAAAAAGGCATTTTTTATTGATTCATAAAAACACATTTTTTATTGATTCATAAAAATGTTAAATCTTGGAGTTGGGTATTTTTTTTAAATCGCGGATTCAAATTTTTTTCTCACATAATAATTTCAAAAATTTTAACAATATGCTGAAAATTGCATGCTAATTAGTGTTGGAAATTTAACTTAAGTGTGTTTGGATTGCATTATTTTGTCTATCATACCTTTAATATTCTGTATACAACGTAAAATAAGTATCACATAATTCTCCATCTTTTTCATTATAGGGACAAAATCGCCAGAAACAAGTTCCGGAACGATTCGTGACCTGAAATTTACAAAGACTCAAAATAAATATTGCTGCCGATATTTGTGATGTGAGATTTGGAGACTCAAAATAAACGCTGCTGACACTTGTGATATGAGATTTAGAAAGACTCAAAATAAATGCTGCTGGCATTTAGAATGTGACATTTATAACGACTCCAGTTAAATGTTGCTTACATTTGGGATGTGAAATTTACAAAGACTCAAAATAAATATTGCTGCCGATATTTGTGATGTGAGATTTAGAGACTCGAAATAAACGCTGCTGACATTTGTGATGTAAGATTTACAAAGACTCAAAATAAATGCTGCTGGCGTTTAGGATGTGAAATTTGCAAAGACTCAAAATAAATGTTGCTGACATTGGGGATGTGAGGTTTACAAGGACTCAAAATAAGCGCTGCTGACATTTGGGAAGTGAGATTTACAGACTCAAAATAAATGCTGCTGACATTTGGGATGTGAGGTTTACAAAGACTCAAAATAAGCGCTGCTGACATTTGGGAAGTGAGATTTACAGACTCAAAATAAATGCTGCTGACATTTGGGATGTGAGGTTTACAAAGACTCAAAATAAGCGCTGCTGACATTTGGGATGTGAGACTTGCAAAGACTCAAAATAAATGCTGCTGGCTGTTAAAAAACAATGGTAAACATTTACAGATGATACGTACACAGAAATTAAAATAAAATAAAACTATATTTTAAATATCTTGATACAAAACAACGAATGGATCAGGAAAAATATATAGTATCATGTATAAAGTTGAAAAAAAATCGACATAAAATTTTTTCACATCATTTGAATAAGTAAATTCCTTTTAGCAGCTCTAAAATATTTGCACTATAACAAGAAATAAAAATAATCAGAAATATTTCGAATACTTCGGGGAAGTATCTAATTTTTATTCAAACTATTAAGAGGTGTTTAACAACAGAAAAACATTATGTCCTCTTCACAATCTAATAGCGAAAGTACCTCTATGGCAAATAGTAAGAGCAAAAAAGGATCTGAAGAAGGGAAAGTAAATGAAAAATTATCCTTAGCATTACTCGCAAAAAATGGATATGAACTCACAAAAGATAATTCTGAATTCTGTAGTTTTGCGATTGGTAGAGAAGTCGGTATAGGCAAAGATGCGAAATTTGATGATATAGTTTTTAGCTATACAGATGAAGATAATACAAAAAATCTTATTTTTGTACAAATCAAGCATAAACAGGATGATTTTCAAATAGATTCTCAGGTTTTGTCTGCTGAAGCAAGTAAAGCTAAAGCTAAAGGTGGCAGGGAGGGTGGAATGCAAAGAGATTTCAACTTACAAAAATACTTTATCTCCTATCTTAGTGTTAGAGAGGAACTTAAAAGTACTAGATCTGGGGAATTGAAAAACGGAAAAATAAAATACGTTGCCATATATACAAATATCGGACTTAATAGTGAAGAATTAAGTAATAATGGATTTAGATTGGGTAAAGCTCCTCGTGACATTATTAATCTTTTTTCTTTAAGGAAGTCGTCATCGACAACAGAAGATTTCAACCAATGCTATCAGCTCATTGATGTCAGTGATGGTCTTCGTGAAATACTTATGAAAAGTTCTGATCTACATAGATTGGCGAGAGAATTAGCACAGTATGTAGTTTGGAAAGAATACAGGGAAAATAAAATTATGGGTATTGATGATACGCCTATAAAATATTATCATGTTGCATTAGGAAAGTCTGTCATCCGAAAATTAGATCAAGTCCAAAATGAAAACTCAGAAAAGCAGATGAAAAATGAACGATATTGTGAGGCACAATTTATAGATGACTTTGTAGATAGTGATATAATTGGATCACGTCTTCAGCTTAGAGACTTGTTATTTGAAGCTATTAGACAGCTTGATGCATCGAAACAGGCGATGAGTGATCACGAATTAAAACGTGTTTTGAAGGACACAAAGTGGAAAGTAGTTCCTAATTTTGGAGAAAGTAAACGAAATATTAAAACAGATTTGCCATGTGAATGGATCACAGTGAATGAGGAAGACGTAGCAGGCTTTCTGAAGTGCTTAGTGTTTATAGTGAATCAGCCCAGAGTGAAAGAATTAGAAGAAATTTTCATAAGTTCAGCTGAAGATACTGTTGTAGAAGGTACTTCATTCAGAGAAACTATTGATAAAATAGAAAACACAGGTTCAGAATTTAGGAAGCGAATTGAAAAAGATTTGGAAATCGACCAAAAAACGAAGTACAAAGAAAAATGGATAACCGGTGAAAACGTTCTACATTTTTTTGAAGAACAAACACAACTGATTAACATATCCTTTATTGTCACTGCAATGACTTTGATGTATGAAAGCGAAACTGTGCAATTTGGTAAGTTTAATCAAACAGGAAAATTAGAAAAAATATTAGATAATTTTTTCAGTAATAGAAGTAAGGTATTGCATATTAACAGCACAGTGACTTTGTTGAGTTCTATTAAAATATTACAGTATTTAAATGTGAAAAAAGATTGCACGTCAAAAGATGGTCGAATATCCATAAACGTGGATATTTTAAGAAGTAAAGAAAAGAGAGAAAGTGTATTGAAAGCTTTTGAGTTTGAAAGTAATAATTTGTTAATTATTGAAGATAGAAATACTTCTAAAGAACTGTATATGGAAGATTTTTATTACAAATTATTTAACATTGCCAATGGCAATCCAAATAAAAAAATAATATTTATTATACAGCAAGATGAACCTACCATTGTGACTGAAAAATATCGAAGCAATTTTCAGAATGAAAATTCATTTCTTCTAGTAATTTCTGATGTTATAGATTTAAAAGATTTTGAGCCAGTGGAGGATCCCATAACTAAAGAAATAATTCTTTTTCAAGGACAAGAAAAAAAAGTAAGTTTAGCTACTCTAACTGGAATTAACTGCTGGTAATTCTTATGTAGATTATTTATCGCAAGAACCATTTCAGAAAGTACAGGAGATAATTGACGGAATGATTTTAGTTGAAATTCTTAATAAAGATGAAATAGAAGTAGGAAATAAGCCGTTAGGAACTAGTAACTTAGATGGTGCATATGCTATCATGTTTGAAGAAATTAATGTAAGTTCTTTGGCTAATCAATTAATACATATTAAATCTGACGATATCTATATTATGGGCGGAATGGGGGAATTGAAGAGAGAAGAAAAAATAAACAAACTCATTCAAACTTTAGGATTAGTCAAAGAAAAAGGGAAAATGAAAAATCAATTTGGAGCTATCGGCAGTGGCAGTAGGATACAAATAGCTGAGGATGAGTTCAAAGATGATGATTTTAAACGAATTTGTTTTGATTATCCAGAGAAAAGGATATTTTGGATCTTTATGAAATATGAAGAAAGTGAGCCAAAGTTTATCCTACAGCAGTTTTATAATCCCAAATTTTACATAAAAAGGAAATTCAAAAACGTTGTTATTTCGAAAGGTCTGAAAAAGCTACTTATGAGTGAACATCTTTATGAAATATTTATTTTTTTATTCTGTAAATAATCAACAGGAATTCACTGACTTATTGCAGTTTGAAAACGGATATGAAAAAGCAAAAATTAAGAACAATTGTAAAAATGGTAATATTATGTTCTTTACTCAGGAGGATAAAGCACGAACCGAATTTCTAGAAATCTGTAAGCAAAATCGAATCACTCATTTGCTAAGAATCGAAGACAAATAATTTATTTGGTGTGATTCTCATGATTATTATGATTCGCCGAATACTTTAAAGGAATATAACGACCACGAGCAAAGTAAAATATGTTTAGTTGAAGAAGATAATTTAATTAAAGAAATTAAAGACAGAAAAGTAGTAATAATTGCAGATGACCCAGGCATGGGAAAAACAACTACCCTCACAAAATTTCACGAATCGAAGTACCAAACTGTACTAGTTATCGAAACACACTGGGTTCTTCAAGTAAATCTCAAGGATCACTTAGAAGCTCTCAGAAACATTGAATTAAGGAATAAAAAATTTAATGTAGTTAATGTAGTTAATTTTTTATCAAAAGGGGATTTAAATCTTAATCATTACCTAGCTAAAAATTTACTGAAAATTTCATTACTGGATCAAAACAACAAAAACACAAAACCCTTATTTTTAGCTTTTGATGGATTTGATGAAGCATTAGATGAAGTTGACAGACAAAAGATTATATTATTGTTAAAGTTTTTAAAGAATAAAACTGCAGCAAAAATATGGATTACAACTCGTCTGCATTACAAGGAAATTTTAGAATTTGAATTATGCACATTCGCTGTTGAGTTTGATCCGTTGGATGACGATTCTAAAATAGCATATATAAAAAATTATCCAAACGATCGCATGTGTTTAATTTTAAGTGGAAAGAAATTTGCTGAGATTTTTAGGTAGCTTTCTTTACAAAAAAGCTACCTATTGCAGCCGTTCGGAGGAAAGCGATTTCAAAAAATTTTGGTATATTTTCATCGATCATGACCCCCAGACCCCGAAACCACCCTCCGTTCAAAATTGATATATATATATATATATATATATATATATATATATCTGACCTATGTCACACTGTAACTCCCGTAATTATGAACCGATTTCGATGTAATTCGGTGTGTACATAGTACATACCAATGTCTCGACCGAGTTCGTTGGCCAGCTTCATCCGCCGTTTTGTTTCAAAATGGCGGCCATTTAAATTTTTTTTAAAAATTTAAAACTTGAAATGTGGTACCAAAAAATTAAAAATGGAAAAATATTTTTTTCTTATGTATTTGACCTTTATACAAAAATTCCGGAGCAGTTTTTGTTTCGTCTATATCTTAAAAAATGGCTGAGTTATAGCATTTTGAATTTCTAGCGTGGCTGACATTTTGAAACGTCTTGAATTTTGTCACGCGATAAAAGGCGTATTTATGAACCGATTTGAATGTAATTCGGTGTGTACATAGTACATACCAATCTCTCGACCTAGTTCGTTGGCCAGCTTCATCCGCCATTTTGTTTCAAAATGGCGGCCATTTAAAATTTTTTTAAAAATTTACAATTTGAAATGTGGTACCAAAAAATTAAAAATGGAAAAATATTTTTTTCTTATGTATTTGACCTTTATACAAAGATTTCGGAGCAGTTTTTGTTTCGTCTATATCTTAAAAAATGGCTGAGTTATAGCATTTTGAATTTCTAGCGTGGCTGACATTTTGAAACGTCCTGAATTTTGTCACGCGATAAAAGGCGTATTTATGAACCGATTTGGATGTAACTTCGTTTATACATAGTACATACCAATGTCTCGACCGGGTTCGTTGGCCAGCTTCACCCGCCATCTTGTTTAAAAATGGCGGCCATTTAAATTTTTAAGAAAAATTTAAATTTGAAATGTGGTACCAAAAATTGAAAATTGAAAAAAATATTTTCTTCTTATGTGTTTGACCTTGATAAAAAGATTCGGGAGCAGTTTTTGTTTCGTCTATATCTTAAGAAATGGCTGAGTTATAGCATTTTGAATTTCTAGCGTGGCTGACATTTTGAAACGTCCTGATTTTTCTCACGTAATAACAGGCGTATTTATGAACCGACTTGGATGTACCTTGGTCTGTACATAGTACATACAAATATCTCGATCGAGTTCGTTGGCCAGCTTCATCCGCCATCTTGTTTCAAAATGGCGGCTATTTAAAAAAATTAAAAAATTAAAAAAATTAAATGAGATACCAAAAAATTGGAAAATGAAAAAGATTTTTTTTTGTATTTGTTTGACCTTAATACAAAGATTCCGGAACAGTTTTTCTTCCGTCTACATCTAAAAAAAAAATGACTGAGTAATAGCATTTTGAATTTCTCTTGTGGCTGACATTTTAAAACGACCTGATTTTTGTCACGCGATAACAGGCGTATTTATGAACCTATTTGGATGTAACTTGGTCTGTACATAGTACATACCAATGTCTCGACCGAGTTCGTTGGCCAGCTTCATTCGCCATCTTGTTTCAAAAGGGTTGCCATTTAAAAAAAATTAAATTTAAAATTCAAAATGAGGTATTAAAAAATTGGAAAATGAAAAAGATTTTTTTTATGTGTTTGGCCTTGATACAAAGATTCCGGAGCAGTTTTTGTTTCTGAAAATTTGTTCTTTTGTTGATATCTTAAAAAATGGTTGATTTATAGCACTTTGAATTTCTAGCATGGCTAACATTTTGAAACGATCTTGTATTTGTCACGCGATAACACACGTATTCGCCTATTTCGATGTAAGAAAGCATGTGGATAGTATACATCAACACCTCGACCAAGTTCGCTGGCCAGATTCATCATCCATTTTGTTTCAAAATCTCGGCCATTAAATTAAAAAATATATATATATTTAAAGTGAGGTGCAAAAAAAATTAGAAATTGAAAAAGGTTTCTTTCTTAAGTATTTGATCTTGATATAAGGATTCAGGAGCATTTTTTGTTTGTCTTTACCTTAAAAAATGGCTCAGATATAGCAGTTTCAATTTCTATTGTGGGTGACATTTTGAAAAATCTGATTTTTTGCATGCGACAGCACTCCTATATATTAACCGATTCCGATGTGAGTGAGCATGTGCACAGCAATTACTAAGGTCTCGACCAAGTTCACTGCTTAGCCTCATCCACCATGTTGTCTTAAAATGACAGGCACTTTAAGAAATTGCCGAATTTGGCAGCCAAATATAAGTTACTTTAAAGAAAAGCAGCTTGGATAAAGCTGACTAATTTCGCGAAATTCTCATTCATTATATTGATAAAAATTAGTATTGAATCTCCTATATTCGGTTTCCACTAAATTGAGCTTCGTGTGTTTGCATGATATAAGTTGGCTTTTTTTTAAATAAGGATTATGAAAGCTACCTCTTCCTCCCGGCACTGGCCGGAAGGACTTTTGTTCATAATGCCGAAGTACAAAAAAATGAAAGCATCCAGTTCTACATCTCAAAATTTTTAAACAAAATAAAGTCAGTTTTTAAGGGCAATGCATATGAATTTATAGGAACGCCATTACAGTTATATTTGATGCTTGAGGGTTCTATAAGTCATTTTCAAAATTGGATAGAAAATAAAAAAGTACAAAATCTAAATTTTGATTACCTGGGTACTGATATATCGGAAGTTTATGAAAAGTTTCTTGATAGGAAATACAATGTTTATTTTTAAAAGATGGGTATTCATAAAAATACATCACGAGAAAAAGATACATTTATTTTTAATCAATATAACAAGAGTTTTGCCAAATTATCAATATTCAAATCAAAATCACAAACATTTAAAAAAAAAATTTAAGCACGTTGCCTTATCAGCTGGAATTATTAAATCTAATGGCACCAATACTGAATTTATTCATATAACATTTAGAGATTACTTTGCTGCTGAAATATTTATTCAATGGATAAAAAAAGTGCCAAATGAACTACATAATTTATACAAACACAAGTAGTGATGGGCGATTCTCGAGAATTCGACAATCGAGAAAAATCGTAATCGTAAAAAATCACAATCGATACAGCCATCGATTAATTCCTAGAATCTACAATCGAGATGTTTTAGAATCGATTATAAACAGAAAAGCTAAAAACAGTTATTGGAAAACTTAGCTATTATTCTGGCCGACAATTTCATAGTAGTGATAGGGCTTAGTGATGGGCGATTCTCTAAAATTTACCAATCGAAAAAAATCGTTATCGTAAAATACACAATCGATACAGTCATCGATTATTTTCGAGAATCTACAAAGGAGATGTTCTAGAATCGATTATTGAAATCATTGTTTTTACATATATATAAGGCAGATTTTATTAAATATAGGGTAACTGAAACAGATGGAATAAAAAAATAACAAACCAAAGGAAGGCTATAAAGGAGCCATAAGACTGGAAAAGTCTTGTAAGGGTGCCCCCTGGTTGAAAAAAGCTGAAAAACCGCGAGTAGCTATGAAGCGGTAAGGGAAGTTTAAGTATCAAAAATTAGAATTTTTCGGCAATTAGCACCAAAATGGCCCAAGAAATAAGAATCAAAAGTACCCCCTAGTGGCAAAAACATGAACTAAAGGATGATAAAAGGGATCAAAATTTTTTATTGATTTTTCTACGTCATTTGAGATTGGATCTTTAATTTCCCCATTTTTAGAAAGACTTCGACTGGAATACATTAAACGAACCCCGCGGGGAGCAAAGTAGGGGGCAGGGGCAAGGAAAGTGCATAATATGAATAAGTGGTCACAGGACTTTCCAACGATATGTCACATGAGGGGTGTCGGCTAAATTTAGAAAAGTGCCCCCGCGCGGGGCAAAGTAAGGGGAGGGGCGCGGGCGATATATAAAATGAAATAGTAGTCACAGAGCTTTCCAATGATATATCACATGAGGGGTATCAGCAAAAGATAGAAAAGAGTCCCAACTCCCAGGATTCCAATTATCGTGCCCCCGAAATATACCCTGCCCATCCTTCTCTTTGAAATTTTTATATATTAAAAATTATTTATCGGAGGGCTCCGTACAAAAACCCGACCTAAAATGTTTAAAAACGCTACGATTTCAAAAAAGTTCGAAAAGTGCCTCTCTCGGGGCGCCAAACTAGGGAGGGAAGAAGAAAGGTTCATAATATGAAAGAGTAACTTTCCGATGATAACCGAAAACTTTCCGATGATATATCAAATGAGTGGTCCAAAAAAAAGTTTGAAATCTACCCCTCCCACGTGGGTTCCCTCTTTTATCCCAGAATATACCCGGAAATCACGCAGCCCCACTTTTCACCCACAGCACCCCCACGCAGCCACCAAAATTTTATATTTAATAAATAATATTTATCGGAGAGCTCCATTAAAAAACCTCATTTAATGATATTTATTGTAGAAATCTCTACAATTAAAAAAAAATCACCCCCCGCCCCCTTCCGGAATTCAAGTCTGGGAGGAGAAAGGTTCATAATATGAAAGAGTGGTGAAAGGACTTTCCGATGGAGAGGTTTGGTAAAAGTTTGAAAATTACCCGCCCCCCCCCCTTTGTCCACTCTCGCGCCCCCCAGAATTCACTCACCTTCCTCTTTGAACTTTTTATATTTAATAAATAGTATTTATCTGAGTCTCCAGGTATGGGGCAGCTTGGCAGAGCTAAAATAAGAGAAACATTGAAAATTCGGGGCAAAATGACACTAAATTTAACAGTAAAGTTTGAAACTAGGACTATACAGAACTGAATACATAAACCACTATGCTTCATAACCCACATCGGTTAATAGCAATAAAAAGATAAGTGCCAGTTAAACTGATGGCATTGAGCTCACAGGTTATTCACATTAATTGTATATTATACTCTTATTTCAAAGAATAATGTCCCTCAAAAAATAAATGAAGGGGAATATACCCCGTTTGCCCCTTTTATACTTAACCAATGAACCTCCACATCAAATCAGGGAAACTCCTTAACTATAATAAATCAGTATATCAAATTTGAAGAAAATCAGATAATTCTGCATGAAAAAAAGAAACATATCGCTAAATTAAGGGTGGTCTAACCCCTTTAACCCTTTTATACTTAAATAATGAACCTCCAAATCTAATCAGGAAAGCTCCTTATCAGAACGAACATAGAAAAAAAAAAATAAATTAAAGTAAATTGAATAATTCTCCATGAAAATCCATTTATCTAAATTAAGGGGAGGGGACTTGCCCCCTTTTCGCCCTTGTATACTTAACCAATGAACCTCCAAATCTAATGAAGGAAGCGCCATATCGGAATAAATCGGTATATTAAATTTGAAGCAAATCGAATAATTCTGCATGAAAAACCCTTTTATCTAAATTAAGGGGGAGGCCAGCCCCTCCCCTTTATACTTAACCCATAAACCTCCAAATCTAATCAAGGCAGCTTCTTAACATAATAAACCGGTATCCCAAATTTGTAGCAAATCGAATAATTCTGCATGAAAAACCCATTTATCTACATTAAGGAAGGGGTCTAACCCCCCCCCCCTTTCTCCCCTTTATATTTAACTAATGAACTTCCAAGTTTAATCAGGGAAGCTCCTTAACATAATAAACCTGTATACCAAATTTGGAACAAATCGAATAATTCTGCATGAAAAACCCATTTATCTAAATTAAGAGGGGGCGGGCAGCCCCCCTTCTCCCCCTTTATCCTTAACCAATGAACTTCCAAGTTTAATCAGGGAAGCTCCTTAACATAATAAACCGGTATACCAAACTTGGAGCAAATCAAATAATTCTGCATGAAAAGCAGATTTATCTAAATTAATGGGGGGGGGGGGGTCCAGCCCTCTTCTACCATTTTATACTTAACCCGTAAACCTCCAAATCTAATCATGGCAACTTCTTAACATAATGAACCGGTATACCAAATCTGGAACAAATCGAATAATTCTGCATGAAAAACCCATTTATCTAAATTAAGAGGGGGCGGGCAGCCCCCCTTCTCCCCCTTTATCCTTAACCAATGAACTTCCAAGTTTAATCAGGGAAGCTCCTTAACATAATAAACCGGTATACCAAACTTGGAGCAAATCAAATAATTCTGCATGAAAAGCAGATTTATCTAAATTAATGGGGGGGGGGGGGGTCCAGCCCCCTTCTACCATTTTATACTTAACCCGTAAACCTCCAAATCTAATCATGGCAACTTCTTAACATAATGAACCGATATACCAAATCTGGAGCAAATCGAATAATTCTGCATGAAAAACCCTTTTATCTAAATTAAGGAGGGGGTCTACCCCCTTTCCCCCCTTCATACATAACTAATGAACCTCCAAGTTTAATCAGGGAAGCTCCTTAACATAATAAACCGGTATACGAAATTTGGAGCAAATCGAATAATTCTGCATGAAAAACCTATTTATGTAAATTAAGGAGGGGGGGGACCAGCCCCCCTTCTCTCCCTTTATCCTTAACCAATGAACCGTCAAAACTAATCAGCGGAACGCCTTATCAGAATAAACATAAAAAAAATTGAAGCAAATCATACATTTTAATCAAGAGTTATCGCGTTACGTACATACGTACGTACGTACATGCATACACACAGAACCGACGGGTACATTAGCTCTCAGGCTTAGATAGCCTGTGAGCTAAAAAGAGATTGGATAAGCAGATGGACTCCTTTGAGAAATTATGACTTAAACCAACCGGTAAGTTTGACTCTAAAAGCTTCATTTCCATCTCGCATTTCGGCAAATCTCATCTCGATGATTTTTCCAGCATTTCGACGC
This sequence comes from Maratus speciosus, assembly GCA_963932465.1. Lineage (NCBI taxonomy): Eukaryota > Metazoa > Arthropoda > Arachnida > Araneae > Salticidae > Maratus > Maratus speciosus. The sequence continues at coordinate 6,056,371 of OZ010799.1, read as the reverse complement.
TTCCAGATGGGAAGCTGCTCGATGGTTTGCTCTCTCGCGGTTTTAAACCTTTCGGGATGGGAAGTCTCTCGAGAGTGTCTCTCGCCCTTTTCAACCTTTCCCGATGGGAAGCCTCTCGCTGGTTTCTCTCGTTCTTTTCGAAATCTCCCAACGAAAAGCCTTTCGAGGATTTCGCTCGCGCTTTTCAACATTTCGCTATGAGAAGCTTTTCGAGGATTTCTCTCGTCCTCGGCAGAGAAGAAAAGTAAGAAAATTTATCGAGAGTACCAAGGGACGAGATAGAGAAAGAGGCATGACAATGAGCTGTGAAATGAAGCCCTAATTTTCAAAGTTTCTCTTATTTTAGCCCTACCAAGATGTCACATACATGGAGCCCTCCGATAAAAATTATTTATTAAATATAAAAATTTCAAAGAGGAAGGTGGGTCGGGTCGGGTGATTTCGAGGAAGGAGGACGTGAGAGTGGAATCATGCGGGGTGGAATTTTAAAAATTTTACCGAACCCTTCCTGTGGCACATAATCGAAAAGCCCTTTGACCACTCTTTCATACTATGAACCTTTCTTCGCCCAAAGGGGGATGGGGAAGGGGCGAACAAATTTTTAAAACCGTAGCCGATTTCTATAATAAATTTAAATATCACTTTAGATGTGGGTTTTTTATGCAGTCTTCCGGTAAATATTAATTATTGAATATAAAAATTTTAAAGTGTAAAAGGCTGTGTGAATTCCGGGGCGAAAGAGTGGGCTCACGGGAGGTGGGAGGGGGAGCAATTTTCAAACTTTTTTTGGACCAGTCATGTGATATGTCATCGGTAAGCTCTCGGATGACTCTTTCATATTATGAGACTTTCTTCCTCATCCTCCCCAATTTGGCCCCCACTGCGAGGGTAGTTTTTTCCGTTTTTATCATTTTAGATCAGATTTTTTTATGGAGCCCTCCGCTAAATATTATTTATAATATATGAAATTTCAGGACACTTTTCCAAATTTAGCCAAGACCCCTCATGTGACATATCGTTGGAAAGGTTTATGACTACTTATTGATGCTATGCACTTCCGGTGGCCGCCCCCCCCACTCCCCCCCCCCGGAGGACACTTTTCGAAATTTAGTCAATACCCCTCTTGTGAGATATCGTTGAAAAAGTCTGTGACCACTTATTGATGTTATGCACTTCCGGTGACAGTCCCCCCACACTTTGCCACCCCCGCGGACACTTTTTCAAATTTAGTCAAGACCCCTAGAGTGAGATATCGTTGGAAAGGTCTGTGACTACTTATTGATGTTATGTACCTACGGTGTCCCCACCACCACTTTGCCCCCCCCCCGGGGGGCACTTTCCAAATTTAGCCAAGACCCCACATGTGAGATATCGTTGGAAAGGTCTGTGACTATTTATTGATGTTATGCACCTCCGGTGACAGTCTCCCCCAATTTGCCCCTCCCGGGGAACACTTTTTCAAATTTAGCCAATACCCCTCATGTGAGATATCGTTGGAAAGGTCTGTGACTACTTATTGATGTTATGCTCCTGCGGTGTCCATCCCCCATTTTGCACCTCCCCCCCGGGGCACACTTTTCCAAATTTTGCCAAGACCCCACATGTGAGATATCGTTGGAAAGTTCTGTGACTACTTATTGATGTAATGCACCTCCGGTGACCGCCCCCCCCCCACTTTTCCCCCACGGGGTGTTTTTCTAAATTTAGCCCGGACCCCTCATGTGACATATTGTTGGAAAGGCTTATGACCACTTACTCATGTTATCCACCTCCCGCACCCCTCCCCCCTTTGCCCCCACGGGGAGGGCTTTTTTATAAATTCAGATCCAGACTTCTCATGTGACATATGGTTGGAAAGGCCTAAAGACCTGTGACGACTTAATCATATTATGCAGCTGCTGTGTCCCTCCGCTCGCTTTGACCCCTCCCCCAAGAGATCTGGTCCGATGTTCATTCGTTTCGATATTATATTTTTTACAAGATTTTGTAGTGCGTGCACACCACACCCGCCTGCTATCATATATCAGTGCCGTATATAGCGGGTAACCTGTTCGTGATTTCATATTACAAGATTACGTATAAATTAGGGCCCCCGATTAAAGGAGGGGCCCCGCTAGCGGTCGAAGTCACCTAATCTTTATTAACATCGACGCATTCCAGTTCACCCGCAGACGATTCTTGATAAATGTAAGACGTATATAATACATAATATATGATTTATAAAAGAAATTTGCAAACTGCAGTCATCGAGAAAAAATTTACACAATCGAAAATTATCGAGATGTCCATACAATCGAGAAAATCGAGAAAAACATCTCGTTATCGCTCATCACTAAACACAAGTTTCTATTGCAGGAGATTTTGAAGAAGCCAGATTATCAACAAATTCGAATCTTCTTAGATCTGAATTTAAAGAAACTTGCAGAAACTGAATCATTTAACGAGATTGTGAATATCTACGGGTTGCTTGTTAAAAAAGTATTTAGAGACGAAGAAAATTATTTGATTGACGAAAAAGGAACAGCATTACACTGTGCAGTTTCTGAAGGCAATAAAAATATAGTTTGTTTTTTGCTAAAGAGCTTAAAAGAATATAAAGATGTACTATTGAAATTTCTTTTCCAGCGTGTTGTAAAGAGCGCTTTGGAATTAGTAATTCATACAAATGATATTGAAATTCTCAGACTATTATTAGATGCTGCTGCGGGAATTTCAGAAGATACATTGCAGGAACTTCTTCATTTTTCTAATACGTACGGTGACAATGTATTAGACACAGCAGCTGTGTGGTGCAAAAATTTTGAAATATTTAAAGAGCTAATGAATAGAGCAGAAAACAAACTGAATCTTATTATCAATGAAAATACAGGGCACAGTTCTTTAAATGTAGCACTCGCATATAGAAACGGAGAATTTGTAAAGTTTTTAATTCAGGAATTTAAATATGACGAAAATTCTCTTAGAAAATTACTATTATTTCACGATAAATATTTTAGTAATGCCTTAGGCGTGGCTTTAATGAATGACCTCAGTATGGCCGAGTACTTATTGTGTATCGCCAAAGCAATGAAAGATCAAAATGCAACGCTTAAAGATATGCTCTTGCCTGAAAAACATGATGTGCCTTTAAAATTTGCCATTTGTACAAGACAAATTCATTTCGTGGAAATGTTGCTAAATGCGGCTAAAGACATTAATGACGATACATTGAAGAGGATGTTTCTGAAAGATGTATCGGAAGAATCTGCTTTTCTCTCTGCAGCCATGGGAGGCCAACGCGATATAATAAAATTATTATTAGAAACAGCGGATAGTTTGGGCAAAGAGGTGTTGAAGGAATTTACTTTTGCTGTTAACAAAGATGGCAAGAACGCTATACATTTAAGGGTTGAGTTTCAGTGGTATTTTAGAAACATTTCGGTTGATATTTTAAAATTATTATTAGACACAGCGGCTAGTTTAGGTGAAGAGGTGTTGAATAAATTAGTCTTTGACAGTGATAAGAACGGCAAGACTCCTATACATTTATTCGCACAGTTTGGTCTTGGAGACATTATCGCTGAGTTGTTTGAAATACCTGGAGAATTTAAATATAAAAGTATTCGGGAAAAGGCAATGAAAATGTTTCATGTTATATCAGCAGAAGATAATCTTAATACACATAAATACAGATTGATTCGTTCAATTCAGAATAATATTTGCAGCGAAGTTAAACGAATTTTAGAGGCTTCTAAAAATTTTAACATCAAGCGAAATGAAAAATTTAGAAACCTACTTGTGACTGTTGACGATGAAGAGAGTAGGCGTAACACTTTACATATTGCTTGTATCAATGGAAATTTAAATATTACCAAGGAACTGCTTTCTTATGCGATAAATATAAACGATGGAGGAACTTTGCTAATGCAATTAATAACAAGCAGCTCTAAAGCCAATAAAACACCTTTCCAAATGCTTGTGTATGGATACACTAGTGAAATTAAGCAAATAATAGAAAGTTTAATCCTTGAAGCTAAAGAAAATAATAATGAGCATGTTGTAAATATTTTACAAGTAATAAATGAAAATTATAATGAAATAAACTCTACATCCTCAACATACGCTTTGCTACTTTGTAATAATTATCCTTTTAGCAGTTATTGATCGGCAAACGGTAAACGAATCATATGAACAGAAAATAAATGGACTTTGAAATAAAAAACATTGAACAAAAATATGAATTTTTATTTTTGTGTCATTATTAGCTTGTTAAAATTGTTTAATATACTATTGTATAACATTATATAAATACTTGGAAGAAAGTAGGATAAGTAATGAAAGTAATATATAAAACTGTTTTTCAAAAGCTTTTTCTCAAAACAATTTTTCCGGAGTCTATAGGGAAGACCGGGGCTAGTTGGCCAGCTTTTTCTTCTAATAATTTTTAAAAAATTACAATTCAACATTTTAAATTTCTTTTTATTTTACCACTATCAGTGTACTTTCAGGAAGAAGTCACAATAATAAAACTTGAAAATATTAACTATAAGTATTAGTGTAGAAGCTCAAATTGACACCAAGTCGCTTGGGCCAACCTGCCCCGATTGCGGGGTAAGTTGGTCCACGTCACTTTTCAATGTTCTGATAGTGTAGAAGTTTAAGAAATGATCAAAATTTTACCAAATCTTAATTCTTTAACTGACGACCCGACTTCAATGGTGCTGATGTTGGAGGGGGGAAGTGAAGCAACGAATACTTGGCTAGACTGACAATGTCATCTAACGCAAAGTTTAAAAAATATCGCGACTGGGCCAACATGCGGCTATGGCCAACTAGCCCCGGTCTACCCTACATCCTTAAAATGTTCCGTGAAATTAATTTTTTTAAACAAAATTTCGATTTGTCTAAGGGAATTCTTGATACATACTACAAACAATCTGTGTATTTGTTTTCGGATATTCTGCTTACAAAGTATATTTAAATTAGTAAAAAAATCTGTTAACAAGTTAGTAATGAAATCTATTAGAAAGTTAATATTTAATAAATAGTCAGCTTCGTGACAGTTTTTTTAATTTACATTTTAAACGAACTTGTTGTATTCAAAAGTGGATGCACATTTATGTGTAAAGTCGTTTTAAGTAATAACATAAAAAAGTGGAGAAAATATTTTGAAAATTGAAGGGCAGTTCGAAGTTCCCTATACCTACCATCTTAATTTAATGCACTTTTTCTCAGAAACTACCAACGATATTCACTTGAAATTTTTTATATACATAACATGAATAATTCGCAATAAAATGAAGTCAACTTTATAAATAGATATTCTTTATTTTTTTTTTATTTGGAATTTAAAAAAAAAAAACCTGTTAATAACAAAAAAACTTGAATTTTTCGAAAGAAAAACTACTTTGTAGGAATGTTTGTAAAAAAGTTAATTTCAGATTGATCAAGGCAATCTGGCCAGACTACAAACAATAATATGTAGTAGTTTCTATAAAAGGGTACATCAAAGTTTGAAAACAACATTTTGAGAAGATTGAGTTTAAAGTTTGCGTATATAATGGTTATGTATAATGTAACCAAACTGAATTATTTAAAAAAAAATTAACTTCTTGTTGTAGTAGAAATAAAACTAATATGCCATTCGAAAGCAGGAAAATAAAGAATAAAGACTTTTTCACGAATTGGACTTCCAACTACCCTTTAAATTTATGCATCATTTATTTATTTATTTATTTATTTATTTATTTAATATAAAATCGCCTTAAGTAATAACACGGAAAAACGGAGAAAATATTTTAAAAACTTAAACACATAGATAATTTTCATTTCTTCTTCTTTTTTTTTTTTTTTTTCTTTAAGTCACTTTAAGTAGAAACATGAAAAATGGCGATCATATTATTAAAATTTAAACACATGGATCATTATTTTATTTATTTTTATAAAGTTGCCTTAAGTAATAACACGGAAGCGTGGAGAAAATATTTTGAAAACTTAAACACATAGATCATTTTATTTTTATAAATCGACTTTAAGTAATAACATGGAAAAATGGCAATCATGTTTTTAAAATTTAAACACATGGATCATTATTTTATTTATTTATTTATTTTTATAAAGTTGCCTTTATAGAAAAAGGGCAATCAGGTTTTTAAAATTTAAACACATGATCATTATTTTATTTATCTATTTTCGATAAAGTCGCCTTAACTAATAACACGGAAAAGAGGAGAAAATATTTTTAAAACTTAAACGCATGGATCATTTAATTTTTTTTAAATGTCTTTTTATTTTTGAAAAAAATATTTTTCAGTACGTTCATTTACTTGAGTTTTAATTAAATTTGCTATAGAGACGTCATTAAAGAATTACGTCATTAAAGAATTTCTTCATTTGAAAAGATAAAAAATGAAAAAATATTTTCAAAGTCTACGGTCCTATAAAAGAAAGTGTGAAGCATCGCATCAAACTCGGAAGTAACTGAAATCTTAGGAAAATAACTGATTAAGAAAGAATGAGTCATTATTTGTGCAAGGATTATTCATAAACCAGTTAAACCATCATTAAAGATTCTACCGGGTGTTTTAAAATGGATTGACCGTTTTTAAAATTCAAGAACTTGCAAATGGTGACAACTATTAAAAAAAATCTTCCAGGAAGGTTCATGTAAGATGTCAGGCGTTTTTTTTTTTACATTGCGATATGTGGTTTTAGTTCCAAATAGTGGTGATAGGTGGCGCTGCAAGTAATACGTGTGCAATCGAGGGTCAAAACCGAAATAACCCAACATTCATGCGAGCGAAAGAGTTTAAACATATGGAGTAGGTTCCATTCTGACTGAGTTCAGAATCGAACTCTAAGAACAAGATTATATAGGCAAATCAGAACCACACCATGCGTTTAACGGTCTTCGTTCGCATCAACGTTAAATATATTTGGAACTAAAGTCAGGAATTGAAGCAAAAAAAAAAATTCCTGACATCTTACATAAACGTCCTGCAAGATTTTTTTAATAAGTGTCACTAATTGAAAGTTATTAAGATTTAAAAACAGTCAGTCCATTTTAGGACACCCGGTATCTTCTGCAGCTAGAGACTGAATGAGATCAAACAGAAGTACACTACATACGTTTTGAGAGTAAAACCTATGGGATATTTCCGGTTGATCTAGAAATTTGAAATTTGGCAGGAAGACTAGTCCTTCCTGAAGACATACTCTCTGCAGTAATGGTTAGTATTCCTGTGACGTCACAATTGGTAAAATAGCGATTTTTATAGCCTCGAACCGAAAGGAAGAATAGAATCCATTTCTTTACGGATTATTAGATGGAAACAAATGCTAAACTATTTATATTGTTTTAAGTGTAGACGAAATTTTCTGTAATCGTTTGCATGCGGTAAGTACAATGAACAGTATTCCTGTGACGTCACAATTGGTAAAATAGCGATTTTTATAGCCTCGAGCCGAAAGGAAGAATAGAGTCCATTTCTTTACAGATTATTAGCTGGAAACAAATGCTAAACTATTTATATTCTTTTAAGTGTAAACGAAAATGTCTGTAATCGTTTGCATGCGGTAAGTACAATAAACAGTATTCCTGTGACGTCACAATTGGTAAAATGTCAGTCTTTTTTAGCCTCGAACCGAAAGGGAGAATAGAATCTCATGGCCAAAACTTGTCATAACAAAAATCACCCCCTCCTTCAAAAGTAAGTTTGTCCGATAATTACGAAACAACCACAATGTCTAAATGCAACATGACGGGAAGATCCGGTTTACCGATACGAAGTTTAAAATGTTAAAGCTTAAATTGCACAAAATTAAATATTTTTCAAAAGTGAAGGTTATAAATTAGCAAAATGTGGAAAATTATCTACACATCATAAAAAAGGACATATCCAAAGATATATTTTAATTTTCGTTAGGTAAAAATGCATTTTTAATGCCAAAAATCATTAAAACTTTATACAATTCAAAATAGCACAAATAAATAGGTTTGACAGTTATTTTTATTATTAATTGTTAGAGCAAAAAATGTTATAATGAATCATGAAATCATATGAGGACGTGAGTTTCAAAACTCGCCTTATCCAAAATTTTAAAAATCAAGATTTCTCTACCTTTTTTTTTTGGTTTTTATTGAAGACATAAATCAGACTTGCGTGCTTGACCACGAGGCCCGCTTATAAGTCATCGTCGATATACAGGGACGAGATAGCACAATGAAATTTACAACACAGAGAATTTTTACAATCGGTAGCTACACAAAGAGTGTGCAACGGAGCCAGCGGGAGTGGAACCCGCAAGCCTCCTACGCTCTCAAGCGATTAGCAGCGTGGTGTCTTATCCACTTGGCCACGGAGAGCCCCGTTTTCTCTATCAATCTATTCTATTGGTGAACATGCATTTAAAAAATAAAAAATAAAACACGCAATCTGCCAAAACTAGTTTTATCGTATATTTCTGGCATTGTAAAATAATGGTTTACAATGAAAACCAATGGACGAAGTCTGAGGTTTTTCGCGATTTCCCGAAATTTTATTTTATGTATAAGACGAGTTTTGAAACTCACGTCCACTTATAAATAATCATATAAGTAAATATATGAATCGGTATGTTTGAGTTAACGATAAAAAATTGCATCAATGTAGTGGAGTCCGGACGTTACAGCTGACGTTTCCAGGACAGGAAAGTGGCCAAAACCGCGTGGAGCAGTAGAGTATGCATAGGCACAAAGTTTGTCAGAAGAACTCATGCGGAACGGGAAACAACATGACAAGCAAGCAAGACCACACGAGAATTGTTTACTGTACGAGTATGATAAAGCCGTTACAGCAGCCACAGCTCACCGCAACATTTGCCATGTGTATGGAGAAGATACCGTGGACGATAGAACCTGCTGCCGTTTGTTTAGGAAATTCCGGGACGGAGACAAGAACTGTAAAGATCATGCCTTTTTTGGCAGGGCCGAAACTAGCCTTTTTTGCAACCGGGGCAAGAATGGATTTTGGCGCCCCCCTCCCCCTCTCTCTCTACCACAAAGTGTATATACAAAGTGAATTTTACTAATTTTCTAATAGCCGACTTATTTTTAAATTTAAAATATGTAATCATAAAATATGTAATACTAAACTACGTAATCTACAATGGCGGATCCAAGGGAGAGGTCACGGGGGTCATGCCCCCCCCCCCCCTGAACACCAACAAAAAGATTCTAAAGATCATTTTAAAAATAAAATATAAAGTAGAGTCCCGATTACCCGAGTATCCGCTTTAACCGAGTTATTTTCTTCTGATGGACTGATGACGTCCATTATTATGAAACAGCCATTATAAATGAAAGTAGTATAGAAAAGGGTGTTCGATTGTGGGGGAGGGAGGTAGGTGAGCGAGGAGTCGGAATCGTACTATAGTACGAGAGGGTTTGAGAGGTATGTGTGTTAAGTTCTTATCAGTCGGAAAGGAGATAAGATAGGATAGTGAGATAAGATAATCTGATAGTGAGATAAGAGTAAAGTGTGGAAAAATCATGCTATAGTAGGAGAGTATTAGTTTAGGATGAGAATTATAGAAAGTGTGAGAGGGGATATTTTTCAAAGTCGGCTACCTACATCCCCCCCCCCCCCCCATTACCAAGAATTTTAAAAGTTAAAAGAGAGTTGTTGGATCTGAGATACGTCATTTTTCAGAATGACTTCGCGGGAGGAAGTGTTGTATGTAGTGTGTCTGTATGTAGCGGTGTGTATTATTTTTTCACTGATATATGTATTTACCGGGAGTGAAAAGTTTAAGATTGATTTTATACTCAATTTGAATGAAACCGGGAATTTATCTTTCTCAATTTGATGCGTTTGAATATTAACATATCGCCTAATAAAATTTCATGCTGTAATGAAGGAGATTTATCAGAATCCAAGTCACGCGAAAAGTTTCGGTGGTATCAATGCTTTACATTCTGCTGCCAACGTAAAAGTTACGAAAAAGACCATACAGAAATGGTTAAGCGGGGTCGACTCGTACACGCTACACAAACCTGTACGAAGAAAGTTTCCGACCAATCGTGTGATCGTGCATTCCATCGACCAACAATGGCAAACCGATCTGGTGGACATGATCAGTCTGCAAAAATACAATCGGGGATATCGCTACATTCTAACCTGCATCGACATTCTGTCTAAATATGCGTGGGCGATACCACTCAAAACAAAACGCGGCGAGGATATTGTGAAAGCATTTCAAACTATTTTTGCAACGCGAAAACCCAAGTCTTTACAATCGGATTCTGGAAAAGAATACAAAAACAATCACTTCCAGAGATTTTTAAAGCAGCAAGGTGTACGATTTTTTACTACTTTCAATAACACAAAAGCATCGGTGGTAGAACGTTTTAATCGTGCCTTGAAAACTAAAATGTGGAAATATTTTACGCACAACCACACCTATAATTTTATCGATGTGCTGGACTCCCTGCTATGGAGTTACAATCATACTTATCATTCCAGCATTAAGAGAGCGCCTGTGGAAGTAACATCAAATAATATATATATATATATAACTATTAATTTATCAATAAATAATAATTTTAAATGAAATAGATGAACTAGTAAGACATGAAAATTAACTAAGAGGAATTACCTGATTAAGATAATTTGAATCTTAATGTAATTTTACAACAACATAAAAATATTAATGAAACTTTCTAAAAATCTTATGCATACAGAAAAAATATATTAAATAACATAAAATTCAACTAACACATCATCTACATTTTTTAAGTACATATAATAATTTTAATATATCAATAAATTCTGAATGCTATATTACTATCCTGTATCAAATTTGACGATAAATGGTAATTTTAAATTAAATACTTGAACTACTAAACCAGGAAAATTAATTTAAATGAACTAATAGATCATCTGTATTTTAAAAATACAGATAATATATCAATAAATTTTGAGTGCTATATTACTATACTGTATTAAATTTGGCTATAAATTTGGCGATAAATAGTAATTTTAAATTAAATATTTGAATTACTAAACCATGAAAATTAATTAAAACGAACTAACTGATCAACTACATAGCAGAAGTTTAAAATATTAAAACTAATAATCTTTATACTTTTAAAAATAAGAAACTTAAAAAAGTTTTTCAACATAAAAAAGTTTACAAAATTTAAAAAATAAAAACTTTAAAAAAATAAAAACTTTAAAAAAAAGTTTAAAAAAATTAAGTTGTCAAATTAAAAAAAATTATTTAAAAAACTTCATAAATTAAGTTTGCAAAACCAAGTTTACCTGGCTGTACGTACATGTATATGACTTTCATTATGTTATAGTTTAATAATATGTATCCTCTTTATATTATACTAGCAAACACCGTGGCTTTGCTCGCGTAATATTTAAAATATGCCAAGTGATATTTATATTAAAAAGCAGACAACCAACGTTTAAAATGCACAAATAATATATGAAAAGCAGCAAACAGCTGTTTCGAATCTACTAGCGAGATTCTTCTTCTCAATAAAAGAAGAATCTCGCTAGTAGATTCGAAACAGCTGTTTGCTGCTTTTCATATATTATTTGTGCATTTTAAACGTTGGTTTTCTGCTTTTTAATATTGTTGCACAAAGGCTTTATTTGCTAATTTTATGATATTTATATGTCTAATTTTTATTAAAAGGTACTAACTAAATTTTTATTTTATTAAAAGGTAATATTTTATTTTATTAAAAGGTACTTATTACTTTTAGGAATAATTTAAAAAAATTACTATTTAAAACACAGTTTGATTAAATATCATTGTTACACTGCATAAGGCAGAAATGAGACTTAAATTAATATAACGAAATAAAACTGAATAAATAATAATTTAGAAAATATTTTGAAACCTCTATGCTCAATTAATACGCTCATTTCAGCATTCATTTGAAGTTTTGAATTTTTTAGAAACCATCTTCTTACATCTTAAAATTAACCATCATGTCAAATTCCAAATCCTACCACCTCTCTCAACATAAAGGGCTATGTTGAAATAGGAACTGTCACCATTAATTTGCCAACATTAATTTTGAAATTGGTTTGTTATTTCCTAATATTCCACAGAAACGTAATTTAGAAAGCTTTTAAAGGCCTTTTTTAGAGCGTTTGTTGTTCCTGTGAATCCCAGGTGGTAGAATCATCGGCATAAAATATAGCCTGTGTAGGATCAGAGACTGTTACCATTGATTCGCAACTATTACTTTTATATTTTGTTTATATGTCCTACAATAGCGTAGAAATCGTAATTTAGGACTTTTTTAGAATGCTTTTCGCACCTCCACTTCACTTCACCCCTTTTTAATTCGAATTTATTTTCGACAGTACTTCGAGGGCATTTATATTTTATAAATAACTGCCATGCCATATTTAAAGTTTCTAGCCTTTTCAGTATCTCAGACATCGCAATTTAGAAAGTTTTTAGCTACTGCAACCCTCTGGTGGTAGTGGCACAGACATAAAATATAGCTTATGTTTGAGCAGGTTTTATCTCCAACAATTTGTTATCATTATTTTTTTAATCGGTTTGGTATTTGAAAAGATTACATAAAAATTGTAATTTATAACGCTTTTCGCTCACTTCATCTTTTTAAATTTGAAATTTTCTTTCGACAGTTCATAGAAAGCAGTTGCATCTTGTAAGTAAATAACATGCCATACTTCAATGTGTTAGACCCTTCAGTTATTCAAAAAACGCAAATTAGAATATGTTTTGCTTTTTCAACCCTCAGATGGTAGTAACAGCAACATAAAATATAACCTATGTTATAGCAGGGTCTGTCACCATTGATTTGCAACCATCACTTTTGAAATAGCTTTGGAATTTCCTGAGATTGAGTAGAAATCGCAATTTAGAACGTTTTTAGAACGCTTTTCGCGCATTTTCACCCCTTTTTAGATTTCCAATTTTTTCGAAACTGTTCTTAAAGATCATTTATATGTAATACATATGTACCTTGCCTAATTTTAAGTTGCTAGCCCTTACCGATCACAAAAATCGAAATTTGGAACGCTTTTTTGCTCCTGCAACGTCTAGGTGATAGTGATACTTACTTAAAATAGCGTCTATGTTAGAGCAGAGGCTGTCAGAATCAATTTCTTAACATTACTTTTTAAATCGGTTTGATTCTTCCTGAGATATTGGTGACAAATCGTCATTTAGAACGTTTTTAGAAAGCTTTTCGCTCATTTTGCTCCTGCATCTCCTCTGGTTTAGTGGAAACATATATAAAATATAGCCTATCTTGGAGCAAGATCTATCACCATCATTTTTACACCATTATATTTGAAATCGGTTCAGTATTTCCTGAAATTGCATAGAAATTGCAATTTAGAACGTTTTTTACAACGCTTTTTGCGCATTTTGACCCCCTTTTAAATTTCGATTTTTTTAGGAAATGTCCTTAGAGATCATTGAGATCTTATAACTAACTACCATTCTAAATTTCACGATTCAAGGCCCTTCCGTCACGCAAAAACCGCAATTTAGAACGTTTTTCTCCTGCACCCCCTTTGGGTAGTGGCACCGACATAAAACATAGCCTATGTTGGAGCAAGGATTTTCACCATCATTTTGACGCCTTTCTTTTTTAAATCGGTTTGGTATTTCCTGAGATTGTGTAGAAATCACCATTTAGATTTTCATTATGTATTAGCGTGTACATATATATTACAGTTTTGTAGTGGTTATACATTCTATCGGTTATACTTTTCAAAAACATGATCCTTAAAAAATACATTAGTGATTCTTAGAGAGATTTAGAAAAATTTACTCCCAATAATTTTTTTAATCGAAATTAGAACTTCTATTAGTAAATTTCGATTAAAAATTCTATTAGTAAACAGTTTTCAATAAAGTTCACACAAAATGTTGGAAATCAGTACGAATATATTTTAATGAAAAGGGCAATTTTAAACAAGATTGCACTCTTACATTATGGCTAGAACGCTTTTCGAGCATTTTCACCCCTTTTAAATTTCGAATTGTTTAAGAATTGTTCTTAGAAATCCTTTATATCTAATAAGTAGCTGATACTTCAAATTTCATATTTCTAGGCCCTTTAGTAACACATAAATCGCATTTTTAGAACGTTTTTTGCTCCTACATCGCCTTTGGGGTAGTGGCACCGACATAAAACATAGCCTATCTTGGAGCAATTGTTGTCACTATCATTTTGACACCAATATTTTTTTAAATAGGTTTGGTATTTCCTGAGATTATGTAGAAACTACCATTTAGAACGTTTTTTAGAACGCTTTTTGTGCATTTTCAACCCTTTTAAATTTCGAATTGTTTAAGAACTGTTCTTAGACGCCATTTATATCTTATAAGTAACTAATATTCCAAATTTCATATTTCTAGGCTCTTCAGTAACGCAAAAATCGCATTTTTAGAACGTTTTTTGCTCCTGCACCCCCTTTGGGGTAGTGGCACCGACATAAGATATAGCCTATGTTCTAAGTTGATCGAACACCATCATTTTGATACCATTACTTTTGGAATCGGTTCGGTAGTTCCTGAGCTTATCTCCGACAAATAAACAATTTTTTCCTCTTTATAATATGACTAGCAAACCCCGCGGCTTTGCTCGCGTAATATTTGAAATATGCCAAGTGATATTTATATGTCTAATTTTAATTAAAAGGCACTAACTAAATTTTTATTTTATTAAAAGGTAATATTTTATTTTATTAAAAGGTACTTATTACTTTTAGGAATAATTAAAAAAATTACTATTTAAAACACAGTTTGATTAAACATCATTGTTACACTGCATAAGGCAGAAATGAGACTTAAATTAATAAAACGAAATAAAACTAAATAAATAATAACTTAGAAAATATTTTGAAACTTTTATGCTCAATTAATACGCTCATTTCAGTAATCATTTGAAGTTTTGAATTTCTTAGAAACCATCTTCTTACATCTTAAAATTAACCATCATGTCAAATTCCAAGTCCTACCACCTCTCTCAACAAAAAGAGCTATGTTGAAATAGGAACTGTCACCATTAATTTGCCAACATTAATTTTGAAATTGGTTTGTTATTTCGTATATTCCACAGAAACGTAATTTAGAAAGCTTTCAAAGGCCTTTTTTAGAGCGTTTGTTGTTCCTGTGAACCCCACGTGGTAGAATCATCGGCATAAAATATAGCCTGTGTAGGATCAGAGACTGTTACCATTGATTCGCAACTATTACTTTTATATTCGGTTTATATTCCCTGAAATTGCGTAGAAATCGTAATTTAGGACTTTTTTAGAATGCTTTTCGCACCTCCCCTTCACTTCACACCTTTTTAATTCGAATTTATTTTCGACAGTCCTTCGAGGGCATTTATAATTTATAAGTAACTACCATGCCATATTTAAAGTTTCTAGCCTTTTCAGTATCACAGAAATCGCAATTTAGAAAATTTTTAGCTACTGCAACCCTCTGGTGATAGTGTCACAGACATAAAATATAGCTTATGTTTGAGCAGGTTCTATCACCAACAATTTGTCATCATTATTTTTTTAATCGGTTTGATATTTGATAAGATTACATAAAAATTGTAATTTATAACGCTTTTCGCTCACTTCATCTTTTTAAATTTGAAATTTTCTTTCGACAGTTCTTAGAAAGCAGTTGCATCTTGTAAGTAAATACCATGCCATACTTCAGAGTGTTAGACCCTTCAGTTATGCAAAAAACGCAAATTAGAACATGTTTTGCTTTTGCAACCCTCAGATGGTAGTGACAGCAACATAAAATATAACCTATGTTATAGCAGGGACTATCACCATTGATTTGCAACCATTACTTTTGAAATAGCTTTGGAATTTCCTGAGATTGAGTAGAAATCGCAATTTAGAACGTTTTTAGAACGCTTTTCGCGCATTTTCACCCCTTTTTAAATTTCCAATTTTTTCGAAACTGTTCTTAAAGATCATTTATATGTAATAAATATGTACCTTGCCTAATTTTAAGTTGCTAGCCCTTACCGATCACAAAAATCGAAATTTGGAACGCTTTTTTGCTTTTGCAACGTCTAGGTGATAGGGATACCGACTTAAAATAGCGTCTATGTTAGAGCAGACGCTAACAGCATCAATTTCTTACCATTACTTTTGATATCAGTTTGATTCTTCCTGAGATATTGGTGACAAATCTGCATTTAGAACGTTTTTAGAACGCTTTTCGCTCATTTTGCGCCTGCATCTCCTCTGGGGTAGTGGAAACAGATATAAAATATAGCCTATCTTGGAGCAAGATCTGTTCCCATCAATTTTACACCATGGTATTTTAAATCGGTTCAGTATTTCCTGAGATTGCTAGAAATCGCAATTTAGAACGTTTCTTATAACGCTTTTTGCGCATTTTGACCCCCCCCCCCTTTTAAATTTCGTCTTTTTTAGGAAATGTCCTTAGAGATCATTGATATCTTATAACTAACTACCATTCTAAATTTCACGATTCAAGGCCCTTCCGTCACGCAAAAACCGCAATTTAAAACGTTTTTCTCCTGCACCCCCTTTGGGGTAGTGGCACCGACATAAAACATAGCCTATCTTGGAGCAAACGTTGTCACTATGATTTTGACACCAATATTTTTTAAATCGGTTTGGTATTTCCTGAGATTATGTAGAAACTAACATTTAGAACGTTTTTAGAACGCTTTTTGTGCATTTTCACCCCTTTTAAATTTCGAATTTTTTAAGAACTTTTCTTAGACACCATTGATATCTTATAAGTAACTAACATTCCAAATTTCATATTTCTAGGCCCATCAGTAACGCAAAAATCGCATTTTTAGAACGTTTTTTGCTCCTGCACCCCTTTTGGTGTAGTGGCACCGACATAAGATATAGCCTACGTTCTAAGTTGGACTAACACGATCATTTTGATACCATTACTTTTGGAATCTGTTCGGTAGTTCCTGAGCTTACCTCCTACAAATAAACAATTTTTTCCTCTTTATAATAGGAGTATAGATATAGATGACTAGCAGATAAAAGCATAAGATTAATATATATATTTATATATACTTAATAAAAATATTTATAAGTAAAAAGAAAAAATAACTTTATAAAATTTAAAAATTAAAAATTAAAACTTTGAAAAAAAATTAGAAAAAAAAATTAAATATAAAAAAATTTAAATAAAAAAAATAAAAATAAACATAAATAAAAATAAAAAGTTTACAAAATTAAAAAATTAAAACTTTGAAAAAATTAAAAAAAAAAGTTATCAAAATTAAAAAAAAATATTTAAGAAAACTTCATAAATTAAGTTTGTAAAAGTGAGTTTACCTGCCTATACATGTAGATGACTTTCACTCGACTTTGAGTATATACATCATCATATCAAAATGCATAAATGAAAATTTTGTCTAAACATATAAATTTATTTGAATATCCTCACCTTTTTAAAATTATTTGCCGTTATATAACTATTGAAAATGATTAATAAATAGTATGTAAGTGAAACATCTTCTTTATTTTTGCTCTACCAACATTTCAAATTTTATGAAAGAAATTGTATTCAGTTACGTAAATAGTTACTAAGTATTCAGCTAATATTATACTAAAAAGAAAAAAATATAACATATTTCGAATTTTGTTTAAGTAATTGTATTCAATTAAATAATATTTACTTAAGTATTCATATAACATTTTACTAAAAATTGTATTCAATTAAGTAAACAATTACTAAGTATTCATATAATACTATACTGAAAAATATATAATATTTCAAATTTTGTCTAAGCAATTGTATTCAATTAGGCAAATAGTTACTAAGTATTCAACTAATACTATACTAAAAAGAAAAAATAAATATCATATTTCAAACTTTGTTTAAGTTATTACAAAATATTTTAAAACATTTAATAGTAATTACTGTATAATATCTACCAAGTATTCATATAATATGTTACTAAAAAGCAAAATACATACCATATTTCAAATTTTGTATAAATAATTATAAGCAATTAAAAAATAGTTACTAAGTATTCAACTAATATTGTCTAAGTATTCAACTAATATTGTACTAAAAAGAAAAAAATGTATAATATTTCAAATTTTGTCGAAGTAATTGTGTTCAATTAAGTAAATAGTTACTACGTATTCAACTAATATTCTACTAAAAAAGAAAAAGAAAATATAATATTTCAAATTTTGTCTAAGAATTTGTATTCAATTAAGTAAATATTTACTAAGTATTCATATAATATTATACTAAAAAGAGAAAAATATATAATATTTCAAATTTTATCTAAGTAAGTATGTTCAATTAAATAATATTTTCATATTTCAAATTTTGTTTAAGTTATTGTATTCAATTAAAAAATTAGTTGCTATGTATTCCTATAATATTTCACTAAAAAGAAAATACCCATTGGTTATTAAAAAACATTTTATACGTATCCATACTATAAAGAGGGTGCGAGCAAAATTAGTCGCCGAAAGGGACGCCAACTTGGCGATATCTCTAATATTCCGCCAAATTCCTGTAGACATTCATTACGAACCAATAGGGATTGCTTGCTTACAGAAAATCAGCAAATTGAGATATCTTAATGCAACAAAAACTAATATTTGCTTAAGGGATTATATTAATTATATTTAAGAGAGTCCAAACAGATTAAATTATGAATAAAAGTAACATGATACAAAATGTTTCCCCAAACATACATTTCAAGGGAGACCAAACTGGTCGCCAAGGATGGCTAGTATTTCAAATTTTGTCTAAGAAATTGTATTCAATTAAGTAAATATTCATTAAGTATTCACATAATATTATACTAAAAAGAAAAAAAAATGTATAATATTTCAAATTTTATCTAAGTAATTGTATCCAATTAAACCATATTTAGTAAGTATTCATATAACATTTTACTAAAAATTGTATTCAATTAAGTAAACATTTACTAAATATTCTTATAATACTGTACTAAAAAAAAAGAAAAATATATAATATGCCAAATTTCCTCTAAGTAAAGGTGCACAATTAAATAATATTTACTGAGTATTCACATACTATTATACTAAAAGAAAAAATATATATAATATTTCAAATTTTGTCTAAGTAATAGTGTTCAATTAAATAATGTTTACTAAGTATTCACATAAGATTTTACTAAAAATTGTATTCAATTATGTAAACAATTATTAAGTATCCATATAATATTATACTAAAAAGAAAAAAATATAACGTATTTCAAACTTTGTTTAAGTAATTGTATCCAATTAAATAATATTTACTAAGTATTCATATAACATTCTACTAAAAATTGTATTCAATTAAGTGGACAATTACTAAGTATTCATATAATACTATACTGAAAAAAAAATACATAATATTTTCAAATTTTGTCTAATTAATGCTATTCAATTAAATAATATTTACTTATCATTCACCCTGTATATAAAAAATTGTTACCATACAATTCTTCAAAAAGGATAAAACCATCATTCAAAATGAATTGTTTAAAACAAAATGTATTCCTATCCTCTTTAACCTGTGTGTTTATTTTTCAAAGTGTTCGAGTATGGTACCCCTATTGCAACTTTTAATGGAATGTTATAATTTGTGCATGTATAACTAAAGAAATAAACAGTCCTATAATAATTAAAAATATCCTACTAAAAATCTTAATACTATGATTCATACTTTCAAAAATTAAAAGTTAATACTATTCTTCGAAAAAGTTAATACTATTCATCGAAAAAGAATAAAACCATTAACATAATATATATCATATCAATCAATTAATCAATCAGTCATATCAATCAATCAATCATATCATTACTAATATGTATGATTATTTTGCTATACCTTTTAGAACTTTTAATAGAGTGTTAGAGTATAATTTGCATATGTATAACTTAAGTTTAAAACATTAAACTAATAATCTTAATATTATAATTTATACTTTTTAAAATTAAAAAGTTTAAAAAAACTTTATAAAATTAAAAAATTAAAACTTTGAAAAAAAGAAACTTTATAAAATTTAAAAATTAAAACTTTGAAAGAAAAAAAACTTTTATAAAATTTAAAAATTAAAACTTAAAAAAAAATCTTTATAAAATTTAAAAAATTAAAAAAATTAAAACTTTAAAAAAAAACTTTATAAAATTTAAAATTTAAATTTTATAAAATTAAAAAAATTAAGACTTTGAAAAAAAGAAACTTTATAAAAATTTAAAATTAAAACTTTGAAAAAATTATAGAGTTTACAAAATTAAAAAAATTTAATTAAGTTATCAAAATTAAATTAATATTTAAAAATTTCATAAATTAAGTTTGAAAAAGCGAGTTTATATGCCTGTACATTTTTAAAAAGTTCAATTAGATTTAAAATAAAAGTATTCAATCATATCAATCAACCAATCAAGATTTCAAATACAAGTAATCAATCAATCATATTAATTCAAATTCAAGTCAATTCAAGTATTACAAGTTAGCAAAAGAAAATTACAATTTATCAAAAGTGAGTTTGCGTATCTATCTGTATATAAGACTTTAAAACTTTCACTGTGTTTTCGTTTAGTATGTATGTATTGCAACTTTCACTATGCTTTAGTTATATAATTATAAATCTTTATGTTATCATCCTACCCTCATTATATCCTATAATTATACGCTTCGAAACGTTAAAAGCGATATATTAATAAGTTCTTCAGTTTAAAATATTTAAAAAAATTAACTTAATAAAGTATTCAAAAATACTATAAAATAGTAAAAATTTGATATATGCATGCCAGAAAATAATAAATTTACCATGTCTGAACTGAGAAAAGAAACGTTTAACATGTCGCATTGCACATAGTCACGTAATCGACATTGCGTGCCTCCCCCTTCATACCTTCTGAATGATCTATTGCAGATCATGACGTAATCGATAAGATATCACGTGCTTCCATCATGCCTTCTGGAATGTTCAATGTACAATCAGACTATCTTATCAAGTCACGTGGTCTAACTGATATGAGTTGTTAACACGACGTCAACCATTTTCAATTTAGTTCTTGAATATGTAGGTTGGATATTTTCTTCAGTCTTATTTTGTGAAATCTTAAGTACCAGGATATCACGTATTTGCAAACAAAAATCCTATTAAAAACTTTCTCACTATTGTGAAAAAAGATTGATTTTCATAGTATTAAAGTATAATCATTGATAATATTTGATTGATTACTTAACCGTTATTAATATTAAATATAAAAGCGGAAGCTTTTATTGCATCATTCATAGAATTCAAGTTTGAATATTAACCAAGTTTTATATACTTATATAATTTATACTATGTATATACTAGTATATATTCTAGTATAAATAGTTTTTATAAGTATATAAAACTTGGTTAATATTCAAACTTGAATTCTATGAATGATGCAATAAAAGCTTCCTCTTTTATATTTAATATTAATAATATTAATAACGGTTAAGTAATCAATCAATTATTATCAATGATTATACTTTAATACTATGAAATCAATCTTTTTTCACAATAGTGAGAAAGTTTTTAATAGGATTTTTGTTTGCAAATACGTGATATCCTAGTACTTAAGATTTCACAAAATAAGACTGAAGAAAATATCCAACCTACATATTCAAGAACTAAATTGAAAATGGCTGACGTCGTGTTAACAACTCATATCAGTTAGACCACGTGACTTAATAAGATAGTCTGATTGTACATTGAACATTCCAGAAGGCATGATGGAAGCACGTGATATCTTATCGATTACGTCATGATCTGCAATCTGATAAACTGAGTATTTCTTTTCTGACTCTAAGTACGGTAAGTCCCCCTATTTTTCGATATGTACATATCGAATAATAATATGTTGTATGAATATATAATTTGTTGCTTTTTATATGAATGTTTAAGTATAGCTGTTTTTTAAAGTTTTGCAATGTTGGTATAGCGTATTATAATATATAAAACTTGGTTAATACTCATACTTGAATTCTATGAATGATGTAATAAAAAACTTCGCTTTTATAGGAAATTTAAGTTGCTTCTAAATATATTATTATCCAGTTAAACAATGAATGATCATACTTTAGCAGTATAAAAATCAATCTTTGTTCAATAGAGTAAGAAAGTTATTTAATAGGATTTTGCTTGCAAATATATAATAACATGTTACTTAAGATTTTACAAAATAATAGACTTTGAAGAAAATATCCGCACAGTGAGATGAAAAGGATTAGTGTCTTGGTAATAACTCATATTAGTTAGATCACATGACTGATAATACAACCTGATTGTAGATAGATCATTCAGAAGGTATGAAGGGGGAGGCACGCAATGTCGATTACGTGACTATGTGCAATGCGACATGTTAAACGTTTCTTTTCTCAGTTCAGACATGGTAAATTTATTATTTTCTGGCATGCATATATCAAATTTTTACTATTTTATAGTATTTTTGAATATTTTATTAAGTTAATTTTTTTAAATATTTTTAAACTGAAGAACTTATTAATATATCGCTTTTAACGTTTCGAAGCGTATAATTATAGGATATAATGAGGGTAGGATGATAACATAAAGATTTATAATTATATAACTAAAGCATAGTGAAAGTTACAATACATACATACTAAACGAAAACACAGTGAAAGTTTAAAGTCTTATATACAGATAGATACGCAAACTCACTTTTGATAAATTGTAATTTTTTTCTGCTAACTTGTAATACTTGAATTGACTTGAATTTGAATTAATATGATTGATTGATTACTTGTATTTGATATCTTGATTGGTTGATTGATATGATTGAATACTTTTATTTTAAATTTAATTGAATTTTTTAAAAATGTACAGGCAGGTAAACTAACTCGCTTTTGCAAACTTAATTTATGAAATTTTTAAATATTAATTTAATTTTGATAACTTAATTAAATTTTTTTAATTTTGTAAACTCTATAATTTTTTCAAAGTTTTAATTTTAAATTTTTATAAAGTTTTTTTTTTTTCAAAGTCTTATTTTTTTAAATTTTATAAAGTTTTAATTTCAAATTTTATAAAGTTTTTTTTTTCAAAGTTTTAATTTTGTTATTTTTTTAAATTTTATAAAGATTTTTTTTTAAGTTTTAATTTTTAAATTTTATAAAAGTTTTTTTCTTTCAAAGTTTTAATTTTTAAATTGTATAAAGTTTCTTTTTTTCAAAGTTTTAATTTTTAAATTTTATAAAAGTTTTTTTTCTTTCAAAGTTCTAATTTTTAAATTTTATAAAGTTTTTTTTAAATTTTTTAATTTTAAAAAGTATAAATTATAATATTAAGATTATTAGTTTAATGTTTTAAACTTAAGTTATACATATGCAAATTATACTCTAACACTCTATTAAAAGTTCTAAAAGGTATAGCAAAATAAACATACATATTAGTAATGATATGATTGATTGATTGATATGACTGATTGATTAATTGATTGATATATGATATATATTATGTTAATCGTTTTATTCTTTTTCGAAGAATAGTATTAACTTTTAATTTTTGAAAGTATGAATCATAGTATGTATTAAGATTTTTAGTAGGATATTTTTAATTATTATAGGACTGTTTATTTCTTTAGTTATACATGCACAAATTATAACATTCCATTAAAAGTTGCAATAGGGGTACCATACTCGAACACTTTGAAAAATAAACACACAGGTTAAAGAGGATAGGAATACATTTTGTTTTAAACAATTCATTTTGAATGATGGTTTTATCCTTTTTGAAGAATTGTATGGTAACAGTTTTTTATATACATGGTGAATGATAAGTAAATATTATTTAATTGAATAGCATTAATTAGACAAAATTTGAAAATATTATTATTTTGCTTTTCAGTATAGTATTATATGAATACTTAGTAATTGTCCACTTAATTGAATACAATTTTTAGTAGAATGTTATATGAATACTTAGTAAATAATATTTAATTGGATACAATTACTTAAACAAAGTTTGAAATATGTTATATTTTTTCTTTTTAGTATAATATTATATGGATACTTAATAATTGTTTACTTAATTGAATACAATTTTTAGTAAAATGTTATATGAATACTTAGTAAATATTATTTAATTGAACACTATTACTTAGACAAAATTTGAAATATTATATATATTTTTTCTGTTAGTATAATAGTATGTGAATACTCAGTAAATATTATTTAATTGTGCACCATTACTTAGAGGAAATTTGAAATATTATATATTTTTCTTTTTTTTTAGTATAGTATTATATGAATACTTAGTAAATGTTTACTTAATTGAATACAATTTTTAGTAAAATCTTATATGAATACTTACTAAATATGGTTTAATTGAATACAATTACTTAGATAAAATTTGAAATATTATACATTTTTTTTTCTTTTTAGTATAATATTATGTGAATACTTAATGAATATTTACTTAATTGAATACAATTTCTTAGACAAAATTTGAAATACTAGCCATCCTTGGCGACCAGTTTGGTCTCCCTTAAAATTTATGTTTGGAGAAACATTTTCTATCATGTTACTTTTATTCATAATTTAATCTGTTTGGACTCTCTTAAATATAATTAATATAATCCCTTAAGCAAATATCAGTTTTTGTTGCATTAAGATATCTCAATTTGCTGATTTTCTGTAATCAAGTAATCCCTATTGGTTCGTAATGAATGTCTATAGGAATTTGGCGGAATATTAGAGATATCGCCAAGTTGGCGTCCCTTTCGGCGACTAATTTTGCTCGAACCTTCTTTATAGTATGGATAAGTATAAAATGTTTTTTAATAACCAATGAGTATTTTCTTTTTAGTGAAATATTATATGAATACATAGCAACTAATTTTTTAATTGAATACAATAACTTAAACAAAATTTGAAATATGAAAATATTATTTAATTGAACATACTTACTTAGATAAAATTTGAAATATTATATATTTTTTTCTTTTTAGTATAATATTATATGAATACTTAGTAAATATTTACTTAATTGAATACAAATTCTTAGACAAAATTTGAAATATTATATTTTCTTTTTCTTTTTTAGTAGAATATTAGTTGAATACGTACTAACTATTTACTTAATTGAACACAATTACTTCGACAAAATTTGAAATATTATACATTTTTTTCTTTTTAGTACAATATTAGTTGAATACTTAGTAACTATTATTTAATTGCTTATAATTATTTATACAAAATTTGAAATATGGTATGTATTTTGCTTTTTAGTAAGATATTATATGAATACTTAGTAGATATTATACTAATTACATACTAATTATATACTTAGTAGATATTATACAGTAATTACTATTAAATGTTTTAAAATATTTTGTAATAACTTAAACAAAGTTTGAAATATGATATTCATTTTTTCTTTTTAGTATAGTATTAGTTGAATACTTAGTAACTATTTGCCTAATTGAATACAATTGCTTAGACAAAATTTTAAATATTGTGTATTTTTCAGTATAGTATTATATGAATACTTAGTAATTGTTTACTTAATTGAATACAATTTTTAGTAGAATGTTATATGAATACTTAAGTAAATATTATTTAATTGAATACAATTACTTAAGCAAAATTCGAAATATGTTATATTGTTTTCTTTTTAGTATAATATTAGCTGAATACTTAATAACTATTTACTTAATTGAATACAATTTCTTTCATAAAATTTGAAATGTTGGTAGAGCAAAAATAAAGAAGATGTTTCACTTACATAATATTTATTAATCATTTTCAATAGTTATATAAAGGCAAATAATTTTAAAAAGGTGTGGATATTCAAATAAATTTATATGTTTAGACAAAATTTTCATTTATGCATTTTGATATGATGATGTATAAACTCAAAAATCAACTTATATGTTTAGACAAAGTTTTCATTTATGCATTTTGATAAGATGATGTATAAACTCAAAGTCGAGTGAAAGTCATCTACATGTATAGGCAGGTAAACTCACTTTTACAAACTTAATTTATGAAGTTTTCTGAAATATTTTTTTTAAATTTTGATAACTTTTTTTTTTTAATTTTTTCAAAGTTTTAATTTTTTAATTTTGTAAACTTTTTATTTTTATTTATGTTTATTTTTATTTTTTTTTTATTTAAATTTTTTTATATTTAATTTTTTTTCTATTTTTTTTCAGTTTTAATTTTTAATTTTTAAATTTTATAAAGTTATTTTTTTCTTTTTACTTATAAATATTTTTATTAAGTATATATAAATATATATATTAATCTTATGCTTTTATATAATATAAAGAGGATACATATTATTAAACTATAACATAATGAAAGTCATATACATGTACAGCCAGGTAAACTTGCTTTTGCAAACTTAATTTATGAAGTTTTTTTTAAATAATTTTTTTTTAATTTGACAACTTAATTTTTTTTAGCTTTTTTTTAAAGTTTTTATTTTTTTTAAGTTTTTATTTTTTAAATTTTGTAAACTTTTTAATTTTGAAAAACTTTTTTAAGTTTCTTATTTTTAAAAGTATTAAGATTATTAGTTTTAATATTTTAAACTTCTGCTATGTAGTTGATCTGTTAGTTCGTTTTAATTAATTTTCATGGTTTAGTAATTCAAGTATTTAATTTAAAATTACTATTTATCGCCAAATTTATAGCCAAATTTAATACAGTATAGTAATATAGCACTCAAAATTTATTGATATATTATCTGTATTTTTAAAATACAGATGATCTATTAGTTCATTTAAATTAATTTTCTTGGTTTAGTAGTTCAAGTATTTAATTTAAAATTACCATTTATCGTCAAATTTGATACAGGATAGCAATATAGCATTCAGAATTTATTGATATATTAAAATTATTATATGTACTTTAAAAATGTAGATGATGTGTTAGTTGAATTTTATGTTATTTAATGTATTTTTTCTGTATGCATAAGATTTTTAGAAAGTTTCATTAATATTTTTATGTTGTTATAAAATGACATTAAGATTCAAATTATCTTAATCAGGTAATTCCTCTTAGTTAATTTTCATGTCTTACTAGTTCATCTATTTCATTTAAAATTATTATTTATTGATAAATTAATAGTTATATATATATATATTATTTGATGTTACTTCCACAGGCGCTCTCTTAATGCTGGAATGATAAGTATGATTGTAATTCCATAGCAGGGAGTCCAGCACATCGATAAAATTATAGGTGTGGTTGTGCGTAAAATATTTCCACACTTTAGTTTTCAAGGCACGATTAAAACGTTCTACCACCGATGCTTTTGTGTTATTGAAAGTAGTAAAAAATCGTACACCTTGCTGCTTTAAAAATCTCTGGAAGTGATTGTTTTTGTATTCTTTTGCAGAATCCGATTGTAAAGACTTGGGCTTTCGCGTTGCAAAAATAGTTTGAAATGCTTTCACAATATCCTCGCCGCGTTTTGTTTTGAGTGGTATCGCCCACGCATATTTAGACAGAATGTCGATGCAAGTTAGAATGTAGCGATATCCCCGATTGTATTTTTGCAGACTGATCATGTCCACCAGATCGGTTTGCCATTGTTGGTCGATGGAATGCACGATCACACGATTGGTCGGAAACTTTCTTCGTACAGGTTTGTGTAGCGTGTACGAGTCGACCCCGCTTAACCATTTCTGTATGGTCTTTTTCGTAACTTTTCCTTTGGCAGCAGAATGTAAAGCACTTACACCACCGAAACTTCCCGCGTGACTTGGATTCTGATAAATCTCCTTCATTACAGCATGAAATTTTATTACGCGATATGTTAATATTCAAACGCATCATACTGAGAAAGATAAATTCCCGGTTTCATTCAAATTGAGTATAAAATCAATCTTAATCTTTTCACTCCCGGTAAATACATATATCAGTGAAAAAATAATGCACACCGCTATATACAGACACACTACATACAACACTTCCTCCCGCGAAGTCATTCTGAAAAATGACGTATCTCACATCTAACAACTCTCTTTTAACTTTTAAAATTCTTGGTAAGGGGGGGGGGGATGTAGGTAGCCGACTTTGAAAAATATCCCCTCTCACACTTTCTATAATTCTCATCCTAAACTAATACTCTCCTACTATAGGATGATCTTTTCACACTTTACTCTTATCTCACTATCAGATTATCTTATCTCACTATCCTATCTTATCTCCTTTCCGACTGATAAGAACTTAACACACATACCTCTCAAACCCTCTCGTACTATAGTACGATTCCGACTCCTTGCTCACCTCCCTCCCCCACAATCGAACACCCTTTTCTATACTACTAATGAAGTGTTAGGTCAAGATGAAAGACTTGGCGTAAAAAGTTAGAACTCTGATTTTTTGGTCAGAATGGGAGAAAAAAATAACCATATTTTTTTTTTTTTTGAAAAAAAAATATCTTCACCTGAAACTTCATTTATAACGGCTGTTTCATAATAATGGAAGCCATCAGTCCATCAGAAGAAAATGATCCATTCCAAAGGTATAATCCTTTATTTGGAGCCCCTTCGTTCTGGCGCCTGGGGAACATGCCCCATCTGCCCCCCCCCCCCTCCTTAGTTTCGGCCCTGCGTTTTGGACGCCTATCAGTAATTTTTGACGAGGATCTGGACACAGCCATAACAACGAAACAGCGCCGAAAACTGGCGATATGAAGCAATTAAAATAATAAAACTTCGTAAAAAATCACCATAAAATAAAAACAATACATAGGATGCGTTTCGAGTTAAAAATATAACAGCTCGTCATCAGCTACTGTAGCTGATGACGAGCTGTTATATTCATGTTACATCTCACGTTACGCCACTAGATTGTGTGCTCATGGAGACTTTTCCACCTAGTGCTGCGGTAGCAGCCTTACCGACTTATATAAGTGAGAGATGCCAAGCTGGGCATCGTCCTTGTGGTTTAATGGTAGAGCACTGGAGATCTATTCCAGGGGCCCGGGTTAGATTCCAGGGGCCCGGGTTCGATTCCCGGCTTGGACATTTTTCACTAAGTTGGTTTACGCTTTGTTAGCAATGTGATAATTCACGTCTTTAATATTCAATAATTTCAAGCGTAGTTTCACTGCTGAAAAGTAATTTAAAAATTAATTAAAATTGTATATTCACCGATGCTGGGATCATTTGCGTCTCATGTTACGCCACTAGATTGTGTGCTCATGGAGACTTTTCCATCCAGTGCTGCGGTAGCAGCCTTACCGACTTATATAAGTGAGAGATGCCAAGCTGGGCATCGTCCTTGTGGTTTAGTGGTAGAGCACTGGAGATCTATTCCAGGGGCCCAGGTTCGATTCCCGGCTTGGATATTTTTCACTAAGTTGGTTTACGCTTTGTTAGGAATGTGATAATTCACGTCTTTAATATTCAATGATTGATTTTAATAATCAGAAAATAATAGGTCAAGGATATGGGAGGGTTGACCCACTATATGGGAGGCTTGACCCACTTTGTTTTATATTGAAATATTTGTGACGAGAAATAAAATCCGTTTAAAAAAAAAAAGAAAGTAACTTTATACTACATGCTATGAAATTTTAACATTTAAGACAGTATTCCGTTAGAGACAGGTTCCGTTTTCATAGGGTTTCATGTATTATTATGTCCGGATTTAGGAGCCACTGTCGGGCTTTTTTTTTTTTTTTGTCTCTCTGTCCTACTTTCCGTGACACTCGGCTTGACAACTCAGTTGTCACATAGTTTGACTTCATCTCCCTGTATTCATCCTGGTGAGATTTGTATACATACCTTCCTAAAGTTTTTCGATCAAGGCTGTGTTCTTTTGCCGCCTTTGAGCCCTATTTGCTTTTAAGTTCTTAACTTATCATAACATATTTTAACCCTTTCAGGGGCATAGTACTTTCAGTACTAAAATGTTGAAATAAACGACTGGCACCGGAGTTTACGAAAAAATTTATTTGGAAGTGAGAAAAAGGCTATATTTCACATACATATTAAATGGAAAAGATTTTAGCAAAATTCTGGTGCCATTGTGGCATTTGGGAATTAAAATTAAGTGGTTTCATAAGCATACAACTGCCCCTGAAAGGGCAGTTGTATGACTGCTGCTTTCATACTTTCTAGTCCGTTCTAGTCTTTTGTACTGTTTTTATTTACCTATTATAAGTAATATTTAAATGAAAAAAGTTCCTATCAACTTTCCCAATTCATTAATTTTTTTTTTCCTTACAGTGGATACTATAGCAATTTTTTAAATCTTTCTTTAATCAGTTTTAACCTTTTTCTTTTCCATCACCCCAATTTACCGCAGCTTTACAGAATAAATTTACGTTCTTTTTTATATATAACCATTAACCTTTCATTATGCACAGTGTATAATAAAAAGATTTCTAAAACCACTTAATTAAGGGAGCATTGAGCATCTGGTCAACCCTCCCTCACATAGACTGGGTCAAGCCTCCCCACATAGCCCTTTTCTAAAGATTAGCACTATTATATTAAGCCGAACTTACTGTACTATCTTTATGTCTGGAATAAAAGCTCGACATTTCTGCATTATTTAAAACCTACTTACTTAAATTTCTATGTTATATTTTATCTGAAAAAAGCTTACAAATTATTTCTAAAAAACACAACTTTTAGGTTGGAAACGCTTCACAATTGATTTTTTCCACACCTATTTCGATTAACTGCATGAAACAAACACTGTTGTTTGAGCATTCCAGTAGCTTTGGTTGACTCCTGTTGATAAAACTCTGAAATTCTTTTAAATATGAAAACTGATGGGTGGGTTATGCCTCCCGTATGGTTAACCCTCCCTAGTCTCCCCTATATGTGGCCCCTCTGCCAACATTGCAGACGTCTAACGACGCGTGACGGTTCTTGGGACGCTATGCTACAGCGTGTTAACGTGAAGTTCAAAAAAGTGCCCAGATGTGCATTGTAGCTGACGGAGGGGAGTTTGAACATCGAAAATAAAGGTATTTTGTGATAACTAGTTGGATTTTAGGGTCCCGTGCTTAAAAAGGGAAAACGGAACCATTATAAGATCACTCCTGTGTCGTAACTCTATTACTCGTAAACAATGGAACGTCGAAAGTTCAAATTGGGGGAAGTAATATAGGCTATTGACCCACATAAGTACAGATTATTGAACATTCACAAATATATTTAGGGCAAATGCAGAGGGACTAATTAATTGACTTGAAAAGAAAAACTCTTATCTTTATATATCGTGTGGGGTATCGTGTGAAAGATTTCGTAATGCTGAACTCAAAAATACATTTCTTTTAATTTTAGGTATGATATTTTCGGAGATATCGTCTAAAATGCAGTGCAAAAATATGTTCTCCCCCCCCCCCCCCCTCTATTTCCGAATCTACTGAAGCTAAAACATTATGAAAAAATTAGAGGAAGTAGGGTGCAATTTAAAACATGACAGGAAAATTATAGCGATTACCCTAGATCACATAGTTTTTGAGAAAAGCGCATTTTTCCTTACACACAAATTTCAAATTGCGGGCATTCAGCAAAGGCGTTGATAAGCGCTGGAGCTACTTATCGTAATAGAAGTATAAAAGCATTGTTGATAATGATTTTCGAAAAAATTCGCCGGGTTATTCGCCCTTAAAAACACGGACGGTTTGCGCATGTAAGGGCGGCGTACTCTATGTACCATCGGCTTTTAAAGCCTAGATAACAACTTTTAATGATATATTTGTGTATTGCAATGCCCAGTAGCAGTATAAAAGCAATAAACGTCAAATTGTGAAAAACAGACTAATTTAATTATAATTAATCGCATAAATACTATGGGATTCGCGACTAGTTTGCATTGAGTGGATCTCTCAATACGCCTCCCCTGTCTTTAAAAGTTAATTAAAAACCTATTTGGAAAAACGCGGCACAGAGCAAGGCGGCGTTGCAACTTTGCGGCCTCCTTTCGAAGCGCGCTTAGCACAATGCCAAATTTAAACTTTGAACAAGGGTTTTGTTTAGCTACACTGTAAAAATTAAAGATTATTACAGTCTGAATTTAGTTTTATGAAATGCCAAATGAATTTTAAATAAGCACTGCTTTTATTGTCAGTACCGAATTATGTTCATCATAAACAGATTAGGATAAGATTTAAAAGAGTTATACAGAATAGAAATATTTGATATTATTCAGGCTTCATATCTTTCGAGCTTTTATAGCATAAGCATTCATACTTTTCTATATATACAGCTATAGCCAACCCTACGTTGTACAGTTTTTTTTTTTTTTTTTTTTTTTTTTTTTTTTACAGAGTCTTATTATTCTTTTAGCATCGATTTCTTTTTAATAATAGAGTTAATAATTCATATATTTATTGTACGGAACCCTCTGAGCGCGAGTAATGCTCACACTTCTCCGTTTATTTTTTCTTTCTAAGATCATTTCGCCACGTCACAGTGTAGAAAATTGCTAACACACAAATGCGCGTTTCAAGTCTTCTGTTTTTAGCATTCATATTCTCAAGGTGTCATTTCGTACTAAATCGATGATGCTCTACAACTTTGTAATTCATTTTTTTTTCATATATTATACAGTTTTCGAGATAGGAACGCTAACTTCGCTGTAAGCGGCCTCAGATAGTAGCGCATGGGCAGGGGCGCGCCTGAGTTGTTAGGCGCCTGTGTGCAAAACTTCAGCTTGCGCGCTATATCGCTCTCTGAAAAACTATCGTTTCATAAAAACTTACATGCGATCACAAATGAAATCTTACAAAATATAATATAATTTTAAAATATATATAAACTAGAGAACAGGAATTCTGTTTTTTCAGAATTTAGTGTCGCCCCCGGCATTTCCATTACTTCCTTTTCTTCTGATGGACTGATGGTTTCTATTATTATGAAACAGCCATTATAAATGAAGTGTTAGGTGAAGATGAAAGAGTAGCCGTAAAAAGTCAGAACTCTGATTTTCTGGTCAGAATGGGGGGGGGGGGGGGGGGGGGTAATGGCCATAATTTTTTTTACGGCTGATCATTCATCTTCACCTAACACTTCATTTGTAATGGCTGTTTCATAATAATAGAAGCCACCAGTCCATCAGAAGAAAATAACTCGGTTAAGCGGAACTCTACTGCAGTACAAAACATACTTCAATTTTTAGACTTAAAGTACACGTTTTATTTTATGTAAAATGACGCTTAAGAATTCCACATTTACGATCTACTCTTAAACATCTACAGTAAAGCATGCATAGCACATTACTATCACAAAATAATGCACAAATGCAGCAAAAAGATTCCGTCATTCAAGAAAACCGAAAAAAAAAAACCCCGGCTATCTAATGATTCATAGATACTTACAATTAAATATAGTATATAATAGCTCCATTGTTTTAACAGAAATCATTCGTTTATATATTTTTTCAAAATAGCACGTATTTTAATTACATTTTCTTTCGGTTGTTACGAGAAAATGGCAATAAAAATATATAATTACAATTTTAAAACTATTTTTCCTTTACTTTCTACAGAAATGGAGTACTACCGTTGCCAATATTAATGGCTCCAAAAACCACAAAAAAAATTAATATTTCAAAAATAAATGAAGATACAGTTTTCAAACAAAATGCATTGAAAAGAACTTTTTTTTTTTTTTCAATACGACGGTATAAAAATCGAAAATGTGCGATGCTTAGAAGTTTAAAAAATTGCTAAAGAGTATTTAATCGTAATGCTTTG
This sequence comes from Maratus speciosus, assembly GCA_963932465.1. Classification (NCBI taxonomy): domain Eukaryota; kingdom Metazoa; phylum Arthropoda; class Arachnida; order Araneae; family Salticidae; genus Maratus; species Maratus speciosus. Next base: position 6,022,686 of record OZ010799.1, on the reverse strand, counting down.
TTTTACAGCTAGCTTCTGTAAGGTAACGTTATTTTTTGGACATAAAGTAAGCTGGGAGAAAGAAATAGCATACCGTACCGGAGGCTAATAAATAAAGGTATAATATATATATATATAGATAGATAGATAGAAATTATAAAACGAATATGTAAAAGAAAAAATACATAAGAGTACAAAATCTGGAAAATAAAATAATTTGCGTTGTGAATTAAAAAAAAAATCGACAATAATGTTTCAGATTTCAGAAAATGGCTTTAAGCTGATTTACAGCTAAATGATTAGTTAAAATAGTCCATCGAGAAACAGAAAAGAAGAAAAAAATATATATATTTATCAGTATATCTATCTATCTCATGGCTGCCAACCTTTACGCTTTCTTTCTACCACAAAAATTTTCTTGTGAATATTGCTTTATTTAATGGTCGAAATCTCACGATTAAAGAAGGTGAAAATCTTCTTTAAATTTTAGTGGTAGCAAAAAAGCGTAAAGTTTGGCAGCTATGCTATCTATATTATAAAGAACAAACATATCTGTGCGCAACGCATACGTCATTTTGCGAATGACAACACTTTTGAAATTTTGGTTTTGTAATTTTCTCTACTGCAAATTTTTAAACTTCTAAACATCGCATATTTTAAATTTTTACACCGTCGTATAAGGAAAAAAATGCTCTTTTTAAATGCAATTTGTTTGAAAGCTGTATCTCAATTTACTTTTAAGATATTAATTTTTTTTTTATAGTTTTTAGCACCAATTTTGTAATTGTGGCAACTGAAGTTCTCCATTTCTGATGAAAGTAAAGGGGAAAAAAATGAAAATAGTAGACTGCTGTATCTTTTTGTTGCCATTTGCTCATAAAAACTGGAAAAATAAAAGAAATTAAAATACATGCTATGTCAGGAATATCGTATGTTATAAAACTCGGCTTTATTTGTTTTTTATTTATCAATTAAATTAAATGTATTTTAAAGAATATTTGTGTGACCTGAAAGAATGCAATTTTATTAATCCGTGTGTTATTACATTTTTCGAATTTTGAAACAAATATAAATGATAGCACGTTGAGCTATTATAAACAACAACAAAAAAAAAAATGAATTCATATAAATCATTAGATACCCGAGATTGTATTGCCGGCCTTCTTAAATGACGTCATTGCTTTCTGCTGGGTTTGTGTATTATTCCGCGATAATGGTGTCATTTGCATACCGTTCTATAGATGTTGTCGCGATCGTAAAAGTGGGATACTTTAGCGTATGCAATTGACATCATTTTATAAAAAATGCGTATATTTTAATTATTAAAACTGAAATATGTTTTGTAGAAGTTCGTCATTTTCACCCCAGCTGTTTTGAAATCTTTCGGAGGGGAAAATGCATTATTTTTAAAAATAACGTAATCGAAATCATACACTTATAAAACGCAATGTTTTACAAACATTTAGAGTGACTTTATGGAGAAGCAGTAACGTACAGTGTGCTTGCTCTTTGTCCGAAAAATAGCGATTTATATTACAGAACTGGATGATTCTCTCTTGGATGAATTCGCTTCGCCGAGTTAGACAAGCAATCAAAGAGTACCTTGGCAATAATTCGAGGTTTAAAATAATATCAGGCTCCCCAAGTTTTTGTTCAAAATTCTCTCTACTAATAAAATTTTATAGACATGATACTGTAATTTTATCAAAATAGCATAATTTGCATAATTTAATTTTTCATAATATTATATAATCTATATATTTAAAACACAAGAATGTTTTTTAGTCATCTGTTCTGAGCTTTCTGCTAAACCAAATTTACTAATAAATTTTTAACTGGAAGCTGTTCATTTGTAGATGCGCTCGCACTAGCTCTTTTTTTTTATAACCCATTATTATATTTTAATTTCAAAAGTATTATATGAAACTTCTTCAAAATAGTGGTAATGAGATAGCTTTCATTATTGCAGAGAAGAGAGAAATAATGAGGTTTATTTACCTTTATTCATGTGATTATCTGATAAAAATTCGAAATTGTTGTATAAGATTTGATGGTACAAAATGGCATTAGGGACATAATACTTTGAAAGGAAAATTACGCACTGCTTTTGAAAACACGCATTTTCCTCATAAAGTTTCCATATTTTTTTATCCTTCTGTATGCGTACTAAGTTTCAGACACTGGGTGAAATGCTTAAGTAAGTGAAAATGACATCATATTTAAAAGAAAACGATGATTTTCTTAGATAAAACTAAACTTTTTTAACACAAATGCGTCAAAAAACACAAATTACAGCAATTTTTACTCTCCGGTACTGAGATTAGAATCTGGAGTTAAGGGTGTATTCGAAAAAATATTTTTCCACCTTCAACAACTCGAAATTTTCTGAGACATTTTCAGACTCATTTTCAAAAGTAAAAACATGAAACTTTCTGAGGTGAGTTTTGTAGAGATGTATAAGAGGCCGTGTGAATTCATTTTTAGCCCAATTTATTAGAATTTGAGTTTTAAACAGTTATTTTCTCAATAGGACGCCTTTTTTATTCCCCGATCTCCCGCTTCGGAAAGTTCGGTTCAAAACGCCAAAATTGACAGCTTTTTTTTGCTATATTTTCTGCATTTATCAAAAAATCGACAAGCACGGCACATTAGGTAGTTTCTATATAAGAGATTTTGCCAGTTTGATGGGTGTGAGAGCAAAAATGAATTTAAAAATAAATCAGAAAATAAGCAGTGTGTATCGGAATACACCCTTGAGCGCGACTGTTCACATGCAATGATTTTGCTGACAATCGTGACTTCACGTTTTGAGTTAAAAGGATTTTAAAAATGATCAAATTAAAATACCAATTTTTTAAAAAGGGTGATTGCGGGCCGAGAGGTTAATTTTTAAATTTATCTCTATCGCGTGGAGCTCAATTAAGAATGATTAATCTGTTTGCCCTTAAAACAACATAAAGAGTTCATCATTTTCTTACGACTAATATTCCGTAAACAAAAATAAAACTTCCTTTATGATTAAATAAATAAAATAAAACAAATAAAACATAAATTTAACTGACATGTAATTGAACTACGCGCTTAAAGCTCTGAAATTATCAGAAAATATAATGATGTCGTAAGCAGCAAAATCTTGGGCTAATAACTCTTAGCATGCGGCTAATACGAAAAAATTGCTTTTAAAAATTTTCAAAAATTTATTTGATTGTATAATCTATATTTTTCATGTGAATTTTTTTTTTTTTTTTTTTTTTTTTTTTTTTTTTTTTTTGTAATGGGCAATGTAAGAAATATATTGCATGTAAAAAAATATTACTTTTCAATTAAAAAAAAAAATAGTTTTAATGTATTCGGTAACCCGGGAAGCCTTGGTACGATCTCCTAGTTATAGTAAAAATAAAACTCAGTAGCCTCATGATTAATACTCACAACGTCATTGACTATCCAGTTTAGACTACCAGTTGGATATAGCACGTAAAATGTACGAAAATTTGAATCTAAATCTCTTCTTTATTCTTTTTTTTTTTCAGGCAAATTAAATCCGTCTTCGTATCCCCGCACTCTAAATTAAAATGTCTGAAATTCAAACACTTAAGTGTCTTAAACGGAGTGTTCAATTTTCAGACATTTTAAAATGTCTGAATTTTTTCAGACACTTTTTGCGTCTGAATTTCAGACACTTGAAACGTCTGAATCGCAGACATTTTTTGTAAGCATTTTATGTAGCCATGTTTGACCACGTTGAATACTGGGAAAATATTTGGACGTTGTCTTGCCCCCTCTACCCCCATGCAGCCTGAATTTCTGGTGCTTCCAATTTTGGTATGCGATTTTCATAAAGCTGATAATTTAAATCTTTTACGACATTGTACTGATTATGATCAATATTTTGTACTTCAGGAGTAGAATAAGATTAAAAAGAAAAAATATTTATCTAAATATTAGATTTAAAAAAAAAAAATTAAATCTTATTTCACTTTAAAAGTTCAAAATATTGATTATAATCAGTACAATTTCGAAACAGATTTAAAATATAAGCTTCACAAATATTACACATCAAATTTGGGGAAACTAAAATCGTAAGGGAACGGGGCACTGCCCATGCTTTAATCAAGAAGTCCTTTTGCAAAAAATGCAACCCTGCGGTATGGTTAGCTACATATAGATGCCCGGTATTCGGGAGTATCCGTTGTGGAGGTTAATGGACATTCCCGAATAGCGGATACCTCAATTTAGCGAAAAGTGTCCGCTATTAAGGGTTTTTAAGGTATATGGATAGGTATATATATTTTTTGTAATCTTGTCCTACTCTAAAAGTTCAAAATATTTATCATACTCGGTGGAATGTCGAAAGAGTTTTAAAAAATCCCGTGTACGAAAATGGGTAAGAAAATTCCCCCACCCTCCCACCCCCCACCCCCAAAGAAAAATAAAAATTCATATAATTCAAAAATTAGATTTTTTTTTAAATTTATATTGCCCCATAGGCAATTTTACATATGTATCAGATGATAATCACAACAGCTATTTAACTATGAGTAAATAATAAAATAGTAAATAAATATTCTATTTTAATAACATTGAGAAAAAAAAAATATTTCTAATTTCAAAACTACTTTTGTCTTAAATATACGTAGCGTCTTAATAGCCATTTTTGTATTTGTCATTTAAGTGCATATAAATAAAACAGTTAAGTCATTTTAAGTAGTAAATATGTGTAATATTTTTTTTCTTTTTAAATGTGTGGTGTTTTGTCGATGTATAGTTAAAAGTAAACACCACTTTAGTGTCTAATTTTATATATTATTCTTCGGAATATGTATATAATTTTCTTTAAACATATTCCGTATTTAATTTAAAATTTTCACCCGCTATTGCTTAAAAATGGATATCACTACTATTCTCATTTATGGAAAAACATGACATAAGTCACATTTAATTTATTTTATTTTTTATTCCTGTAAACTTTGTATCCTTTGAATATGAGCTAAATATATTTTATATATTTGATAAGAAATTATTGATCTAAAAAATAGAAAGAAAAAAGAAGAAAACAGAAAGTAAAAAGAAATATCAGACATTATATGTACTGTTCTTAATTGTTTGAAAAACGTTTTTTATATAAAAAAGCAGTTATTAAATGGCTTAAAAATGTATTTAATACTGTATTATATAAGTAAATATGAACTTTTAAAAATATAAGGAAGTTTTATACATAAACTTCATATCAAGGCATAAACAACCTTTTATTTATGTCTAAATTATCATGTTTAATTTTTTTTAGTGTTAATAATTACTTGTACCAGAAACGTTGCAAATTCGACTGCAGTAGAAGAAAATTTAATAACTATTTTTCGCATTACTCAATTTTGAAAATTTAAAATCAGGAACAAAATATCGCAGAAAAATGCTTAGATATAAATTTAAAAAAATAATATACCAATTTAAAAAACACAAAAAATATTAATTAAACTTTATAATTATACTGCTAAACAACGTAAACTGCAAAATATGAATAAAATGTTTCTCCGTTTGTTTAAGGTTTCAAAAATATTACTGGATGATATAAGAAATTCATATTATTTTTAGAAATTTGGTAAATGTTAAATCTGAAACATTGGATGTCAAAATTTACGATTTTCAATAATAAATTAAAAAATCAATAAGAATAAATCTTTATAAAGTTTCAGTTCCAACATTAAAAACTGCAATATATACAGACTAATTTCACAGTATTAATGCTTTTTTTCAATCTGAAAACTTTTCCTAATATCATAATAATATGAATATCATATTTAGCTCCAAAATAATAATAATAACAAAAAATAAAATAAATACTGATGACATATACTACAAGCGTTTATAATTAAACAGTAAAAAGCAGACGAAATACAACATAGAATAAACACAGTTACAAATGGCTTCAAGTTAATGTTTTTATCTCTGATAGATGAAGCGATGAATCATTCAACTTTTCAAACCTATGTTGCAAGTTTTGTTTTTGAGCAATGACAAATTATAATTATTTCACATCACCGTATCGAAAATGAAGATTAAACTATTTATTACTCATTCGTTTATTTGCAAAGGTCAAGCAAATAGAAAGCATTGCTATTTCATTGTCAAAACAATTATATTTCATTCCGTTACATTAAGAAGGCATATAACAGACGACCGTTTGTGAAATCAAAAATTTAGCATTAAACTACAGAAAAGAGATCAATTTTTATAAACGAATTCATTCATATTCAAGGGATACAAACTTATCGGAATAAAATATAAGAATTAAATATGACTTACCCGTTCGTTCAATAAATAAGGAGAATAATATGTTTCCTTTTAATCCAAGCAATGGCGGCGGTGAAAATTAAATTGTTTCTGTTCTTATCTCATGAAGGTGCTGTAGATGACACGCGCGGAAACCAGCGTTCTGATTGGCTGTTAAGAATAGTTCCAAAGATGATGTTTAACTACCGTTTGGAGCTTAGCGTCTTAAAATCAGACGGTTCTTTGATAATTTACACATGTTTCTCGGTTCGTTTATACCATGATCATAGTAAGACATTTATGTGTCTTAAATTTAGACATCTGTTATGTCTGAATTTTCAGATTCAGACACTTAAGTGACTGAAATTCTTTTTCAGTCACATATGTGTCTAAATTTAAGACGACTCTATTTGCAGTGCGAGCTTTTGTATTTGTCTATTTTTTGTTTCAATAAAACAGTTTCAAATAGTGTCCTCGGTGGAATCTAACATTAAATAGAATGCTAAAAAATGCCCTCTTTTTTTGGGGGGGGGGGGGATGTTCGAAGTTAAATTTTTACGTTCTGGATTGAAATTGATTAATTTATCACATTTAATTTAAAGAATAATAACTTTTAATAAATTGTAAGTAATTTATTTGAGGTGTAAATCCATAAAATATAATTAAAATTTCAAGAATAATTAATTTTAATAAAATTTAAAAATATGTATTTTTAAATATTTCTTTCTCGCTTGAATTGTTTGGCGCCTTTATTATCCTAGCGCCTGTGTGCGCCGCACACTTTGCACAATAGGTCGGCGCGCCCCTGCGCATGGGCATTTTACTATACCTAGACACCACTTTTATGAATATAGCTGCAGCCATTCGGCAGTTTAGAGGATGGGAACGGAGTTTAATGGGTACCCTGTATATGTACTTTGGTTGCAGTTTGTCATACTGCAATAACTGAAATAATGGTTTCTTCCATTTTATTTTGAATTACTCATATTGGATAAATCATAATTTATGTATTACTTTCAGGCAATTCGCTTGGGTAGTTTTTTGCTCTGTTATAGGCGGACGAACGGACAGACAGACAGACCAGACGACGACTATAGGTGCTACGTATTCATATAATTACGAACGCACCTAGGAAGAGGTTGCATAAACTTTATGATCCTGGAATATTTTAAACATTTATATTTCTTACAAACTTTAAAAAAATAAATGGAAATTTGTTTTTTGATTTTCCTCAAAAGTGATTTTTTTTTTTTTTTTTTTTTGTAAAATTTTGTGAAAATTTTTTTATAAGGGGCTATGCATATATAATGTTATCAACTGTTTGCCCTCCCCTTACGATATCATACGTTATCCTTTCTCGACCCCCCCCCCCCCCCCCCGTCCTACTGAGTACGTTATCAATGTTTAAAAATTCTTTTTATTTTTACAATTTTTTCTTTCTTTTTCCTTTAATTCGTTTGCAATATGATATACATTTATTATTTGCATAGTTTACCGATTTAAATGAAGAGAAGTCAATAAAATATTGCTATTATACATGATATAATTTTATGGCAAATAATAATTTAAGGAAATGCTTACTATTTAAAAATATAGCCTTTTGCTAAACAATGCATTTAACAATAACATTGTCTTTTCGTCTTGCACTTGGCCCCTTGACTGGGAGATAGTAAGCAGAACTTCTTATGAACAAAACAGGTGACCAACATTCTTCCCATTTTTACTTTCTTCTATCTTTACAAGAAGAAGGTATTGGATTCGTGAAAATTTTCGACGCATTTATACGTTTTTGGGGTCAGAGATCCCCAAAAACGTGTAAACATGTTTTTACAAAATGTCTGTCTGCGAGTCCGTGACTCTGTCTGTCTGTATGTGACACAATTTTTGTGGGCGCTGTATCTCAAGAACTAATGCACGGAATTTAATAAAAAATTATATTCAGGTAGACCCTGATATAAATTGCTGCTCTTTATGTTTTGTTGTAAATCGCCGAACAGTGGCGCTGCTATGCTGCATTTTGCAGGATTTCCGCAATAGCTCTATCTCAAGAACTAATGCACACATTAACATCAAACTTCAGATACAGTGAGTCCTTGATATGAGTTGATACTGATTACGTGTTAGTGTAAATCGCCCAATAGGTGGAGTTGCTGTGCTGCATTTGTCACGATTTCCTCAATTGCTCTATCTCAAGAACTAATGCACGAATTTTCATCTAACTTCAGATCCAGTTAGACGGTGATACAAGTTGTTGCAAATTAGGTTTTCGACTCAATCGTGCAATAGGTGGCGCTGCTATGCTGGTTTTTCATAGATTTTCGCAATAGCTCTATCTCAAAACTAATACATGGATTTTCCCGAAACTTCATATTCAGTTAGACGTTGACATAAGTTGATGATGATTAGGTTCTGATGTAAATCACCCCATAAGTGGCACTGCTATGCTGCATTTTTTAGGCTTTACACGATTTCAGCTATAGTCATTTCTCAAGAACTAATGCACGGAATTTCATTTTTTTAGAATCCTCATGATGGGCATAGATTGCCACTTAATTTTGGCACTATGATAGCGAATTTTGACGTATTAACATGTATGAGATAGAAGAAAGTTTTGGGATTGGTACATCCGACTAGTTTTACTAGTAAATGCTACAAGTATCACTTCGAACCTGGTTTATCTAACAACGCATTATATCCACATATCTCAGAAGAATAGGAATGCCGAACTTTGGGATAGTCCATATTTTGGAATAAAATGATTTTATAATTATTTAGTGGTTTTAATAATACATTTGTATTTTCATAAAAATCGATAACAGACTAAGAAAAAGTATATGGACTATTTTGATGTAAAAAAAAAAAATTAAAAAAAAAAAATTGGTTGGATAAAAAATGATAACGATAAAAAAACGCTCATTTACCTAGAGATACCATTACGATGTCAAGTGCCAGACCCCCCTCCCCCCCTTAAAAATATAACGTTATATACAGGGTGTTTACAAATTAGTTGGACAATTTCGTAAGTTAAGAACTTTCGAAATATTAATTGAAATTAGCCCTTTCTTTCTAACCGATGACCAGGCCCCTACCTGCCGGGTTGTGACCTTGCAGGTAGGGCCTTTTATTTTATTTAAATTAACCCTTTATCTACTGACGGTACTTATAAGTACCACTCACTTTAAACTTGTATACCATAGTGAATATTACTAATATTCTAATAGTACTTTGCAAAAAACGCTCTTTTAACTCCACTTTATCCGAATACATGGCAGCAGTAGTCCTAGGTTTGTTATTTTAGGGAGGAATGAGTCTATCTTTGAAGCAGTCGATGCAATGGCGGATCTAAGGGGGGGGGGGGCGAACGCCCCCCCCCCTGGTCTAATAAAGGGTTTGCAAAACGACATTATGCATCCTCACGGGAAATGACCTGGGGCGAAGCTCGAGCCCGGCGCGACCCGCGCCCGTTTAAATCCACTAGACTTGGCCTGGGTCAGGTCTTCTCTCGTTTAGACCCGGGCTGTGCCCTGATCTTAAACTTTTTTGTAGATTCGGGTCGGGCCAGGCTTCATTTTGTTCTCCAGGTCGAGCCTGACCTGGACTTCGTTTTTCCTAGAGGTCTGCACAGGCCAAAATTTCCTGGTCGGGGTTCGGCCCGGGATAACAGTTAAACGTTAGTTCCGTGCCAGCCCGTATGATAAGACTTATATTGGCCCGACCGTGACCCGTGGACTCCTCTAAATTCTTCCCCCCGGAGTCCAAGTTGGTCTGGCATCTTACTTATTTGTCATTCATAAAAATTATATTTATGTTATACATTTATTTAGCGAAATCTTTAGAAATTTAATTTGATTTGATAAGTTACAGAGATGCATTTTTTAAAGTCTACTTTTTTTCTTCGTAGATCTTTAAAATTATCATTTTCTTTTATCATCCGTTTCTTTTATTCTAAACTGATTTTCTTACTGGATTTTCATTTTAATGTAATTGTTTAAGTCATACTACTTAGTGTTTACGTTCATAATTGTCTAAATAGTCATTAATATTATTGTTTTTCAGTAGTCATGAATATCGAATATAATCTGAAAATAAAATATCAGCATAAGTAAGTGTGCTTTATGAATAATTTTAATTGCAAGATGCAGGCAGGGCTGGAGTCGATTTTTTAGCTTTTATACCGGGCCGAGCCAATAATTTTTTTTGTGTGTGGGTTGGACCTTGGCTTAGCCCTGGAAACTTCAACCCGGGTAAACATCTAACTGAGATATCGAAGCCAACTTTAATTTTTTTTTTTTTTTTTTTTTTTTTTTTTTTTTTTTTAATGCTTCTTTGAGCCATCATCCCATAGCTGGGGCATTTTCACAATCTTTTGACTTTTGGGGGAAAAAAATCTGGCGAAATTAAACTTGCTAAAATGCCATTTTAATCTGATAGACGAATGCTATAATGATTCAAAATAAAGAAAAAATGGTCAGCAGCGAAAAAAAATTTATTTAACTGAGGTTTAAGTTAAACTTGCGAGTTTAATTTTCCTTACCATTTTACCACTATAACTTTTTATTTTCTTCTAATCTTTTACTTATAATGAATTTGCATAGTACCCACAGGACATTCAAATAAGAAATAATGACAATGTAGTATTTTTAGTGCAAAATTTTGGTATAACATTGTCTTAAAGGGGTGTTAAAGAAGGGACGGTAATGTAGAAAAAAAGGGGGATGGTATAGGAAAAAGGACAAAATGGGTAAAAAAGGAACAAAATGGGTAAAAAAGGAACAAAATGGGGGAAAAAGGGACGGTAAGGATGGAACAGTAAGGAAACTTACCACCTATTTTAGGCAGATCATGTCAAGACTAAGTGGTAGCGAAAATGTTCATTGATTTTTAGAAACAGTTATTTACATTGGATTAAATTTAAAAAAATAATTAATTTACCTCGAAAATTGCAGGATTAAACCTTGCGGACAGTAAGACTACCAATAAAGCCACGGTGCTTGAAATTGATATTTAAATGCTTATTTATATTCTGCAGTAAATTTCCTGTCAAAGAATTTTAGATATCCTTTCTCTAGCATACTTCTGCATGAGCAAAAATTTGAAAAAAACTCCGTCGCTGCATCTGAAGTGATTTTCTGTATCATTTTAGAAGAGGGATGGTAAAAAATCTAAAACCCAGGGACAGAGTTCAAAAAATAATATCAACCCTAAAAATGTGTGCAGGTTAATTTTTAGCTACATATTTATATAAAACAATAGTTCCAGTTTCAGAAAAAAATTACATCGAATTATTTTTGTTGAAATAATTTTATCCAGACAGCTCCAAACTTAAAAATCAGCATCAGGGACGGGGCGGTAGATGAGCTTTCCAGGTGTTTGGACCCCCCAACATCGTCCAAAACGTATTTATCTCGTTAATATTGTTGTGCAATCATGCATTGGGATGTTCCCAAGGATATGGAAAAAAAAACACAAAGTGTATTAAATAAAATATTATTATTCAGGGACATGAAAGTTAAAAGATTTTGAGAATGTCCCAGCTACTGAATATACCAGTTGTCCTAAAATGGACCGACTGATTTTAGAATTCAATAAATTGCAAATGGTGACAGCTATTAAAAAATACTTACAGGAGGGTTATGTAAGATGTCAAGAGCAGAGGTGATTCTGTTCTGAATTTTGCGAAAATGTAACCCTCTCGCTGCGCACCCCGCGATTTCCACGCGAACGTAGCATAATTTGCGCAATTCGCAATTTCCGCAGCAAATCTTTTTTTATGATCTAGTTCTATTAAAAAAACTCCTTCACAAAGATGTTGGACATATTTTAATTCTAAAATATGTGCAGATTTGGAATGTGTATGAAATAAATGCGCAATTTTTAAACCTATTTTGATTTTTAAAAAAACTAGGGGATCGTACCCGGGCTTCCCAGGTTAAAGAATATAGGGGAAAACATTTTTTTAAATTGAAAACTAAGAATTTTTTTACATGCAATAAATTTTTCAAATTGCCCACTTACATTAAAAAAGCATTTTTCATATGGAAAATACGAATTATACAATCAAATAATTTTTTGAAATTTATCAAAAGCGATATTTTCTTATTAGCCGCATGCTAAGAGTTATTTGACCAAGATTTTGCTACTTATGGCGTCCTTTTATATTCTGATAATTTCAGAGCTTATACGTGTCTGTTAAATTTGTGTTTTATTTATATTATTTTATTTCTTTATTCATAGGGAAGTTTTTTTTTAACGGATATTAGCCTTAAGAAAATGATGAACTCTTTATTTTGTTTTAAGTGCAAACGGATTAATCTTCGTAATCGAGCTCCGCGCGATATAGATAAATTAAAAAATATTTAATACTTTAAAATTATTTTTAAAACCATAGACAACCAGTAAACTGAGATGAACTTTGCAAACAAATTCCATTTGAAAAAAAAAAAAAAAAGTCGTATTTGGTGATCTAAAAATTTAAATTGTACAATTACAAAGATGTTAGATTTGTGTTTTTACAATATTATTCTTTTATTTGTTTATAAAAGAAGTATTAATTTCGTTAATTTGTCTTTCACAAATATTATTAGATTGGTGGTTAGATTGGTGGTTCCTTTAATATTATTCTTTTATTTCTTTATAAAGGAAGTATTACTTTCGTTATGCAAAAATAGTCAGAAACAAATGCTGAGCAATGTTTGTTGCTATATGTGCAAAATGTTTATTATTACTATGTATTGAAACCGGCACGTGTTAAGATAAACTTTAAAAAAATCATGGTTAGAATTTTTTTTAGAAAATATAATACATCAGTCTATTAAGATACAGTTTTTTAAACAAATTGCATTTGAAAGTAAAATTTTTCCCTATGCTACGAAAACTGAAAATGTACGATGGTCAGAAGATTAAAAAATTGCAGTAGCGAAAATTTCAAGACCAAAATTTGATGGTGAAGTGCTGCCATTCGCAAAATGACGTCAGCGTTATGCGCAGATACGTTTGTTCTTTATAATATAGACACTTAATCAGTAAAATATAAATATCAGTTATTAGGGTGTGGTTATCAATTGAAGCTCTTATGCTTGGTATTCCGGAATGAAAAACAGCAATTTTCACTTTCTCAAAATTTGCATGCGAACTTCTCATATCCATATTCATCATTTAAAAAACATTTGTATTTTGTTTGATCATTTAAAAATCATTTTAACTCAAAAATTGAAGTCACGATAGTCAGCAACATCTTTTATGTGAACAGACGCACACTTTAATTGAGATTCTAATATCTCAATTCCGGAGGGTAAAAATTTCCGTAATTTATCTTTTTTAGACGCATTTGTGTTAAAATGTTTAGTTTTAACTAAGAAAATGATCGTTTTCTTTTAAATATGACTTCATTTTCACTTAAATAAGCATTTCGCTAGCGTCTGAAACTTAGTATCAGTACTTATGCAGAAGGAAAAACAATATAGAAAATTTATGAGGAAAAATGTTTGTTTTTAAAAGTAGTATGTCATTTTCTGTTATTATGCCCCTAATATAATATTCAGCTCCTCATTGGATTTTGCGACACTAAACACTATACAACAATTTTTATGAACAATTTTGACTTTTTATCAGAAAATAGCGTGAATAAAGATAAAAATACCTTATTATTTCTCTCTTGCCTGCAATAATGAAAGCTATCTCATTTTCACCATTTTGAAGAAATTTCATAAAATGCTTTTAAAATTAAAATATAAAAGTGGCGATATATATATGAAAAAAAAAAAGATAGTGTGATCACATCTACAAATGAAGAGCTTTCAGTTAAAAAAAAAATATAGGTAAAATTGGTTCAGCAGAAGGATCAGGTCAGATGACTAAAAAACACACTTGTGTTTTAAATATATAGATTATATAAAATTAGAAAAAATTAAATTAGGCAAATTATGTTATTTTGATAAAATTATAGTAGAATGTCCTAAAGAATAGTATTAAAATTTTATTATTCGAGAGAATTTTGGATAAAAACTTCAGGAACATGATATTTTAAACCACGAATTATTTGTTTGCTTGTCTAACTCGGTGAAGCAAATCCATCCAGGCGAGAATCATCATTTCTGTAACATAAATCGCTATTATTTGCATGCCGCTTCTCTTTTATAAAGACACTCTAATTTTTTGTAAACCATTGCGTTTTATCAGTGTGTGATTTCGATTACATTATTTTCAAAAGTGAAGCATTTTCACCTGTGAAGAATTTCAAAGCAGCTGGGCTGTGAAAATGACGCACTTCTACAAAACATAATTCAGGTTTAAGAATTAAAATACACGCTTTTTTATAAAATGACGTCATTTGCATCCGCTAAAGCAATCCACTTTTACGATCCAGTCTTAAACTTCGTCTATAGAAAAAGTATGCATATGACGTCATTATCACGGAATAACAGACAATATTCTAGACATAGCCCATATTTTAATTTCAACTTTTTTCTAGGTTTTATGAAAAAATGGCAACAGAAAGATACAGTATCTCCTATTTTCGACTATTTTCCGTTTACTTTCAATGATTTCCAATAGAAATGGGGTACTTTTGTTGCCACAATAAGAAAAATGGTATTAAAAACTACAAAAAAATTAATATATCATAAATAAATTGACATATAGCTTTCAAACAAATTGCATTTAAAAAGAGCATTTTTTTCCTTATACGACGGTGTAAAAATTAAAAATATGCGACGTTTAGAAGTTTAAAAATTTGCAGTAGAGAAAATTGCAAAACCAAAATTTTATTTCAAATTTCAAAGTGTTGCCATTCGCAAAATGACGTATGCGTTACGCACAGATACGTTTGTCCTTTATAATATAGATACGCAGCGCGAGGGTTAAGGATCACGGAAAAAACGCGAATTTGGTCAAAGATCCACAGAAAAAACGCAAAATTCTTCAAATGATCGCGGGAAACGCAAATTTTGTCAAAGGATCGCGGAGAAAACGCGATTTTTGTTAAATAGCCGCTAAAAATCGCGAATTTCGTCTAAGGATCGCGAAAAGAATGCAAATTTTATCAAAGGATCGTGGAGAAAACGCGAATTCCTTCAAAGGATGGCGAAAAAAAATCGAATTTAGTCAAAGAATTGCTTTAAAAACGCGAATTTCGTCAAAGGATCGCTCAAAATACGCATACTTTGTCGAAAGGTCGAAGGAAAAAAAACATGAATTTTATGAAAGGGCTGCAAAATTACACTATTTTCATCAAAGGGTTGCGGAAGAAACGCAAATTTCGTCAAAGGACGTGGAGAAAACGCAAATTCCTTCAAAGGATTGCGGAAAAAAATCGAATTTAGTCGAAGAATCTTTTAAAAACATGAATTTCGTCAAAGGATCACTGAAAAAAACGCGAATTTTCTCGAAGGGTTGCGGAAAAAAACGCGAATTTTATCAAAGGGCTGCAAAATTACAGTAATTTCCTCAAAGAGTTACGGAAGAAACGCAGATTTCGTCAAAGACGCGAAGAAGTGCGAATTTCGTCAAAGGACTGCTGTAAAAACACGAATTTTGCCGAAGGGTCGCGAGAAAAAACCGCGAATTTTATCAAAGGGCAGCAAAATTACACTAATTTTGCAAAGGGTTGCAGAAGAAACGCAAATTTCGTCAAAGGGTCGAAGAAGTGCGAATTTCATCAAAGAGTCGGGGCAAAAAATACAGTGGTCTCTTTAGAAAACAGCACACATACATACATCTATGTTTATTATTATAGGTATAGTTTTTAACCTGAAATAATATACTGAATTAACATTCGAAATAAAACATGTTAACCCCCAGCTTGCAGGAATCTAAACTCAGCCTGGAATCGATCCGAATCGAAAACAGCTAACCCGACCTGCAACAAAAATAATTAGTGCCATGAGTGAATCCCCTCATCTGCTGTAACCTTTCTGAAGACTTGCTTTGAATTTCAGAATTTTTTTTTTTTACTCAGAATTACCCCTGATCAGGAGTTTTTTTACTGCGATTCTTGATGTTAGTTTTAAATAGCAATGAAAAATGGCGCTGGAAGCAATAGGTACTAAATCGGTTCCCGAAGTAGGTAGGTCAGAAATCGGGCCCCGATTTAATGACCATTGTTTGCAGCGACATCTGTCGCTGCTATTGTAAAGTAAAATCAAGAAACCCAGTAAAAAATCTCCTGACATCCTACATAACCCTCCTGAAAGATTTTTTTAAATTGCTTTCACAATTTGCAAGTTACTGAATTTTAAAATCAGTCAGTCCATGTTAGGACACGCGGTATGTTTTTTAATAAGTTTCAAAGCATTCTTTACTGAATTACAACTCATCTTAGATATAAAGAGACAAGCAGTCTTATACCAAATTTGTATTTTTTACATAATCCTGAAGATTAGTATTCTTAAATAATTATTTTGGCGTGTTCGTTATGGAGTTTTTTCTGTATGTAGTTTTTATCTTCAAAAATATTTAAGACTTTCTTTTCAAAAATTGACTCAACCACCTGAATCTTTGTCGCAAGCGTGAAAACCCAATCCGTAACTGACCCAAACCCAAAATAATGTATGTCAATCTGCCCAAACATAACGCGCTAGGCGTAGCTAAAAGGTAGAAGTCAACCCGACCCGCAGTAGAAAAGTAGAAGTCAACCGGGCCCAAACACGACCCGCAGCAAAAAAGTGGAAGTTAACACGGCCCGTAGAAAAAGGTAGAAGTTAACCCGACCCACAGCAAAAAGTAGAAGTCAACCGGACCAGCAGCAAAAAAAGAAGTCAACCGGACCCAAACCCGACCCGCAGCAAAAAATAGAAGTCAACCGGACCCAAACCCGACCCACAGCAAAAAGCAGAAGTAACACGACCGGCAGTGAAAAAATTAGCCCCAACCTGCGCATCAGATTGGAGTTTTCAAATTTCCAAAATCGCCCCCCCCCCCCTTGAGGACTCTCCAGATCCGCCCTTGAGTCGATGTGTTTTGTGCCGACATTTTGTACAGATTGCCATGCTCGTCTTTTCATTGCTGCAAACACAGTAAAAGACATAGGATAAGTGTTGGATTTTTTTATGTGTTCATTATGATCTTAGAATACAATATGACTAGCTATTTTAGGTGAACAGTGTATGTATTTGATTTCACTGTTGAATTACTCGGTGGTACTTGTAAGTACCATCAGTACACTGGGTGTTGGAGAAAAACTTCTTGTTTATTTTTCGTCTGTGTAGTTATCCATCGTTTTCATCTGCCTTAAAATGTAATTACTATAATGTAGTGTAGTAATGATTTCCCTGGTATTTCTTTTCTGTTTCATTGTTATTTTTTATAGGAAATCGGAAAAGTTGTAGCACCGGCTCGTTTTTGCTATGCTAGAAATGGCATATGTAAATTCATATATTGCATATGTGGAGATGCGAGAGAACATGATGTCCCTGGAATATTGACGTCGCATAACTAAAGAACTGCTAACAAGATAAAAAAAAAATAGTTTTTTTTTTTTTTAACCGTTTTAGAAGCAAAGCATTTTCAATTCTAAAATGTTGAAATAAATGATTGGCACCGAAATTTGCCAAACGATTTATTTGTAAATAAGAAAAGACAAAGAAATAAGAAAATTTCACATACTTATTTAATCGAAAATATTTTCTGGTGCCAGTTGAAATACCTTGTGGATTATATATTATATCTTGTATATATTATATATTATATTATATCTTATGGTTAAGATATTTTAGTCATAGTGTACTGCCGGTACTTTAAAATGCCACTTTAATTAATTACCTATAAATAATAAAATTTCTCACGGGTGAGTATTTTTTTATGCTTATCCTTTAATTTTCATTGTAGTAACTGAAAAAAAAAATATTACATGAAAAAAATTGCAGTAGATCATAATGCCGTAGATAAAACGTTAATTAGTTGAAAGTCAGACTTGTAGCAACATTGCCAAAGTTTATTCATAGATGGCGCTAGGTGTCATAACTGATGTCATCGCTTAGCGAGCGGAGGTTTTATTCAATGGCCACACGATCACAAGATCTTTCATCACTTGATTTCGGTGTATAGGGTTTTGTAAAGTATAAAGTGTACAAGCCGTCACTTCCTGCATCCATTTCTGAACTAAAATCAAGAATTGGCACTGCAATTAATTGGATCGACGGAAACATACTGACAAATCTGTGGCAAGAAATGACTTACCGAAGGGACATTAGTAGAGTCACAAAAGGAAGTCACATCGAACATTTGTGATAAATGGTGAACTTAAGAGGCCACCCTAGTCACGGCTGAAAATAAAACAAGATGGCCGCTGGTATTTCAACTGAATTGAAAGGATGGTCCAGATTCAAATGATTGACAAGCGATCTCTTCCAATCAGCAAATGGCCAATTATCTGGCACGATTCCAACCCCCACCCCACTTCGGCTGAGCACTACATGTGATAATTTCCAGTAGGTTTCAGGTGTAAAGGATTTTTTTTTTTCAATTGTCTTCGCTTTACAAGCGTAGATCAAAGCCCACTGTTTTGTGGAGACTCGATAACGGTAAAAGCCGTAAAAAGAATTTTAATCTGTTTATGATAAAAGTGCAAAAATTAAAACGATTTGACTTTCAATTTTTTTTTTTTTTTTTTTTACAGCTTTTACAAACATAAAATTGAAATTAGTGCAGTATAAAAACTATTTTATTTCACATAAGGCAATTACATTTAAAATCAAGGGGGAGATATTGAATGAGGGGGGAAATATATCAGGTACAAATATTCTAAAATAACTATCTTTTGTGCGAATTCTTTTTAGAACATAAAATTTATGAGATTTATAAAAGCTAAATAACATTGAAGGTTAAAAATAAGATGTTCATAAAATTAGGAGAGCAAAAGTTAAACAAATAAACTGTATATTTTGTACTGTACATCTGTAGAGGGGGTATAAATCTAAATCCCAGCGTAGTCATTTATAGATATAGTACACAATTTATTGTTGTTAGCACTAAAATATGCGACAGAAAAAATAAAGTTTTCCAAATATTAAAAACTTTGTGTGATGTTAGCAGAAAGAAAGATGGCAAAAATTTTAGTGAAATTTTCAGGCAGAAGAAAATTTAGATTATGGATTATTTTTACAAGAATGTTATAAAACATAAAGGAGTTTTAACAATTTGAAATTTTAAGTGCACAGGAGTAAATTCAGGTGTGTGTGTGGGGGGGGGGATTTCTGAGCACTAAATATTTTTTAAATGATGCGGTCAAATAAGAATGTTTTTTGTAGCGGTTCGTAATCTAAATAACACTAAAATACTTTTATTTTCATTACATTTTTCCATTTTTAACACTTCCCAAGAAAGTTGAAAAGTGTTTATGGATTGAGTTTGTCCGTCCGTCTGTCTGTCCGTGCTCTAACTAGCGTAAATGTAGTCGGATTGCCATGTAATTGATATACGATATTCAAAATCATCATGGTATGTTCGGTATTCAAAATGAAGTATGTATCATACATGGTTCATTTACAAATGCACTCAAAAGTATTCCGTTAAATTATGGTCTATGGGGGGGGGGGAATCCTTTAGGGTGTATTTTAATAGTGTTACACATTCTTAAACATAGTTAAATTTATGTACATTGAGATACACTTTAAAACGGTTACTATAGACTATGTTATGTGTAACGCTTAAAGTATGAGTATAGGGGACTCAAAAGTAATCCGTTATGTTATACCCCCATGAAGAAATATCGTTTGCGGCGTATTTGATTGATATTACTCTGTCACAAAGACAATGAAATTGATATGAATTTCTGAGGTGTCCTAAGCCTACTTTCTGTACAACATGAGCATTTAACAATTATTTACGGGGTCAGACAAAAGAGCTTGCTTGTATATGGTCTACGAGGAAAAACTGTAGCGTATTTCGATTACGTTACATTATTTCAAACATGACGAAATAGATACACATTATTTCGATTTACTACAAGATGCTTGCATTCAAATATGGTCTGCATTTCATTTAGCGTTCATTTACAGGTACACATAAAATATTTTGACACAATACTGTATCCGACGTGTTAGCTATTAAAATTTAATGCTGAAAGTGCATTTTTCAATTATAGAATGCGCTTTTAAGATTAACTAAATTTTGCGTACTACATGGTGTGCATAAATTTTACAGACCCTATACAGGACTACACAAAAGAATTCCTAACCATTACTGAGAATAAGTATGAATTGCTTAAAGGTGTTTGGTTTTTTAGTTACAAATGCACAAGCTCAACTACATTTAGTATGCTAAGAGATGTTTGTATCATACAAATAAAATCCTATACAGGGATATTCAAAAAACTGGATACATGGACGCCTATGGAAAATAATTCCTGGAAGTGTGATTTCAGTAATTTTAGGCATGTTTTTGCTTGAATTAGATTTCAGCTTAGTATTTGACGTGTATAAAAATCTGTATGCTATATACAGGGCAGCACAAAAGAAATCAAGCATGTTTCCGCCTATTGGTAGAAATTGCCGAAGGTGAATTTTCAACTTTTTATGTATTTTCTTACAAAACTAAATTTCAACAAAGTATGTAGAATCTGTACAAATATATGCAGAACAAAAATATATACAGAGCTGCACAAAAGAATTGGAGTACCTTCCGGGTTATGGACGCAATTGTTGAAATCTGGTTTTGAAATGTATCATACGTTTTATAACTGTTTAGTTCGATATCTTCTTTACTTTATTAAACGGCGAAGTTTTGTTACAATGTTCTGGAAGTGTTGGAAAGTGTCGACGTTGACGCATGATTTTTCTTTTTTGTTTATGGATATACTCGGTTCAGTCGATAACTCAGGCACCTTTGGTATCTAAGTTTGGTGGTTCTTTCTGAGCTAGTCGGAATGAAATGATTTCGGAAGGTTTTGAGAATTTACTTGCAAGTTGACGAGAAACCATAATATTTTCCTTAGAAATATCTCTCCAAAGACATTTTGCTTTGAAAAATACAGTTAAAATGTTTTTATGCACAATTAAATGTCTACCTATCGCTTTATTGTTAACACTTTCGTACATAGTTGAAAAGATTTAGTTACTACTATAGATAGCAAAGATTTATAATTAGGACCAAAAAAGTATAAATTAAAAAGTTTTAAAGACTTTAAATTAGATTTTTTTAACTTCATGAGTTGAGGGTAAGACAAGGGAAGAAACAGATTTTTTTTTTTTTTTTGGGGGGGGGGGGAGTTTAATAGATGACTGATTATGTAACTTATTAAAGATTTACAAACAGGACAAAAACATTGAAATTAAGAGTTTTAGAGACTTTAAATTTTGTGTGCATGGAAATAATGGTGGAGGAAAGAAAATGTCGATTTTATATGGGGGTGGAAGAAATTATATAATCGATTATTTATTGTTCAATATGAAACACATAAAGCTGAAAATGTATTAAAATAAGATTTTCAAAGATTTTAAACTTAGATAAGCGAAAGAAGGAAACAAGGGAGGGGGCATTTTATTAGATGACTTATTTATTTACCTTACTAAAGAATAACAAATCGGACAAAAAAAGACTAAATTTTGTGTGCTTGGTAAGGAGAGCGACAGAGCAAACGTCAATTTTGATTGGGGAGGAGTATAGTTATATGACTGATTATTTATGATATCAATAAATTAACAGATAGAGTACAAAATGTTTTAGAAAAATCAATGATTTTGAAGGTTTAAATTTTGTGACCTGTAAGAAAAAAGAGGAATAAGCAGAATTATTCTTTTTTGGTGGGTGGCGGAAGTTTATTGGATGACTTATTATTTATTTACCTTAGAAAATATTTACAAATAGGTTAAAAAAAATAATAAACGAAAAAGTTTCAAGAACTTTAAATTTCAGATGCTTAGTAAGAGGGAGAGGCGAGGGGGAAATACCAAATTCAGTTGGGGGGGGGGGACGGAGAGAAATTTTTATTATCGTTTGCTTATTGTTAAAATAAAGTGGCATATTGAGCAGAAAAGATTTTTAAAAAATGAAAGAGTTTTAAAGGGTTTCTATTTTAAAATATGGGTACTGTGGGGGAAGAAACAAAAGGGAGAAATGACATTTTCAGAAGGAGCAATTTACAAGAACTTTTAATGAAATGAATGCGGTGAAATAAATTGATAATGAAATTTATGACTGATTATTTATTGTTACTTTGAAGTAACAAATAAAACAGAAAATTAAAGAAAAAATTAAGGAGTTTTAAAGATTTTAAACCTTGATACTTTAAGGGGGGCAAAAGGGGAAGCAAAATTTCGGAAGAAGGGGAGGCAAAGGGTGATTTACATTATTATTTTTTTAAATCAGAATTTCAAAGAAATTGGGAAGAGTTTGACCCTTGATTACAAAACAATACAAGAGCAAAATTAAGAACTTTTAAGGCACTTTTTGCAGATTTTGCATAAAAAAATGTACTTTTATGAACCAAAAATTACTTTTGAAAAATTTAAACATCTTTAAGGACTAACAGGAACCCATTGCAGGGTCACTCAAAAGTATTTTGTTACATATGGTCTATGTGGAAAAACCATTTGGTGGTGTGTTTTAATAGCGTTAAACAAATTTATACATAATGAAATTCATTTACATAATTAAGGTGCACTGGAAGAAGGTTACTACACAAAAGAGTCATACAAAAGAGTTCGGTTTTTTAAAGTTCTTCGTAGAAAAGCTGTTCGCAACGTATTTGAATTATACTACACTACTTCAAACATAATGAAATTTCTGATGGTTTTACTGCAAGATGTTTGGATAAGAATATGGTGTACATCGCATTTATCGTTCATTTACAGGGAAACATTAGGGATGATTGCTGCAAGTGAGTTTTAAATTATGATATGTTTTATTTATGATAAGTTATGGTATAAGTTAAGTTAAACTAATTTTCTTGCACTGGCACATAGGTGGTGTATATGAATTGCATAGACGCTACAAAAAAGATTTCGTGAGTATTACCGAGAATAATCATGAATTACTTAAAAGTGTTTTTTTAATTTGAGTTATGCATTTTCAAGCTCAACTACATTTAGTATACTAAGAGATGTTTAACCGGTTGCCGGCTGAATGTCTGCGGCCGGCTGTCTAGCCGGCCGCAGACATTCAGCCGGCAACCAAATAGCCGTGAAGACATTTAGCAGATAGCAGTTAGCTGACACGTGCATTAAGCTGATACGTACATGTAGCCGACAACACAATTAGCTGAAATTTACATACAGCATACAGGGCAATTGACAGAAACGGACATATAGTAATAATTTTAGCAATACAGACAATTGGCCGACGGGACAACTGGCCGAACGTGGCAATTAGCCGGGAGGACATTTAGCCAAAAAGACGATTAGCCGACAGGACATTTAAAAGACAAGACGATTAGCCGACGGGACATTTAGCCGATAGGATATTTAGCCGCACTTTTCTAACATTTTTAGACACCCCTCATGAGATATATCGCATTGGAGCCCTTTGATCCCCCTTTCATATTATGTACCTCCCGTTCCCTCTCCCTCAAATTGTATCACTGGATGTATTTTTCTGACGTTTCCGACATCCCTCAAGTGATATATCATTAGACTGGGCAGCCCTTTGATCACTTTTTCATATTATGCACCTCCCGTTATGTTACAGTTAATTTGCAGTTTGGTTACAGTTAGGATACAGTTGCGATTAGTTTCTCTTGGATTATGGTTAAGTACCTGATAGGTTATAATTAGGTTACGTTTAGCTGATAATTAGATTACGCTTAGCTTACAGCTTGGTCATGGTAAAGTTATGTTACAGTTACATTACAGTTAGCATACGATTAGCTTATAATTAGGTTAGAGTACATTATTAGTTACAGTTAAATTGCGGCTACGTCCCAGTTAGGTTACATTTAGGCTACAATTAGGTTACTTTTAGGTTTCAGTTACGTTACGGTTACTTTATAATTAGGCTACACTTAGGTTACGGTTACGTTACACTTAAGTTACATTTAGATTACAGATAGCTTACGTTAAGTTACAGTTACGTTACTGTTAGGTTATGCTTAGGTTACGATTATGTTCCGGATAGGTTACAGTTACGCTAGAGTTAGGTTACTCTTAGGTTATAATTAGGTTAAGGTTAGGTTAGAGTTAAGTTAGAGTTAAGTCACGGTTAAGTTAAGGATAGGCTACAGTTACGTTATGATTATGTTACAGTTAGGTAACGGTTAGGGGATATTTAGATTACGGTTAGGTTACAGATAGGTCATGGTAACGTTATGGCTATGCTACAGTTAAGTTACAGTTAGGTTTGGTTATAATTTGGTTAACGTTAGTTTACAGTAAGTTTAGAGTTAGGTCAAGGTTACGTGACATTTAGATTTCGGTTATGTCGCAATTAGGAAACGTTTAGTTTACAATTAGGCCGGTAGCACACTGAGGCGACCCATGGAACATTTTGGTTGACTTCGGAGAAAAACAGCTTTAAAACATGTTTGAAACAGCTTTCTTTTTTGTTTCAATATTTTTTTTCTCCTAAATCGTATTTCATGTTGCTCGTGTTGCGTCAGTGCGCGGCCTACCTTAGGTTACGGTTATGTTGCAGTTAGGTTACTGTTACGTTACAATTAGGCTACAAATATGTTACAGTTACGTTACAGTTAGGTTACGGTTAAGTGATAATTTGATTACAGTTATGTTACGGTTAGGTTACTGTTAGGTTATTAAGTAACAGTTAGGTTACGGCTTGGATACGTTTAGGTTACGTTTATGGAACAGTTAGGTTACGGTTACGTTATAATTACTATCACTGTTACTTACTTTGCAGCGCGCGCGCCCGCTATACATATGAGGAGTAACGGCAAAATTTTGAAAATTGTCCCGCCCGGGAGCCAAAGAGGTGGGAGAGACGCGGAAACTGCATAATATGAAATAGTGGTCACAGGGCTTTCTAAACGATATGGCCCATGACGGGTGTCGGCATAATCTAGAAAACTGCCTCCCACTGTGAGGGCAAAGTGGGGGGGGGGGCTGCGGGAGGTGCATAACATGAATAAGTGATCACAGGCCTTTCCAATGATATGTCATACGAGGGCGTTCGGAAAAATTTAGAAAAGTATCCACCGGGGGCAAAGTGGAGGAGGGGCACGAGATATGCATAATATAAATGGTCACAGGGCTTTGCAACGATAAGTCTTATGAGGCGTGTTGGCTAAATTTAGAAAAGTGCTTCCCATTGGGTGGGAAATTGTGTCTGGGGTGCGGGAGGCGCATAACATGAATAAGTGGTCACAGGTCTTCCAAACTATGATGTCTGGATAGCATTTCTTTAGCCAGTGCTGGCGCCCCTTTGGTTATGTGACTCACGTGACGTGCGAGCGTAGGAGTGAAGGGAAGGAGATTTCCTTTTTAGAGAGTGAAGGGTGGAGGTTTTTAAGTCGTGCATGTGTACCGGCGGAGTTTTTGAAAAACCAAAAGTTAGATATAAAATTACACAGGTGCTACGGGCACAGGTATATAAAAAGTTTGTATTGTAGGTGAAGCCAAATGGTGTAATAGCACAAAGTGTATAATTGTGGAATATTGTAGTGTGTTCCACTGGATATAATTCATATACTTCGTGTGAGTATTATCGTCTTGTCCTCGCCGAATATCTGTACTGTCCTTCTGCATTTTTATGAATAAACTTAGTTTTGTGTTAAAAAGAACTAGTGATCTATGATCTAGGAGTATACATCTCATATCAGAGAGGGGAACCAGTATTAGACAAATGATATATCATAAGAGGGATGTCAACAAAATTTAGAAAGTGCCGCCCGGGGAAAAGTGCAGAAGACGCACGGAAGATGCATAATATGTATAAGAGGTCACAGGGCTTTCCAAAGATATATCACGTAAAGGGTGTCGGTAAAAGTTAGAAAAGTGGCTCAGGGGAGCAAACTGGGAGGGAGCGGCGCGGAAGGTATATATTATGAAATTTGGGTGTCACGCTGCCTTTCCAAATATATATCACATGAGGGGTGGCGGCAAAAGATATAAAAGTGCCCCACCTCTTTGAAATTTGTATATAGTATTATAAAAGTATTTTTGTAGGTCTTCGTAAAAAAATCGGATCTAAAATTATGAAAATTCTACAATCTCGAAAAAAATGAAAAATGCCCTCTTGGAGGGGTGGCGAATAGGGGGAGGTGAGAAGAAAGGGCCACAATATGAAAGAGTGGTCCGAGGACTTTCCGATGATATATCACGTGACAGATACGAAACAAGTTTAAAAATTGCCACACCGTGGGTCCTGTCTTTTGTTCCCGGAATTCACGCACCCCTTTCTTTTAAATTCTTATGTTTATTAAACAATATTTATGGAAGGGATCCGTCAAAAAACCGCATTTTAAACGATATTTATTGTAGAAAACGTCATTAAAAAAATTATTGGCTCCTCCCCGAGTTATCGAATTTTTTGTGTATGTTATAAATATAACTGTATTTGTAAAATATAATGGCAGTTTAAGAGAATGACGAGTTATTGAGGCATAATGAATAATTAAAATGAATTATTTCCGTTTTATTTTATAAATTCCTTAATTAATGAGTATAATGAGCTATCGAGAGTCTAAGACTTAAACATAAGTAAACAATATTTATCGGAGGGATCCATCTAAAAACCGCATTTCAAACAATATTTTTTGTAGAAAAAGTTATTTTTGTATATAATTTTGTTCGAATGAACAAAAGAATATTACGAATGTTAGTTATTGATGTTTAATTGAAAAGCTTTATAGAATAACAGTGATTGAAGAAAAAAATTACTTTATGAGGGTGACGAAATTTCGATGTTTAAGTGTATATCATAAACAAAAACGCTGAAACAATATAAAAGCTGATTTATGATGATGACGAGTTACTGAGGTTTACATTGTTGATGTAAGACCGAGTCTTCTAAATTCTTTTGGCAAAATGTACGTGTCAGCTAAATTTCATGTCGGATAATTCCCTTATCTGGTATTTGCTCGTTGGCTAAATGTCCTGTCGGATGAATGTCCATGTCGAATAATTGTCCTCTGTTGGCTAACTGTCTAGTCGGCTAACTGTCGCTGTCGACTAACTGTCATGTCGGCTAAATATCCTGTCGCCTAATTGCTGTCTGCTAAATGTCTTGTCTGCTAAATGACATTGTAGGATATAAGTATGTAGGGCTATGGCAAAAAACTAGGTACATGGCCGTCCATGGATAGCAATTCTGAGGCTAATGTCAGACGGACGTCTTTTTGCACGCTTTTTTCCTTACGTATTATCCCTACACAATGCTAGCGGCATTGTGTAAGGATAAAACGGAAGGAAAAAAGAGTGCAAAAAGACGTCCGTCTGACATTAGCCTTAGAAGTGTGATTTCAGTAATTTTCAGCGTATTTATTTTTGAATTAAATTTCAGCTCAGTATGTGGCGTGTATAAAAATTTATAAGAAACGTACAGGGCTTCACAAAACAATTAAAGTACGTTTCCGTCTATTGTTAGGAATTAATAAATGTGTATTTTCAAACGTGTTATGTTTTTCTAACTAAACTAAAAATGTAGGAAAAGGTTCATAATCCATACTAGGTACATGGTTTTCCTTTCTTGTTTTATTTATCGTCAATAATTCATCTTATGTTTTTTTTATTTCTCAGTTGCAATAATCATGATTTTTAGGGTTCCGTACTTAAAAAGTAAAAACGGAATTGAGTAAAATCGGAATTAAAAACGGAAACATAAGATCACTTCTGTGTCCGTCTGTCACAGCCATTTTACTCGTAAACTATGGAACGTGGAAAGTTCAAATTGGGGATGTAATAAAGACTGTTAACCCACATATTTACAGATTATTAAACATTCACAAATAT
Organism: Maratus speciosus; assembly: GCA_963932465.1. Taxonomy (NCBI): domain Eukaryota; kingdom Metazoa; phylum Arthropoda; class Arachnida; order Araneae; family Salticidae; genus Maratus; species Maratus speciosus. The sequence goes on along the minus strand of OZ010799.1, from coordinate 5,994,607 downwards.
ATGTGGGAAAAAACGTAGAGGGGCTAATTAGGTTATTTGAAAAAAAAATATTTCCTTTGTATATCGTGCGGGATATCCGTTAAAAGATTACGTAACGCCGAACTCAAAAATATTCCTTTTAATTTTAGGTATTATATTTTCAGAGATATCGTCGGAAATGTAGCGCAAAAATATGTCCCCCCCCCCCCCATCTATTTCCAAATCTACTGAAACTAAAATTATGAAAAAAAAATTGGAGGTAGTAGTGGTTAATTTAAGCCTTGCAGGAAAATTATAGCGATTATCCTAGGTCGCATAGTTTTTCATAAAAGCGCATTTTTCTGTTACACACAGATTTCTATATGCGGACATTCAGCAAAGGTATCGAGGAGCACTAAAGGTACCTAACGTATCAAAAGTATAAAAGCATTGTTTATAATCATTTTCGAAAAAAAAATCGTCGGTAATTCACCGAGATATTAAGACTCCTGTCCCTGCCGGCGAAGACACTCACGGGCTAATGCTAATCCTATGGAAAGGGATTTTTCTAATATCTCATTTGCATTTCGACATTTTTTTTTTGCATTGGACAGCCGAAGTCTGTCTCTAAATCGCACCTTTTTTACTTTTTCGATTTTGGTCGCAGATATTTTAGGTAGCTTTCTTTACAAAAAGCTACCTATTGCAGCCGTTCGGAGGAAAGCGATTTCAAAAAATTTTGGTATATTTTCATCGATCATGACCCCCAGACCCCGAAACCACCCTCCGTTCAAAATTGATATATATATATATCAATATATATATATATATATATTTATGAACCGATTTGGATGTAATTAGATGTGTACATAGTACATACCAATGTCTCGACCGAGTTCGTTGGCCAGCTTCATACGCCATTTTGTTTCAAAATGGCGGCCATTTAAAAATTTTAAAAAAAATTTAAATTTAAAATGTGGTACCAAAAAATTGAAAATGGAAAAATATTTTTTTCTTATGTATTTGACTTTTATACAAAGACTCCGTAGCAGTTTTTGTTTCGTCTATATCTTAAAAAATGGCTGAGTTATAGCATTTTGAATTTCTAGCGAAGCTGACATTTTGAAACGTCCTGAATTTTGTCACGCGATAAAAGGCGTACTTATGAACCGATTTGGATGTAACTTCGTTTATACATAGTACATACCAATGTCTCGACCGAGTTCGTTGGCCAGCTTCATCCGCCATTTTGTTTAAAAATGGCGGCCATTTAAAATTTTAAGAAAAATTTAAATTTGAAATGTGGTACCAAAAAATTGAAAAATGAAAAAATATTTTTTTCTTATGTGTTTGACCTCGATAAAAAGATTCGGGAGCAGTTTTTGTTTCGTCTATATCTTAAAAAATGGCTGAGTTATAGCATTTTGAATTTCTAGCGTGGCTGACATTTTGAAACGCCCTGATTTTTGTCACGCGATAACAGACGTATTTATGAACCGATTTGAATGTTTGAATGTAACTTTGTCTGTACATAGTACATACCAATGTTTCGACCGAGTTTGTTGGCCAGCTTCCTTCGCCATCTTGTTTCAAAAGGGTTGCCATTAAAAAAAAATGTAATTTAAAATTTAAAATGAGGTATTAAAAAATTGGAAAATGAAAAAGATTTTTTTTATGTGTTTGGCCTTGATACAAAGATTCTGGAGCAGTTTTTGTTTCTGAAAATTTGTTCTTTTTTTTATATCTTAAAAAGTGGTTGAATTATAGCACTTTGAATTTCTATCATGGCTAACACTTTGAAACGATCTTGTATTTGTCTCGCGATACCACACGTATTCGCCTATTTCGATGGAAGAAGGCATGTGGATAATATACATCAATATCTCGACCAAGTTCGCTGGCCAGCTTCATCAGCCATCTTGTTTCAAAATGGCGGCCATTAAATTAAAAAAATATATATTTAAAGTGAGGTGCAAAAAAATTAGAAATTGAAAAAGGTTTCTTTCTTAAGTATTTGACCTTGATATAAGGATTCAGGAGCATTTTTTGTTTGTCTTTATCTTAAAAAATGGCTCAGATATAGCAGTTTCAATTTCTAACGTGGGTGACATTTTGAAAAATCTGATTTTTTGCATGCGACAGCACTCGTATGTATCAACCGATTCCGATGTGAGTGAGCATGTGCACAGCAATTACTAAGGTCTCGACCAAGTTCACTTGTTAGCCTCACCCACCATGTTTTCTTAAAATGGCAGGCACTTTAAGAAATCGCCGAATTTGGCAGCGAAATATAAGTTACTTTAAATAAAAGCAGCTTGGATAAAGCTGACTAATTTTGCGAAATTCTCATTCATAATGATTTAGTATTGATAAAAATTAGTATTGAATCTCCTACATTCGGTTTCCACTTAATTGAGCTTCGTGTGTTTGAATAATATAAGTTGGCTTTTTAAAAATAAGGAATATGAAAGCTACCTCTTCCTCCGGGCACTGGCCGGAAGGACTTTTTTATAAAGTTACTTTCACTTTCAAAACCGGTTCTTAAAATAAAAGTGTCATTTAAAAAAATATCTGCAACCAAAATCGAAAAAAATAAAGAAAGGTGCGATGTATAGACGGATCTCGGCTATCCAATGCCTAAAAAAATATTTAAAAATGTCGAAATGCAAAAGAGATATTAGAAAAATCCTTCCCCATACGATTAACATGAGTGCCTTCGCCGGCAGGGGCAGGAGCCTTAACACATAAACACACGGGTAGTTTGGACATACATAATGGCATAGGTGGCGTACTCTATATGCCATCGGATTTTAAATACTAGATAACAACTTTTAATGATATATTTGTGTAATGCAATACCAAGTAGCAGTATAAAAGCAGTAAAGGTCAAATTGTTAAAAACAGACCAATTTAATTAGAATTAATCACATAAATACTATGGGATTCGCGACTAATTTGCGTTGAGTGGATCTCTCAATACACCTCCCGTGTCTTTAAAAGTTAATTAAAAACCTATCTGGAAAAACGCGGCACGGACAAAGTCGAGTTGCATCTTTGCGACCTCCTTTCGAAGCGCGCTTAGTACAACGCCAAGTTTAAACTTTGAACAAGGGTTTTGTTTCAGCTACACTGTAAAAAGAAAAATATTACTATGTTGAATTTAGTTTTATGAAATGCCAAATGAAATTTAAATATGCAGTACTTTTATTGTCAGTACCGAATTAAGTTCATCATATGTAGATTAAGATAAGATTAAAAAAAAGAGTTATACAAAATAGCAATATTTAATTTTATTTGGGCTTCATATCTCTTTGAACTTTTGTGGTATACTCATTCTTACTTTTTTAATATATTCAGCTATACCCAACTCTACGTTGTATAAGTTTTTACAAAGTTTAATTACTCTTTTAATTAATACAGTTAATAATTCATATATTTATTGTACGGAACACCCTGAGCGCGAGTAATACTCATACTTGACTGTTTATTTTATATAAAAGTTATATGCATTGGTCTGCTAAGTCGTATCTTGGTGGAAACCATCTGCAGAACCTCAATTTAGTGGTTGATCTGCAGGTTTATCATTGTGTTTTCATGCACCCACCTTCAATGTTTTCTTACATTTGGGTGCAGGAAAATACAATGATAAACCAATCGATCAAATAGTAAACTCCGGTGTGCAGGTGTTTTCTATCAAGATATGACTTGGCAGACCATTTGCATTTTAATATGCTTATTAAGTTCTATATAATCCTAAAATTTCAGCCTTGAACTTGATGAGCTGATAGTCTGTGCAATTGCCACCCGTCGAACAAATCCCTTCCTGTGAAATCTTGTATCATTTTTTAGGAATCTGTGGACAGGCACAAAAACATTCTGTGTTTTTATACCTAGATAGTGTATAAAAACATTTTTTAATTCATTAGTCTCAATTTGGAATTTTATTGTAACAAATACAGCTGTAATTTTTTTTTATATAATTGTTTGAGAAAGACTGTTTTTATTTTCTCTGAAAACTGCATGGATTTTTCATTACATTGATATGTAATTCTGATAATGAATTTCTTAGAATTCCATTTCAAAGCAAAATTTCGAACTTCTTCCAATTTTACCAAAGCATTCTTTTTCTTTATCAGAAGTCAGAGGAAATAAATTTATTTTTCTCTCCATCTTTACCTTTAGATTAAGTTATAATTTTATTTTCCCCACATTGCTGATAGAATTTTTTTTTACCTTGTCAGTTGCAAGCTCACTGTCAGATATCTCCAGAAATTCTCCATCTTCTTCCTCTATTTCCAAGTTAATAATCAGGAAGAGTTGCCGTAATATCCTTTACCAATCTATTTTTTATTTATATTGTAAAGGATGTATTATTATATTATTACTTATTATGTATTTATATTACCACTAATTTACCAATCCTATATCGGAATTTGGTAAATTAGCAGTGCTTTTAGTTTACAGTCTCTACTTGAACTTGCCGATCAAGATTGTGCTAAGCTATCATTCGTTATCGCTCAGAAACTGTTTTTATTAGTTTATAAATTAATTTGGTAAATTAGCAGTGGTTTTAATTTGCAGCCTCTACTTGAACTTGCCGATCAAGACAATGTTAAGCTATCATTCATTTGTTCCCATAAAATGTTTTTATCAGTTTGTTAAAAATGTCCTACTGACATTTTCTATGTAAATAACGCAGTCTTTCAAAGTGACAGACTGTTTGATGACGGTATTATCCTTCTCGTATAATTCTTGAAAAGCTAATGACAAATTTACTAACTGTTGCTTTGTGAGCCTTAATTTCCTCTCTACTCATTTGATAAAACTCTGTCATTGAATAATGAATTTTAGTAAACGAAAGTGTGTGCCATTACAAATACATCATGAAATAAAAATGTTAACTAAGGCAATCTTTAACCAGGATACCAATGTAAATTGAAAGTAAAGATGGAGTGTTATTAAAATTCATAGATAAAGACCAGAGAAGAATCCGTAACCAAATTCAGATTTTTGGGACTGATGTAAAAGTTTGTTGCATATTGTTGATGGAAATTAAAGAAAATGTATTTCGTGAAAATTTCAATTCCTAGCAGTTACATAATTAGAGCTCATCTGGCTAAAGAATCGATGTATTTTCTCAAATCTTCCAAAAAATAAAATACCTTATCCTCAAAATATTTTTAAGTGATTTAAATAAACGGTCATTCGACGAAGTAAGTTTTGGAGAATGGTACTTGGATTGAAACATTTCATCTCAATTATAATATTTTGTGTCTACAGTGGGCAAAGATACGTGTGGTCTTGTTGGAAAACAATGCCTAATTGTTGATTATTTGAAGCTGCTTCTAGCGGATTGCTTGATTTAATACACTTAATTATAAACAGTATTTCTGCAAACTAATGCTATAGTTTCCAAGTTACATCTATTAATAAACAATTTTCTTGTCTCACTGAATGCGAAGAAAAATCTTCTGTGGGTAAGAAACTGACTTTTGCTTTGATTAAAAGGCCTCTTTGAAGTAGTCACCAATGTAGTCTAAATAAATATTAATATTGTTATTATTCCTTATATTCCATGAATTACGAATATAATCTGAAAATAAAAACTGTAAGCGTAAATATGGTTTTTGAACAATGTAGAATAATGTTGTTTTAAAAATATCGACATATTCTGTAAAAATTGAGTCGGGCCAAAATTTTAGCTTCATAATACGTAATTTGTTTGTACTGCTAATTGTACTGTCCGGTTCCGGGAACAAGACATTTCCTTCCGAGGAGACCTGTACATTCAAATTTTTAGACAACAAAGGCTTAGAAACTGATACAATCAATTATGACTCGTATTCAATCATAGAGCCTCGCTTATAGAAAAAAATTCAGGCCGAAACGTGCTGGATCGAACCGTAGGTTCCGACTTCACGAGGATGAAGTAGGCATACTTCTATTAAAAATTGTTAAATTTTTTTATCCTATTTAATAACTTCAGTTAATTAAGACAATAATAACATTTTAAAATAAGTGGTAGAAATTTGCTTGATTTGCCTCCGTTAGAATATTGCTTATAGATCGAATTTGGCAAGCTCAAAAGTGGAGGTTCTATTATGATTTTATGAGATGTATAATTTGCAATGAAATGCTGATTTGGGTGGACTTTCTGCAGAAAATTCCTTCGTGAAAACATTTCATTTATTAACATAATCAAATTAAACCTCGTGAGTTTGGTCTCCTTATTCACCACCCCTCCTTTCTTTAGCATTTTTTGAGTTTCTCCATCTTCACTGGTTTTTTTTTTTAATGAAGGTAGTGCAGATGGCCTTTAGTAATGTGGACTATGGTGATTTCGAGTTAAGTTAGAAAACTTAAACAATCGGCTGATTTTCGTCAATGTTTTATAACGGTGGATGAAACATGAATTTGCCATTATTCTTCAGTGATGAAAGAGCAATCTAAACAATGTGAAAGAGCAGCTGAAATTGCACCAAAGAAAGTGAAAACGGTTCCACCTGCTGGAAAAAGTTTCAGGAATTCACAAGATGTGGTGATCATAGACCACCGACAAAAAGGCAGAATCGTCACCGGACAGTGTTATTCTTCTCTACAGGACCAATTGAAGAGTGCTTATTCCGACAAAATTTCCATACCTGAGCAAAAAGAAGGTGTTCGTTCACCACAGCATTGTTCTTGCACACATGCCTGTAGTTTTCGCTACGAAAGTCAATCACCTACGCTCTCTAGTACTTCCACATGCACCGGATTTTGCTCCCAGCGATTATTTCCTCTTCCCAAGCCTGGAGAAATGGCTCGGTAGTCGGAAATTCACTTCAAAATATGGGGTTAAAGCAGACACCACCACTTCATTTCCAAAGATAGATAAGGCTTATTATACTAAAGATAATAAAAAGTCGGAAACTCGTTGGTTTAAATTTTATAAGTTGTAAGGAACTACGTTAAAAAAATGAAATATTGTCAAAATATTTCTATTTTCTTTGTCGGGCTGATAACCTTTCGAAACACACTCGTATCGACATCAAATTTTATTTTCCCTCCAAAAAAGAAAAGGCGGAGTTCATGAAAAATGGTCCTAGTTGTAATAAAATTCGACCCCCTCATGCTAAAAACACGACACTATAAAACCTGGTAAGACGGAAACATAAACAATAGATACGAAATACCGTTTTAGATTGGTTATTTGCGTCTTTGCAGATACACTTGCCAGGTATTTTTAGGGAAATAATGAACAAAGTCCGTTTAAACCAGGATTCCGTTACAGCTGCATATCAGAAAATAAATTTGTTAGCTAGTAGACTTTCCTCTCTCTTTTTCTCTCATTCTGTGCTTGATTCTCGGCAGTATTGCTGGGAGTTATCGACACTCTCTATCACAGTAGTGTTTCACTACACTTAGACTAACATTTCCTGTTTTTGCTATGATGTGCTATATACCAACTCATCGACAGGGCGTGGATTTGATCTTCAAATAGGTAGCCCCTGGAACCGCGCTGCTGTTCACTGTTCAGACATTTATAAAATGTAATATTTAACCTTACAGTCTCATTATTTTCAGATTTACATTATTATAGTTAATGATAAATTTTCGCGTTTCCTTACCGTTACAAAAAATGTCTTTCCGTTACCTTTGAGAATATACACTAGTAACGGGGGAAAAATGTAAGCGCTAATGTTAAGTCTGTGGGAGCGTTATTTTCAAATATCTCGCTTTCTTTATAATATTTTAAAATGAATTTTTTTGCATGGGATTGCTGAGGACGATCTACAACCGGGCTGTTTTTTACTTTTTCGATTTTTGGTTTCAGATATTTAAAAAAAAATTACTTTTACTTTCGGAACCGGTGGAATCGTTTCTGAAATTGAAGCTATCCAAAAAAAAAACTATAACTAAAATCGAAAAAGTAAAACCTAGCCTGGTTGTCGATCGTCCTCAGCTATCCTATGCAAAAACAAATCATTCAAAAATATTAAAATCAAAGCGAGAAATTTGGAAATAACGCCCCCATAGACTAAAAATTAGCATTTTCATTTCTTCCCGTGTCTGAAGTGTGCTCTTAAATTAAGATGTGTTACACAGGACAAATTTCGCATTTTCTGCGACTTTTAAAGGTGTACTGTCCCTTTAAAAATTACAAATATTAAAAATAATAAATATTAAATTATTTTTTTAAAGTTTCGAACAAATTCATCAACCCTTTTAAAGTTAACAATCTTTAAAACTTACGAATTTTAAGTTCTTGTTAAATCTTAGTAAATTTAAATTGTTCAAATTATGAAAAATTAAAATGATAAAGTCATCAATGAAAGTTCTTAGGCATGTTTTAACGGCATGAAAAATATGCTAAAAATTAATATAATAAGAAAACAAATAATGCAGGTGAAAATCAACTTTCAGGAATTTCTACCAATTAACGGAAATATATTTGCATTTTTTGTACAGCCCTTACATTAGCAACAAGTTTTTATACACGCCACATGTTAAGATAAAATTTATTCCAATGTAAACATGCTTAAAACTACTTAAATCGCACTTCCAGAAATTGTCATCCATGGCGTGCATGCATTCAATTCTCTGGATAGCCTTGTATATTATTATATTTATATTTTCCAAACATATCGTTCTAAATATAGTTGAACTTGAAAATGTAGGATCTAATTAAAAAAAAAAAAGCAATTCACTCTCATTATCAGCAATTCTTCCTAGTTATTTTGCGTAGCCCTATACATGCTCTATAGAAATCATATATATAATCTAGGATGCAGAAATTTAGTTAAAAAAGGATATCATAGCTGAAAACTCACTTTTAGCAATCGTCCCTAATAGACAATACTTCGTATACAGTATTGTATCCAGCAACTTTTATGTGCCCCTGTAAATGAAATAAAATGTGATCAAAATCATCTTCTAATGTAAGCATCTTGCAATAAACCTCAGTAACATATATGAATTCCATCTTGTTTAAAGTAGTAAAACATAACTAAAACACGCTACAAGCAGTTTTTTCTGTAATGAAACTGAACTCTTTTCTGTGACCCTGTAAATGAATGAAAAATGCTTTGCAACCCCTTCAGGAAGTATGTTTTATTGCACCTCATAAATTCATATCAATTGCATTATGATCGTAACAGAGAAACATTAAAATACGCCGCAAAGGTTTTTTCTTCATAGTTCATAATATAACGAAATGTACTTTTGAATTCCCCTGTACACGTACCTGTGCACTTCAATAAGGTGCATAAATTTTATGTTTAAACTGTTTTACATCATTAAAATACACCGCAAATGATTTTTCCCACATAGGTCATAATATAAAAGAATACTTTTGAAAGCCCATGTAAGTGAAGTATAAATGATTACGCGCTTTATTATCAGTGCCATGTATCCCATGATAAACTTCAACAACGTATTTCAATTTCATCACAATTCAAGTATATGTACGCTAGTTAGACCACGGACAGACGGGCAGTGAAGCCAATTCATAAACATTTTCCAACTATGTTGTAATGTGTTATAAATATGAGTACCCGTCCAAACGTTTTGTGTTGGATATACATATAGAAAATATAGAGGTTGTAGAGAAAAACGCGGGACCTGGTAGTAATTGACACTATATAACCTGGTAAGGCGGAAACACAAGCAATAGGTGCGAATTACCGTTTCAGATGGGCAGTTTCCGTCTTTGCAGATACAATTACAGTAGAGCGCCGATTATCCGAACTCCAATTAACCGAACTTCCAATTATACGAACAACCTATTTCTCTCAAAAAAAAATTTATCCGAACAACCTATTTCTCTCAAAAAAAATTTTTTTTAATGATGGTGAGATTGTGGATGAAATTTAAGATGTAAAATAAATTGAAGAAATGAAAACGAATGCCCTGAAAATGACCCAAGTCCATCGCATAACGAAGCCTTTGAGTGTTTGGAAACAGCTATGAAATGGCTTGAATGGCAGAAGAACTCTGATCCTATTCAAATAACGTATTTAAGAAGAATTCGAGATATGGCAACATTGGAAAGAACGTCTTATTTGAAGCAAGCAACAATCGAAAGCTATTTTGTTTAAATTATAATCTCTGGAGTTTAGAAAATTAGAAAATGATAAAAAGAGAAAAAGAAAATTTTAAATGATAAAAAAGTAAACAAAAAGACAGTTTTTAAACACGCTAGCACTAACTGGCGCTACCAGTCCTAAGCCTGGATAAAGTGTGAAGGTTTTAATATAGTGAGAAACACCCCTTAAATTGTCTGTCCATTTATCCGAACTTTCGCTTATCCGAACTAGGTTCGGTCCCGACTTGTTAGGATAATCGGCGCTCTACTGTATAAGATATATTAAGGGGAATCAGGGAAATATTCCGTTTAAACCAGGATTCCGTTACAGGTGCGTATTAGAAAATAAATTTGCTAGCTAGCAGATTTTATAAAAAGTTATATTTTACCTTACAGTCTTATCATTAACTATAATAATGTAAAAGTAAAAAAAATGTTCGCGTTTTCTTACCGTTACAAAAACTACCTTTACGTTACATTTGAGAACCGACATTAGAAACGGCAAAAAAATGTAAGCACTAATGTTAAGTCTACGGGAGCGTTATTTTCAAATATCTCGCTTACTCTTTAATATTTTAAAATGAATTTTTTTTTTCATAGATAGTTGAGGACGATCTATAACCGGGCTAACATATACTTTTTCGATTTTGGTTTCAGATATTTAAAAAAAAAATTACTTTTTCTTTCGGAACCGGTTGGAATCCGTTCTGAAATTGATACTATCCTAATATTAAAAACAAAATCGAAAAAGTAAAAACTATTCTGGTTTTCGATCGTCCTCAGCTATCCAATGCAGAAAAAACAAAAAAAAAACAAACAAACAAAAAAAATCTATTTAAATAAAGCGAGAAATTTGAAATTAACGCCCCCATAGACTTAAAATTAGCGTTTTTATTTATTCCCGTGTCTGAAGTGGGTTCTTAAAGAAAGATGTGTAACACAGGACAAATTTCACATTTTCTGCGGCTGTTAAAGGTGTACTTTTTCGTTAAAAATAACAAATATTAAAAGAAATAAATATTAACAATATTCCTTTAAATTTTCAAACAAATTGATCAAAACTTTCAAAGTAAACATTCTTTAATACTTACTAACTTTTTGTTTATGTTAGTTTGTTTATGTTTGTTGTTGTTGTTTGTTACTTTATGTGTTATATTTGTTTGTATGTTGTTGTGTTTTTGTTTGTTATATTAACTAAGTTTTTGTTAAATCTTAGTGAATTTAAATTGTTCAAATTACTGAAAAATTAAAATGATAAAGTCATCAATGGATGTTCTTAGGCTTGTTTTAACGGCATGAAAAATATGATAAAATTTAATATAATAAGAAAACGAATAATGCAGATGAAAGTAAACTTTCAGCAATTTCCACCAATTAACAGCAGTATATTTGCATTATTTTGTACAGCCCTTGCATCCGAACAAATTTATATACACGCCACATGGTAAATGTAAGATCAAAATTATTGCAGTATAAACATGCTGTAAATAACTGAAATCGTACTTCCAGAAATTATTATTCATAGGCGTGCGCATGCATCCAGTTCTTTGAATAGCCTTGTATATTATTATATTTATATTTTACAAACACATCTTTCTAAATATAGTTGAACGTGAAAATGTAGAATTTAATTTAAAAAAAAAGCAATTCACTCTCATTATCAGCAATTCTTCCTAGTTCTTTTGCGTAGCCCTATACATGCTCTATAGAAATCATATATATAATCTAGGATGCAGAAATTTAGTTAAAAAAGGATATCATAGCTGAAAACTCACTTTTAGCAATCGTCCCTAATAGACAATACTTCGTATACAGTATTGTATCCAGCAACTTTTATGTGCCCCTGTAAATGAAATAAAATGTGATTCACATCATATTCTAATGTAAGCATCTTGTAGTAAACCTCAGTAACGTATACGAATTTCATCTTGTTTAAAATATTGAAACAGAATTAAAACTCGCTGCGAGCAGTTTTTTCTGTAATAAAACTGAATTCTTTTCTGTGATCCTGTAAATGAATGATAAATGCTTTGTAACCCCCTTAAAAAGCATGTTTCAGTGCACCGAATAAATTCATATCTATTTCGTTATGTTTGCAACAGAGAAACATTATTAAAATACGCCGCAAAAGTTTTTTCTTCATAGTCCATAATATAATGAAATGTACTTTTGAATTCCCCTGTACACGTATCTGTGCACTTCAATAAGGTGCATAAATTTTATGTTTAAATTGTTTTACATCATTGAAATACACCGCAAATGATTTTTCCCACATAGGCCATAATATAAAAGAATGCTTTTCAATGTCTATGTAAGTGAAGAATAAATTATTACACGCTTCATTATCAATGTCATTTATGCCATGATAAACATCAACAACGTATTTCTATTACATCACAATCCGAGTATATGTACGCTAGTTAGAGTACTGACAGACGAGCAGTCAAGCCCCACTCATAAACATTTTTCAACTATGTTGGAGAGTGCTAAACATCTGAGTACCCGTCCAAACGTTTTGTGTTGGATATACAAATAGAAAATATAGAGGGCTTAGAGAAAAACGCGGGGCCTGGTAATAATTAAAATTCGACCCCCTCAACTAAAAACATGACACTATAAAACCTGCTAAGACGGAAACATAAACAATGTGTACGAAATACCGTTTTAGGTGGGTTGTTTCCGTCTTTACAGATACAATTGTAAGATATTTTTAGGGGAATCATGAAGATATTCCGTTTAAACCAGGATTCTGTTACAGTTACGCATTGCAAAATAAATTTGCCAGACTTTTATAAATTGCTATATTTTACCTTACAGTCTCATTATTTTTAGATTTACATTCTTATAGTTAATGATAAATTTTCGCGTTTCCTAAACGTTACAAACAGTTCCTTTACGTTACATTTGAGAACCCACACTAGTAACTAGGAAAAAATGAAAGCGCTAATGTTAAGTCTATGGGAGAGTTACTTTCAAATATCTCGCTTCCTTTTTAATATTTTAAAATGAATTTTTTGCATAAGATAGCTGAGAACGCTCGATAACCGGGCTAGTTTTTATTTTTTCAATTTTGATTTCAGATATATATATTTTTTAAATTACTTTTACTTTCATAACCGGTTGGAATCCGTTCTGAAATTTAAACTATCCTAACATAAAAAAAAAACTATAACCAAAATCGAAAAAGTAAAAACTAGGCTGGTTGTCGATCATCCTCAGCAATCCTATGCAAAAAAAAAAAAAAAAAAAAAAAAAATCATTCAAATATATTAAAATCAAAGCGAGAAATTTGAAAATGACGCCCCCAAGGGCTTAAAATTAGCGCTTTCATTTCTTCCCGTGTCTGAAATAGCCGTGCATGCATCCAATTCTTTGAACAGACTTGTATATTATTATATTTGAATTTTCCAAACATATCTTTCTAAATATAGTTGAACTTGAAAATAAAATTAATCAATTCACTCTCATTCTCAACAATTCTTCCTAGTTCTTTTGTGTAGCCCTATATATTGTCTATAGATTAATCAAGTATGTAGAAATTTAGTTAAAAATGTATATCATAGCTGAAAACTCACTTTCAGCAATCATCACTAATAGACAATACTCATATACATCATTGTATCCAACATCTTTTATGTGCCCCTATAAATGAAATAAAATGTGATGCACATCATATTTTAATGTAAGCATCTTGTAGAAAACCTCAGTAACGTATATTAGTTCCATCTTGTTTAAAATCGTGAAACATAGCTACAACACATGCTGCAAGCAGTTTTTTCTGTAATAAAGATGAACTCTTTTCTGTGACCCTGTAAATGAGTGATAGATGCTTTGCAACCCCTTCAGAAAGAATTTTTTTTTTCACCTTATAAATTCATATCAATTTCATTATGTTGCAACAGAGAAACGTTATTAAAATACGCCGCAAACGTTTTTTTCTTCATAGTCCATAATATAACGAAATCCACTTTTGAATTCCCCTGTACACGTACCTGTGCACTTCAATAAGGTGCATAAATTTTATGTTTAAAATTGTTTTACATCATTAAAATACGTCGCAAATGATTTTTCCCACATAGGCCATAATATAAAAGAAAACTTTTAAATGTCCATATAAGTGAAGTATAAATTATTATAAAATAATACGTATTACAAAATAAATTTTCTAGCTAGCAGACTTTTATAAAATGCTATATTTGACCTTACATCTCATTATTTTTAGTTTTACATTATTAAAGTTAATGATAAATTTTAGCGTTTCCTTGAAGTTACAAAGAATATCTTTATGTTACCTTTGAGAATTCGCACTTGTTACGAGAACAAAATGTAAGCTCTAACGTTAAGTATATGGGAGAGTTATTTTCAAATATTTAACTTCCTTTTTAATATTTTTAAATGATTTTTTTTGCATAGGATGGCTGAGGATGATCTACAACCGGGCTAGTTTTTACCTTTTCGATTTTGGTTTCAGATATTAAAAAAAAATTACCTTTACTTTCGGAACCGAGGTGAATCTGTTCTGAAATTGAAACTAACCTAATATATATATATATATTAAAAATACTATAACCAAAATCTAAAAAGTAAAAGCTTGCCTGGTTGTAGATCGTCATCAGCTATCCTATGCAAAAAACTTCATTCAATAATTTTAAAATCAAAGCGAGAAATTTTAAAATAACGCCCCCATAGACTTAACATTAACGTTTTACTTTCTTCCCGTTTCTGAAGTGGGCTCTTAAAAAAAGATGTGTTACACAGGACAAATTTCGTTCTGCGATTGTTAAAGGTGTACTGTTCCCTTAAAAATAATAAATATTAAAGTAATGAATATTAAAAATATTTCTTCAAAGTTTTGAACAAGTTGATCTATAATTTTAAAGTTGACAATCTTTAAAACTTTCTAACTTTAAATTCTACTGATTTTTAATAAAAAAAAAACTTTTTCGAACTTAAAATGTTAAATTGTCGAATATTTTATACATATACAAGAATGGGAGACTTGAAACCGTGTCTCCTGGCCAGGCCACAAACATGTTCTAGCAAATTATGACTTCGTAATTTTATTATTTGTTAACTATTTTAACCTAAAAAATACTTTAAAAAGAACGCGTCTATTTTTTTTACCGTTTTACTTAATAAACTATCTGTATCCCCTGGTAACTTGTAAAAGTTGTACCTCCCACTGTACCGTTCAGAAATTGTATATATACAAACGAAATGCATATTTTCCTTCGTTATTCATAGAAATATAGAATTTGAAATATTTCATTCTTTCAAGAGTATTTTGTTGAAATTAAACAATAATCGTAGAAAAAAATAAATGCAAAGTTTGAAATAGGAGTGATCTATTTTAACACGATACAATAATCCAATCACAGTTAAATCGTTTCCATTTGCTAAAGTGTTTGGATACTAGCCAATCATATTTTTAATAGGCGTGGTTTTCATCGTCTTGGTAAAGGCGGAGAGCATAACATTACGAGGCCATTTTTGACACATTTGTCATCAAAATCTTTGCAAATTTTGCTCAGCCTAATTGTAGTAGAACTATTGAAAGCATGTTATTGGAAAGCTTAAACTCTATATTTTCGTTGTTATTTTTAAAATTTTCCTGAATTTTGCTGATATGAATGTTATAAGACTAAAAAGGACACAACACCTCGAATTTCACTGGATCCTAAATTGACAGGATCCTGAGAATTAAACTACAACAAAAATCGGAAAAGTAAAAAATATCCCGGAAACAGATAGTCCTCAGCTATCCTGTGCAAAAAAAATCATTTAAAAATATTAAAAATCAAGCAAGATATTTGAAAATATTGCTCCCATAGACTTAGCATTAGCGTTCGAACTTCAAGCCGTGACAAGTGTGGCCTCTTAAGGGTGTATTCGAAAAAAATATTTTTCCACACTCAACAGCTCGAAATTTTCTGATACATTTTCAGACTCATTTTTAAAAGTAAAAACATGAAACTTGCTGGGGTGATTTCTGAAGACATGTTCAACATGCCGTGTGATTTCATTTCCAGCTCAATTAATTAGAATTTGATTTTTAAACAATTATTTTCTCAGTATGACCATTTTTTTCATTCACAGATCGCCCGCTTCGGAAAAATCGGTTCAAAACGCCAACTTTGACAGCGTTTTTTACAGTATTTTCTGCATTTATCAAAAAATTATTAAGCACGGCACATTATGTAGTTTCTAAAAAAGAGAATTTTCCAGTTTGATGCGTTTGAGAGCAAAAATGAATTTTAAAATGAATAAGAAAATAAGCAGTTTGGATCGGAATACACCCTTAAATTATTTTTCTATCTTACAACAATATGTACGGTCGTGGAAAAAAAAAAGTAAACACCCCCTACTAACTTCTCAACAAATTATCGTAGAAGAAAGTTACTGGTACCGAACGATTGGAAATAAAGTATACTTTTAAATGATGTATATAAAATTTGTTTAAGGGGCCATCTACATATTAAAACAAACCAAAACTTTGTTTTTTTTTTCATAGCAGTGCACAATTCTGATAGCATAAATGAACTCTACACCTTTCAATTAGCCTATAAACAAATTTTTATGCAATTCGTGCGATAAGTTTCCGAGAAATTAATTATTTTAAAACGAGCGTATTTTAAGGGCTGTATCCAAATTGAAGTTCGTTACTCGATTGTTAACCGAGAGAGCCGCCTTCTTGATCAAGGCACGATTAAGCGTCAATGAAACCTGTTTGATTACAGGACAGCAGAATAAATTAAAAAAAATTTACTCACTTCTATCATAGACAGCCCCTTAAACCATCATTTTGCCGTTTTTTAAGCATAATTTGAAAACTACTTGGAAGAAAAATGTGAAATTTTGGATTTCCATAAAGCAGGACTTAATAAATCTAAATCCATCAAAAAAATTGTAGGTTGCAATTCATAATTTTTTCGAATATTAATTTCATAATTCTTAATTCATATGATAAAATTATAAAAATTGCAAATTCAACGTATTTATGTTTGGGTATATTAGTATTATTGCTACACAAAAAATTAGCTCATTAGGAGCATAATTTCAGGAGATATAAGTAAAAATATGAAAATGTAATTTAACATAAGTACTAAATTTTGAATGCCTATAATTCAAAAAGTTATCATTCGAATGACTTGAAATTTGGTTTCTAAACATAGTTTGAACCGAAGATTTGAAATATCTCGTTAAAATTGGGTATTGCCATTGAAAAAAATGAAGTTTGGATTCGTTTTAATATGTATATGCCCCCTAAGCAAATTTTATACACACCATTTAAAAGTAGACTTTATTTCCAATCGTCCGGTACCAGTAACTTTCGTCTACGATAATTTGTTGAGGAGTTAGTAGGGAGTGTTTACTTTTTTTTTTTCCACGACTGTACTTTAATTTTTTTCCTGTCAATTCCATTCAATAAATCATTCTTTTTACCCAACTAACTTGTAGACACCCTGTATGTACAGTCCCTAATTAACAGTTCAATAACCACAAATTTTTTAAATTATATTTTAAATATATATTTAAAAGAAGTAGACTATTCCTATGCTGGTTTATACAGAAGTTTATGAGTTACACCGTTTTAGTTTACGAATTATTAGCGTTTTTCTGGAATTTAAAAAAATGCATTTTTTAAAAACTTTTAATTAAATACGCAGTTTTTTGGGTTTATTTATTTATTTATTTATTTTACAAAATTTGCATTTATTTGAACATTGAAATGCAGTGAGTTCACTATGTGTACCATATTTTTAAAAATAAACAAAATTTTTGAAAAGGTAAACAGCGTCCCCTTAAAGAAAAATGACAAGTACAAAAGTTCTTGAATTTCATTTTTTTTTTAAATGCAAAATCTTTATTTTAGTCCTACACTAAAAATGAGATCTAGGGACCTAAACCTTTGTGAAAATTCTAATATACACGCATACACACACGTATATATATGGAATAGATTTAAAAATGGTGAAAACAAATTCAGAGATCCTCAAAATGTTAAAATATGCCAATATTTCAGTAATCGGATTTTTCATCATGTTTCTATCAGCGTTTTTTCGAACTCATATGACGTTATATATTCACTTGCTGACGTTCATCATGTTTTCAGTATGACGTAATATTCACGCTTTTTTTAAATTCGTCAAACTATTTATTTAATTTTCATTTTTCAAGTTGAAATCTTGTAATAGAAAATTTATGACGTAATAATACCTTTTTTTAAAAATTCGTCAAATTATTTATTTCATTTTTCACGTGGAAATCTTGCAATAGAAAAGTAATTGTTGTGGTAAGAAATTTAATGTGGATTTTTAATTGTTGGCAACTGCTATGACGAATTTTTTTTTATTATTTGATAGGAAATTGCTGTTAAATTGGTGATTTTTATTAATTAAAAATTGATTTTAAATTATTTCGATTCCGGATTATTTTAGTTGCCTCAGTTGTGTTTTAATATACATGTACGTAACATTTCACCAATTCTCGCTTCCAAACTGTGGATTTGTATAGAAATACAGACAGACAAATTTTATTTATATATATTAAATTTATTTTATGGAATTTTACGCCCCTACCAAAGATAAAACTAAAAAAAATAATTAAACATGTATTTCAACGATATTACAAATCCCCCCGCTAAGGGGGTTGGGGGGGGGGGATTGTGTTTACAACACCAATTTTTTTTTTTTTTTTTGCATTTTTTTTTTTTTTTTTTTTTTTTTTTTTTTTTTTGCATTTTTAATGCGATATTATGGATGATTTATAAATATTTTACTTGTACAAAACTATCTTAATTCCTTGTTTTTAACTTATTTTCGTACAGAAAATATTTGAAAAAGCTTTGTAAATTAATTAATTGATTACTCTATAGCTTATATAAAAGTTTTAAGTTTTACTACGTAAAGTCTATATAAAAGAATGTATGATGTGCTTTTTTTTGTTCAAAGTAAATTTTATGTATTGCCAACTTTGGAGGCTTCCTGCCCCACTGTGTGTTGGCTCGAAAGTGTTATCTTAGGTTTACTGTAAAAAAATTTGGCGAATTGGCAGATGCAATGAAGAATGCCTATGATTGGATCTCCCCTTTGAGTGTGTTTCCCAGCAGAGCTGTTTGCACTGTTTCGGTTAGTTACGGTTTCCAAAGCCTTCCCTTCTTATCATCTACTTTCTTTGCCACGACTGCCTGTTAAGTGCAAAAACCTTAGCCGAAAGCTCAAATTAAATTCACCATTAACCCTAGCCACAATCCGAATAGTTAATGATGAATGCCATTTGTAATAATTTGATTTAGGATGTGGCAACAAAAACATTTGAAAATTAATGTAAAGACGATATTCATTGAAGACGACATAACATATATATAAAAGGAAAGAATAAAATACTCTAATCTCTTAACATTCGCAAGTTTTAATTATTCGCGAAATAAAAAATGAAGAACATTTCAACATTCGCGAATACTTAACTTGATTATTCGCGAATTTTGTTTATATAAAGAATACCTGATAAGATCCCATGGCAACGGACTTACTGGAGAACTTCTAGAAATTCTTGAAGAAAAAATTACAGAACCAGAAAACGACACTCACGATGAGAGCAGGAATTCTGAAACTACAAATAAGCGTTTTTCTTTCTTTTTTACATACTAGTTTTTTTTTTTTTTTTTTCCTAAAATTCAAAATTTATATTGCAGGGGAAATATCTTCTGCGAAAACATTGGGAAAATTTAAAAACTTCAACATCCACTTGTTGAGAAAGCAATAGAATGCGATTATTTATTAGTGAGGAGTCTTAAATTTAAAAGAGAAATCGATGCCACAACTTTCGTTATATGGAATTTTATAAGCAAAAGATTCTCGTCTGCCAAATAATCGAATATCACTATATTTTTTTCAGCCATCAACTATCAAATAAACTTTGTACAATATGTTTATAATTATTCCATTTTTTTTTACAGCATGTACTTTTTAATGCTTAATAAATATACTTTTTCGCGGTTCATTACTTTTTTCCATTAAAAAATATAAAACCTAACCACCTTTTATTGCACGGGAAGATAGTCTTAACATTCAACCTTCGTGAATGTTAAGGGATTACTGTACAGTATCAAACTAGTTTTAGATTTTGATATTCGAATAATGAATAATCGTTTGTTTCTCTTTTTTTTTTTATCGTATTATTGCAAATATATTATAATAATTTACAGTTGCCAGATTCAACAAATTCGATCGGAAATTTTGCGCTTAATCCAAATTGAGATGATAGTGAATAAGAGTGTAATTCATATTGGATTTCAGAAGTTTATTTCAATGACATCAAACATCAACTATGTCTGTCTAAGAAATTGGTGAAATTTTAGGAAACATATATGAAATGATTATAATGTTTATTGGATTTTACATTTTTAATTTTGAGAGCACATAAAAAAATGCAGTTTTACAGATATTTGTAAATTAAACTTCACAACAAGAGAATATTTTTTAAATTTTTGATTGTCTACAATAGATTCTCAGAATATGAAATTGTTCCCAATAAGTATATGTTGTCAATAAATTTGCTCAACAGGTATTAATAGGTCCATTTTTTTAACAGTATTTTTTTGTCTACTGGATAAATTTTTGAAATAATTCATTTCAGGATTATTTATAAATGAAACATATATGAAATGATTATAGAATTATTTGATTTTACATTTTTAATTTTGAGAGCATATAAAAAATCCAGTTTTACAGATATTTGTAAATTAAACTTCACAAGAAAACATTTTTAAAAATTTTGATTGTCTATAATAGATTCTGAGAATTTGAAATTGTTCCCGAGAAAGTATATGCTGTAGATGAATTTACTCAAGAGATATTAATAGGTCTATTTATTTAGCAGTATTTCTTTGTCTACTGGATAAATTTTAGAAATTATTCATGTCAGGATTATATAAAAATGAACCTCTTCACTGATGGTCACATGAGATGGTAGTCTTTTGAATTTTAAAAGAACATAAATTCTGTTCCTGCTTCAAAACAAAATTTCCATTCTTCTGTCTTTTTCCGTTAGACAATAATGCATCCCCTTCCCCCTCTAATTCCTTTTGTAAATGTTCTATGGAGTATTCTATAACTTAAACTGAACACTTCCATAGTTAACATCTCCGAATCTAATTCTTGTGAAAGAGAATGTATTTTAACTTCTCGAAAAATATTTGCAACATGCTTATCATTTTTCATTTCAGCTTCAGTGATAAAATTTTCTACCATTTCCTTCAATTTACTAGTAAAATCCAAGATAGGACTTTCAAAAGGAGTCTTCTTGTTTCTAGCATTTTGGCTTGTTAATAATTCTTTTAATGTTTTCCCGTTATCATTAATACTTATAGCATAAGAAATCAGCTCCCTGATAAGTTCTATGCTTCCACATTCGCAAGCGATGTGTAAAGTATTACATCGCCATTTTTCATTGTCAACAGCTAAAAGTAAAACTCTAAGCTCTTCTTTGTTTTTAGTATTATCTAAAATATTTTTTACCTCTGCAATCTCTTTCCATGTAATTGCATGAATCAATGCCTTTTTCATGAAAGCAAATTTGTCTGTAATTGGTATAATGTTATATATTTCTACTATTTTTTTCCGAATGCTTTTATGCTTATCTTCTTTAAAAATTTCAAAATTGTCCACCCAAATTTCTTCAGGACTATTCTCAACAATTACACGTATCTCATTTTCGCCATTTATAACGATAGCAAAGATTAATTTCTCAAATATTTCATTATCTAAGCTATCAGCTAATTCTAACAATAATTCCATAATAGCGTAATGTTTCTTTTCGGCTGCAATAACTGAAGGTAATTTTTGAGTTACAAGGCAACTATTATAAAGCAACTTTTTCAGTGTATAATTATCATCATCAATATCTTTAGCCGTATTTAATATAACTTCAACAATATGAGTATTTCCCTTTTCAATAGCAAAGTTTAAAGGTAGAAATTCTTCCTCAGGTAGAAGCAAATTTTTAAGCGTTTCATTATTATCTTCTATGGATTTAGCGTAATTTAATATTATTTCAAATACGTCATTTTTCCCCTTTTCAATAGCTTGGTTTAAAGGCACATCTTCAACCTCCTCAATTTCTTCAGGTAAGAGCAAATATTTAAATGTTTCATAATTATCCTTTATGGATTTAGCAGTGGATAGCACATATTCAACAATGGTACTAGAATATACATCTGCATAGCACTGTTTTACAGATTTATATAAAGCATTACCATTACTACTTTTAAAATGTAATAATTGTTTACGAGAATTATCGTCAAATTCCTCAAATAACAGAATTTTGACAAATTCATCCTTTCCTAGATCAATTGCATTATATAAAGAATTTTTCATATTTTCTTTATCCAGAACAAGGTCCAGTTTATTATTTGCTCTCTTCAACAACTCCTTCAAAATTTTAACATTATTGCTTACCCATACAGTACTATCTAATGCATTGTATCCTTCACAATCTAAAAGGTAAAGGAATTTTTGCAATGCGTCATCGGAAAATTCTTCTGCAGCATCTAACAATTCCTTAACTATTTTGTCATCATTTCCAAAACATGCTAAGTGCAATACAGTTTTTCGATATCCATCAATCTCAAACAGAAAATACTTTAGAACATCTTTATGTCTTTTGAAGCTTTTTAGCAAAAACCGAGCTATTTCTGTATTGCTTTCTCTAAATGCAATATGCAACACTGTTCCTTCTTCACCAATCGGTGGATTTTGTTCTTCTGAGAGTAATTTTTTAGCAATTTCCCCATAATGAATGAAGCTTTCTTGTGATACTGAAATTTTCTTTAACTTAAGATTCATGAAAGTTCGAATTAGTTGATAATCTGACTTCTTTAGAATCTCTTTTAATACAAATTCTTGATCATCTGAATTAGATAGGTTTTTTGGAACCTTTTCTATCCACTTAATACATGCATTAGCAACAAAATAATCTCGGAAAGTTGCATGAATAAATTCATAGCTGTTGTCATGAGATTTAATAATCCCCGTTGCAAGCACCATATCTTTGTCAAAAGTTATTGTTGGTTCTTCATCACGAATTAAAGATATCGCTAGTTCTTCGTTACACCGTTCAAAATGATCCTTCTCAAAGGCCTGCGACTTACGTTCTATTATGCCTACCTTCTGAAAATAAAGATCATATTTTTTATCAATAAATTTTTTATATACTACCCATAAATCTTCACCTAAATTATTGAAATTTAGATTTTGATCTTTATTTTCTATCCAACTTTTAAAATCATTTGCAGAATCTTGAAGCATTAAATGTAGTTGTAATGGAGTTCCTGTAAATCTAAATATGTTGTCATTGAAAACTGATTTCGTGTTTTGTAAAAAGTCTTCAGTGTCATTGAAAACTGATTTCATGTTATTTAAAAACTCTTCAGTATATTTCTGAATGCTTTTATTTCCTTCGATTTCAACCTTATTAAGAAATATTTCTGAAAAGTTTTCTTTACTTAAAATTAAACATAAACGAACCTTTAAATACTTTTCTATGTATGTTTGCTTAATTTTATCATTCATAGGAACGAACTCCATAGCAAAAGTCGATAATTTATTTTCCAAAATCTTCTTACATTCCCCTCGACGAGTAGTAATCCATAATTTTGCGTTAGTTTCTTTTCTTAAAAACTTCGCTAATTCAATAATCTTGTTCCTATCTTCTTCGTCTAAGACTTCATCGAATCCATCCAAAGCTAAAAGTAAAGGCCTCAAGAAATTTTTGCTTTTATCTAAAGCAATTCCCAGAAGACTTTTAGCTAAGTTATTATTTAATTTACTATCAAGTCTTGACAAAAAATTAACCACACTGACTACAGAAATGGCACCATTAACTAATTTTATATTCCTACTATCTTTTATGTGATCTTTCAGGTTAATTTTAATAACCCAGTGTGTTTCAATAAATGACGTTGATTCACATTTCAATTCGTACAATTTTGTCAAAGTCGTTGATTTCCCCATTCCTGGGTCGTCTGCAATGATTAGTACTTTTCTATTTTTAATTTCTTTAATCAAAACATCTTCTGTGAAAGGCATTTCACGTGCATCTTTGTCAACATACGAATGCAAATTATCCACTGAGCCATGAGAGTTAAACCAAATTAGCCATTTTTCTTCAAACATAAACGAAATTCTCCGATTTTCTTCAAACTTGAAAAAATGCACAACTTCATTTTGCTTACATAGTTCTTCAAAAGTTGCTTTTGCATCGGACTCTACAGTAAAGATTTTGATCTTTCCATTTTTTAAGTGATCATCAAATTGTACTTTTTCACTTTTATTTAATGAAAAATGGGAAAATAAACCCTGTTCGCCGTTTGTGCACCAGAAAACAAAGTTTTCAGAAAGACTTTCTTTCGTTATCTGTTCTTTCACATTTTTCTGAATAATAACTTGCTTAAAATCCCTTTGCAAATAAAATGTCGGATCATAAAACTGTTGTAAGATGAATGCCGACCCATTTTCCTCATCTTTTATATCAATCCAAAAGATTCTTTTATCTGAATAATTCAAACAAATTTTTTTAAATCCTTCATCGATAAACTGGTCATCAGCTATTTGTATTCTACTGTCACTGCCAATCTCTCCCAATTGATTTTTAATTTTTTCTGCGTTGTCGACTAATTTTAAGTATTTAATCAGTTTGTTAAAGTCTTCTTCTTTGTTACGTCCTCCGATTCCACTAATAATGTAGATTTCTTCAGGATCCCCAGCTAATTCTTTTGATAATAATTTATTAATTAATGTTTCTGTATTAACTTCTTCAAACAAGGTAGCATATGCACCATCTAATCTACTGGTCCCTGGTGGTTTACACCCCACGCCTACTTTATTACCAATAAGAATTTCCGTTACAATATCAATGATATCACGTTTATTTTGAAATTTGCTATCAGATAAGTAATCTACATAGCAATCCCAATTATCAATTCCCGTTAATGCAGCTACACTTAATTTTCTTTCTTGTTCTTGAAAAAGAATGAATTCTTTTTCTAGGGGATTATTTTCTGGCACAAAATCCTTGAAATTTATATCCTCACTTTGTTGAATATAGAATTTCTTAAAATTCCAATGGCCTTTCCAGAGATTCTTTAGATTATAGCTGAATTCCTCGCCTAATTTTTCCTCAATAATTAGAATTATCTTTTTGTTGGGACTAACATTAATTATATCAAAAAATGTGTCATAAAATTCTTTTACGATCGGTTGTTTAATATGAATAATTAATAAATTGTTACTTTCAGATTTAAATGCATTCACTACGCGATCATTGTTAAGATCCTCTGTTTCTATGAAAATCTGACCATATTGTTTCCCATAATCTTTACTCACTAAGTATTGTAATACTTTTAATGCTGTCAACCGAGTCACTGTAGTACAAATGCATAGTACTTTACTTTTGCAATTAAAAAAATTGTTTAAACCTGCTTTTAAATTTCCCAATCTATTGAATGAACCGTATTGCAAAATTTCATCCTCATATCGTAAAGTTAGTACACAAGTATAAACCGTGTCCTGCAGTTCTTGAACAAACTGCCTGATTTGGCCACCATGTAACCACATTTCTTCATTTGAACCTTTGTTATAAATTCCGAGTGTCTTTTCTATTCGGTCTCTAAATTTCTGATGTAACTTACAAATTACTTCTCCCAGACGTGGACCTTCTAAAAAGCTTTCTTTTAACGGACAAATTTCAGTTATTAACTCTGTTACACCAGGCTGCTTTACAAAAAGCACGAGACACTTCAAAAAGTCTTTTATGTCGTCATCCTTAACAGTCGGCCATTCAGCTGGTAATGTCTCATTAAAGGTTTGAATTTTACCAAAATGTTTATCAACTTTCAGCTTTACTCCTCTTAAAATGTTTTCTAGTTCACAATCACTGGCATTTTGTTTTGATTTATCAAATTTCCTTATTGCATCAAATATTGCTTTTCGAAGTTCTAGTTTCAGTCCATGTTCACTATTACTTATGAATTCCTCACAGAACTTGGCATCAGAATACGACTCACTTGTCGTATTTTGCATGTTAGATGATTTACATTTGACTTCATCTGATATTTCGATAACTTCTCTCTGAAATGCAACTCCATAATGAGACATAGGAGATTCCTTTTTACCCAAAATAATCTTCTCCCTCTCTTTTTCATCAGTAATATATTTTGCAAGTTTTTCACCTATTCTAGACACTTCAAAACTGTCTGTTGGTAAATAGTGACCGAAATGTCGAACTATTTCCCATTCTGCTTTTCTCAAATCATTTTTTAAATCATCATCGCTGGTATTCCTTCTTGATTTCGCTCTAACAGCTTCAAGTATGGCATCTAAAAGTTCTTTTTTTGTTCCCTGTTCGTTATTGTCTATAAAATCCTTTCTGAAACGGGCAAGACAGGCTATTTTTATGATCTGCTTTTGAAATACAACTTCATAATTCTTTATAAAAGTTTCGTGAACTCCGAAAATGTTATTTTCTCTGTAGCTTTTCGAAGTGATGTAATTTACTACTTCTATAGCTATTTGGCGTAATTCAGAGGGATTTTCAACATTCCATTTAGTTGGAAAACTTTTTCCGCTGTTTTTATTTTGACCAAAATTTGGAACTACTTTCCACTGTGCTTTTCTCAGTTCTTCTTTTAGATCATGATCACTCGTATTGATTTCTGATTTCTCTCTAATAGCTTCAAGTATTGCATCTAAAAGTTCTTTTTCTGCTCCGATTTTCTTATTGTCCAAAAATTCATTTCTAAATTTAGCGACACAATATGGTTGATATCCCATTTTAAATTTTTCAGGTGACTTGCTTTCAGTTGTGTTTGATTTTTCGATGACCTCTTTTCCTAATGCAACATGATATTGTTTTAATGGAGCTTTATCAGTTTCCATAATGTAGTTTTTACATTTGTCTGTCTTCTTATTTTCTTCTTGAAATACTGCATGCATAAATTCTTTTGCAATTCTGTGTAAATCTGAACAATTTTCAAAGAAACTTCGAAGGTAATCTAAGTCACTGACAAGCTGATAGCAAGGAGTAAATTCCCGCATTACTATTGCTGACTTCTTAAATGTAAAAAGATTCTTGATATCATCGGGTGCTTCTTCACACTTAAATCCTTTTGTTTCCAGCTCGGCCTTATCAATATCTGCATTTGTAAATATAACAACATAATTTATTTTACCATTCTTCAATTCTTTAAATTTAGTTGTTTTTAATTCCTCTCTAATACTAAGGTAAGAATTAAAGTACTGTCGTAAATTAAAATCTCTACCCCAGTGACCACAGGAGCCTGCTAAAATCTTTGAATTTATTTTTTCAGAATCCTTCTGCTTGTGCTTAATTTGTACAAATATAAGACTCGTTCTATTATCTTTACATTCATACCTAAAAACAATATCATCAAGTTTTTTATCATCTCCTATCCCAACTTCCCTACCAATTGCAAAATTAGTAAATTGCGAATTAACATTTTTTGAAAGTTTGTATCCTCTTTCTGCGAGTAACACAAGTGATAATTTTTCATATTTTTTCCCTTCTTCAAGACTTTTATCTCTGTCAGCGTTTCTTCCAGAAGTACTCGTGCCTGCAGAGGCAGAAGACATTTTACTTTGCTGTTGCTAAGCAACTCTTAGAAATAGTCATATAGAGAGTAGGTAACCTACTTAAATAGTCAAAAATTATCTTGATATATAAAGATGTTATTTTTACTATCTTCTAGTTCTATGTATGTATGTTCAGAAAATTTGGTTCCATATTACTTTCTGATTGGCTGCATCGTTTAACTTGAGTCTTTATTGATTTCACATAAGATGTGTTAGTCATCCCAAATCTTCTCATTGGTAATCGTTTCTGTAATAAAAAAGTTACATAATTACTATTTAAGTTTTCAAGAATAAACACATAGTACAGGACATATAAAAAATAATATACTTAATAACGAAACCTTCAATGTATAAGTTTCTAGTGACAGTGTCTAATATTTCTCTCAAATACACACTAGCGAATTTTCTCAAAATGTCACAATCTAGTAATAAAATACAGTTTCTCTATGCACAACTTCGAATAATTTTTTATTAATATCCTTAAAATATGCTTAGCTGAAGTTTATTACTAAAAGTAAAACCAATACAGTCTGCTTAAGCTCATACCATTACGATGTTGAATATTTTGAAATTAATGATTTTCATTATTCAAAATGATAACGTGAAAATTGATACTATCTTACAATAAAAAGGAAATAGCCCAGTTAAACTCATAGCATTGAGCTCACAGGCTATTCACACTAATTGTATATTGCACTCTTATTTCAAAGAATAATGCCCCTCGAAAAATAAATGAAGGGATTAGACCTCATTTCCCCTCTTTAAACTTAACTAAATAACCTCTAAATCTAATCAGGGAAGCTCCTTATCATAATAAACTGGTATACCAAATTTGAAGCAAATCAGATAATTCTGCATGAAAAAACCATTTCGCTAAATTAAGGGGGTTATTAGCTCTCCCATTTCTCCCTTTATGCTGAACCAATGAACCTTCAAATCTAACCAGAAAAGCTCCTTATCAGAATGAACCTAGAAAGAAAAATTAAACTAAATTAGATAATTCTGCATGAAAACACACTTATCTAAATTAAGGGGAGGGGGCACTTGCCCACTTTTATACTTAACAAAAGAACCTCCAAATCAAATGAAGGAAGGAAGTCATATCAGAATAAACTGGTATATCAAATTTGAAGCAAATCGAATAATTCTGTATGAAAAACACATTTATCTAAATTAATAGGAGACTAGCCCCATCCCTCCTTTATACTTAACCAATAAACCTCCAAATCTAATCAAGGCAGTTTCTTAACATAATAAACCGGTATACGAAATTTGGAGCAAATCGAATAACTCTGCATGAAAAACCCATTTATCTAAATTAAGGGGGTCTAGCCCCCTTTCCTCCTTTTATACTTAACTATTGAATCCCCAAATCTAATCAGGGAAGCTCCTTAACATAATAAACCGGTATACCATATTTGGAGAAAATCGAATAATTCTGCATTAAAAACCCATTTATCTAAATTAAAAAGGGGGGTGCCCCCTTTCTTCCCTTTATTCTTAACTAATGAACCTCCAAATCTAAATCAAGGCATCTCCTTAACATAACAAACCGGTATACCTAATTTGGAGCAAATCGAATAACCCTACATGAAAAATGCATTTATCTTACTTAAGGGGGGTAGCCCCCTCCCCCCCCCCCTTTATGCATAATAATGATCTCCCAAATCTAATCAGGGAAGCTGTTTAACATAATTAACCGGTATACCAAATTTGGAGCAAATCGCATATTTCTGCATGAAAAAGCCATTTATCTAAATTAAGGGGGGGACTAGCCCCCCTTTATCCTTAACCAATGAACTCAAAAAACTAATCAGGGAAGCGCCTTATCAGAATGAACCTAGAAAAAAATTTGAAGCAAATCGGATATTTCTATCAAGAGTTAACGTGTTACGTACGTACGTACATACAGAACCGGCGGGCACATAAGCTCTCAGGCTTTGATACCCTGTGAGCTAATAATTTGTAGTGTTTTATGATAAAATGTGTTTGAGGAAACATATGTCAAGAGGTTTTGATTATAAAAAACTACCGCAGATGAGCAATTTCATACTTTCTTATACATCTTTATGAAAAAAAAAAGTTTCATATTCATCCGAACCCAATTAAATTAATGAATGAGAGTATAGGAATTAGCAATCTTACCTTTTGCAGCATGATTAATTTTAATTGCTACTATTTACTTTCAGAAAAAAAACTGCAGTTACATAAATTTTCCTTTCAGTAAATGCAGAAAATGAATTTTGCACTGAGATGACTGAGAAAATAATCGGTCAAGTGCGAGTAATACTCGCGTACAGAGGGTTCCATACAATATAATACCGGGTGAGCCAAAAGTTCGTTAAAACTTTAAAAACTCATAAAAATGGAAAGAGATTATGGTAAAGGAGTGCGGTTTGCAAGAATGGATAACAGGATAACAATACGCTCCATTCATTTGTTCTTCCAATAACAAATGCTCAACATGACCTCCAGAACATTCTACGACACAACTGTTGTAATGTTCATTGTGTTTCGGGTCGTCAGCGCCCTCTACATGTGATTTTTTAACCTTTTTTTTCTGCTAAAAAAAATCAGACTACCTTGTGAGCCCTTTCTTGCAAATCCTTTATCATAATTTCTTCCTTTTTATGAGTTTTTTAAGTTGTAACAAACTATTACTCACTCGGTATATTAATTATTAACCGTATTATTAAAAAAATCGTTGCTACAAGAATAATAAGACTTTGTAAAAAAACAGCACAACGCACAGAGGAGTATTTTATGAAAAATGTGGACAAAATTATTTTGTGAGCTATATCAAGTTTAAATGTTGTAAAAAGCTATTTAGAGTTATTATGTATAGATATATATTAAACGTATATGTTTTTTTACGAATTTACAAAATATTTTTGCTTTTTAAAAAGTAAACTATTATTTAAAACAGTTTAGAATAAACATTTATGGTATTTAGTGAAGTATTCTTTTTGTTTTACATATTTATAAAAAGTTCTTTCTGTAACTTAGTCAAATTCATCTTCATCTGTTCCATCTTCATCCCCATCTTCTTCTTCTTTTGGATGTTGTCCGTATGGTGTTTCTGGTTGTCTCGCTAGAAAATGCTTTCTTTTTTTCTTAGGCTTTGGTCTTGAACTACTTATAAAAGGATCAGAATTTAGTAAACGTCTGTTCAAAACATTTTATTACATTTCTCTCGAGAAATTTTCGGGAAAACCTTTGCCTATATTTGCGGAAATGTTTGTTTCTAGCTTCAGCAGCCTCCTCCGAAAGTGGATTAATAACATAATTCGACATAAAGCTTAGCAGTTTCTTCGGTGTAATTTTCAAATTTCTTAACATCAATTCTATGTCCACTGGTCAGTGCCTCTAAATGTACAGGAACAAGAGAACTCTGAAATATATTTGCATCACTATCAGAAGTATTCTGAAATATCTGTTTAAATTGCGATTGTTGGAAGCCATCGCAACCCCATTTAGATATTTATTCTAAATTGTGGTTTTCTTCTTCTGTATTATTTTGAATCACTTCTTCTAAATATTTACTCAGTCTTAAAGAGGTGTGACCAAGAAGATCCTGTAGGTTAACTTCAGCGCTTGTTTTTGTCATATTCATTGCTCCTCACTTATATAGCAATAGTAGTGTGAATATGCCGGTTCGTTGTCATGCGGCACATTCACACAACTAGCAATCTTTCTTCGCTTTCTTAATCAGAGAATAACAAGTAAATATTATTATTTGCACTATGAGTAATTTCCCATTGTTTTCTCGTTAGATCAGCTTCTACAAAAATTGATAAGGCTTGTGATGGTGCATGCTTCTTAAAGATGGTTTTTGTTTTTGCTGAAGTTGTAATTTTTCTGTATTTGTATCTCTTGTTGACTTACGAGTTATATGTTTTATGAGTGTCGGGGAATCAATATTACCAGCAGCTCGTTCATTTGTACTAGCTGCATATGTTAATTGATCAAGAGGTATTTGCTCCCTTAAATCTCTTGTTTTTTATCAATTGCTTCTGTCACACAATTCGGCGAAATCTTTTGTTGGTCGACCTTTTTCAATTCCTACAATTAGTTTACACTCTCCTTATATTTATTTATTTATATATTTTGTTCAAATTTTTAATCGTTAGTAAAATACTTATTATTCATCCTATCAAGTTGAAATTTTTTTTAAACTTTAATTTATTTTTTTTTAAACTTGTACTGGATGACAATTGATGTTAATACAGATTTTTCAAATATTAATTCATTAATTAAATAATTAATTAATTTTAGTTTTATAGGGGAGACAAAATGGCAGCCATTGGTTATTGAATAACATTTAATGCATCTTCATATATCTAAGGGGGTTAACATAGGAGAGACCCTGTTCTGTCGCCAAATACCGCCAAGTTTGTCGCCAACTTGGCGATATCTCTAACCCAAATTCCCATAAACTTCCATTGTAAACCTACTTGCTTATAGAAAATCAACAAATTGAGATATTTTAATGCAACAAAAACTAATATTAGCTTAAGGGATTATATTAATATTTTCTTTGATGACCTAAGTACGAATTGACTTTAAAAACAAAATTTTTATATTACTTGTTTTCATATAGTACAGCTAGTTTCTTTTACAGCTAATTTTATGGAACTGTTAAGCCAATGTTCCTTTATCTTAAGAAAGCGACTTTTTGTCCTATTGGCAGCTTCCCATTTTCTTTAAAATCCGATTTGAAGCGGCTTCACGAACGTTTTAATGATTCTTGTTTATCTACTGGACATTTCATCATTTTTATAACTTCACTTTCCGTGAAACATAATTTTTCATTGATTTTCTTCATTTTTATTAACTTCGCTTCCCGTGAAACATAATTTTTCATCGATTTTCTTATTAGAACAATCTTGCATAATGTCAACAGCAACTTTCTTGAAAGATCTTTTGCTGTCACTGAAGTTTATAAAAGAAAAATGAAGATTTTTCGTTTTCAAAATATCGTCATCTTCTGATACCATGCTTTTTATAAAATGGTAAAAAAAAATTGGGGCAAGATTTTATTTTATCAATATAACAAGGAGTATGTATATTTTATATTCCAACAAAAAGTTTTGCCGGGCAAAGGGCGGAACGTATTTATAAATCATTAATAACTTTAAAGAACTAGTAAAAATTACACTTATTTTTAAAGATAAAACAATGTGGCTATATTCATAATTATATTATTTTATAACTAAAGCTAAATACAGTAATTTAAGCTATATACCCTCCCACTTCTTTGTCCAAAAAGGGTTTTATTCAGATCGCCACTGTATGCGACAATAAATGCAATTAAATAATGTGCTTTTCACCACAGCACTGAGAAAAGAGAAATCTGCGATACACGACAGCTGTGTTCAGATTGATAACGCGACGCGGAGTGTTACCGAACATTCCTAAGATATTGTTTACATGAAGCGCTGACTAGGGAGCTACCCCGGCGCAGAATCGGCGCAACGCTGCGACGCACGTCGCAGACTCTTGAGAAGTTCTGCAGACTATTTTTCAACTGCAAAAATTTAGAAAAAAAAAGTTTGTTAGAAATTATTTGCCAAGTGCCAAAATAATACGATCCACGCCACATGCGATTGACGAAGCTCCGATTCCCTTTAAAATATAAATAATTCACAGAGAAAACTCAAGACACGCGATCGTGAAACGCCCATTATTAAATGAGTCAATCCTCGTAGGAGTGATTTCTTTAGAAATAAAAAAAAAATCGGTCATTAGTCCGAAAATTCGGACGTAAATATCACGAATTTCGACAAATGTTCGCCGAAAAAACAATTTCGTCAATCGTTTGCAGTTAAAATAGCCAATTTCGTCAAAGGATCGCGAAAAAAACGTGAATTTCGTCAGAAGATCGCGAAGAAAAACGAAATTTTGTCATAAGATCAAGACGGAAACGTGAATTTCGTCAAAAGGCTGCGGAAAAATAGCAACTTTCGCCAAATGATTGCGGAAAAAACACGAACTTCATCAAAGGATTGCAGAAAAACGCAAATTTCATCAAAGGATCGCGGAAAAAACACAAATTTCGACAAAGGATCACGGAAAGAACGCGGATTTTATCGAAGGATCGCTAATAATTGAGATTTTCGTCAAAAGAACGTGGAAAATAGGTGAATTTCGTCAAAAGATGGCGAAAATTTCGTCACAAGATCGAAAAAAAAGCCATTTTCGTGGAAGGGCTGCGAAAAAAATAGCAACTTTCCACAAAGGATGGCGGGAAAACGCGAGTTTCGTCAAATGATCGGGAAAAACGTGAATTTCGTCAAAAGATCGCGGAAGAAGCGCGAATATCTTCGAAAAATCGCGAAAAAAGCGCAAATTTCGAGCAAAGATCGCTAAAAAACGCGGATTTCGCTAAAAGATCGCGAAAAAACACGCATATCGTCAAAAGATCGCGGAGAAAACGCGAATTTCGTCCAAAGATCGCGAAAAGAATGCGAACATCGTCGATAGATCGCGAACATCGTCGAAATATCGCGAAAAAAGGCAGACATCGTCGAAAGGTTGCGAAAAAAAAACGCGAACATCGTCGAAAGGTCGCGAAAAAAACGCGAACATCGTCGAAAAAACGCGCATTTCGTCAAAGGATCGAAGAAAAAAGGTGAATTCCGTCAAAGAATCGTGGAAAATTTTACAGCAACATTGATGTTTTAACGAGATTTTTTTACAGCTGAGTGGCAGGTTAAATATTAATTGGCCATGTTTTGAGTGAGAGCATGTTAAATTCTGAATTGCACAACTAGCTAAGATTGCTAAATAAAACATTGCATTAGAATTACTTATAGTATTTGCATAAATTATTCAAATTTGATTTTCCAAGAATTTCAATCTGCTCCAATAACAGCTTTTATTACTAAAAAATTAGATTTTTGCTGCTACAAAAATGGATTTTACTGCTACAAAATTAGATTTTTGCTGCTTCAAAGTGGCTTTAGTGCACTTTCATCCCTGTATTATCACATCTATATATAATTTTTGATATTTTCATTGTATCAATCTTTTCAAAAATTTTAGAAATTTGTGTTTATATGTTATTTTTACTGTTATTCTGTTTTCTAACTTCACAGAAATTTTGACAAATTTTATTAAAGATTTTTCAGATAGTGGTGTTAAAAATTTTGAGGACAAATGTAAATTATTTAAAAAAGTATTTCCTTTTATGTTAATCACAAATATTGGGGGGGGGGGGGGGGGGGTGAGTGTATGAGGGATTGGAAAGAGGGCGTTTGTCCTTAAATTCTGCAGACTGTTTTTAAAGTTTCTACTCGGTGTTGCAGACTGCAAAAAAAAATTCTGCTGCTGGGGTGAGCTATACAAACATATAAAAAATTGCGGTTTTTAACGAAGTTCATTTTTTCACTTTTATCCAGCCTTTTTTTTTTTTAAATACTCCTCTGTGCAACGTAGGGTTGGGTATAGCTCTATATAGTGATGGGCGATTCTGGAAAATTCAGGAATCGATTAAAATCGACATCGTATAAAATTGAATCGATCACAATAAGAATCGATTCCCAAATTCTAGAATCGATATTTCGATAGTCACAGATTCGCACAGATAAGCTCAAAAATATTAATTTCAAAACTTAGCGAATCAGCAGAGCCATAGCGACCACCTCCCATACCTCACATTTAGAGGGTAGACAAAGTCAGGGGCCCAGTCGTAAGCTATTACAGACCTTTGAGTCAAATAATAAAGTTTTTAACTTTTAAATTATTAGTTTTAAGATGTAATTTTACTAATATTGTAATTTAGATTTTATTTAAATTTATTTTTTAAGAAAGGTCTCGGTTAAATACAAGTTGGAAATTGCGCGTCAAACGTGGCAAATGTGGTGCGCTCGTACTATAACAGTGCACTTCATAAGTGCATATCAATTTCATTCTGTTCGAAAGTCTGTAACATCCTTAAAATGCACTTGAAATAATTTTTTCCATTCGCCGTAATGTAACGGAAAACTTTTGACTGTCCCTGTAATTAAATCATTGTGATTTTCTTCCAGCCTGAATTAAAATTTAAATTTTCAGGGACATAATTCACGTCGCCATAAGAACCGATTTAGTATTCTTACAATTTGAGTTTAATAATGTAACTAGCAAAGTTTATTAAAGTTCTTTTATTAAAAAAAAAAAAAAAAAAAAATCGTCGCTGCAAGACGTGAAAATTTAGTTTTCTCAGAAGAAATAAAAATCAATTAATTTTACTGTCTTAGAAGGATAGTGGACGCACATGTATATTGCTTGGAAATCTTTAACATTATAGCTAGTAACTAGCGGGTTCCGCCTAATATGAAATCTCGAAGCGAACGGACCGCGAACCGGGTTCCCGCTGCCTACAGCATCGTATAAGTGTACCTCCCCCCACTTTGTCCACCGGGTCGGAAAAACGCGCTCACCCCTCCCCCCCCCCCCCCCCCACCACCACCAATTTTTGACATTCATCATTTAAAATTTTTTTATTATGTGTTATAAACTATCTTAAAATTTTAAACAAATCGCCCTGTTATATTTTCTAATTTTGTTCTGCCCCTCCCCTGTATCCCCCCCGGAAATGTGACGCGCCATTCTTTTTTATAACTTTTTATCATGTATTATAAACAATCTTAAAGCTTAAAACAGATCGCATTGTTAGATTTCCTAATTTTAACAAAATCCCGTTATGTTGGTTCCAGATTCCACCACCAGGGTGCGCACTCTATTCCTAACAAAACTGTGAACGAAACTCCGTTAAACAACCTATCAGTAGATATATTACTCAAGAGTGTGGCAATCTTGATCAAAAATTTAAGCTATTTGCCGAAATTACTATTCGGAAATAGTGGTAACTAAACTTTTGACTTTTTTATATTTAATAAGTAGCATTTATCTCAGGACTCCGTCAAAAAACCCCACCTAAAACGGTAAGGAACGCTAAGGTTTAAAAAAAATTCTAGCGGCCTTCCCCCCCCACCTCCTCCCGAAATTTTCGCACCATTCTTATTTAAACTTTTTCTTATGTGTTATAAACTATCTTTAAAGTTTCGAACAGATCGCCTTGTTAGATTTTCTACTTTAAATGAAATCGCGGTCTGTTAGTTCTATATTCCACCACCAGGGAGCGCAGTCTATTCAAAACAAAAGTGTATCTAAACGAAACTCCTTTATACAACCTATCCGAAGATACATTCGTCTAGGGGGTGGTAGTCTTAAGCAAGAATTCAAGATATTTGTGAAATTACTATTCGAAAATAGTGGTATAAACACTTATAAAATTTTTGATATTGAAAAAGTAGTAATTATCTCAGCCCACCGTCAAAGAACCGCACGCTAAACGGTAGAAAACGTTACTGCTGCTATAAAAAATCACGTGACTGCCTTTTAAAAAAAAGCATTTAATAGAAATAAACCAATTAGTGAAATAATAATTAATATCTCAGCTTGTAATTAAGATAATATTTTTTCGAATTTCTGAAAGGAGAAATTTTTTTTTTGCATCGCCCTGTCCAAGTTTCGAATTTTTACGCCCCTTACATTCTAAGATGTGGTCCCCTTTTAAAACAGTACAAAATTCTCGGGAATCACTTTGTTTAAATTGTTAAATATATTATTTGAAAAAAAAAGGTTTTAAAGCATTTTAGCACGTATTTTCATACCTACACCCTTGAAAAAAATTAATAACATACAGGGGATCCTTTAGTTTCGGAAAGCTCCGAAATTTCATAAAATTCAAAGTATCATAAATCAGTAAGTTTGGTTGTAAACGACTGAATTTTTTATAATGCAACTTACATAAACACTTTGACAAACTTACGGGTGAAAATACGGCTTAACTAACGAGAACCTTGAGTCACGTGGCTTTAAACCAAGAATGATAAGTTTAAAATGGAAAAGAGACGAAATTTGTTATTACCATTCATAAATAGTGCTCGCCAAGAGCTGCAGATATAATATCAGTGTTTAGTTGGTAAACAAATGATTCGGGAAGAATGTCAAAAAAGGTCCCATTGAAATTGGACCATAATTAAGAAAATTCGGATCCGGGGGGGGGGGGGTATAGGTGACGAACTGAAAAGGTACAGCTTAATAAACTAGTAACCCAAATAACTTGGCTCCTAAACTAAAAATATTACAATTTAACCTAGAAAGAAAAAGGCTCTTATGCGAAATTTGACAGCAGTTCTGCCTTTAAAACAGTAAATCCGAAAGAATAAATATATATTCCTTTGAAATTA
The DNA here is from genome assembly GCA_963932465.1 of Maratus speciosus. Taxonomy (NCBI): domain Eukaryota; kingdom Metazoa; phylum Arthropoda; class Arachnida; order Araneae; family Salticidae; genus Maratus; species Maratus speciosus. The sequence continues at coordinate 5,956,700 of OZ010799.1, read as the reverse complement.
CTGTCAAAAATATCAATACAAAAGTTGGAGCACGATTGACCCTTACCAAAAAGAAGGAAGGCTAGAGACAGAAAATAAAACATCACATTAAAAGCTTTACAACGATATGTTATACGATATGGTTTGGAAGAAACAAAAAATATCCCCCCCCCCCGAGGGAGCAGGTAAGCCCCAAACGGTCGGAGGGGCGACCTCAAAAGTATCTTTGGTCAAGGTTTCAAAATGTGGCTTTATAATAAAATAGAACAAGAATTGGACATTTTAAAAATTGCATGCAAATTTTGAACGGCCCTGTAAATTAAGATTAGCGAGGAAAAGGGGAGAGGGGGGTGGAGAGATTAGAAGGGACGAACTTGAAAAATACAATATAATAAACTAGTAACCTGAATAACTAGACTTCTAAACAAAAGTATAACGATTTAACCTAGTGTTGAATTCAGGGGGTAGCCCGGGAGGACATCCCTCCCGGGACATTGAAATGTCCCTCCCGTAAGTTTTGAGATTTTTATGCTTTTTAATGGACAAATGTGCACCCCCCCCCCATTACGGAACTCTGAAATACCCCCCCCCCCCAATCCCGACCGGAGTCGCATAAATCCCTCCCTGAGAAAAATACCTGCATTCAACACTGGATTTAACCTAGAAAGTAAAAAAAGGCTCTTATACAAAATTTTACAGCAATTCTGGCACTAAAACAGCAAAATTGGAAGAATTGATTCAACCCGAATCGTGGATCGACCGCGATGCGATTTGAATTGAAGTAAATCAAAGCAAAACGATTCGACATTGCATCTAAAGAATTGAAAGTAAATCAAAATATAACGATTCGACATTGCATCTAAAGAATTGAAGTAAATCAAAAAAGTAACGATTCTGAAGATCGCATCTGAAGATCGACATCGGCATCGAATCTGAACTGAATCGATTCACCGTTTCTGATCCAAGGGCAGAATCGATGCGTTCATCTTTTCTTGCTTTCTTTTGTCTTTAGAAAAATAAAGTGTTGTTTTCGTGAAAATTTTCGACTTCCGGTTTCTAAGGATTTATAGTGTTAGAACTTCTTGTTTGGAATACGATTTGACTATTTTTATAAATTTTTTGTCTGTCAGTCTGTCTATTTGTTTGTCTCTGACAAAAAAATTGTGAGCGGTCTATTTCAAGAACTAATGCATGGAATCTGTTGAAACTTTAGATTCAGTTAGACCTTCATATAAATTGGTGCTGATTACTTTTTGGTGAAAATCGCTCAACAGGTGGCGCTGCTATGCTGCATTTTTCATGATTTCCGCAAGATTGCTATCGCAAGAACTAATGCACGAATATTCACCAAACTTCAGATTCAGTTTGACGTTGACATAAGTTGTTGAGGATTAGGTTTTGATGTAAATCTATCGGCAGGTGGCACTGCTATGCTGCATTTTTCCCGAGTTTCGCAATAGCTCTATCTCAAGAACTAATACACGGATTTTCATAAAACCACATTCAGTTAGACGTTGGCATAAATTGCTGCTTATTAGGTTTCGGTATAAATCGCCCAACAGGGGGCGTTGCTATGCTGATTTTATCAGCAGAGTTGAATTCAGACATTTTTCTCCGGGAGGGACAGTTCAGAGGGGGGGGGGGGGGGATTGGACTTTTGTACATTTTAATGTACAAAAAGCATAAAATCTCAAACTTTCTGGGGGGCATTTGAATGTTGCGGAGGGGGGGGGGAGGAATGCTACCCTCCCGGGCCATCCCCCTGAATTCAACACGTTTTTCAGGATTTAAATAATTTTAGGAAAAATATCTCAAGAACTAATGAACGAAATTTCATCAATTTTTAATGTACAAAAACGTATTGAACTCAGGGGGTGACATTCTCCTCCCCCCGAAACACTCAAATGGCCCCCAGAAAGTTTGAGATTTTATGCTTTGTTGCGGGGGGAGGAATGTAATCCACCCGGGCCAACCCCTGAATTCAACATGTTTTTCAGGATTTAAACAATTTTAGGGATAATATCTCAAGAACTAATGAACGAAATTTCCTCAAACTTAATATTCTGTTAGACAATGCCATAAGTTATCCATGATTAGGTTTTTGTGTAAATGATATAACAAATTGTGCTGCCATGCTGCTTTTATCAACAGTGTTGAATTCAGACATTTTTCTCCGGGGGGGAGGGGATTTCTATGGTTCTGGCGAGGAACATTCTAGAGTTACGAGGGGGGAAGGATTGGACTTTCGTCTATTAAGCATAAAATCTCAAATCTCCCTAGGGGACATTTCAATGTTCCGGAGGGGGGGGGGGATCCACCCGTACCAGCCCCTGAATTCAACACTGTTTTTCAGGGTTTACACAATGTTTGCGATAACATCTCAAGAAGTAATGAACGGAATTTCATCAAACTTAATATTCTGTTAGTCATTGACGTAAGTTGTTTTTTCTGAGTCTTTCGTGTTAATCATGTAATAGTCTGCATTGCTATACTACTTTTTTCATGATATTCATGATAGCCATATCTCAAAACTAATGCACGGAATTTAATCAAACTTCATATTCTGTTACACTGTCGTATAAATAGATCCTTATTAGGCTTGGGTGTATACTACCCAGCAGGTGTCGCTTTTATGCCCTTTGAACTGGGATTTTCCGTTGCGGACATCTAAGAGGGTGTGGGCCGAAATTCAATGATTTGTTAGGAAAATGGGATTCTTATATATATATTTTTTTAAATACACATATTTCAACGAACCTATACTTTTGGATCCTCATGATGGGTATAGGTTATTTAAATTTGACACTGTGATAGCGAATTTTGAAGTTTTAACATTTATGAGACAGAAGAAAGTTTTGGGATTGGACATGTAACTACTTGACCTTAAATTTTTGAAGGAAAATGAAAATGATATAACCTTTAGAGACATCGATTAAAAAATTTATAGTATCGATTAAATCGAGTTGGCCATAGTATCGATTAAATCGATTAAAAAATTCGAAATCGCCCATCACTAGCTCTATATACTAGAAAAGTATAAATAGTAAGGGGATTCTGATAATGCCATCAAAAGTTTGGAGAGATATGGAGCCTAAATAGTTTCAAATACTACTGCTATTCTGTATAACTCTTTTTAGCGTTCCGTTCATCTGACGAAACTCTATTTGTCTCACTCCATTGTCTGTCTGTCTGTCACAAAGCCCGTTTTTAGGAACCATACATGTTGGAAATTTGAAATTTTGTACACTTATAAGCTGAACACCTCACATCAAACGACAAATCATAAAATTTTGAAAAAGTCTTACATTTAGCCCTTTGGACTCCCACATGTGTACTTTAAACAATAATGTCTAAGTGAGCGCCTAATTAGGATGGTGGCATAAAATTTTGAATACTTATAGCTGAATACCTGAGACAACACGACAAATCATAAAATTTTGAAAAAGTATTATATTTAACCATTTGGGCTCTAACATGTGTATTTTAACAATTTTTTTCTAACAGAGACCCTAATTAAGTTTGGGACATGAAATTTTGAATTCTTATAGTCAAATACATGAGCCCGCACAACAAATCATAACATTTTGAAAAAGTTTTATATTTAACCCTTTGTGCTCCAACTTGTGTACTTTCAGCAATCCTTTCTAACAGAATTCCTAATTAAATTGGAGACATGAAATTTTGTATTCTTATAGCTGAACACATTAGATCACACGTCAAATAATAAATTTCGAAATAGTTTTATATTTAACCCTTTGGATTCCAGCTTGTGTATTTTCAGCAATCATTTATAACAGAATTCCTAATTAAATTGGAGACATGAAATTTTGTATTCTTATGGTTAAACACCTGAGCCCACACAACAAATCATAAAATTTTGAAAGTTTTATACTTAACCCTTTGGGCTCCAACTTGTGTGTTTTCAGCAATTCTTTATAACAGAATTCCTAATTAAATTAGAGACATCAAATTTTGTATTCTTATAGCTGAACACATTACATCACACGACAAACAATAAAATATCAATAAAGTTTTATATTTAACCCCTTGGACTCCAGCTTGTGTATTCGAAGTAATTATTTTTAACAGAGCTCCCAATTGAACTGGAGACTTGAAATTTCGTATATTTATAGCCGAATACCTCAGATCACATGAAAAATAATAAATTAAAAAAAAAATTATATTTAACCCTTTGGACTCCAACTTGTGTATTTTGAGCAATTCTATCTCTGCACTTAACTACCTTTAACTTTTCCAACAAAACTTAGTTTCAAAAAACAATACACAGTTTTATTTGTAAGTACAGCGCCAATTATCCGAACAAATCGGGACTGACCCTAGTTCGGATAAGCAAAAGTTTGGATAAATGGACAAGCAATTTAAGGGATGTTTCTGACCATACTAGAACCTTCACACGTTATTTAAGTTTAGGACTCGCAGTACCTGTTAGTGCTGGCATGTTTAAAAACTGTTTTTTTTTTTTTTGTTTTTTTTTTTTTGTCTTTTTAATTTACTTTTTTGTTGTTGACATTTTTATCATTAATTTTTTTCTCTTTTTGTCATTTTCTGAACTCCAGAGATTATAATTTAAGCTTGCTTCAAAGAAGATATTCTTTTCAATACGGCCATATCTCTAATTCTTCTTAAATACATTAGTTGAATAGGATCGCCGTTCGAGCCATTTCAACTGTGTATCAAATGTGCTAGTATGTTCACAAATGTAATTTTTGAGATTTATTACGTAACTCCGAATTTATGTAAGTCGAGGGATGCCTGTAGTCCAATTAATGAAGCAGGCCAAATCCCATCTGAATACTTAGTTTGTTGTAACTACAACATTAGAATTAACTGTCGTGATGCCTGTTTTCAGTTTGTAAGTTATTTATGTTATCTTTTATGATTTTACATCATATAGTATTGATGAAGGATGAATTTTCATGCAAAATGTCTACTTTATTGTTTTTAAAATGAATTATGTGTATTTATTAATTTAAGATGTCTGAAATTTAAATATACTTATCTTCTAAATAAATAGCTTTTAAATAAATTAATAATATTTTCATTAGATACCGTCAACCTACTTTGGGCCACTTTTTCCTGGTTTCCACTCACATTTCCATTATTAAAAAATATCATATGTGATTTTTCAACGTCGAAATGGAATTGTAAACAATTAACATGAAACAATGAAGCAAACTGTACGGTTTTGATGAGGAAATTTTTTTTTTTAACTATTTTTAAAATTTTGGAACAAAGTAGCCCCTGCTAGGGACTTCTTTGGTCCATTCACTTAGTTTCATATAAAATGAATACATTTCATGTGTAAATAAATACATTTTTATGGAAACCCCCTTGCAATAGCATTTTCTAATAAATTAACACTGCAAACTCGATAAACAAATGTTTTTTTTTTTTTTTTTTTTTTTTTTTTTTTAACATTTAAACACAATAAACCAATTGTTAATATTGAAGAAATGAGAAACAGTTTTTGTCATGTTATCCTCAGCAACTGGAACAAAAACAATTAATGTAACATTTTACTACAGTAGCATTTGAAAAAAAAGGTTACTTAAAACATGTTTTAAGAGATTTGGTTATATAAAAGGCATTTCTAAGTAATAGAGGCTATTTTCGGACCAAAACAGGCCTGGCACAAAGTAGCCCCGAAATACTAGTTTCTATGCTAGCTTTATGAAAACTTAAACATTTTCTGCCAAAATAAAAAGTTAAAGGAAATATTATGATCACACGTGGGTTACAGGCAGGGCTGCGGAGTCGGAGTCGGTGTGATTTTTCAGTGAAAAGAGTCGGAGTCGCTAAAAATATACCGACTCCGACCCCAACTCCAAACTTTCTGTTGAACAGTTTGAAATGAAATTTTAAAAAAAACCCAATTATGCTTAATTTTAAATTTAAGAACTGAATTATTATTTTATTTTTTAACTCTACTAGAGGCCTCTGCCCCCTACAAGCTACGCTCGCCAACCCCTGTACAGACATCGCAAACTCTAAAAGCATGCTAATTTGATCGCCTTTAAGGGGACAAGGGACCTTTAAAATCAATTTTTTATTTTTTGTAAATTTCACTTTATATATTATTCAAGGGTACATTATATGGCATACATTTACCACAAAAAAAATTAATTATTATTATTATTATTTTATTTTATTTTTAAAGGAATTTTTCGAAATATTTTAGAACTTTTCAAAATGCCCCATGCATTCTAAATGCGTTTTGATGCATTCAAAATACCACATGCAATTTTGAGGCTCAAAATTTCAAAAAATTTAGAAAATATTTTTTTTTTTACCTTTATATTCAAATATATCAAATTCGATGGACAGTTTTATTTATATATATATAAGTCAAATTTATATAAAAAATATTGGTGATTTTCATTGATATGCGGTTCGCAGAACTTGATTTTAAAAGGATTAAAAATTGATTTTAAAAATCAATTTTTTATTTTTTGTAAATTTCACTTTAACTATTATTCAAGGGTACATTATATGCTCTAAGGCATACATTTATCACAATAAAGAAAATAATTTAAAAAAAAAGGGAATTTTCCGTAATATTTTAGAATTTTTCAAAATGACCCATGCGAACTGAATATCAATGAAAATCCCCAATACTTTTTATACAAGTTTGGTTTATATACATAAATAAAACCCTGCATCGAATTTTGGTAATATAAAATGACTTAAGTAAACAGAGTCTTTGTCTTCCGGTATTTTTAAACAACGCTATAAAAAAGTTTTTTTAAATAAGACATTTTAAATGTATCGCTTTAAATCTGACGTAATTTTCACCAAAGTTTTCTTTCTCGTTTTAATAATCACGTGAAAATACTTTTGTAGTTAGAAAGGAAATATTATTTGCACTGTCCTAGATTTCTCAACAATAGTTTAAAAAGATTATCTCAAAATATCAAATAAATGTCTCGCGCAAATATATTTTTAAATTTAAACTGTTTGGCAATATTATGAATTGGCAATTTTAAATATGACGTAATTTCCTCTATGTGCACTTTTAACGCATATTAATGGATTTATTATTTTACAATTTTCTTTCTCTTTTAAAATTCACGTGTAAATATAGTTTTTATGACGTAATTATAAATATCTTCCTGCTTTTAATACGCAATCATTTAATTCTCATTTGAAAGTTTTATTCTGTGTATAATAGTCACGTGTAAATAATTTTTAATTTGAAGGAAATATTATTCATTGCACTGTTTTTAAATTTGGCAACAATATACTAATACCCTTTTCTAAAAGTTATAAAAAATGCCTCTGGAAATGCTGAAATATTGAATTTAAAATAGAAATAAACCTCAAAAAATGAGTCAAATTAAAAAAATAAATGCAGTCTGCACACCGGGCACTTTTAATGTATATAAAATTATTTAAAAATGATTAAATTACCATGTATAGTTTTTGCTCCTATAAAACTTTTTTAATGTGACGATTTTCACCAACTTTAACATTAAATATCTCTCAAAATAATTCTTCGATTTGAAAACTGTCTGCATCAGCGTATTTATCAAACATTTCTCTATAACACCACCAATTTTCATATTTTCGTATGCAACATTTTTCTCAATATTAACGAAGAAAGAGCTCTGGTCACAAAAAATTCAAAACCAGCAGCGGCGGTGACAACATTAGTTACTTTTTTTTTACAACAGAGACAAACATTAATAAAAATTTAGTTGTTTTTCAGTTTATTGACATATTAATGAGTAAATATAAGGCAAAAAGACGGATGTGATATTTCCCCTACATCAGTCATTAAATTGATTCATTTACTTACTTCTTCAGCTGATAGACGACACTATTGTACAATAATTAAATTAAAGTGAGTTTTGAAAGTTTTTTGTTTTGTTTTGTTTTTAACACTTTCCAACAAAGTTGAAAAATGCTTATGACTTCGGTTTGTCTGGCCGTTTGTCCACGATCTAGCTCTCGTAAATATGCTCGGATCGTTCTGAAATTTTTGGATGTTAGTGACCTCTACCATAGCACGTTTCCTATTTCAAATGAAGTTTGTAGCATGTTTAGTTCATTTACAGGGACAGTCAAATTTTTCTGATACATTACGGCCAACGGGAAAAAATCGTTTTAAATGATTTTTAATGGTGTTACACCCTTTCAAACATAGTAAAATTGATATTCGTTTATGAAGTCCACTAAAACATGCATTCTGTTGAATATGCAGTGCAAAGAATAGTTATTGTTCATTTACAGGGCCACACAAAAGAATTCCGTTCATAATGGTATAGGGGGAATTGTTTGCAGCGTATTTGAAAAGATTTCAGATACTATTGTATCCGAATTACTGTATATTAATCATGATTGTTCGAAATGCATTTTTCATTATTATATGCACTTTTTTCACTATATTTATGCATGCTATAAAATGCATATAAATGTTATAGTTTGTATACAGGGCTACAGAAATGAATTCTTAAAGGTTACTGAGTATGAGCATAAATTGCTTAAAGGTGGGTTTAAGGAGTTATGCATTTTTACGCTGAACTGAATTCAGTTTACTAAGAAATATTTGTAGAATATAGATAAAATGATATACAGGGCCACGCAAAGAGTTTGATACATGGCCGTCTATGGGTGATAATTTCTGGAAATGTAATTTCAGTAGTTTTAAGAGTGTTTTAGTTTTAATTAAATTTTAGCTAAATAGTGCCATGTAATAAAGGTACTAGGTAAATTACAGGGCTGTACAAAAGTATTAAAGTATGTTTCCATCTATTAGTATAAAATGCTGAAAGATGAATTTCAACCTGTTATGCATTTTCTTGCTAAACTAAAATTTCCCGTTGTATAGTATATATATCAACCTACAGATCAAATACAGGGCTGTTCAAAAGAATTGAAATACGTATTTAGCTATGGGCGGTAACTACTGAAATCAGTTTTTAAAAATTTTTATGCGTTTTATAAAATGTTTACTTAGTTATCTTATTTACCTTATCCCTCCCTAAATAACGAAGTTTTGTTAAGGCATTCAGGAAGTGTTGGAAAGTGTTTTATAATCTATGCTTAACGCATGACTTTTCTTTCTTGTTTAGTACTGCAAAGCTCTGAAATTTCATAAAGTTCAATGTATCATCCCTCGGTTAGTTTTGGTTGTAAAAGAATGGACATTTTCTTGTTTTCCTTGTTGTACATAAACTCCTCAGCCCCCCAACACACAACTAAATAATTTATGGGATTCAGGACTGTATAAAAAAATTGTTTAAAAGGAAAGCTTTTTAAAAATTAGTGGCTGAACTCAGTATAATCTTACTCTAACTCAATCTAAACGTTTAATGAATATAATCTTAATTAGAGATCTACTGAAAATTCGGTTTCATTTTCGGTTCAACATCTGAATTTAGCCAAAAATTCATTTTCGGCGTAAATGCTGCTGAAAATTCAGCCAGACTGAAACTATCTGTATTCCAAAATTCTCGTATTTCATAATTCTCTCGAAATTTTTAACATGACTCATTGATACGAGCTGTATTGACTCATATGAGACACTCTTAATTTATTGCTATGAACTTCACTGTTTATAATTATCAGTCAGGACTGACTGAAGATGTGAGTGCAAATTGAAAAACAAGAAATGCATATATGACTAAACTTTGAAGACGCTTTTCACTTGCTCATGAAAAGCTGCAGATTAACTTTAATAGAATTTTTTTTATTTTGAAACAGTAGAAGTGTTTCAAATATTCTTTGAGAAAGTTCTAGTAGAACAGATGATCCTTTACAAAATTCGTTATAAAAGATAAATCGAGGTATGTATACGTAAAAGATTTTTTAATTAGATGAAATTCATAATTAGAAAATAATTTCGTGTCATTGATGAATTACTAATTACATTTTATTTTATATGAAAAAAAAAAGTTTTGGTTAGAGTCACAGAGAGCCAACTTGGACCACAGGTATAATTACACCTACAATTAATTCATAACTATGTACATTTATTATGTGTTAATTACTTAAACATTTTTTTAGAAATTTTCGTTTTCGACCAAAAAAGGAAATATTACCGAAATTCAATTTCTGTTTCGGTTTCGGTCGATCCTTAATCTTAATTACTATTTTGTTTTGAACACTTTTTCCATTTGCATTATCTATATATCTCCAATAGGCAAAAAATTAAAGCACATTTCGATCTTTTTGAGAAACCCTGTGTGTATGCTGGAGTCAAAGTCGATTGTTTCAAAAATGTCGGAGTCGGAGTCTGTCATTTTTCCTACCGACTCCACAGCCCTGGTTACAGGTTACTAAAGGTAATATTTTGACACTTACCTTATTTGTATCTCTTATCAAGATTTTTTCACAATAGAAAGTTTGGAGAGTTAAAATCTACACACGAAAACAGTTGTTTACAAACACATTCAGTGTTGCCACTAAAAAAATTAAATTACCCCCAAACTATTGAAATACCTTATAGTAGGGTATAAATTATTTTTCAAGGGCAAAAACTCCAAATTATCATGTATTGTTTGTTCAATATAACAAATAAAAACTTTTTTTATGTGAAGGACCAAAGTAACCCAGCAAGGACCAAAGTAACCCTCCCGCAAGGAACAAAGTAAACGGTTGACGGTATACTGATTTTTATAAGCATTCTTTATCTATAACGTTGCTATTTCATAAAGATATGAATATTTTGATGAAGTTTTAAAGTGTACAAACAAAGCAAATCTAAAATCCACAAATTCAGAGATCTGCAAATTCCTTGGCCTCGAACTGTGCAGATTTTGAGAATCTACTGTATATAATTGAATGAACAGCAGTAAAACTAGATTTAAATATTAAGACAGAAAATAAAAAATTATTATTGTAACAGTGAATAAAATTTTCCATTTTTTCTGAGAAAACACTGAATTTTACGTTTATTACTTGTTTCATTAAAGTAAATTTCACACCATACAAAAATAGGTATTCTTAGTTATTAAAATGTAAAACTACTCATGCCATGCACATATATAATTTTTAAAAAACAAAGTAAGTTTAAAAAATTTGCTCTTTTTTTTTCTTCTCAGTTTTCTGTTTCAAACCTTTTTGTTATTATCATGCTTTTTATTATAAATATTGCATTATATATTCTTTAACATACATACCCAATAAATGGCCATGGGGATTCGTTATATCGTGCTTTTCTTAACATTCTAATTTGTTATAAAGTGCTTCAATTGTACACAGAGTTTGTATATATTTCTTTACATAAAAATCATAAAAATACAGCAGAAATTTTGTTTATAAAGTTGAAGAATTTTAAAGATTGTAAACTTAGTGTGTTGTAGGAAAAGGAAGGGGGGAGAAACAATTTTGGAGAGGGGAATTAAGATAACTAGGGGTCGTTCAAGTAATTACGTAAGCAATAAAGAGGGAGGGGGGTCCAATATCTGTTTATTTTTACTGACAAGGGGGAGAGGGGGAGTCACGAGAATTCTTATGTAAGCATAGACAATTTGCAACTACAGTTTAACAACAAAATGCAAAAGAGTATTATTTGAATGAGCGTTCTGAAGATGTTGAATGATTTGAGAAAAAAGACATGGAGTAAACAAGGACTGGAAACAATGAACATTCCGGCCCACCACTACATTAAAAACATAATAATAAACAATGCAGAAACAGAAACATAGATTCAAAGATCTTGGACACCAGACTATTACAGCTACACCTAAACAAGTCATTAATATACAGCAAGCATAAAAAGTATATGAAGAAAATTTACTTTTGATTCTTAAAATTATCTTTTTTTTTATACATTTGAAGCTTATGCTGATCAGAAACTTTTTTCAACAGAAGATTGGACAACCACTGCTTCATCTAGTGGGTGATTGATGAAATATTTAAAAGGATACATAACGAGAAAAGCCTACTGTCCCATTCCACCTTACTCTCCCCTATACAGAACAATTTTTCTCTTAGATTTATTATTTAAAATTAAGCGAAAAATATAAATTATACTCATTTTCCTCCAAAAAATCAAGAATAAGATAGAGCGATTTCCAGGATAAAGTTATTTTTTTGAAAAGCCATAAAGGGGCCCTTAAGAAAAACTTTCATTTAATACACTTATCGTTATTTTCTTTTCTTTGTAAGTGTCCACTATGTGGTTTTTATTTTTCAAGATATCCTGTATCAATACACTATGATATAAGTGGATCCATACAATTATAATGGGACATTGTTTATCGAATTTTAGTGCGGTGCTAAAACGTAAATTCAAATGTATAATTAAATATATAGATTTCTTTGAGGTGGTTTGTTTAGTCCTAGTGTGAGTGAATCCCAGGAAGGGACAAGTTTTTTGTTTTTGTTTTGTTTGGGAGGAGCATGGCATTTTATATTAAGGGACTCTTCCCTCACTCACTTGAAAACACGTGCTTCATAATGTTCATTCTATGGGCAAGTTATTTTCGAATTTCTCGTTTCAATTTGAATATTTTTAAACTTTGTTTTTGCATAAGATAGCTGAGGTCGATCTCTAATATGGCTATTTTTTACTTTTTCAATTTTGGTCGCAGATTTTTTTAATAAAGGAAAGTAGAACTACTTTTGGAAAGTTAAGTATTTTTATCCTATCCTATACAAAAAAAAAAAAAAAAAAAAAAAAAAAAAATGTTTAAAAATATTCAAAATAATTAAGGACTTTACATTGTAACATCGATACAAAACAAACAAAGTGTTGCTATCCAACGTACTATTTATTTACAAATTAAAAGATGTAAAAAAAACATATGAATAACATAAATCTCTACGTTTCGGTTTAATCTTTAAAACCTTTGTCAAGAGAAAAAATTTTCTAAAATATAAATCGACACAAACTCTTTACATGCTACATTTTAAAATCAATTCAAAATACAAATCAGCCTAACAGAAACTTCTTAATCCCAAATAAACAGCTCAGTGGTGCCATCTTTTAACCAAAGAAATGAAAGAAGAGCTGTAAAAATGGAAATTTTCAACAACTTTTCAAAATAGAAAACCAGATTCCCGGAATGTGAAAGGAAACATTATTATTACATACTTCTTGGTTTCTTAAACGAATTTCTAAAGATTCACGAATAATAGCTTTGAACAGAACAACTTGCTTGGAAATAACTTTAGCATGGTCAAAGTCTATAAATGAAATGAGTCCTTTATGGAAGCTTTTAGAGAGTGCTGCAGAAATTTTACGAAACTTCAAATCATTTTTGTGTTCTTTATGTCCCATCTCTAAATTTAAAGGGAATTTCATACACCCCAGAGAAAGATGAAAAAGGAATTGGATCTATTTTTTTTACTCATAAAATTAATGTCATAGAGTTAGAGGCTACAAATTGTATGTCATATTTCAGGAATAACTTTTTTAACTTTTCAAATAAGATGGGAACATATGGAATCTTTCGGTAAACTTGATTTAATTTGGGGGAGGGGGGTGGGGGTTAATGGGAACTTTGTATTTATCAGTCAATTTATAGATAAGATTTGAATTATAACCATGACATAAACCAATATAAACGATGAAATTGAGTTCATCACTCAAAAATTCTTCGGAACAAACAAGAAAGGCATGCTGAATAAATGACCTAAATGCTGCTATCTAATAATTCCATGGGGTAGCTGCAGTGACAGGTATAACACTGTCTAATTTCATTGTTTTCCGAAAAACTTTCCATTTTAAACTATTGTTTTATTGTTATCTATTCCATATGGACCTTGGAACTCTTTTTTTTCTTTCTTTCTTTTTTCATTTTTTTTTATATTGATCAATTGTCAAAATTTTACCCGGTATTCATTCTTTCAACCTCGGCCTATTAAATAGCTTTTGATCTTATACAGTAGACTCAGTCAAATCCTCACAGCTTGGGACCAGAGGTTGTGCGGATTTTAGAATTTTGCGGATTTCTGGTCATTGATTTGTTTACATTTTTGAAACATTAATTTGATTGGTAGCTAAGCAAGGGAAATTATAATGAATGCTTACAATAAAGTGAAACATTAAAATAAGTAAAATATTAAAATAATTTATTAGTTTAAAAGTAAATAATTATTAAAATAATTATGTAAAATAAAAATATTACGAAAGAAATCGATTCAATTTGATTCCAAAAGTCCTATGCTGCCATCTAGTGATAGTAAGGAGAACAGTGTTAATGCTATTATCAGTATATATAGCTTATTGCGCTCACTGTAACTTTTTTCATTGTTATTTAGAGTCCTGAATGCTTTTCTTATACTGCTTTGTATGCTTAGAAATAAATTTGTCTATAATTGAAAAAAAAATTCCGCGAACAATAATTTTAAAATAGCGTTTCGGTTCGTGGATTTTTCCATTTCGAACCCTGGAATTTTTGATATAGATATGCTAATTTATATCAAAATCAAAAGTAATGTAAATTTATTTAGTAATAAATCAGCTGTAATAGCCAAAAGAGAATGTGTAACAAAAAATTTAGTAAAAAAAAACATTGCGGTAGTTGCCGATTTTGGCGCCATCTTGAATTTTGTTCCTGCAACTTAACTGTAAATTTCATTGTTTACATCTGAAAAAATACGCGGATTTTAGGGTCGCGGATTTAAGGGAGTCTACTGTATATAGAAAAATTTAAAAAATATATTTAGTAATCTTGTGCTATGTCCCAAGGTGTACCACCTGATGGGGCACCTTGGGACAGTTAAATATAGACCTGAAAAGTTCAATAATTGAATTACAATATACCGGGTTGTAAAATTGAACTGTACTCCCTCAATTGAGATTTTATATACGAGTATATACCGGGTGTCCTAAAAAGGACTGGCTGATTTTAAAATTCAATAACTTGCAAACGGTGACAGATATTTAAAAAATTCTTGCAGGAGAGTTATGCATAAGGTCAAAAGTCTTTTTACAGTGATTTTCGAGTTTAGTTCGAATTACAAACAATAGATGATGCTGTAAGCAATAGGTGCTAAATACAGGCTCGATTTTTGGGCCTTACTCTTCTTCCATGCAGAAAAAGGAGATTGTATTGGGTGGGTCCTGAAGTACCAAAAATCGAGCCTGAATTTAGTGTTGATTGATTGCAGCTCCATCTATTGTTTGTAATTCAAACTAAAATCGAAAATCACTGTAAAAAGACTTTTGACCCTCCTGCAAGAATTTTTTAAATATCTGTCACCATTTGCAAGTTATTGAATTTTAAAACCAGTCAGTCCTTTTTAGGACACCCGGTACATGGAATTGTTTGTTCAGGAAAAGAAATTTATTTAAACTGAAAAGACATTTCAGCTAATAAAATTTTTGCAACAGCTTTCTGAATATTGTAATTGCTGCAATTCTTTTTTTTTTTTTTTTTTTTTTTTTTTTTTTTTTTTTTTTTTGTATTCTAAATTTCTAATCTTTGCCATTGATAAGCCTAATGACTTCTTAAAGGGGGAAATAATAATTATTAATAAATACATGGGCTGAATCCCAAAACAGCCGAGACACTTGGCATCGTTCAATTTGGCAAGGCGATAAATGGATTTTTCTTGTTACCAGTTCGTTTCGTAAATTCTTTCCACGCCAGCTTTCTGATCTTGAATTGGGATTGGTTGATTTGTTGTGTATTGGATGGTTATGCGACGCCTACCTCAAAACTTTTATTCACAGTTAGCTCAGCGATATTTTGACAACTCAACTCCGCATTTGTAAAAATAGAATGTTGGCATGTCAAAAGTTTATCATTGTTAATTTTTTTTTTTGCTGTTTTTAGTTGTAAAATTTGAAAGTTAAGGCACCTGCATAATTTAATTTGAAATTGTGAGTATTTGTTCATTTTTTTTGCTGGAAAGTTAAATGAAGTATGATGGGAAATTTACGAAATTATGGCAATTCAACATTTTTTAGAGTTGGTTTTCAAGAAAAGAGATGTCTGTTAAGGTAATTCTAATAATTTTATGCACTTTTTGTTGTAGCATTTTATATTAGCCGTTTATTGTATATTTCTCATGTATGTTGCCCTTACAAGTTTTGTACATTTTGAGATTGCTACAGAGCGAGAACTGGTGAATTTTGAAATTGCTACACAGCGAGAAATGCTGAATCCTGTGATGTTTTCTTTTCGGTTAATAAATGCATAAGCGTTCATACACGATTATTGATTGCCACTTAAACGAGTTGTGTACATTTTGAGATTGCTACAGAGCGAGAACTGCTGTATTTTGAGACTGCTGAATCCAATGATTTTTTTTTTTTTTTTTTGGTTAATGAACGCATAAGTGTTCATACACGATTACTGATTGCCACTTTAACGAGTTTTGTACACTTTGAGATTGCTACAGAGCGAGAACTGCTGTATTCAGTGATATATATTATTTTTTTATGAACGTGAAGCATTCAAAATTCCATAAATTAGAAATTATTTGTTCAATGTTTATTCTCATATAGGCACATAATTTAAAATATTAAATGACGCCATAATTTTTTCTGAAAATTGTTGAGAAATGAAAATTTTAATCATTAAATCATTATTCTGATTTGGAAAGGCACTTTAAAAATTTCACATTTTTTCAACAAATTATGTTTAAATCTTTTGTTTTATTTTGAATCTCCTAAAAATCAGCTTTCCTGTGTTTTCTAATACGTCGTTATTTATAAATGTTGTATTTCCCATGATTCCAGGGTGATGACGTAGTAAAAAATAGTCTGGAAGCATTCAGGAAAGTGGACCAATCACGTTAGTTTTCAGGTTGCCGCATTTTAGATTGGCGTATGTGGGGTATTTGGCGCTTGTCAGAAAAGTTGCCAAATGGGGTGTCTCGGCTATTCTGGGAATCTGCCAATACATGTTATGTAGATTAAATATAAAATGTTTTAAACACAATATCTTTTTGCTAAAACGTTTTGAATAAAAGTTAGCTAGGCATATCTTGTGTCTCCCTATACCGACAATGAAATTTTGGAATGTCATGCTGTTAAGTTTAACACTAGAACTGTTATTATTTTACATCAGTTTTATAGAGAAAGCTTTAAATTGCATTATATTGCCTTTTATTTCAAAATATTTTCAACCAAATTCCACTTTGCAACTCAACAAACTTTTACATGAAAGATACTAGATATGTTTGCAAAATAAAAATCTTAATAAATTCTTGCCTACTTCCTCAATGGAATCAAAGCATGTCTGAAAGTTAGATTGCACTGCTATCCATCTGCACCTGTAAGAGTTAAGAATTAATTTAAAATCTAAGGCAAAAAATAAAGCTGCCCCGAGGTGTACCATGTCCCAAGGTGAGTCACTCTCCCCTATGTACCTACTAATAGTTCTGCTTTTTTAATTGTAGAATTTTTCCAAACAGTATTGTGACTTTTGATTGCAATGCTACATATCAGGATAGATAATTATTATAAAATTTTAATTTCCAATATGACACTTGATTTTACAGTTTAATAAATATAAACAAAAGATAGTATTGAAATTAGAAACTTTTATCTACTTTTGAACCACTTCAAATTAATATCTTAAATAATTAGTAACAGTATGTATGAAGTTTGCGAATATATAAAAAAATTCAGGATAAGCAATTTTCCTTGTGTATGGGGGGAGGGGGCGGCAAAATGTCCTTGGGCCGGCCCTGATTAAAAGTAAAAATTTAGTATATAGGGAGAATTATGAAACTTACTTTTTATATAAAAAATGGTAGTGAAATGATGTTAATATCAATTCTAATTTTCAAATAAAATCCTCAATAAACAATCAATCGTTCACATGTTTAATATATCTACGATGTCTCAGAGGGAAAAAAGTATATTAATATTTAACTAAATTCGCTATTAACATATAATCGAGTATTTTGACGTTGTTCATTTATAACTAAACTATTAAATAATAAAAACAAAATAAAAGCCACGTCATGAAAAACTTAAAAAACTTGTTGATTCGTTCGATTATATAAAACAGAATAAATAATCTCATTTAACGACTGGTCGATTACAATGTTGAACTTCGATTATAATATCAACTCTTCAGAGCGAGGGGTCTCTCAATGGGGTGTAATCTCGTACAACCGTCCCTGTAATCAGTGAAATCATACTGTAATCAAGTCTTAATCATGCGTAATCATGTCATCACATGTAATCCATGTAATCGGTGGTAATCAATGAAATCTTAACGTAATCACATGTAATCAGTATAATCATAGTATAATCATGTATAATCAAGTGTAATCTCGAATTAAAAATCTCGAGAAAAATCTATTTTGTCGCCATTCTGTCTTCTTCCTCTCGCTGTCTTCAGTTTAGACGGAAGTTGGGGAAGGCGGGAAGGCAAAAGCAGAAATGAGAAATGCCCTCGGAAATGGCAGAAAGGCGAGCTCACAGATGAGGAAAGAGATAAGCTAGATAAGAAAGTAGTCTGTGGGGGGGGGGGGGGGGCTTTCTCAAGAATTTGTTTGATTTTATTCAAAGAACGTTTAGTGGTCGGCATGGGGCCATCGTAATGGAGGGAAACTTTCAAACTGGTCAGCCCGGCAGCATTAGGACATATTTTTAACGGGGAGCTGGGGCAACAACAAAGAAAAAAAAATCCTCGGGCTGTCGAGCCCGATTTAAAAATTTAAACGAAACCGATAAAATATGAATAATTTTCAATGGATATGACCAGTGTTGGGGCAGAATCTGATTACAGAGTAATGAAATTATTGATTAAATTAAAATACATTATAATCACCTCATAATGCAATTGATTAACACGTAGAGCACTGAAAAGTAATTTCAATTTAAGCTTTTGAATTGTATAACCCGATAATTATCTAAAGGATTACAAATCAATTCTTATTTAACATTTTGAGATTTAATTAGATTAATTTTAATCGATTACGTGCGGATTTCGATTACTCTTTTAATTATATAATCTAATTAACCTGCAGTGGATTAAAAGATGATTTAAATTACGTTTTTAATTGTATAATCCAGTTAACCCGTAATGGATTGTAGGTCAATTCCAATTATATGTATTTTAAATATAACTTAGATTACATTCTAATATATTACAAGTTAATGTCGACTAAGTGTATTTAAAATACGCGGGAGATGAGAGGGACCGCAAGCAAATTTTTTAAATCTGATATATATTATTTATAACATATAAAAATATTAAAGATAGGAGGGAGTGATAATTGTCACCCGGGGGGGGGGGGCAATTTTCTAACTTTTTCTGGGTAGTAGTTTAGGTAATAGTTTTTCTAGTTTAGGGCAGAGGGGCGGCACTTGCTCGGGCGTAAGAACGAAAGGCCAGGGCCGAAACTAAGGGGGGCAGAGGGGGCATGTGCCCCGGGCGCAGAGCCAAGGGGCGCCAAATGAAAGATTATACCTTTGGAACCGATTATTTTCTTCTGATGGACTGATGGCTTTCATTATTATGAAACAGCCATTATAAATGAAGTGTTAGGTGAAGATGAAAGAGCAGCCGTAAAAAGTTTGAAATCTGATTTTCTGGTCAGAATGGGGAAAAAAAATGGCCATTTTTTTTTCTCATTCTGACCAGAAAATCAGATTTCAAACTTTTTACGGCTGCTCTTTCATCTTCACCTAACACTTCATTTATAATGGCTGTTTCATAATAATGAAAGCCATCAGTCCATCAGAAGAAAATAACTCAGTTAAAGCGGAAACTCGGTTAAGCGGGACTCGGATAATCGGAACTCTACTGTATAAGCAATTACTGTAAATAGCCGGTAATACATGCGAATTATTTTATGTGAACGAACTATAATTGCAACAAACGTCACATTCAATTTACGTAGTTCAGTATTACATATTTTATGATTACATGTTTTAAATTTTAAAATAAGTCGGCCATTAGAAAATTAGTAAAATTCTCTTTGTAAATATACTTTGAGGAAGAAAGAAGGGGGAGGGGGGGGGGGGCGCCAAAATTCATGTTTGCCCCGGGCGCAAAAAAGGCTAGTTTCGGCCCTGGGCCGAAACTAAGGTGTGGCAGATGGGGCATGTGCCCCGGGTGCCAGAACGAAGGGGCGCCAAATGAAGGCTTATACCTTTGGAATGGATCATTTTCTTCTGGTGGACTGATGGCTTCTATTATTACGAAACAGCCATTATAAATGAAGTGTTAGGTGAAGATGAAAGAGCAGTCGTAAAAAGTTAGAACTCTGATTTTCTGGTCAGAATGGAAAAAAAAAAAAATGGCCATTTTTTTTTTTTTTTTTTTTTTTTTTTTTTGCCAAAAAAAATTATGGCCATTTTTTTTTTCCATTCTGACCAGAAAATCAGAGTTCTAACTTTTTACGACTGCTGTTTCATCTTTACCTAACACTTCTTTTATAATGACTGTTTCACAATAATAGAAGCCATCAGTCCATCAGAAGAAAATAACTCGGTGAAAGTGGAAACTCGGTTAAGCAGGACTCGGATAATCGGGACTCTAACTGTATATTTTATTTTTAAAATGATCTTTATAATATTTTTGTTGGTGTTTAGAGGGGAGTCATGACCCCCGTGACCCTCCCCCCCTTGGATCCGCCATTGTAGATTACGTAGTTCAGTATTACATATTTTAAGATTACATGTTTTAAATTTTTAAATAAGTCGGCTATTAGAAAATTAGTAAAATTCTCTTTGTAAATATACTTTGCGGAAAAGGGGGGGGGCGCCAAAATCCATGCTTGCCCCGGGTGTAAAAAGGTTAGTTTCGGCCCTAGGCGAAGAGGGCGCCAAATGGAAATTTTGTTTGTCGTTTGATACAAAAATGTATATATATATGGAATTTTGATAAAATTGTCTTGCAGTTAAAAAATCCAAACACGTAAAAATAACCAAAAGTAAAATTTAAAAAATATGCAACGAAAATAGAAAAAAAATCATTTAAAACTATTAAAATGCAAGCGAGAATGTTTTTTAAAGAACGCTCCCATAGGTTTAACATTAAGGTTGCAGTCAGGGGCGGCGCCAAAACTTGCCCTACGGGGTGGGGGGGGGGGGGCATAGTATCCCGACAGGGGAGCCGGATTAGAGTCCTGCGCGGGTCGGGCATATAATATATATATATATATATATGGGTGGGGAGGGGAATGGGTAAAAAAGCGCAAATTTTCATGTTTTAATAAAAGATAATCAAGGGAAAAATTAGTTTAACTCACGGATTATTTTGAGAGCATAGAATCCTGCGTGGTTTGGGTCATACCCGACCCGAACCTGTAAATTATATATCCACTCAGCCTGAACCAGTTTAAAAAAATTAGTTGGATTAATTGATCCTAATCTGACAAACTTCGACCCAGAACGGACAGGTTTCAATCCGAACCCAATTCCACCCCAAAACTGAAAAAATGAACAAAAAAATCCACAATAGAATAATGGAAAAGTAGCCTACAATTGTATTTCTAGTATCAATTATATTTTTTATGAAGAAAAAACAATATTTCTGTATATGTGCTCCTTGATACCAAGTAATATAATGTTTCATTTTTAAGTATATTTTGGAGAATATTTTGAGAAATCGGGTAGAATCGAACCCACCCACCAAAAGCAATTTAAGTTAACCCAACTCGTAAAATATAAGTCAATTCGAACCTCTCTGAAAAAATATTCAGTTTAGCCGGATCCGATTCAAACTACCAGTCGGGTTTAGTTTTGTTTGCCCAACTCGATACAGGGTAGGTAGATTCGAACCCGAAACGAGATCTGAGCACGACAAAAAATTTCATGCTCCACATTTCGACCCGAACTCAAAATACTCGAACCTCAACTAAACCCCACCTCTTAATTAAAAAAAAAAAAAAATGTATATATATATATATATATCCATATTGTAATGCAACTATGCAAAAGTAGTCTACAATTATACCTCTAGTATCGATTTTAACTTTTAAGGATAAAGTTCAATATACATGTATGTGTTGGGTACGCTCACAAAATAAACGAACTAATTCAAACTCAAACTCAGTTTCTTAAAAATGAGTCAAGTTCACGTTCAAATTCAAAATTTTTGGAACGAACTCGTTCAACTCAAACTCATCTATAAAAGTGAGCGAAGTTCACTAAAAACTCGTTTTTTTTTTTTTTTTTTAGAATTTTTTTGTTTAACTTTACAAAATTTTGTGAACAAATCTTTTGGTTATTCGATGTAAGGATCTGCATAGGCCCGGCTCAATTTTCCTTTCTAATACTCGCTCCGAGCGTGGTTTGTGGATTACTTATTTCTAGAGGTTCAGAACGAGATGGGCCGGCACCGGGACTGGATTTATATTCCGACACAAGCCGGGGCTTGACTGCATTCTTCTTGAGGTCTGAACTAGCAGAAATTTTTAGTCCCCGTTCCAACTTAGTTCATTTGAAAATCACTGAACCACCACTACTCTGGCCTATCTAGTAAAAATATCAGTGCAATTTAAACCGGCCCAATTTTTTAAATTTAAATGCTCGCATTTTTAAATCGCTATTATTCCACAATTAAAATTCATATATATTTATTTTTATTATTCTTTAAGATGGGTAGATGGTAGATGCATTTCTTGGCAATAAAATTAAATTACAGTAAAACCCGAAAAAAAGAACCTGCCTATGATGCAATCCCGTGTTTAACACCGCCCCCCCCCCCCCCCAAAAAAAGATGATCTATGTAAAATGAGCGTAACAGTACTTGTGAAAAGAATGTAATGCATTTTAAACCGATGACGAACTTGCTCATAGGGAAACCAGCCCACAACGGATTTTTCTTCTTTCCTATGCAATTCCAAACATTTTATTGCATAGAATTTTTAAATTTTTCGAATATCCAAACCATAGAATGTGGATTAAGGATATTAATGGTAACAGTGATATTTATATATAATCAGATGCATTTAAAAAATAAATACCACAGCTCAGA
Source organism: Maratus speciosus (assembly GCA_963932465.1). Classification (NCBI taxonomy): domain Eukaryota; kingdom Metazoa; phylum Arthropoda; class Arachnida; order Araneae; family Salticidae; genus Maratus; species Maratus speciosus. The sequence continues at coordinate 5,933,859 of OZ010799.1, read as the reverse complement.
ACACTTTTTTTAAATCCTACACTTCATTAATGACACACTTCATTAAGTGTGTTCTCAAATCCAAAAGGGCAACTTTCTGACATAAGTTTTAATTTATTTTTGTTCGAAAATGAATGAAACGAGCTGGTGTTGTTCAGAAACTATGTAATTGAGCTGTTTTTTCCATTTTTTTTTTTTTTTTTTTTTTTTTTGCAAACTCAATAGATCTTTCAGAAAATAGCGTCAAAGTGGGCGTTTTGAACCGAATTTCCGCGCGAAGGAAGAAAGAGCACTTAAAAGCAGGCGAAAAACGTGTTTGTCACGTGATCAAAATTGCTTATAACTCAATAGATAATTGATTGATCAAAAAATGAAAAAAAAACAGTTATTCCAAATCGCTTCCATGGCCAGCCGTATTTTATACTTTTCCGTTAAAAAATGAATTTGTAAATGTGTCAAAACATTTTGCGCTTGTTGAGCAGAGCAGTTAAGAACAGCCTTAATGAAATCGTACATTTCATAAATGATATTTATTATGTTATTCTTTAAAAAATAAGTTTTGCAAACAAAACACTTTTATTAAATAGAAGAACTTTATCAGATGAAACTAAAGAAATTAATGTTTGTTTTGTTCAAATTTTATATTTGAGTAAGTGGATTTCATCTTTCGTTTCAAATTGCTATTTTTCATAACAATTTTTCACGTATAGAGAATGCATATGAAGTAAAATCTTACATTAATCAATTGTCATCGCGTTATACATTAAAAAATACATGTATAAACTATATTTATACATATAGTTTCTTATTCTAATAAATACATGCAACACATTGGTGCTAGAAAGGTCAAATAATTAAAAATAATTAAATAAATCATTGTATATTTAAGGATTTGTGATTCATCCCCAAATTTAAAGCTGATAGCATTTTTCTACCGAAAAAAAAAATCTCTTTCATTTAAAGGAAATCTACATGAAAGAGTTTACTGCTTCTGATTCGAAAGAAGAGGGAAGGTGCTTTCCAACAATTGACAAATTGATTGAAAACGTACCCACTTTTCTCGTTTCCTAGAATAGTCCGTCCTCTGTCTTTTTCAACAACTTTCATCTATAGTTGTTGTTTATGACGACCAATTATCTACACGAGAGGTATGGGCACGAAGGGGAGGGAGTGCCCTCCGTAGGGGGTCTTTCTAAGGGAACCTAATGCGCATTTACGCAAGGAAATCCAAGTTTTTATTCATACCATAGTAGTTTACCGATCTACGATTAGATTACTGAAGACACTAGCAAGACTATCAAATGATACTTGAAACAAGCCGTTGGCTTTTTCGTTTTCTTTTTTTTTTCCCCATCCTTTTAAAATGGATATAATAAGAAATTCACCAATTACTTAGTCTGTGCAACAAAGCACAAAAAAAAGTCTCTGGCGCCTCCTCTTGTAATGGTATTGCTTATATAGTCTAACTGAACATGACTTTTTGTCCTAGTGTGGAGTTTTTCCTTTATATGCTTTCGCTATTCTTTTCTGATACTAGTCTGGGACCTGTGACAAAGATACTATCTGTTCCACAAATTCTCCGATTTCTAACAGAAAAATAATACTATTTTATTTCACGATTGAGGTGTTTATGCGTTCTGGGAAAAATTTCGATGTGTAGTGTTAATTAATAATTATAAGTGTTTGCAGTTATTGGGTTTTTATATTTTCGACCCAGGGCATTATATTTTTTCGTTGCGAGTCTTGTTCGAGGTCAGTTTTGGGTCGAGTTGACTATAATTTTTCGGGTTTGGATTGGATTTTAACTCTTGTGATTCGGGTTCGGGTTGACCAGATTTTTCAAAAGAATATCCAAAATATTTTTTCATATTAAAAATCTATATACAATAAGATCTTCATAATGGATACTCCCGAAAGCACATATCTAGTTAGCGAACACTTTTGCAATTCCTAATACCGTATTTTATGGCAGAAACGCCGCACTCCTCAAATTGGCCTGAATAAGCTTAAAAATATTATAATCGCCGCACTCGTTGTAAACGCCGCATCCGTCGGAACGCTTACTTTTGTCGACGGCGTCACATTGACCTAACTTTAATCAAAGTTTTCTGAGCGGTGTAGGATGCCTCGTTTTTAATATCTTAAGATGTCTGAAGTTTTGTGATTTAAATCCGATTGTAAAGTATTTTTATGAATTTTTAAATTAAGGAAAATCAGTTGGTATTTTAAAAAAAATCGTAAACGCCGCACATGGCGTTAACGCCGCACTTGGAAAAAAAAATTAACTTTTGAACTCGTAAACGCCGCGGCGTTTCTTCCATAAAATATGGTACTTTATATGCTTATATAGCTAATTTGGGCATCTCCCAATCTACACACATGTAACATGTGTATGTGTGTATAAACTATCACAAGTATCAGGGCCGAAACTAAGGGGGGGTGGGGGGCAGAGGGGACATGTGCCCCGGGAGCCAGAACGAAGGGGTGCCAAATGAAGGATTATACCCTTGGAATGGATTATTTTCTTCTGATGGACTGGTGGCTTCCATTATTATGAAACAGCCATTATAAAAGAAGTGTTAGGTGAAGATGAAAGAGCAGACGTAAAAAGTTAGAACTCTGATTTTCTAGTCATAATAAGAAAAAAAAAATGGCCATAATTTTTTTTTCTCTTTCATCTTCACCTAATATACTTCATTTATAATGGCTGTTTCATAATAATGGAAGCCACCAGTCCATCAGAAGAAAATAACTCGGTTAAAGAGGAGACTCGGTTAAGCGGGACTCTACTGTATATTTCATTTTAAAAATAATCTTTAGAATCTTTTTGTTGGTGTTCAGAGGTTGGGGGGGGGGGGGTCATGATCCCCCGTGACCTCTTCCTTGGATCCGCCATTGTGGATTGCGTAGTTCAGTATTACATATTTTATTATGACATATTTTAAAATAAGTCGGCTATTAGAAAATTAGTAAAATTCTCTTTGTATATATACTTTACAGTAGAGCGGGGGGGGGGGGGGGGCAAAATCCATGTTTGCCCCGAGTGCAAAAAAGGCTAGTTTCGGCCCTGACAAGTATCATACATGCTTTTTTGCTGTGTATCAAAAATTAAATGTTGGCAACATTTTTCATATTCCGAGAGAAGAAAAATTGTTCTTAACTGTACCGTAAAGAAGGAATAATCTATGGTCACATTTTTTATAAATTTTATTTCTTATGCAGTAATTTAATATATACTCATTCATACACTAAAACATATTTATTTCCTTCTGAAACACAGTTTTGCTCAAACTTTTCGTGAAAATGCAAACAACCTGACTTCCAAAAGATCTAACTATGGCTAGCAAGGGTTATTCTAGGCTACCCAACCGCAAAAAGAATATTAGAATCATTAAAACATGGAAACAGAAATTTGTATACAACCTGAACCGATGAAAGACTCTATTCAATAATCCCGATGTCCCTACTATTCAGAGGTTTTACTATATTTCAATATTAAAACATAAATTTTATGACTATTTGAATATTAAACACTTGCCTTTTTTTCCCTAAAAAGCATAAAACTGGTAGTAGAGATATAAATGTAGGTTACTTTTCACAATTGCATTAAAACATAATTTCCTTTCATTTCATTTCGGATTCGGCACGGGCTGGCCCCAGGCTTGGTCCTATTTTCATTCACGGCAGTCGGGCCGGGCCCAGACATACTTTTTTCTGAAGGCTCGGGCCGGGCCTAGTCACTTCTCTTTCCGGGGCAGGCTCTGACTTTTTTCCTGAAGGACCAGGCAGGGCCTAACTTATTTTTTCCTTACCAAACCGGGATTTGTATCATTCTTTCTAGTCTTCACGGGCCTACATTTTCCGTCCCGGTTTTGACCTAACCCGTATGAAAATCATTGTCTCGGCGTGGCCTGGTCCATTCAAAAATCAGTAAAATTTAGCATGGCCCAAAAATTTTTGCAAAAAATGCATACATTTTTAAATCGCCATTATTCTACAATTAAAGATTTAATTTTATTCTTTATAAAGAATAGTACATTTCTAGGCTTATTAAAATGTAGCTAAATTAAAAAATAGTAAAACGTGTGAAAAAGAACCTGCCTATGACGGAATCCTCTTTTAACCTGAAAAATATGTTGATCCATGCAAAATAGATTTGCTAATACATGAGAAAAGAATATATAATACATTTAAACCTGTTAAGATGGGAACTTGTCTATAATGTATTTTTTTCTTTCCTATGCAATTCGGTCTTAGAATATTTTACTGTATAGCATTCTTTAGATTTCTAAGTCTCCAATGCATGGAATATGGATTAACTATATTAATAATAACTGAAACATTTATGTACAATAAATAGCGATTCATAAAAAATAAATAAATATCGCAATAGCATTTATAAAAATGAAACTGGAAACATGACAATAAGAATCAAAGATAAGTATTTTTGTCAGAACTCTTCGTACGAGACAAATTTTTAACCAAATCGATGGAGTTTTGTAGCAATTCATTTGGGCCGGACTGGACTCGGACCGAGAGATTTTGACTTTTTTCCGGGCCGAACTTTTAGCTATTATATAGGGCCAGGTCGGGCCAATAATTTTTTCTCTACGGGCCGGGCCAATATTTTTTGTACGGGTTCAGGCCGGGTTCGGGCCGAACTTTTAATGTTTATACCGGCCGGGCCGAATTTTTCTTCTATGGATCGGGACGGGCCCGTGCCTAGAAATTTAGGCCCTTTGCAGACCTCTACCATAGGCTGCATGTACAGGGACCTCCGTTCCAAAATACTGTTTCTACTACATTTCTTTCTATATATCTTATTGTAAGCGCTATTAATTTTTTAATGGATCTCTATTAGTATGTAAATATCTGAATTGTTATCAATATCATTAATCCATTTACACGGCTTGGATACTTAAAAATCTGAAAATTCTATCTCGAAAAACCTTCTAAGACGGAAACACATAAGAGAGAAAAAAATCGTTATAGTTAAGTTCCTTTTTTATCAGGTCTGTCGTCTCTTGCAAGTGTATTATTTATTTTCAAACGGATTATTATATCCATTTGGAAGATCCAGCAGTATTGCCAGATGGGCTACTTTTTTAAAATTCGGATTCTTGATTGGCACCAATTTTTTGATATGCTAAAATGTACCTTACTTAATGACATATTAATTAAAGCGAAAACAAAGGTAATTTTACAGTTTCAAAAAAGTGGAGGCAATCAAGAAAACTGAATTAAAAAATCCCTGCCGGCTTGGGCCTACAGGCGGAGGTAGATTTCGAAGTTAAGTGCTAAATTCACCAACAAAACTTAAATCAAGATTAGAGATAAACCCAGTTCCTTCACTAAGAATGAGCTCTAGGGAGCTAAACATTTTGTGAAAATTCTAATATATACGAATACACACACGCCTGTATATGGAATAGGTTTAAAAATGGCTAAAGCAAATTAAGAGAACCTCAAAGTGTTAAAATATGTTAATATTTCCATAGTCGGGTTTTTATCATGTTTTAATACGTTTCTTCATACTCACATGACGTTACATATTCACCTGCTGAGGTCCATTATATTTCTAAAATGACGCAATATTTTGATTTTTTTTTTAATTCGTCAAACTATTTATTTCATTTTGAGTTTTCATGCGGAAATCTTGCCCTACAAAACTTATGACGTAATATTCAATTTGTTTTCAATCTGTCAAACTGTTTATTTAATTTAATTTTCACGTGAAAAAATTGCAATATTAAAGCAATTGTTGTGGTGGAAATTTTATTACTTTTTTTAATTGTTGGCAACTGCTATAACGAAAATTATTTAGTTTTTTCTGTCATTGTTGTGAAAGAGCTGGTTTTATCAGAATCATGTTAAGATGGTATTCAAAATTTTGAACCCTCCCCCAGGCAAAATCGGCCCATTCCCTTGGGCCGATTTTGCCCATTTTCAATCCCCGCCGAGATCTTAGCCATCTCAAAGTTGTTGTCGAGTTTGAAGACGATCCGTGCATAATTGCGACTTTTATCGTGCGGACAAAATTTAGTACATACATACATACATATATATATATATATATATATATATAAACTTTTTAGGTGGGGGTGGTTTTGGGTTCCTGGGGTCATATAATGAAAAGTTATGAAGGAATTTTTCAAAAGTCGCACCATGGTAACGACTGCAATAGGTAGTATTTCTTACGAAATCTACCTAAAAAAAGTAGCCCACTGGCAACACTGAGATCCAGATCCACCGATCAAGAAAATTTTCCGTTTAAAGCAGGAATTCGTAATACACAGATTCTTAAAACAGGGTTTTCAGTATTGTATGCCCTCCCCACCCCCCTTAGAAATATATATGTACTACTATTCTTTAAAGAGAATTTTAATTGTAGAATGATGGTAATTTAAAAAATATATATTTTTTCGGAAAAAATTGTTGACCCAAGGTAAGTTGTTCATTAAACAGATTTTTGCACGAGTCAGACTGGGACGGGGCAATAGTTTTCATACAAGCAGGGGTGACCGGGCCAGAAAATTTCTGTCGGTACAGACTTTTAGGAATAATAGAGCACAAACCCCAAAATAAGTCCTGTTCGGCCTGGCCCGAGCCTCCAGAGAGAGCAAGACTCGAGCACGACCCAAAAAAACTGATGATCACACTCGACCCGCCCCAAGTCCGTTTAGGCCTCTAAATGGCATTTGAATGAGAAAAACGTGATCTTAAAGGCTGGAACAGTTTTAAATAAGTTATGAAAAAATTGAGTTTGAGTTGTAAATTTCGTTCAAACTCGCGGATTTTTTGAGCTTTCGTTCAGTTCACGTCCGTTTATCAAAAACTGAGTTAAGTTCAGCTCAAAGTTCACAGAAATTGAACTAAGTTCGTGAGTTTCCGTTCAATGAACGCGTTCATACCCAACACTGCATGTATACTCGTTAATACTCAAGAATTTGTTTGATTTTATTCAAAGAACGTTTAGTGGTCGGCATGGGGCCATCGTAATGGAGGGAAACTTTCAAACTGGTCAGCCCGGGAGCATTCGGACATATTTTTAACGGGGAGCTGGGGCAACAACAAAGAAAAAAAAATCCGCGGGCTGTCGAACCCGATTTAAAAATTTAAACGAAACCGATAAAATATGAATAATTTTCAATGGATATGACCAGTGTTGGGGCAGAATCTAATTACAGAGTAATGAAATTATTGATTAAATTAAAATACATTATAATCACCTCATAATGCAATTGATTAACACGTAGAGCACTGAAAAGTAATTTCAATTTAAGCTTTTGAATTGTATAACCCGATAATTATCTAAAGGATTACAAATCAATTCTTATTTAACATTTTAAGATTTAATTAGATTAATTTTAATCGATTACGTGCGGATTTCGATTACTCTTTTAATTATATAATCTAATTAACCTGCAATGGATTAAAAGATGATTTAAATTACGTTTTTAATTGTATAATCCAGTTAACCCGTAATGGATTGTAGGTCAATTCCAATTATATGTATTTTAAATATAACTTAGATTACATTCTAATATATTACAAGTTAATGTCGACTAAGTGTATTTAAAATACGCGGGAGATGAGAGGGACCGCAAGCAAATTTTTTAAATCTGATATATATTATTTATAACATATAAAAATATTAAAGATAGGAGGGAGTGATAATTGTCACCCGGGGGGGGGGGGGTAATTTTCTAACTTTTTCTGGGTAGTAGTTTAGGTAATAGTTTTTCTAGTTTAGGGCAGAGGGGGCGGCACTTGCTCGGGCGTAAGAACGAAAGCCAGGGCCGAAACTAGCCTTTTTTGAGCCCGGAACAAATATGGATTTTGACGCCTCCCCCCCCCCCCCTCCTCACGCACAATAAAAGTTATCGACCGCAGATACCCTATGCAAAAGAAAAAAAATTCTTTAAAAATAAAAATCATTTAATAATAATTAAAATGCTACAAGGAAATATGTAAACAACGCTCCCATAGGATTAACATTAGCTTGAGAGTTAAGAGCTTACAATGTTCACGCGAAGAAACTGGACCGCTAATGTTAAACCTATGACAGCGTTCTTTTAAAAATTTCTCACTTGCATATTAATAGTTTCAAATGATTTTATTTTCTTCTGTAAATAGCTGAGAATGAATTCTACAAGGGCTACAATCACTCTACCAGGGAGCCAACCAAAAAATGGCAAATGCATGAACCCCTGGCAGAAGAAACCCCTCCGCCAATCAGCCAAAGAAACTGACCCAGAAAACAGCGACACATATATTGAAACAAAGTACAGTCGGCCCCGCTTAATTGCATACAGTTGGTTCCACTGAATTGTATGCATTTAAGCAGGTTAAGCGTTTAAGCGAGGACAGCAATTAATGTTAGCAGTATACGTTATCAATTGATTATATACCACAGATATGATAAATATTAATGAACATCATTTACCTAATACTTTAAAAAATATTCTTTTAATAATTTAGATTTTAATTATTAATTTTAAATAATTTATTACCCTCTATATAACAGTATATGGAATAAGGTATAATGTATTATTACACTATTTACGTTACATGGTTTAATTTTTCATTATAATGTATGTAAAATTAAAATGAAAGTAAAATAAAATAAAAAAATTGTTTTAAATCATACCTTTTGAAAATAAATAAATTCTGCATATATTAATTTTATTTTTCAATTATTTGTCAATTTATCACTTTTCTTTTTCTTGTTGTTGTTGCCTACACAAAAAATCTTTTAGGTAAATTTGTTTTTTCCTACCTCGGATACTGTATTTCTCAATTTCCGGCGCTAAATATCGTTCCTTTATTCTCTTGACCATCCCGATTGTATTTTCCCCCGATTCCAGGATTTTCCCAAAAGTACCCCCAACATATTGAGTCACTGTATGTACGACAAGCTTTAAAAGACAAGAAAAACACAATTGTCCAAATTCAACACTCCTATGAGTTTCCTAGAATTTAGATAATAAAGTCTTCTTTCACGACGGTTTCTGTTCTTCGATCGTAGATATAACAAACCATTGTTACAACAACAAAAAGTTCTTCCTTTCTTCCCATTCATCACTATAACAGGAATTTATAAAATGCGGATTACTAGATTGGAGATATTTATGCAATTAACCGGGGATTGTTATGCGATAAAACGAGTATATTTAACATTAACCTTATGGGGAGCGTTTTTGTTCTACGGCATTCTATGCATGTAAGCGGAGTATGCAATTATCCGTTACCCGATTAAGTGGGGCCGACTGTATTACAAAACTATGGCATCCAAGCACCATTGATAAAAGTATAAGAAACAGCAATTATAGTCATTTACAAGCATATGACTTATAAGTAAACACAAAATCATAAAGAAAACGGAATAAAAACAAAGTATAGACATATACAAAAATAACACATGACTTCTATGTAAACACAAAAATTAAAATAAAAACAAAATGAAAACAGTGTTTAAAGTTATTTACAAATACGAAAGGCTTAGGAATGAGGAAAATAATAAAGTTCAATAAAAGTTCACGAAGATAAACAGGCAGAAACACCGTAGAAAAAAAAGATTCTTTAAAAGCGATATTTGATGAAAGAGTAGAGTTTATTAAATTCGTTGTATAGGATGCAGAGTTTTTTTATAATTTGATTTGGATAACAAAACGTTCTGAAGATTCCAGTTCAATGTTCTATTGCGGACAAAATTAAAACAAAAAAACATTAAAGGACATTTGCCGAAAATGTAATGTTTGAAAACCAATGATTGAATTCTAACTGGGTTAGTGTTTAATTTTTCGATTTTGGTTGCAGATTTTTTTTTTTTTTTATAAAGTTACTTTCAGTTTCACAAATTTGAAAAGAACGCTCCCATAGGTTTAACATTAGCTTGCGAGTTACTTTGTCTTTAATGTATATATATAGATATATATATATATATAATATACATACATTTTTGTATGAAATGAAAAATAAAATCTTCATTTGGCGCCCCCACCCCTTTCCTCGCCTTTCGTTCTGACGCTTGGGGCACATGACCCCTCTGCATCCCCCTAGTTTCGGCCCTGTTTTTTACTGTAAGTTTTAGCAACATTGGTCCCACCAAATTCTCCGTTGATGAAGTTTTACATTTTATCTAGTTACAATAACATCTCTCAAAACGGAATTACTAGAGATCGGAAAAATACCGTTTTAAACAGGTATCCGCTTTAGCCAGAGTATTTCTAAGATTATCCATCCTTTCGTAATAGGGATCATGAAATGTTTCTGTTTTTAATTTTCCACAGGCTTTACTGCTACAAAGAAGGAATCGCAAAGGTCTGGATAAATGTTCCATTTTAAATAGATTTTTATATTAGCGGGTATAAATTGTACAGTGTTAATTTCGTCAAACTTTAATTTTTTTCCATTTATGGCACGCTTCGTTACAGACATGTTCTAATGTCGTAGATTTAACTATAGTACATTTATGCTCTCAAGCGGTTATTATCAGTGACGGATCCAAGGGGAAGGAGACGGGGGGTCATGACCTTCCCCCTCGTAAACAACAGAAAAATGCTAAAAGTTATTAAAAAATGAAATATATCTTAAATTCTTTCAATCCCCCTCCTCCGAAGTTTGTTCAACAATGCGAATCTCTCTGACTCTTTAAACCTCTACTCAAATCAAAATTAGGTAATTTCTGATACATCCGTGAAAATATTTCTAACCTCAAGAAATTTGAAAGTGCACTTATTCGGAAACTATGTGATCGAAACTGTTTTCCATTTTTCAATAAAAGCGAAGAATCTCACCAAAAATTCCATAAAATTTGGCATTTTAAACTAAATTTCCGGACGCGAATGCAAATTGCTCTCTCATGATGACATTTCTGATAACAAATCCAAAAAGTTAACATGTAAAAAAAAAAAAAAAAAATTGCCGTTTTAGCACAAGTTACTACTTTTATTATTCATGATTTAGTGTACGGACCTATCGTTAGCAGGGACATTCCGACCCCACCCCCTTGGCTAAGCCACTGTCGGCAGAACGGTGATGGGCAAATCGCCGTCCCGCTTGATACTATTTTCTTATTTTGGACAAATCTAAAAAGTTAACATGTAAAAAATAAAAAATAAAAGTGCCCAGCTAAACTAATGGCATTGAGCTCACAGGCTATTCACACTAATTGTATATCATACTCTTATTTTAAAGAATAATGCCCCTAAAAAAATAAGTGAAGGGGAATTAGCCCCCGTTTCCCCCTTTATAATTAACCAGTGAACCTCCAAATCTAATCAGGGAAGCTCCTTATCATAATAAACCGGTATACCAAATTTGGAGCAAATCGAATAATCCTGCAAAAAAACCCATTTATCTAAATTAAGGGGGTGGACTAGCCCCCTATTTATCCTTAACCAATGAATCCCCAAAACGAATCAGGGAAGCTCCTTAACATAATAAACCGGTATACCAACTTCGGAGCAAATCGAATCATTCTGCATGAAAAACGCATTTATCTAATTTAAGAGGGGCGGGCTAACCTCCCCTTTCCCCTTTATCCTTAACCAATGAACCCCCAAAACTAATCAGGGAAGTTCCTTAACATAATAAACCGGTATACCAAATTCGGAGCAAATCGAATCATTCTGCATGAAAAACCCATTTATCTGAATTAAGGGGGTGGACTAACACCCCTTTCCCCCCTTTATCCTTAACCAATGAACCTCCAAAACTAATCCGGGAAGTTCCTTAACATAATAAACCGGTATACCAACTTCGGAGCAAATCGAATCATTCTGCATGAAAAACCCATTTATCGGAATTAAAGGGGTGGACTAACCCCCCTTTATCCTTAACCAATAAACCCTCAAAACTAATCAGGGAAGTTCCTTAACATAATAAACCGGTATACCAAATTTGGAGCAAAGCGAATAATTCTGCAGGAAAAACCCGTTTATATAAATTAAGGGGGGTCGACTAGCCCCCCTTCCCCCTTTATCCTTAACCAATGAGCCCCCAAAACTAATCAGGGAAGTTCCTTAACATAATAAACCGGTATACCAACTTCGGAGCAAATCGAATCATTCTGCATGAAAAACCCATTTATCTAATTTAAGAGGGGCGGGCTAACCTCCCTTTTCCCCTTTATCCTTAACCAATGAACCCCCAAAACTAATCAGGGAAGTTCCTTAACATAATAAACCGGTATACCAAATTCGGAGCAAATCGAATCATTCTGCATGAAAAACCCATTTATCTGAATTAAGGGGGTGAACTAGCCCCCTTTTCCCCCTTTATTCTTAACCAATGAACCCCCAAAACTAATTAGGGAAGTTCCTTAACATAATAAACCGGTATACCAAATTCGGAGTAAATCGAATCATTCTGCATGAAAAACCCATTTATCTGAATTAAGGGGGTGAACTAGCCCCCCTTTTCCCCCTTTATTCTTAACCAATGAACCCCCAAAACTAATCAGGGAAGTTCCTTAACATAATAAACCGGTATACCAAATTCAGAGTAAATCGAATTATTCTGCATGAAAAACCCATTTATCTGAATTAAAAGGGGTGGACTAACCCCCCTTTATCCTTAACCAATGAACCCTCAAAACTAATCAGGGAAGTTCCTTAACATAATAAACCGGTATACCAAATTTGGAGCAAATCGAATGATTCTGCATGAAAAACCCATTTATCTGACTTAAGAGGGGTGGACTAACCCCGTTTTTCCCCCTTTATCCTTAACCAATGAACTCCCAAAACAAATCAGGGAAGTTCCTTAACATAATAAACCGGTATACCAAATTCGGTGCAAATCGAATGATTCTGCATGAGCAACCCATTTATCTGAATTAAGGGGGTGGACTAACACCCCTTTTCCCCCTTTATCCTTAACCAATGAACCTCCAAAACTAATCAAGGGAAGTTCCTTAACATAATAAACCGGTATACCAAATTCGGAGCAAATCGAATGATTCTGCATGAAAAAACCATTTATCTGAATTAAGGGGATGGACTAACCCCGTTTTTCCCCCTTTATCCTTAATCAATGAGCTCCCAAAACTAATCAGGGAAGCGCCTTATCACAATGAACCTAGAAAAAAATTTTGAAGCAAATCGGATGTTTCTATCAAGAGTTATCGCGTTACGTACATACATACATACGTACGTACGTACGTACAGTACGTACGTACATACATACAGAACGGGCGGGCACATTAGCTCTCAGCCTTTGATAGCCTGTGAGCTAAAAAGAAAAAAAAATTGCCGTTTTAGCAGAAGTTACTACTTTTGTTATTCATGATTTAGTGTACGGACCTATCGTTAGAGGGGACATTCCAACCCCACCCCCTTGGCTAAGCCACTGTCGGCAGAACGGTGATAGGCAAATCACCGTCCCGCTTGATACTATTTTCTTATTTTGGACAAATCTAAAAAGTTAACATGTAAAAAAAGAAAAAAAATTGCCGTTTTAGCAGAAGTTACTACTTTTATTATTCATGATTTAGTGTACGAGCCCATCATTTGGGGTGAGATTCAGATCCTCGTTCAGACCCCACCCCCTTAGTTACGCCACTGTCAGCAGAACAGTGATAGGCAAATCACCGTCCTGCTTGATACTTATTTCTTATTTTGGACAAATCTTTAAAAAAAAAAAAAAAAAAAAAAGATTTTTGGAAGGCAATAAAATCGAGTAAAACTGTTAAATAATAAATTTTAGCAATATAATCACGTATTTCCAAGTGAAATCAACTGTAATCAAGTGTAATCAGGTATAATCACATGTAATCTAGGTGTAATCAGGTATAATCACATGTAATCTAGGTGTAATCAGGTATAATCACATGTAATCATAGTAATCAGCTGAATCAGCTGTAATCAAGGTGATTCCGTAATCTCGTACACGATTTCGCCTATTGAGAGACCCCTCGCTTCAGAGAGCACAAGAGGCGAAATTTTAGTGTGAAATCCTGCAATTTCATTGGCTATCGCTTCATCGATGAGTCCGTTACATTATAGGAATACAGGTTTACCCGGTAGGTTAGTTACCTCGAGAAGTTGCCATAATCTATATGGCAACTGGGCTGCAGCAGTAAGGTAGTAGGGTTGATAGATACTGTTAGGAATCGCTATTTTGGTGCAAACGTATTTTGTTTATGTAAAATTAATAAATTCGTTTAGTTCCAAATCGACCGTTTTATTCGAATTCGACCTGATAAAACCAAGATATGTTTTTATTTACATTTCCATATTGCGTTTGTTATTAAATCTCATTTCACATTTATTAAATGAATTTAAAACTGATATCGCTTAGAAGAAAAATCAATATTTGATCACATACATATCTATTAATTATACTTAATTTATGTATTATGTATATATTTTTAGCTATTTGAATTATTTATGATAAAGGTTTCTCCATTCTCATATTAGAATGTGACACAATTTAAAAGCAGTAAAAACTCGTATCAAATGATAATATATATATTTTTTCTTTAATTTAAAAAGTTGCTTTTTTATGGAACTGCTTGTATAAAATAGAAATTGTAGTTGGGAAATGTGGGGGCATAGTGAAGTACTTAAAGACAATTGCAATTTTCCGAAATTTTATATGAAATTTTACACTACACAATTTATAATAATTGACTTTTTTTTTTTTTTTCGAATTTTTATTCTTGAGTTTCTGTAATGTATTATTAAAGATGTAACATAATAGTAAAAAATTATCACTTTACCCCCCCCCCCCCTCCCAATATAGGGCAAAGTGAAATATAAACAAGTTCGCTTTTTTACATGATTTTTTGCAGTTCTGTGATAATTATGCTGATCCACATAAGAAACAAATCTGTCCATGTCTGAGTTCTTCCATTTTACACACCTTTTCTGTATCTCTGTATAGTATAAAAGACTTATATCATCAGTTATAGGCCACACATAAACATCTTTTTTTGTCTGTGTGGTCGCATGAACTTAACTAAACAAAAAAAAAAATATGATGCATTTTGTGAGGTAACTAAATCATTTTACTAACAAACTGCTTCTTAGTTACATGGACCTTAATCTGAGTGTGACTCAAGAGAAAATCCCCCATTCTTTATTTCACTCAGTTCCACCTTTTCTGGAACAAGCTTTGGCAAGAATATGCACATGACTGGCTCTAGTTCATTCAATGAGTTCTAAATTGCTAGTATGTGTCTTATGCACATCAATTATAAGTAAAACTGGTAGTTATTTCGTTGGCTTACTATGTTCCACTAAATGATTAATCATTTTTTTTTTTTTTTTTTTTTTTTTTTTTTTTCAGAGAAGCACAGTGAGAAAAATTATTTTTAAGAACAAATATTGTCTTCATATCCTGATAATATTTTAATAAATTGTCCAAATGAATGCTTTAAATATAACTCATTCTGCTTTATATGTGTTTAAGTTAGACATATCAATTTATGTATGGGAGACTAGGGTGGGATGGGACACCTGCAATAATTCTTAAAATAAGCTTTATTTTTAATTTATGACTCTTCCACTAGATGGAATAATCATTGCATTATACTTGTTGCTATAAATCTTTTTAGTTGCAGGCAACCTATGAGTTTGTGACTTAAAAAGACTATGTTACAATATTAAAAGCAAGTAACTACTCAGGTTTTTAATGTAAATTTTCAATCTCATTCTTTGTTGCTAACTTAATTGTTTTTAATATTTTGTAAATTCAACAATATGCCATTTGTAAATAAACAGTTAAGTAAAATCTAAAAGCTGAAAATTGATGCAAGAGATGTCTGATTCCAATTCTGGGTCTGAAACCTATAATAATGTTATAGAGAAAGAAGCAGGTGATACATCTAGCGCAATGGTTCGCAACCTTTTTTTGGCCGCACCCCACCTAAGCATCTGTAAAATCATGATGTCCCCCCTTCACTTCTCTATCATATAAATCTTAATTTTATATCAAAAATAAACTTCTGTTTTCCTGGAAGAATTTGAAAATGGCATTAACACTGATAAGTGATTTCATATTCTTTAATTTATCGAAATCATATTTTTTATTGCAAGTATGTTTTTATCATAACTCTATTATTCAATGAGTTCATGGATCTTCTTCTTTACATCTTCAAAAGTTTTATTTATTTTTTCATTTTACCTCAAATTTAAAAGTGATAAATAGTCTACATTTTAATCTTCGTAAAATTTCTTGAAATCTCTCTCACATTTTGTATTACATCTGATAGAATTGGTACATTTTATAATGGATTTTAGTACTTCATTAAGAAAAAGTGATATTTGTTTATCACCAAGACTGTCTGGATAACATAATTCACAAGTAACATTTCAGGATTCGCGCTTTTATGCCATTTTAAGTAACTATTTTTCTTTCTCCTCATAACATGCTTCTTTGATAGCGGGCTTTCTTTTTTCCATTATTATTATTTGGACACCATGTTTTCTCCGATTTTAAATTTTAAAATGAATATGTCATGAATCATGTTTATATATTGTGTATGTGGTTTGCAGAAGAACCATAAGAAGCTTACTTTCTAATTTCATAAAAGTAGTAGCTCATTTAGCTAATTCAAAACATTTTTTAGGTTGGTTGATTTTTGACGGCCAATTATCAACACGAGGGATATAGACCCTAAAGGGGGAAGGAGTGCCCTTCGTGAGGTCTTTCTAAGGGTACCTAACCCGTATTTACACTTGGAAATCCAAGGTCCGAAGAAAACCACGAAAACTCCGAACGATTAGGCCGACGGGCGCAATTGGGATCGAACCCAGCACCTCCCGTCTACCAGCTTCGAGAGCAGAACCTCTCGGCCACTGGTGGGGCTATTTTTTAGGTTAAACATGTCCAAATAGTCAATTTTAGATATATCCTACAAAATTTCATATGTGGAAGTTCCTTCACGGAGTATATTGTACTATGAATAGATGTAAAAGTTAAAAAAATCATAATATAAAAAGAGGTGTGTTTTACTAAAATAATATTACAACCACAAAAATTTAAGTGTCCTTTTTAATAGATAAAAGTGTGTAAAAAAAAATATATGTAATATATATTTATATATATATAACATATATATATATAATATATGTAAAAAAAATCTCATAACTATTCCGGTCTCAGTGTATTTTGAAGTTTCAAAAATTAATTTTTATACAGTTATTTTCAAATTTTTTCATCTATTATTTCTATTTTTAGACTAGGGCCTCTCATTAGGAAAAAAAAATGATAGAAATTTTGTTAATAAGAAATTTGAAATTGCCCCCCTGAAAAGTCATATTGCCCCCTGTGGGGCGTACGCCCCATGTTGTGAACCACTGATCTAGCGGTTCTGAATTTATTGTCCCAGATGATCATGCAGTTTCATCATCTAGCTCAAGTGAAAGTGAAAATGTAATAGCTCATGCAATTTCCAGTTATGATGTATCTAAGAACGCCAAAGCAGAATGTAGTGGAGGCTCAAAAAAAAAAAAAAAAAAAAAAAGTGAGAAAAAACAATCAAACAACTAATTGTGAAGAAATTGCTAGAGATGGAACCAGGGCTTAATTTGCGCAGGAGCCCAGCTCTGTTTAAAAATTTTATTTATTCATGTATAGAAAAAAAAAAATTCCTCCTTCAAAATTACGTATTCTATTCTATTTCAAATCATGTTAATGCTATTTTGATCAGAATGAAAATGAAGGGAAAACAGAAATCCTATTTTTCTATTCTAATAATATTTGCAAATTTATGTCAGCGCGCATTGATACAACGCCACTCAAGAGACTGAACAATGAATTTGCTTTCAGTTTGATTTTCTTTTGTGACAGTAGGATAATTTTATTTTTATTTTTTTTAATTTACTATCTAATTTGAAAAGAATATATTCTGTTATTAGGTAGCAAGATTTTGTTTGTTCGAGGTTTTTTTGTCTTTTATTGCGCACGAGAATAAAAATCACGTTAGTGATTTTTCTATTTATTTTGTATCATGAACGCTGCCCTTGCTAAAGCTCTGCTCTGCACATTTACGAAATCCTTTTCATTTCTAAGTAGAAATAATTGCCATATTCTGATAGAAAGCAACTGAGCAGTGTTTCCCCTTTTTCTATAAAAGCATCAAATCTTTCCGATAATAGTGTCAAATATCTAATTTAATCTAATTTTCAGGGGCTCATCACAAAAGATTGTTATGCGGAAGTAATCGACTACAATTTAAGATATGCACCTTTTATAGGAAATTGAAAAACATTGTTAGATTCTTCAGAATATAAATATTAATTTCTGTAAATTTCTTTCATTTTTTCATAAAAATGTATAGCTGCGAATTATTCCTTTTTAGGTAGATTTCGTAAGAAATACTACCGATTACATTCTCTCCTATGTTGGAATTTCTGAAAATTTTTTGCAGATACATGACCCCAAGAACCCAAAACCACCCACAGTTCAAATCTTTATCTGTGTATCTATATCACTTTTTTATGGACACGATAACTTCCACAATTCTGCATAAATCTCTTCCTAACTGATATATAAAATCAATGGGCAGAAAATCTTGGTCAAGTTCGTTAATGGGCAAAATTGGACCAAAGGGGTGGAAATAGGGAGGGGTTTTTGTGAAAAAGAAAAAAAAAACCCATAGCTTCTTAGTTATAATACATATCAAATCAGTTTAAAGTTATTATTACTTCTAGGGAAAGGATTTTTATGTAAAAAAAAATTATGTTAAAATTTTTATGTTAAAAAAAATTATGTATCACAAATTTTTGATAAAATTAAAAATGGGCTCAAGGGGCGAAAAAAACAGGATTTTATTTAGAAAAAAAATCATAACTTCACCAATTCTTAAGATATCAAATTCACTTTAACTTATTATAAATCTTCTTAATACTATCTACAACTTTTATGTTGACAAGTTTTTGATAGGGCCAATTTTTACAGCAAAAAAAAAAATAAATAAATAAATAAATAAGAAAAAAATGGGGGAGTTGAAGAAGAAAAAGTATCTGCTAAAAAGATTGTGATGACTAATTATATCAGCTATCATTACATCATTAATTGGATCATTTCTTACCACTATTTTCAAATAGTAATTTCAGCTAATATCTTAAATTCTTGGTTAAGACCGGCACCGCCTGACGAATGCATCTACGGATAGTTTGTTTAAAGGTTTTGCTTTCAGATACACTTTTGTTAAAAATAGAGTGTGCTACCTGTTGGTGGAATGTGGAACTAACAGACTGCGATTTCATTTTAAGTAGGCAATCTAAACAAGAAACTGTTTGAAACTTTAAGATAGTTTATAACACGTAAGAAAAGTTTTAAAAAGAATGGCACGTGAAATTTCAGGTAAGGGGGGGGGGGAGGATGCTAGAATTTTTTTTTTTTAAACCATAGCGTTTCTTACCGTTTAGGTGCGGTTTTTTTTATGGAGTCCTGAGATAAATGCTACTTATTAAATATAAAAATGTCAAAAGTTTAGCTACCACTATTTTAGAATAGTAATTTCAGCAAATATCTTAAACTCTTGCTTAAGACCGCAAGCCCCTCGAGTAACATGTCTACTGATAAGTTGTTTAACAGAGTTTAGTTCAGGTACAGTTTTGTTAAGAATACAGTGGTGGTGGAATGTGGAACTAACAGAACACGATTTTGTTAAAATTAGGAAATCAAACAAGACGATCTGTTTTAAACTTTAAGATAGTTTATAAAACATGATAAAAAATAATAGCGCATCATATTTCGGGGTGGGGGGGGGGGAGGAGGGTGAAAGAAATTATGAATTATAACAAGGTGATCTGTTTGAAACTTTAAAATAGATCATAACACATAACAAAAATTTAAAAAATGAGGCCGCATCAAAAATAGGGGGAGCGGAAGCGTATTTTGCCCACCCGGGGAGTGCACTTTTTGAAATGTTAATGATACACGTCATGTGACATATCGTTAGAAAGGGCTGTGACCACTTATTCATGTTATGCACCACTGGTGCCCCCCCCCCCCATTTTCCTTACCGGGGAGCACTTTCCTAAATTTTGCCAACACCACTCATGTGATATATCGCTGGAAAAGCCTGTGACCACTGAATCATGTTATGGACCTCCGGTGTCCATTCCCCCCAGGGGGCTACATTTCTAAATTTAGCCGACGCCCCTCATGTGATATATCGTACGAAAAGCCTGTGACCGCTTAATCATAATATGCAACTCCAGTGTCCATACCCCCCACTTTTCTACCCAAGGGGAGCATTTTTCTAAATTTTGTAGACACCCCTCATGTGATATATCCTTGGAAAGCCCTGGGATGTGGATTATAAGATTTTTGCAGTGCGTGCGCGCGCAGCACGCCTGTTATACTGTGCCGTAGGCAGCGGTGACACGGTTCGAGATTTACGTATACATTACAGATTCGTTTTAAAGGAGGGGCCGCGCAGTGCGTGCGCAGCACCCCTGCTATACGGTGCCGTAGTCAGCAGGGACACGGTTCGAGGTTCGTTCGCTTCGAGATTTTACAAAAAAGGAGGGGCCCACTAGCGGGCGAAGCCAGCTAGTCTATACTATTAATGTTGGTAAACGTCTGTCTGTGTGTGTTGTTAGTTGGGACTACATTTTTCTCGGAGGGCGCACAGAGATGTAAGAGGCGAGAGAAAAATTCGGGGAACCTGGTTTTTCATGTCGCGAAAGAATCGTGCGGTAATTACAGCACTGAGAAACAGAATCAAAATCTGTAAATACTTGCTTGGAAATTCCCAAGCTAATGTTTGTTTACATGTTTTACTTGTTTAAGCATGTATGCATAAGCTTAGCGTGACCAGAAACTTTGGATGGGGGGGGGGGGGGGCACCAGGGCCGTGCGAAGTAAAAACTGTGCCCGGAATAAATTTTCAATTTTGCACAACCCCCCCCCCCCCCAAAAAAAAAAAATATATATTTGTGTTCTTATTCAGAAATTATGCAATCGAAAGGCTATTTCCATTTTTTGTTAAAGTCGAAACATCTTTCAGAAAATACTGTCAAAGTTGGTGTTTTGAATCGAATTTCAAGACGCAATAGCACTGGTAAAGGGGAAAAACCTGCCGTCACGTGATAAAAATCGCTTATAACTAGAGAAGTAATTTATTTATAAAAAAAAATGGAAAACGCTATTCGATTCAAAATCGCTTCAATAGTCAAGCCTGTAAATTTAATGTCTTTACAGTTAAAAATGAGTCAGAGTATTTCATCTTGATATAAGAATATTATAAGAAACATTTCTTCCTAAAATTATCAGGGATTACAATGAGGTTAATATTAGTTACTTTTAATAAAAAAAATTTAATCTAATAATGCTTCCTTTTTTAAATCTCTATGATAATGGATACATTAATCCATCTTACAAAAATAAAATTGTTTTATCATCAGTATATTAGACTTGTTTTTAATAACAAGGAGATTTTTTTTTTTTTTTTTTATTGAAGTTTACAACGATTTGAAAGCAAATATCACACTAGAAACCTTTTCTTAAAACATAATCATGGTACAGTAGATTCCCGATTATCCGACATCTATGTATATTTATCGAGTCTATGAAATAGAATAAAGTTACAATCAAACTGAAATATTGCATTTCGTCTTATGATTTTGTTTAGAATAAGTTTTTTTTTCTAAAAAATTCAGACTTTTTTTTTATAAAATAACATCAAAGTTGGTCTTGTGATTTCCGAATTCGAAGGCTGACAATTATAAGACGAATCCATTTAGTAATCCGCTTTAACCCTTACTGGCGCGCAGTAATGCTGTTTATAAACTGGTGAAATAATGGACTGACACCGGAATTTATAAATGAATTTATTAGAAAATACGAGCTTGCTTATTTTTACGTATATTACAATAGGAAAATTTTAATTAAATATTCTTGGTGCCGTTTGTCAGTTTTGGAATTAAAATTATGTGTCCTTTTTTAAGGACACCGCCCTCGAAAAGGTTAAATCAAGCTGCTTCGAATTAGGAAAAGAGAGAACGCTACTCGAAATGGAAATGAGTTTATGAATGTCTATCCCTGCCCCTCTACAAATATTATACTGTTAAAAAAGAAAAAAAAAGAGGGTTACTATTTTATCTTGCATATATTTCACCCCTTAGTCTTTAGTGTCATTGGCCGGCCCTCACGCCCTTTGAGGCTGGATCTGGATATTAAAAAAAGTAACTTTAGTAAAAGGCCATAGGCGGAATTTTTCAGTTGGTGCCTACTTAGAAATGGTAAAAGGACGAGAAAAATAATTTGGGAGACTAAAGGCAGGGACAATTGCGGCTTTTACTAACCATGGCGCGCTGGGTGAGGTTTTTTTTTTTTTTTTTTTTTTTTTTTTTTTTTTATCACGGGCAGTCGCCCAAGCTCTACTCCTCTAAGAATGGATTTGGTTGGTTGCAAAAAAGAATTGCACCAAAAGTAATGCAAAAAAGAATTGTACCAAACGGGGAGGGGGGGAGGCACATGCGCCACCTCCTCCCCGACGCTACGCCTATGCATGTATGGTAAGTTCTGTATTGTGAGTTGCGATATTTTGGACAAAAACTTATGGAGACATAGGCACAGAGCCCGTAATAGGCTCTGTGCTTATGTCTCCATTCTCTTATAAAAGCACTGTAAACAAGATCAAGATGATTGTGAAAAATTGATCGAGATCTAGAACAAGTGATGGGTTACAGCTTCCTATCTTTTCGTTGACTGCGTTTCCTGCGTCAACGGAAGACGATGTTAATCAGTTTTTGGAATCGGAAAATGAAAAGGAATCATCCATTCGGACCTGAACAATGGTGCACCATACAATGGCGGCTCGTGAATTCGTTCGAGAAATTAAAATCGGTTCCTATAATAAATGAACTTTCAGATTACATTCTCGCAATAAAATAACCGTAAATATAGAAGCGAAAGTGAAACTACGAGCTGTCGTGCTGTTAACTACTGCAGGAGTTTATTTGTGTTAAAAGTACACACGGCCGGGAAATATAAAGCAAAGCAAAAGTGCAGCAACTCAAGAGAAATGCTGACGCAATAAACTTTCGGCCAGAATCCGGAGGGGAAATTACGAGTAGACTTTTGCAGGAGAAAAATCGGTTTGGCGCGCTTCCCCTGCCCATCATCATGGGTACAAGACCTTCAGTCTCAGGACTGATTTCAGTCTTGTAGAGATTTTTGATTGATACTAAATTCCACTTTATATACTTAAATAATAGCAATTTTACCATCAAGAACTTTTAATCACTTTCTTTTACTGCAGGAGATCAATTTTTAGCCAAAATGCAACGCATAGAAAACTTCTAACCCACTTTCATTTGGTTATTTTAATAGTACTCAGAAAACTTTTCAGTCTTGTCTTGGATGGACTTCTTGCACCCATACCCACCATCACGTAACGGTGGGCAGAGATGTATGCCTTAAGAAAAGGTGACCAGTTCTGAGTCTACTTATATGAGAAGTCTGTGCATGGCCGTATATAAGAATGGCGATATTTGATGTTCAGACTATTGCAAACCTAGGCATTTTTTCTTTTCACAATCAGAATCAATGAGATTGCAGTGCCCTAAGATAGATCGTAAGTGCGCCTATCCTACGAACGAGCGTAAGATTTAAACTAACGAAGTACCATAATCCTATCCCAAATATGATACCGCATATGTCACTTCTCTCATACCTAATCTCTTTAAGATAAGTCCTTGTTAGTACGAAGTTCGTCCCCTCCCGGTTGTCCGTAATCGACCCCTTGAGTGGGGGAGAGAACCTGGAGGCTGGAAGAGCTTTCAACTTGACGGAGGCGCCGGATCGCGACCAACGATACACAAGGCCAGTTCATGACTTTTAAAACGTCACACGAAGTGGATCATCTTTACACGGTGATTGGTAAGTCATGAACTGGTCTTGTTTTGCCGTTGGTCGTGGCTGGATATGTACAAATCCCAGCCTCCTAGATAGCGGCCGGCGAATAGTGAAGCATTGTGTACTCTGTAGAGCAAGACTCAGAGACTCTCTAGTGTCGACACGGTGCGCAGGAACGCAATGCAGGATCTCTTGCCCAGGTAGCACAAGGATATTGACCCTATTCTCCCTTTGGGTTCGAGGCTGTGATTTAACGCAACTAATGGACTATATTCCAATCTGGGTTCGAGGCTGAAAAAAGTCACGTCGTACCGGTAATTTACCCAAAGAACTTCTAACTGATAAGAAAGGAAGCTACTACTGCTTTCCCCATGAACTGTTACACTGGCTGGTGGGTCGGTCAGCTCCGTGGACTTCCGGGATCACTACGTAGCATCTACGGTTTCCTGATAGGGGGCACATTGCACGGGGGAGAAGCATCTGAGTGCTCGGAAACTGCGCACCGGGGAACCTCGGGTTTACAGTCTCAGGCCGGTCTCCTTTTGAATGGGCGGACAACCTGAGGCTAGTGTCAAACTCAGAACCGTTCCCCTCTTGAAGCTGGGAGTTTTGTTGTTCGTGATGATCAGACATTCAATGGTGCATGGTGCTCAGGTCATGTAGCATGCGAGGGGAAGCGCATGTTCCTTGATGACAGTGGTTATTCCTAGCGGCTTCACGTGGTTTTGTCCATGGGACACAAATGCTAGCGGGTGCACGCGGACCATCTCGCCCAGTGTTGAATTCAGATACTTTTCTCCGGAAGGGATTTCTGCAGCTCCGGGGGGGGGGGGACACTATAGAGTTCCGGGGGAGGGGAATTGCAATTTTTGACCATTGAAAACGCAAAATCTCAAATCTTCCGGGGATATCTCATTGCTCCGGGGGGGAATGTCCCCCCCCCTGAAATCAACGCTGATCTCGCCTTACCTGCGTAGTTACGGCTCTTTAAGCATATGTCGTTGGACGAAGGCTCAACGCTTCGCGGCTATTCGCTTTGCCTGGAAAGATTGTTTTACCCTCAGTTCATTTTGTTTGCGCATGTTCGCCGAAATTTTTGTCTAAACGCTGACATTCTAGAACTATTCACGCGCCGACCAAACGCTGACATTCTACAAACCTACATTCTAGAACTAGGCGGTACTGATCTGAATAGGATACCTTTTTTCTGAGAGTGGTAACATACAAGATATAAAGTGGCCGAGAGGTTCTGTTCTCGAAGCTGGTAGACGGGAGGGGTTGGGTTCGAACCCAATCACGCCCGTCGGCCTAATCGTTCGGAGTTTTCCGTCTTTTTCTTCGAACCTTGGATTGCCTTGCGTTAATACGGGTTAGGTTCCCTTAGAAAGACCACCACGGAAGGCACTCTCCTCCCTTTGGGCCCATATCCCTCGTGTTGATAATTGACCGTCATAAACACAACCAACCAACTACAAGATACAAAATTTGATTAGCGAAACTCGAAGTATTATGGCGATCCTGCCTTTATCGCCAAGCTAATGTTTCATAACTTACCTCACTAGATCTATCACAAACTCGCCGCTTAGACAAAAATTTTTGTCCAAAATGAAACTATGTGTACAAAAAATTGCACTTGACCATACATATATGGTATTCGCCTTTAATCGGGAGGTGGTGGGTTCGCAACAGGGGTAATTTTGAGTAGAAATTTTTTTTCTGAAATTCACATTAAACTTTCTGAAAGGATTCAGCAGAGGGGCGAAGGAGGCGGATTACCCTCCCGAAACTAAGTATGCGTTTTTCCCGCAGCCCTTTGATGAAATTCGCATTTTCCACGATCCTTTAACGAAATTCGCGTTTTTTCGCAAAATTCCGGCGAAATTTGAGGTTTTTTCGCGATCTTTTGACGGAATTTGTGTTTTTTTAGCGATCTTTTTGGCGAAATTTGCATTTATTCACGATCTTTCGACGAAATTTTCATTTTTTTCGCGATCCTTTGACGAAATTCGTGTTTTTCCCGCGATCCTTTGACGAAATTGACGCTTTTTTCTTGAGAATATTGACGAAACTGATTTTCTTTGGTGACCATTTGCCGAAATTCGCGATCTTTTTATGTCCGAATATTCGGACTGATGACTGATTTTTTTAATTTTTGGAACCGAATGCCTTAAAATTTCAGAAAATTCGGAACAGAATCATCCCTGGTTTGCAACCAGACGCACAAGTCGGCTTAATAG
Organism: Maratus speciosus; assembly: GCA_963932465.1. NCBI lineage: Eukaryota > Metazoa > Arthropoda > Arachnida > Araneae > Salticidae > Maratus > Maratus speciosus. The sequence goes on along the minus strand of OZ010799.1, from coordinate 5,907,820 downwards.
TTCGGAGCTTTTCGTGGTCTTCTTCAGGCCTTGCATATCCTTGCGCAAATACAGTTTAGGTTCCTTCAGAAGGACTCCCCGTTTGGGCCTATATCCCTCGGTCATCATAAATGACACACACATGCAATTCTACAAAATACGCCACCACAATGCTTAAATTAAATGACAATTTATGCTCATCATGAGGATTCTACAAGTATAGGTTTGTCAAATTGTGTGCATTTAAAAGAGAGATATAAGTACTGCATTTTTCAAACAAATAATTTTTTTCGACACCTACCCTCTTATATGTCCGCCACCAAAACTCACAACTCAAAAAGCATAAAAGCGAAGCTCGTTCGGCAGTATACACACAACCCTAATAAGGATCTATTTATGTCTAAAATCGAATAAATCCTGAAAAATGCAGCATAGCCGCACCACCTGTTGCACGATTTACACCAAAATCTCACTTACAACAACTTATGCCAGTCTGTGGTTCTTTATTCCAGAACCTTGTGAATTCATCAATCTTTATTTAAAAGACAATAAAAAGCACAAAAATAGAAATACAAACTACATCACATAAAAAGTGATGGGGTTAAAAATACAAAAACATATAGAGGAAATCATAACTAAAAAAAAAAATCCCTGCCGGCCCGGCCTACAGGCAGAGGTAGATTTCGAAGTTAAGTATACTAATTTCACCAACAAAAACTAAATCATTATTAGATATAAATCCACTTTAACAGTTTTATCTGTCTCTTTTGACGAGTTTTTATTTCCTTTTTATAAAATAGCTGGTTTTATCAGAATCATGTTAAGGCGACATTAAAAAAATATTTTTCCATACTCAACAACTCGAAATTTTCTGGCACATTTTCAGATTAATTTTTAATAAAAAAAAAAATATATGAAACATGCTGACGTAATTTTTGGAAAGATTTATAAGCGACCTGTGTTTTTATTTTTCTTTCAATTAATTAAAACTTGATTAATAAACAATTATTTTCTCAGTAGGGCAATATTTTTCGTTTCCGACACAATCGCTTCGGGAAATTCTGTTCAAAACGTCCACTTTGACATCATTTTTTGAAATATATTCTGCCTCTATCAAAAAATCCATCATTACTGTACATTATATAGTTTCTGAATAAGAGAATTTAGCAATTGGATGCGTTTGAGAGCAAAACTGAATTTAAAAATGAGTAAGAAAATAGACAGTTTGGATTTGAATGCACCCTTAATAAGATGACTTTTTTCTTTAACCGCTATGTATTTTTAGTTTGTTTTTGCTTTAAGAATTGGCCCTATCAAAAACTTGTCTACATAAATGTTGAAGACAATATTAAAAAGATACATGATAAATTCATGAAGATTTTATATCTTGTGAATTGACGGAGTTATGAAAATTTTTCTTCTTCAACACCCCTTTTTTGTTTTCGTGTTTTTTTTTTTTTTTTTTCCCGGCACGAATTGGTCCTATCAAAAACTTGTGAATATAAAAATTGTAGATAATATTAAGGAGATGTATAATAAAATTATTGGATTTGATATCTTGAGAATTGACGAAGTAAGGAATTTTTTTCTTCCAAAAACCCTATTTTTTGCGCCCCTTGTGCCTATTTTAAATTTTATCTGTGATGCATGAATTTTTGGCGCTATTTTTAGAAGTAATAAAAACTTTAAACTGATTTGATATGTACAAAAATTAAGAAGCTATGGGTTTTTTTCGGTTTTCACAAAACCCCTCCCTATTTCCATCCTCTTTGTCCGCTTTTGCCCATTAACGAACTTGACCGAGATTTTATGTCCCTTGATTTTATGTATCAGTTTGGAAGACATTTGTGCAGAATTGCGGAAGTTATCGTGTCCAGAAGAAAGTGATAACACAATTGCTTCCGGAAATTCCGTTCAAAATGCCCACTTTGACATAATTTTTTGAAATATATTCTGCCTCTATCAAAAAATCTATCATTGCGGTACATTATATAGTTTCTGAATAAGCGAATCTACCAATTAAATGCGTTTGAGAGCAAAAATGAATTTAAAAATGAGTCAAAAAACAAGCAGTTTGGATTTGAGTGCATCCTTAATGCAATGATTTTTCCAACACAATCCGTTTCGGGAAATTCGGTTCAAAATGCCCACTTTAACAGCATTTTTAAAAATATATTCTGCCTCTATCCAAAAATCGACCATTACGGTACATTATATAGTTTCTGAGTAAGAAAACGTACCATTTGGAAGCCTTTGAGAGCAAAAATGAATTGTAAAATGAGTCAGAAAATACGCAGTTTGGATTTGAATACGCCCTTACTTAGATGGGTTTTTTCTTCAACCGCTATGTATTTTTAATTTGTTTTTTCTGTAAGAATTGGTCCTATCCAAAACTTGTCTATATAGATGTTGTAGACAATATTAAGAAAATATATGATAAATTCATGGGGAATTTATATCTTTTGAATTGACGGAGTTATGGATTTTTTACTTCTTCAAACACCCTTTTTGTTTTCGTTTTTAATTTTTTTTGCGGTACGAATTGGTCCTATCAAAAACTTGTGAATATAAAAGTTGTAGATAATATTAAGGAGATTTATAATAAAATTAATTGGAATTGATATCTTGAGAATTGACGAAGTTATGATTTTTTTTCTTCCAAAACCCCTATTTTTTGCGCCCCTTGAGCCCATTTTTAACTTTATCAAAAATCTGTGACACATAAAATTTTGGCCCTATTTTTAGAAGTAATAAAAACTTTAAACTGATTTGATATGTACAAAAATGAAGAAGTTATGGGGGGTTTTCGGTTTTCACAAAACCCCTCCCTATTTCCATCCCCTTGGTCCGATTTTGCCCATTAACGAACTTGACCGAGATTTTATGCCCTTTGATTTTATGTATCAGTTTGGAAGAGATTGGTGCAGAATTACGAAAGTTATCGTGTCCAGAAGAAAGTGATATATATATATATATAGATATAGATATAGATATATATATATATAAAGTTTTTTACTGGGGGTGGTTTTGGGTTCTAGGAGTCATGATCGGTGTAGATCTGCAAAAATTTTTCAGAAATTCCAACATAGGAACGATCCCAATAGGTAGTATTTCATACGAAATCTACCTAATTGTCTTCCACAGGGGATTCAGGGAAAATTCTTAGTTCCTTATTGTCTTAGCGTTAATAATTTTAAATCACTCAACAAAAAATTTTTCCTTTTTTTCAAAATCATGAGAAACAAGTGGGTAAGTGTGGTCACAGATCGCACAGAGGGTTTCGTTTAATATTCATTTCAAAACACTTTATCCTTTTGAAAAATCTGTTAGTTCCACATTCCTCAACCAGGGTCGCACTCTATTCTAAACAAATCTCTATCCGAACGAAACTCCGTTTTACATATTATCCGTATATATATTAGTCGAAGGGATTGGGCCCATAGCATCTGAGATAAGTAGGTGCCCCTGGCGGTAAAAAGTGGAACTCAAATATGTAAGGCTATGGTGCATAATATGAAAGAATGGTCAAAGGGGTGTCGGCAAAAGTTGGAAAAGTGCTCCCCGCGTGAAAAGGGCGGAGGTTAGAAAAATTGCTTAAAATATACGTTAGAGCCCGGAAGAGTAAATAATATAAGACTTTTTGAAAATTTTATGATTTGTCGTGTGGTCTGAGGTATTCAGCTATACGTACGCAAAAATTCATGTATCCAACTTAACTAGGGGCTCTCTTAGAAAGAATTGCTTAAAATACATATGTGGTAGCTCAAAGGGTTAAACGTAAGACTTTTTCAAGATTTTATAATTTGTCACCTGGCCTCAGGTGTTCTGCTATAATAAGCATGCAAAATTTCAAATCTCCAATTTAATAAGGGGCTCAGTTAGGAAGAATTGCTTAAAACACGCATGTGGGAGCCAAAAGGGTTAAATGTACGACTTTTTCAAATTTTTATGATTTGTCGCATGATGGTGTTCAGCTAGTATGCAAAATTTCACGCCTCCAACCTAAATAGAGTGCCACTTAGAAAGATTTGTTTAAAATACACATGTAGGAACCCAAAAGCTTAAATGTACGACTTTTTCAAAATTTTATGATTTGCCGTTTGATGTGTGATGCTCAGCTATAAGTATGCAGAATTTCACGCCTCCAACCTAATTAGGGGCTCACTTAGAAGGAATTGTTTAAAATACACATGTTGGAGATCATAGGGTTAAATGTACGACTTTTTGAAAATTTTATGATTTGTCGTTTGATCTGAGGTGTCCATCTATAAGTACGCAAAATTTCATGCCTGCAACCTAATTAGGGACTCACTTAGAAAGAATTGTTTAAAATACACATGTGGGAGCCCAAAGGGTTAAATGTACGACTTTTTCAAAATTTTATGATTTGTCGTATGATGTGTGATGTTTATCTATAAGTATGCAAAATTTCAAATCTCCAACATGTGTAGTTTCTGACAACGGGCTCTGTGACGGACAGAGGAGCGAGACGAATAGGGTTTCGTCAGATGAACGAAACCCTAAAAAAGAAAACTTGGTTAATTAAATTTGATAATCGAAGGCGGGATAATTGTCCTCCCTTGCAGGCACCCATGACCAGTCTATACTCCATATAATTTCAATAGACTTCTGAAGGACACCTCTATCCTCTCTACTTCATCCTTTCAATGTCATGGGAAACTACAGAAAATGTTAAACAATGTGGGCCTGGAGGTTTATATTAAGCGTGCTTATAAAAAGTGTGTGTCCATGTGGCCTAAGTCAGTCTGCGGTTCTTTATTCCAGAACCTTATGAATTCAACAAACTTTATTTAAAAAACAATAAAAAGTACAAAAATAGAAATACAAACTACATCACATAAAAAGTGATGGGGTTTAAAATACAAAAACATATAGAGGAAATCAAAACTAAAAATTGTCTTTGTGTTAATAATTTTAAATCACTCAACAAAAAATTTTTCCTTTCTTTCAAAAATCATGAGAAAAAAAGAAAACCTGGTTAATTAAATTTGATAATCCAAGGCGGGGTAATTGCCCTGCTTGCAGGCACCCATGACCCATCAATCTTCATACTTAGTGAGTTCCGGACTGATAAACACTCAACATTCATTGCATGTTTGTAAAATAAAAATAATGATGTTCTTATAATTTTGCCTACTTGTTTGACATGTTCATGAACATGTCTAAACAAATTTTTTGCATATCTGCTTCCTAGCACACATTTATTTAGTCCTAACTCAATTTCTATTAAGTTGTACGGAGAGATTCATATTATCAAACATTAGGGGTATGCTTTTTCCTAATTTTTATTAACTTTATAATGAGTCATTGGCATGTGGTAGCAGCAAAGAACAAAAGACAAATTTAATGCAATATTTAAAAAAAAAAATTATGTACTTTGAATTGTAGTTACAAAAATAATGTGAAAATATAAAAAGTGAAAATACACATTTTTATGTATTGATTAGGTACATTTATGACTCTTTTTTAATAAAAAATAGATCCTCTCTAACAGCTTAATTATTTTAAAGTTTTCTTTCTGTTGTAATATTCACATGTAACTATATTTTTCCGCTGAAAGATGTTTGGAAATATTATTTATGTTTTTTTAATAATTGGCAATAATAAGTGGTAAAAGGATTTTTTCAAAATATGAAATAGTAAATTTTGAATAAAAAAATAGATAAATAATAATAATAAAAAAAGATTGCATCTGCACTTGCACACTACAAAATAGTCAAGTATGTGCCAGCGTAAGATGGTTAGATTGTTATGCTTAGTTTTTGATCCTATAAAACTTTAACCAAACAATTTTAATTTTAAATAGCACTTAAAATAATTCTTCGATTTAAAAACTGTCGTCTAGTTCAGCTTGTTTCTTAACATTTCTCTATAAAATTACCAGTTTTCATATTTTGAAAAGTCAAAAGGTCACAGTAAAAACAATTACGATGGCAGTTACTTTTTTTAGAATTGAGAGTGAATCAAAGTTAGCTCTTCCATCCAACAATACATGAATCTACTTACCCATACATATGAAATACAGTAGAAGACTCCCTCAAATCTGCACAGCTTGGGACCAGAGGTTGTGCGGATTTTAGAATTTTGCAGATTTCTGGTGCTTTGTTTACCTTTTTTTAAAACAGTTATTTGAATGTAATAATGCAATAAAAATTATAATTAATGCCTGTAACATAGTCAAATATTAAAATAAGTAAAGTAATTAACTAAAATGATAAATAGTAAGATAATTTAAAAAATGATTAAATTATTAAAAGTAAAGGTCAAGTAAGTAAGTAATAATACACAGTTAAATATGCATAATAAAGATGAAACACATTTTTCTTGATGAACTTTCAACAATAAACTTTCTTATAAATTAGATACCATATTAATTCACATCAAAATCATAAAGTAAGGAAGTTTTATTTAAGTTTAGAAAGTATTAATAATCAAAGAAGCTTGATTAATACGTAAATATATTTGGTAAAAAGATTGTAATACCAGTGATATCAGCAAAATCTTAATTTTTTTTAGAAGTAAATTTATACTTCCTTTGGGAAAAACTATCAGTTCAGTCATATTATCGAGAATTACACATTAAAATACACACAGAATGATATAAAAGTAAAAAAAATTCTGCAATTTTGTTGTTACATCTGAACTGAAAGTTTCATTGTTTACATCTGTGATGATATGCGGATTTCAGGGAGTCTACTGTACAAGATTTACCAAACCATATTCTAACACAACCCAATTTTTCAATTTGATCTCCCAGTAGCAAAATTTCTGCCAATTAACAGTGGTGAACCAAGCTTACTATCATAAGACATCAAAATAATATATAAAATTTGATCAAAATTACATTATCAAAGAAAATCTAGAGACATAAAGCAGGGGTCTGTCCAGACTTTTCTCACAGGGTCCTGTTTTTGTGAAATTGTGAAGTTTTTCTTATTTTTGTGAAAATTCTAGTAATAATTTTTTAAATCTTAAATTATCGATGTCTTCATGTTCTATCCTTCCTGTATAAAAAGCTAAGTAATATGCTCTTTGGTGAGTTCAACTGCTTACTTACAGGCCAGATTTTATTTTTAAATGACTAAATTTGTGAAAAGTTCAATTTGAAAGTGAAAAAATTCTGTGAAAGGTCTATTTAAGAGTCAAATAATTTTGTGAAGGGTCCTGTTTTGGGATAAAATGTTTTGTGAAGGGTCTTGTTTGGGGATTAATAATTTTGCGAAGGGTCCAAAACAATGTATAAAAACAAGAAAAGGGTATCTTCATGTGTAAAAAAAAAAGATGAATGAGTGTTTTATTTTGTAAAAGCATTTTTTCCCCCTTAATGACACGCTGAAAACAAATTTCCCAGATTTGAAATATACGCATTATTCATGTTCATTAAGAATCATTTTTTTTTTTTTTTAGTGCATCTTATTTTGTTGAAACATTTTGGGTATTGTTTTTTTTATCTTTGTTTTTAAAGGTAATAAAATGCCCAGTCATGACATAATCAGCTGAAGACGAGGCATTATATTGATATATTAATGGTAAAAAAAAATTGTAACACCAGAGTTTTCTCTAGACAGCTTCAGGGGGTGCTGCATCCTTCCTGCCCTTCGATTTACAAAATAGTACCCTCCTTGCCCCTCATCCAAAAAATTAGTCTTATTCGTTTTTGTTTAAAAAAATTTGTTTGCAAAATAAATACTTCCTCATTGTTGTCTTGAAAAGAGTCCCCTGAATTTTAAATATTAAAAGTGGCTTTGAAAATCCAAAAAATGCCTAAAAAAGTACACTTTGGAATCTAAAAAGGGCCCTTAAGCAGCATTAGAATTTAAAAAAGGCACTAGTCCCAAGGACCAGTGATGATGAGAATTTACTGGTCGGCAGGCATCATCACTGCACTGCGACATAAAATTCTATCAAGTCATTTTAGCACTTTGAGTGAGCCCCCCCCCCACCCCCAGTCAGGGGCGTATTTAAGCAGAATTCATTAGGGGGGCGTATATGACGATTTTGCCGACTAACTTAAATATACAGAGTGTCCCTAAACTCATGGTACATACGCTAGGGGGTGATAGAACACATAAGACGAGTAATAGTAAATAGGAAACCAAGGGTCCCAAACGTATTCCGAAGGAAATAGGCGCCTTTAAAGTTTAGGGTCCAAAATTTCAAATGATTATAAAAAACGGAAAAATTGGTCGATTCGTTTGCGGTTTTCGCTAAAACTATTCTTTATGTCAGTATTTTCTTGAAAATAAATTTTAAAGATACAGTTCAAAAAATGCGGATAGAGGGCACTTTAGACTTTGGAGTAACCAACAACTATTTTTTACCGTTATTTTTTGTATCTCATTACATGCTTTCAAAAGCTTAGACTTAAATTTTGAGCTCAAAATCTGAATCGTTGGGAGTGGTTAAGTAGCGCAAACTGAACTGTGTTCATGTGTTGAAATTTGAACCCCCCTCCTGAACACAGTTCAGTTTGTGCTACTAAACCATTCCCAACGATTCAGATTTTGAGCTCCAAATTTTTAGTCTAAGCTTTTGAAAGCATGTAATGAGATACAAAAAATAACGGTAAAAAAATAGTTGTTCGTTACTCCAAAGTCTAAAGCGCCCTCTATCGGTATTTTTTTAACTTTATCTTTAAAATTTATCTTCAAGACAATACTGACATAAAGAATAGTTTTAGTGAAAACCGCAAACGAATCCACCAATTTTTCCGTTTTTTATAATAATTTGAAAATTGAACTCCTGAACACAGTTCAGTTTGTGCTACTTAACCACTCCCAACGATTCAGATTTTGAGCTCAAAATTTAAGTTTAGGTCTAAGCTTTTAAAAGCATGTAATGAGATACAAAAAATAACGGTAAAAAATAGTTGTTGGTTACTCCAAAGTCTAAAGCGCCCTCTATCGGCATTTTTTGAACGGTATCTAAAATTTATTTTCAAGAAAATACTGACATAAAGAATAGTTTTAGCGAAAACCGCAAACGAATCGACCAATTTTTCCGTTTTTTATAATCATTTGAAATTTTGGACCCTAAACTTTAAAGTCGCCTATCTCCTTCGGAATACGTTTGGGACCCTTGGTTTACTATTTACTAGTCTGGATGTGTTCTATCACCCTCTAGCGTATGTACCATGAGTTTAGGAACACCCTGTATATACATATATCTTTAAAAGTACATTTCTGTATCTGTATATATTTATCTACACGGAGTCCTAAAATAGACTGACTGATTTTAACCTTTAAATGCTGGATTTTTCAAAAATCATTGTAATAATGTTTTTCGGCTTTCATTTTTTAAATAAATCATGGGAAAAATACTTAAAAAAGGCATATTTTGTTTTAAGTATGGTTTACGGCTAAAAAACAGTTTGTTACTAATCGGCAATACTGGTGTTTAATTGAAAAAATAACTTTCCTTGATAAAACTCTATAATATTAAACACACAAGAATGTTAGGAACTATAATAAGAAATAAATTTTACTTGCTCACTGCAGAACAAAAATTTTGCGCAAGCCTCCAAACAAAACAAAAAGAACATGTAGCAACAGTTGAAAAAATAAATCTATCTTTATTCTTAAACAGCACAAGTGTTGCCATGTACATGTTGAAAATTGATTTAATAATATTTTCAGAATGTATTTTATTGGCAGTATTAGGCATTATAGCTTTAATATTATTCTAATAGTATTTTAGAAGCCTAAATTGGGTATGTTGCCGAAAAACAACACCAGGCATTTAAGGATTAAATTCAATTAACTTGTAAATGGTGACAGCTATAAAATTAAATTCTTGCAGGAGTGTTATGTAAGATCTCAGGAATTTTTTTCTACTGCGATAGTCGATTTTAGTTCAGATGGCGCTGCTTGAAATAGGCGCTAAATCGGCGCTTGATTTTTGGCCTCTCTCTTTTCTCAATATTGATGCGAAAGAAGGAGATTAAATATATGCATTGGGCCCCTAAAAACAAAATTGCATTGGCGACTGAGAATCAGTCCATACATTTAATCTCCTTCTTTCGCATAAATACTGAGAGAGAAGAGAAACAAAAAATCAGGCCCCGATTTAGCACCTATTGCTAGCAGTGTCATGTATCGCTGCTATTAAATCGAGAATAGCTGTAAAAAAACTCCTGACATCTTACATAACCCTCCAGTAAGAATTTTTTTAAATAGCTGCCACCATTTGCAAGTTATTGAATTTTAAAATCAGTCAATCCATTTTAAGACACCCGGTATATTCTATATAAAATTGAAGATTATTAACCCATCGAGATCAAATTTTTCACTTTAGAGCGTCGAATACTTTACATTTTAGAATATTGAGGAGAATATAAGGTAGATTTAAATATGGATACACCACCCCTTCACTTACGTTACATTGTTGTAAATGTCCCATTAAAGCATTTTGATATTTTTTGCTGAATGTGCAGATGGAAATATGCAATTCGGATTAATTAAACAAGTTTTTAGTAAGATGCTGCTTAGAACTTATACAAAATCAGCTTATTTATATTTACATTAAAAAGGATGAAATCGAAATTTATTTTAATTACATTTTTTGTTCATTCATTGCATAACATGCATTTTAACCCACCATTTTTTTAGACGAGCACATCTATTCACAACAGCGACCAAATCTAGGTATGTCGAAATATCCTTCTCAAATGTAAGCATCATGAGTGTATTCAAACGTGGATAAGTCATTGTTGTTCTTATATATTTTTTTACAATTTTTAATTTACAATGTTCTTTAATTCGAGGCAACTGTGACTATAGAAGTTAGAGCCTGATGACTGACATGGTTCGCAAGAGGCAGAATTATCTCAAAGGTCTGTTTTTATGTAAATATCGTCCATTCTTCCAGCCTCTGCGCAGAAGTTTGACAAAATTTTCAGCTCTGTGTGTAATGCTTCCATTTCAGGAATTGCCAATGTTTCACAAAAGACATTTATTTGCCGCTTTCTTAACCAGATTTAGTGTTTATTTCTTTCTTGTAACGGGAGGATACATTATTTTATCCAGTGGTGAGATTATGCTCATGCAAGAATTAAGACATTCAGCTATCACCACTGTAAGAGTATCCAGTACCTTCTGAAACTCTATGCATTAGGACATTAGAAGTTCGGGAGCAAAGAGAATGTTTCAATTACCTGGTTCCAATCTTCGTCGATACTGCATAGCAAATTCATTTACGGATCAACACCTTACTTGCTTTAAAAGAGAACTGGACTGTATATTTCCCTATTCACAATTTCATTGTCACTGTTGATTTTTTCCAATGATTTGATACAAGTTTTCAGTGTTTTCGTATCGTCTATTTTAAGAGTCTTCGACTTCATTTTTTCAGTAACTAACTTGCACTTGTACTGAACGAGCTTGAGAAACATCATAGTGAAGCAATGAAGTCGAGCGATAACATTTTCTTTCTTAAACTTCGTGGTTTGATCATTGTTTTGCTAACAGGAGTAGAGGAATCAACTTTTTCAAAATTTGTAGGATACATTCATATGAGATCCAAACCGCTTTCAATGATTCCGCTCGAGCAGTCCATGTAGCCTTAGAAAGATTCCGCAGCAGAAGAGCATTTTCTATTTCTTGGAGCTTGTCTACTAATGGTTTCTTTCGTTTAGTACTTCCTGTGAAAAACACAAACATCTTCCAGTATGTCGTACACATAACCTATAACATTGCTGGCATTGCAGATATGCGAAACGAAAGTGTTGAGTCTGTGATATTGACAAGGAATATAGGGCACAATTCGACCCACGATTTCTGAAAACGTCTCCTTCCTAAGTGTCGCTGAATTCTCCAGACATGTTGCTTGTAAAATCGTATGACTGGAAAAATGCCTGTTCTATTTCGAGCTCATTCTTTGTAAGGATGTGCGATATCTAGCATGCGAGGTCGACATTGGTTTTGACGACTTCTTTCGCGAAATCTTCCAAAAGCCGATCGGAGTTTTCCCATCTTTGTCGACATATTTCAACCCAACAGCTGATCGATCATGGTGCGAAGAATTTGGTGTCGTATCTGCCATAATTCCATAAAATTATGCTTCTTGAATATCCCTGACTATCATTTTGCGCACTACTGTAGCAAAAAATTCAATCATCTCGTTTTGGGATGAATCGGAATGGTAAGTTAAATGGTATGGGCTGAAACGTGTGTCCTCAAACATTTCCTCAGTTGTGTGTTACGTCTGGATATTAATTTCACAATTTTTCAAATGTTTCCATTTCCGTCTTTGTCATTTCCACAAACTAGACCTTGCCTACTCAGCATTCGCGTAATGTCCATTAGGATTGCTACAATTTCTGTGCTGAATGCAAGATATTGCTATTGCTCTTCCAGAATAATCTGTTTGCGCTTGCTCTCGTCGAATAAGTGATTATGCGTCATCATGAACTGACAAAATAGGAAACAGCAAATTTGGTGGGAGTTTGAAGAGAAATGTTGTGCGAACTTTCTGTTCTTTCTTTTCCTTAAGCTCTTCATTTTGTGTCTTTTGTTTACAGCACTCTTAAGTGAAGCATTTTGTATGTTTTATTCTCCCAGGTCCTTCATGAAACACGCAAAAAAATTAGCATTGAGTTCTGTGCTATATTCCAAAAACGTATGCTCTTTTGTACCAAGCGCTGTTGAAATGTCAGTCTCAATCTTGCGGGATGGAACCAGTTATCGGCTATACGCTGAGTTTTGGCTGATATGGACCTAAACTGATCAGATATGTCTCTGATTGTCTGACTTCATTTTAGACCTTTTTCCCGGGTCATGTTCAATGATGGAATCGTTCACACTTTCCGCAATGCTAGCCTCCCCACGGTTCTTCTCGATTTCTTTCACGATCTTTCTATAAATATTTGACACAGACGAACAATTTTATTTTTCCCTGTCAATTATATCTATGGTCTCCTTAAGGAACAAGAAAACACTTAATTCATCAGGTGGGGTCAATTTTTCAATAATTGGCTTGCAATCATTTAAACAACCGACTAAATGATTCAATTGTCGAGCACATTTCAATAAACCACGAGTAATATGAATGCCTTCACCGAAGTCGTCATCATCTTCAGTGCTAGTCGATCGTCTAGAATAGGGATGCACAACCTTTTTTAGAGAAGAGCCACTTACAAAAATGTTTGGATTGTCGAGGGCGACATCAGTAAATCGAAGTTTTGTCCCTCTAAGTTCCCTTACCCAGTCAAAATATCCAATTCAGTTGGTAAGGATATATCAACAGTTCACGTTTGTATATATAACACAGATATAGCAAGGATTGTTTTCAAGGAGTGATAATATATCTTGATTTTATTCGGGGGAGTAAATTTTGATTTATTATAACTGCTAAAAAACAAACATAGGCATGAGAGGTGCTAGTGCGGAAAAAAAAATGTTAAATTTATGAACGAAGAGGAGAGAAGAAGCCAATCAATGAAATTTGAGATTTTTCCGCACCTGATCATTGAAATTCCCGATTTTTATGAGCCTGATCGACAACATCCGCAATTTTTCCGAAACCGATCGACAAAATTCGCTATTTTTCCGCACCCTATTAACAAAATTCGCTTTTTTCCTCGTCTGACCGACGAAATTCTCCATTTTTCCGCGCCTGATCGACAAAACTCGGGATTCTTTTCAAGCCCAACGAACAAAATTCACGATCTTTCGGAGACCGATTGACAAAATTCGCGATTTTTCTGTGCTTGTTCAACGAAATTTGTGATTTTTCCCGCCCGTGATTGACAAAATTCGGGATTTTTCGGCGCCGGATAAACAAAATTCGCGATTATAACTGACTCTGACGAAATGTGCAATTTTTTTCTGCCGCAAATTGACAAAATTCGCGTTTTTTCTCCCGATAATCTGGCGAAACTCACGATTTTTCCTCTGCCGATCAACGAAATTTCCAATTTTTCTGCGCATCATCGACTAAATTCGTGATTTTCCCGTGCCCGATCAACGGAATTCGCGATTTTTGCGCGCCTGATTGGCAAAATTCTGGATTTTTTTTAACCCGACCAACGAAATTCGCGATTTTTCCGCGACCGATCAGCAAATTTCACGATTCTTAACTGGCTCTGACGAAATTTGTAATTTTTCCCGCCGTGCCCGAGCAACGAAATTCTCGATTTTTCCCGAGCCCGATAGACAAAACTCGTAATTTTTCCGTGGCCGATCGGCGAAATTTGAGATATTTTTTTGTGCCTTATCGACAAAATTCGCGATTTTCCCGTCCCCTATCAACGAAACTTGCAATTTTTCCGTGCCTGATCGTCAAAATTCGCGATTCTTAAATGGCTGACGAAATTTTCAGTTTTTTTCGGTAAAGTGACGAAATTCGCGATTTTTTCTTGCGACCTATGGGCAAAAATTGCAATTTTTTCCAGTTATAAATTGACGAAACTCGCGGGTCACAGGTTGTGCACCCCTAATCTACAATCTAGATGTTCCGAACACTACTATATTGTATGTAGGAAAAATCGGCTTTTCAAGGACAAACGTCCTCGATTCATTATCCCTTCGTTGGTCACTCCTCGGCCCTTATCTTAGGTTAGTAGCTATGGTAACGAAGGGAAAATGAAATGAGCACGTATGTCCTTGAAGTGCCGATTTTTCCTACAGTGAGTATAATCCGGTCTCTCAGAAAGACACCTTTAAATATTGAGAAACTACTCTCTCCTGGTTCTTTCTCAATTTAATTTCAGTAGTCACGCGAAGTCGAAGAAAGGAGAGTCAAACTTCGGATTTTTAAAAGAAATTAAGACAAATGCTAAGGATTGGTGTTTTTTAGTGTATGTTTTAATAAAAAACGCAGAAAATTGAAAAAAAATCGATTGATTCAGAGTTGTATCGATCGATACTGACTACCTAGAATTTGCCGACTGTGATCAAAGTTGCCGACATTGGGGGGGCGAGACGCCCCCCTACGCCCCCCCAGTAGCTTCGCCCCTGCCCCCAGTCCTAGAATATAAACCAAACTTACTTTGTAGTTATCCAAATTTTTCCTCATAATAAAAAATAATGTTATAATTTACTAAAAATTAAATAAACAACAGTACATAAATTAAAACTATAAAATTATTAATTAGATATTTTATTTCCAATTATTTATTTTAACTGAATGTAAAGTTTAGTGCAAATATTTTTTTGAATATTTATTTATTTAATTTTATGTTTTTAAATAAATAAAATGCCCTTAAGTATAAAACACTGCCCTTTTTTAAACTTGGGGGGGGGGGGGGGGGGGGAGTCTGGTAACTTGTATTATAACAAGGAAATCTCTGAAAATAAGCTCGTTTCACCAGAATTCTGTATTATATATCCTTTAGGCATAAATATTTTAATTATTGTAAATATTATTTATAAACAGGACAAAACAAATATAGACTTAATGAAATATTCAATGAAATTCTAGGGCGGGGGCTTTTGCACGAAACATTTTCACTTTGAACTTTTTTAATAGAGAAAAGCAATATAAAAATGACAACAGCCAATTACTTAATAAACAAAATCATTAAATAAAATTATACCTTTTTTAAGTAATGCTGAAGTAGAATGTTGTTTAGAATAAAGTCGCCATTCCTAACTCTAGATTTTTTTTCATTTCCTCAGTCAACACCTATAGGAGAAAGTATTGTCAATGATATGATGTCATCAAACCACACAGCAAAGACAATATTCATTCAATTAATATACTTGCAGTTGCTATAATACTGATGATGGAGGAAGAGGAAAACAGGAACTGTCACTGAAAAGAAAAAGTTTGAAAGAACACAAATTTAATAAAAAATTAAAAATACAGTCCATGCTTATTTTAAAAGTGATGCTGCGATCATGCAAATTTTTTTCTTATATCTAAAAAACTGCTTTAAAAAAGTTGCACAAACTTTGCGCATTACTACTAGATAACCACGGTAGTATAATTAATTTTTTTAAAGAAGCAAAAACAGCATTTATAAATGCCGCATTTTCTGTCACGTTTGCTATTTTTTTCTGTTACACAACAATCACTTTGATCGATGTTAAGTTTGGAAAAGTCATTTTTTTCAACAGCGTTTCATATACTACTACCATAAACAATAAATATTTTAAAACTTACTTTATTGAAGTTTCTATAATATCTAAGCTAAGCAGAAACAGAAGAATGAGATGAGAAGCGACGCAAACAAAACAGCAACAAAGCTACACATTGCTGAGCTGGAGAAATGAAAAATCGCAACGCCAAGATATAAGGTGTTCAAAGGGGTTACTTGTATTGTAGAAAAAGCAGGGGTGGAGAATTTCTAGAAAATCTTACCAGCCAGTAAAATGCAACGTACAGTTTATAAAATTACACAACTCAAAAATAGTTGGTTACTATTACTACAATGCATTTTCATATATTTTTTTTTCCTATAAAATTAAGAAATATAAACAAGAGATGAAAGTTTAATATAAAGTAGAACTTCATACCATGTTTACATTGCAATGATTAGGAAAGTTGAAAAATATAGCTAGCTATACTAAACAAAAAAACGTTTTTGGCATACCTCTATAGTTTGCAGTTTTCAAAGACAACCTGAAAAGTCACTCGCCCTGTTAGAAAATTCACTCGCCAGTGGCGAGTAAAATGATGCATTTTCCCACACCTGAGAAAAAGCGATTATGCCAAGCCAAGCTATACTGCCAAGATGCCAGAGGTAACCGTCAGGCACAGCAACAAACTGTGCATGACGGTTAAATAGAATGATCATTAAGGCAGCCGTATCTTACGGTGAAATAGACACTCCGTATCTTGTATGTTTTTCTCTTTATACATTTGTGTTTTCCACTCGTTAACAACATGCACAAGACAATACATAATGAATAAATGAAATATGGGTGGGGAATACTAACACTTACTTATGCTTGCATGTACAACCTGTCAGTTTTTAAGCCTGTAGCCTTGGAAACCATCTACCAGCATATACAGTTCAGAAAAAGAACATAACATATATTGTATGAAAATTTAATGCTATAGTTTCAAACATATGAGGAATTCTTTTCCGTTTTTTAAAACTCGCAAGATTCCAATAAACATTAAATACAGTAAAAAGATTAAAAAGTGCAACAGCACTATCAAAGACATCTAGTGAAAAATAAAGTATTTATAAGGGCTTTTAGAAATGACAAAATAAAAATAAGGATTTACAAGCACTTTACGAAAGAGTGGGAATTTTGCTCATACAAATATAAATTTTTAAACTTGTATTATAGTTTCACATTACTGTTTTATATTTAACAAATGATGTTATACCACAAAGAAAATTTAAGAGCACAAAGCTTTACACACCATTATACTCCTCTCCCCTTATGTCTCTGATATTGATGTGTCCTAATTTTCGCATCAATCTTAAAAAGAACAAAAATGACATTAAAAGTAGCTGATTTCATTGACAATACAAATTTTAAGATTTTTAGTAACATGTAACAAAATATCTGGATAAAATTGTCACTCATCCACGAAAAATAATATAATTTACAATAAAATCTAAAAGATATATAAAGATTAGTCACATTATTAGTAAAAATTAGCAATTAATTATACGTAGACTGGAAAAAATTCTAGTACCTAACACTTAATAAACAGATTAAAAACATTAGCAACAGACGAAAGAAAGAAAATCTAAATTAAAATTTCCTTAGTAATCCATGTAAGAAATTAATAATAGTAATAAAATAAGCTAAACATTAAATTAAAAAAATATATTGAAGAAAATTGGCAAACAGCACCACGTGCAGGGTGATTAAAGAAATTAACAAAACATACATTATAAATGCAAGGAAAACAATGATATAATTATGTTAATAAGCATTCTTACCTGAAATTAAAGAGGACGTGGAAATATTGATTAAGTTTTATAAGAAACTCAGACAATCAGTCATCAACCAGTCCGTTCCCCTCGTGTTTACCTGGTAGGTTAGTTACCTTGTTTGCGCCACTCGCTAGCCAAGCTGAAAATATCGCCAAGTTACCGAGTTAGTGACCTACGTCATTGATGACGTAG
Source organism: Maratus speciosus (assembly GCA_963932465.1). Classification (NCBI taxonomy): domain Eukaryota; kingdom Metazoa; phylum Arthropoda; class Arachnida; order Araneae; family Salticidae; genus Maratus; species Maratus speciosus. The sequence goes on along the minus strand of OZ010799.1, from coordinate 5,889,792 downwards.
GTCACTAACTTCCAGGTAAACCTGTATGCCTGTTTTCTGAAAAACTCTTCATCGATAGCCAATGAAATTGAACGGAACTTCTTTCCCCGAAAGGACTAGTACAAGAGTTTAAACCAGGCTAAACCCACGCCTGGCCAAAGCTGACTTTACAATGGCTTGGAAGCGAAAAAGTCACGTGATCCAGATAGACGGTTGAAAGCTCGCAATCCGACTGTAGTGTAGTTGCTACCGTTGCTACTATCTCGCTATGCTGTGTGCTGTAGCTGGCTGTGTCTGTTTGTACATCAGTGTTTAGTTAGATGTGATAAAATTTGAAAATATTTATTTTAAATGCTATTGATATGTGCTCTTAAACCGTTGATCATGGATTACATCGTCTACGGAGAAATTTTTAGCGCAGTAATTGGTTATTGCCAAAAAGAGCTCATCAGTTTAAGCCTAACTGTTATTGCATTATCGGAGGAAGTAATGTGAGTTCATATATAATTATATTTCTCTTTTTATTTTATATGTATGTTTAAAATGTGTTTTTATAAGCACTTATAATTGAAGTGTGATGTATACATATATTTCATTAATACAGTACTGTGGTATCTAGAAAAAGGTGTTCAAAAAAAAAAAAAGTTTAGTATTGTTCTCAGTGTATAATCAGTAAGTGTAACCCTTCTTTATATATTGTGGAGAATAGTACTCATTTTCTAAGATATAATAACAGTGAATCAAAGATTAATATCTTACCCTCCCCCCCCCCCCCTCTTTAAAAATTTAAGTACTCTTTTTCAAGTATCTCATTTTTTGAAAATACTCTCTCTTTCCAGCTCTAGGTTGTGAAGTGGTCTTTCTGTGATAGTAGCGCTCAATTTTTATATAAACAAAAGTATTTATTTTTAAACAGCAAAATTATCCAGTTTAATGTATGTACATTTGTTTAAAACAATGAAAATGATAGTACTCAGTAGGGATGCAACGGATATCCGGTAAATATCCGATATCCGGCATATCCGGCTGATTTTTCAATATCCGAAATATCATCGGATATCCGAATCACAATCACCGGATATCCGACTTCTCTGCCGGATATCCGGCAGAGAGCAGCAAAGCGTATATATAAGGATAAGAGAAATCGTTTGACCCAAACAATGCAAACAACTTTGTTTATAATGCAAAATATGAAAGTAAGTTCACTATTCATGAGTAAAAGGTAATTCTCAAAAGTTTAAAGAATTGCCAACTTTCCTAACATTGATATTTGAACTCTTTATAATAAATTTAAGAATTTACGTTTGCATCTTTTGCAAAATTGTACCTTTACTTTCAGAATGTAAAACAAAATTGGAAGTTGTTTATTAAAGTATGACTATTAATTTTCTTCTTTCTTTCAAGTTTAACAATTAAACAGGCCTATTTTTACTTTCTTCTATCTTCACTAGAAGAAAGTATTGTCATTGAAATTTTTTCGATTTCCGGTTTTCGACGGATTTAGACGTTTTAGGGGTCAGAGATCCCAAAACATGTCTGTGTCTGTGTGTCGCCATCTTACCATCAAAAAGTGTATGAAATTATGCATAGAATTGAACCACATTTTTTGTGAATGTTTTTGGCTATAGCCAGCTGGCTCTCCTTCAATATGGAAACATTCCACTGGAAGGGGGCGCTGTAATTGTGATTTTTTGTGTCATTTTCATTATTGTACCATCCAAAAGTGTATGAAGCTAAGCATAGAATTGAAGCAATTTTTTGTGTATATTTTTGGCTATGGCCAGCAGTTTCTCCTTGAATTTGGAAATATTCCACCATAAGGTGGTACTCACTGTAACAGTGCTTTTTGTAAAATTTTCTCGATATTTCGCAGTTTTTTTTTTTTTGTACTGTATATTGGCGGCTCATGAAGTGAAGGGAACTTCGCATCCTACTAAGTTGGCTATTCACAAACAGCTAGAATAACGAAAAAATTATTTATTTTAATAAATATCATGATCGAGATTAACTTATTCTTATTCTGATTAATTGACTGGACCAAAAATTTTCAGATCAAAATCAAAGTTGGTATAATATTGAATTAATAATATGGAAGTATTAACATTTGGAACTACTTTTTGAAATATTAAGATGTATGAGATAGAAGAAAGTTTTAGGATTGGCACATCCAATTAGTTATTTTTGTAACTTCATTATAAATATTTAAAATTAAAAGTAATTTTCTTTTTACTTATAAATATCAAAGTAATTTAACTTAAAATAAAACTAAATGTGACTTAAAGTAAAACAGTATTAAATAATTGAAACAGAAATTCGGCATCAACTAAACCTATGTTTGGAGAAAACTCTTTAATCATGGGTATATTAGTAGATATTTTATGTTTAAATTATAAAACGAAAGTATGTATTTCTTTGTGAAAATACTCTACTATTATATACATATTAATTGGTTTAAATTTGTTATACAAATTTAATGCCTTTCATTGTACAAATTAGTTATTAGCAATTATCAATATAGTCAATCCCGTATCCACATCCAATAGTAATTATCAGCATTTCATTGTACAAATAAACAGAATATTTTAATGCTTAAACTACATTTTTTATATAACATTATTAATATACATTGCAGGGCTTGATTTTCGAGACAGGATGGCAGGATTCGTGGCTTATAGAATATTGGGGCGGGAGGATCCGGTTTCTAAAAAATCATTTTCCGAAAATGTTTCTTTGTTAAACGACGATTAAGTCTCAGGACCGACGGACAAATTTCGTGATATTTTCCGCTATTGATTGGCAGATTTCATAGTTTATTCTTACAACAAATTGACAAAATTCATGTTTGTTTTTCTGCATCTGACCAAAAAATTTTGCGATTTTTCTCCACGACTGACTGATGAATTTCACGATTTTTTCTGGAGATCAATCGGTGAATTTCATAGATTTTTTTCTCATGATCAACTGATAAGTTTGGTAGTTTTATTCTGTGACCGATTGGCAAATTTCCCTGTTTATTCTTGCGACATACTGATGAAAGTGACGATTGTTTTTCTGCATCCGATTGAAATATTTTGCGTTTTTTTTTTTTTTTCTCTGCAACCACCTGAGGAATTTCAAGATATTTGCTCGTGACGTACTGGCAAATTTTACGATGTTTTTCCGTGATCGATTGACGAATCCCGTGATATTTTCCCGCTGCCGATTTCCCACGAACTTCAGTTTATTTCTCGCGACCACCTGTTGACAAATTTTTTAGGGTTTCGTTCATCTGACGAAACCCTATTCGTCTCGCTCCTCTGTCTGTCCGTTTGTCTGTCTGTCACAGAGCCCGTTCTCAGAAACTATACATGTTAGAGACTTGAAATTTTGCATACTAATAGATGAACACCACACATCATACGACAAATCATAAATTTTTGAAAAAGTAGTATATTTAACCCTTTGGGCTCCCACATGTATATTTTAAACAGTTCTTTCTATGTGAGCCTCTAATTAGGTTGGAGGCGTGAAATTTTGCATACTTATAGCTGAATACCTCACATCAAACGACAAATCAAAAAATTTTGAAAAAGTCGTACATTTAACCCTTTGGGCTCCCACATGTGTATTTTAAACAATTATTTCTAAGTGAGCGCCTAATTAGGTTGGAGGAGTGAAATTTTGCATACTTATAGCTGAATACATCACATCAAACGACAAATCATAAAATTTTGAAAAAGTACATTTAACCCTTTGGGCTCCCACATGTGTATTTATACAATTCTTTCTAAGTGAGTCCCTAATTAGGTTGGATGCATGAAACTTTGCATGCTTATAGCTGAATACCTCACATCAAACGACAAATCATAAAATTTTCAAAAAGTCGTACATTTAACCCTTTGGGCTCCCACATATGTATTTTAAACAATTCTTTCTAAGTGACACCCTATTTAGGTTGGAGGTATGAAATTTTGCATACTTATAGCTGAACACTTCAGATCAAACCGCAAATCATAAAATTTTGAAAAAGTCGTACATTTAACCCTTTAGGCTCCCACATGTGTATTTTAAACAATTCTTTCTATGTGAGCCTCTAATTAGGTTGGATGCGTGAAACTTTGCATGCTTATAGCTGAATACCTCACATCAAACGACAAATCATAAAAATTTCAAAAAGTCGTACATTTAACCCTTTGGGCTCCCACATGTGTATTTTAAACAATTCTTTCTATGTGAGCCTCTAATTAGTTTGAAGGCGTGAAATTTTGCATACTTATAGCTGAACACCATCATGCGACAAATCATAAAAATTTGAAAAAGTCATACATTTAACACTTTGGGCGTATTTTAAGCAATTCTTTTAACTGAGCTGGAGATTTGAAATTTTGCATACTTATAGCAGAACACCTGAGGCCAGGCGACAAATCATAAAATCTTGAAAAAGTCTTACGTTTAACCCTTTGAGCTACCACATATGTCTTTTAAGCAATTCTTTCTAAGAGAGCCCCTAATTAAGTTGGAGACATGAATTTTTGCATACGTATAGCTGAATACCTCAGACCACACGACAAATCATAAAATTTTCAAAAAGTCTTATATTACTTACTCCTCCGTGCTCTAACTTGTATATTTTAAGCAATTTTTCTAACCTCCACCCTTTTCACCCGGGGAGCACTTTTCCAACTTTTGTCGACACCCCTTTGACCATTCTTTCATATTATGTACCATAGCCTTACATATTTTAGTTCCACATTTTACCGCTAGTGGCGCCTACTTATCTCGGGTGCTATGGGTTCAATCCCCTCGACTAATATATCTATGGATAGTATGTAAAACGGAGTTTTGTTCGGATAGAGTTTTGTTTAGAATAGAGTGCGTCCCATTTTGCGAAATGTGGAACTAACAGATTTTTCAAAAGGATAAAGTGTTTTGAAAGGAATATTAAACGAAACCCTCTGTGCGATCTGTGATCACACTTACCCACTTGTTAATTTATTTTCACCATGATTCACGAAATCAGTGATATTTTCTTCTACGACTGATTTACGTATTTTGCAATGTTTTTCTTGTGTACCCAAAATAGGAAATAACTAAAAGGGCAGTAACGGCTATTGGAGACTGAGCTCTACCAAATTGGCCAATAGTCAGCACTAAACAAAATGAGATTACACTTGTGATGCACATGAAAAAAAAAAAAAAAAACTTTGGTGAATTTAAAAAAAAACATATTTAGAAACAACAAACTAGATGATTCTCGCAGTTCACAGAAATTACAACATGGATCTTTGAAATCAACTTTTCTCGTGTAATAGAAGGAATCAATTGACTATTCCCTTTGCAAACTTTGGATATGGATTTAAAATTCCAATGCATAGAACATAGTTCAATTAATGAAAATACCAGAGATTACAGTTCTGACATAATTCCATTAAGGATATAATAAAACAAGTTTGTTCAGAAGTGACATACAATCACCGTAGGTTATTGACAATACAATCACTAACCGATATGCATTATTTATGCAAGTAAGTTAAAAATGAATGCACATCAGATTTTGCAAAGTTTCTAAAAAATTTTAAGAGAGCATAACCATCTGTTTCCAATAATTTCTAAAGTTATAAAAATTGCTCTGTGCTGTTTGTCAAAAGTATAATTTGTGAAAGAGGCTGAAATATGCAAAAAGGAATAAAATCTAAATTAAGAAATTCATTTTGCAACCCAATTGTTAATTGCCCATAACATTAGGTGAAAGTTGAATAATAGACATGGTATATATAAAGTTTGATTCTGTTCCTTTGTTTTAATAAAATAAAAATTTTGGATAATTATCTTGAGTTGTTAATTTAAATTATTTCAATGGTATTTTGTCATGTCTGTATAAATGTAATTCTTTAAGTGGCACATAAAAAATAACAGGGTTTAAAGATTTTTTTTCTCCCTTTCTAACAGTTCAACACCCCTGCATTTCCCCTCCTGGGAAAACTTGAATTTCAAGCCCTGAATATTAAGAGATATAGTTTTTGTAAATTATATTTCAATACATTTAAAAATTTTTAATGATAAGTGAGAAACATGTTTTTAATTTATTGTTCTGAGATGGCCTTATATAAAGAAATAATTCACCATATAACTAAAAACATATCTAGTGCCGGATATCCGATCGGATATCCGGCCGGATATCCGAATCCGGCAGGCAAAGGAGCTTCGGATATCCGGTATCCGATATCCGGCAAAATCAATATCCGGTGCATCCCTAGTACTCAGTACTGGTTATTTAATTGTAGTACACATTTGATTAACTTCATTTTAATTTAGCAATTATAGATTGCTCTGATTACTTTTATAATTTCTTGTATATAACACTTTTCAGATACTGGTATAAATGAAAATATTTATTGAAAAACAGAACATTTTAATACTGTTATTATCCAAAAATGTACAATTAAAATAACTTTCCAAATCCCAAATGAATTTCAAATATTAACTTAATATGTAATGCAGTTATTGAAGATGTCATCTTTTGGAGGTAAAGGGATTGAGTCAAGAAGGATATTTTTGGATTTTTATGACAGCTGGGTGCACTTGCGAGGCAGGATCTTTATTTAATTTTCTGTCTGTGAGTGTACCTTGCTAGTTCCTTTATACTGGATATGTTCCCACAAGAATTTTTTTCAAACTTGTCAAAGTACTTGTTTACCAACACAATGTCCACACCACGCTGGCTGATGATCTGGTTTCAATTACAGTTTGTTAATATTAAGTTCATTTGGGGTTTGAAAGTTATTTTACCTATGCACTTTTGGATAACAGTTGTATTAAAAGATTCTTTATTTTTATTTAGTGTAGGGGAGAGTGGGGATACTTGAGCCATCCCTATTTTTTCTACTGTAGGTTAATTTTTCTTTCTAAAATTAGCAACATGATAATATTCTTATAGTTCTGCACATTTAAAAAAAAAAAAAAATCACATATCTTGGAACCATTTTGAAAGTATATAGTGATTAATAGCTGCTTTTTCCCTATCTGAAGTAAATATTTAGGTGAGTGTTTTTTATATTTTTTTGTAATCAAAGTTTTGTTTTAAGCTTTAACAATATAGATAGATTTAATAAGTATAATTTCAGTTGTATTTTGAATCTAAAATAATTCAAATAGATGCATTTATTACTTAGTAAAAGTCTGATAAACAAAAATGGTAGTAATGGGGATACTGAGATTGAGGATACATGAGCCATGCTCAACCATCCCTACTAGGAAATTAGAGATATGGGTGAAACAAAAAAGTCTTTTTCATGTTCACAGATAGATTTTAATTTTAATTTTTTTTCTGGGTAAAATGAGGAAGAACTCTTTTTATTTATTTATTTTTTTCATTAAGGAATTAATTTGAAAACATACGTTTAAAAATGTATATTTTGTTAATGAAAATATCCTTTTTTTTTTTTTCATTTTGACTAACCATATAGTCTGTCTAGATAAATGTAGGCATAGTTTTCAATTTAACTTTTTGACTAATATTAAAATCACTTTTTAAAACTGATTTTACTGGTCATAATCTCTAATATTTTAACTAGTTAGGCCCAAAATATTAAAATATTTATTTTGTTAATGTAATATTTTAAGATTAAATATTGTATACTGAAATTGTAACCACTATTACTGTAACTTTTTTAAAAACTTAACCACCAACTGAGGATGTTGCTATCATCAATGAAACCCAAGTTGAAATGATCCTTCGACCACCAATTATCACCACAACAAATGATCGTGTTACTCGTTTTGTTTTCACAACTGGTTTCGAAGGACTTAGTGCATCTTGATTTATCACTATGTAAAACATTTATAAAATAATAAAAAGAAAAATATTATTTTTGTAGGTATTTTTTAGTATTGGCTCAAGTATCCCTTCTCCATGGCTCACGTAACCCCCTCATGGGGATACTTGAGCCACAATGTAAAAGAAAATGTAAAAATTTATTAAACAAAGAAAAATCGTTCAAAATTAACTGAAAATGGTTTTCAATTGAAGAAAAATTATCAAATTTTCAACTACAATATTTTATTTTGTTCTAAGTATAAAAAATTTAAAAAAGTGGCTCAAGTATCTCTATCTTCCCCTATTTTTATTACAAATGCAATAAGAATTCTAAAATTTGTAGCAACTAAATTAAAATGAAGTGATTCATATGAGTTAAATATTTTCAATGTTTAATAAAGAAACAAAGCACATGTTGTGAATACCATAAGCCAACGAAAATTTCACTTTCATGAAGTATGCGAAAATATTCTTGTTTACAAATAAATTTTCTTGTAAATACTGGTGTCATTCAACTATTTCAACATTTTATGAATACAAATACCTTGCCCCTGAAAGGGTTAAGTTATGTATTGTTATTATTAGGTATCCTACTTTTTTTTTTTTTTAATCTAGGTATGCTTTAGAAAAAGAATTGCTTCTTTGGCAAGTTTTACTCAATAACACAATATCTAAATGAAATATTTTAAATATTTTCCACTTAACATTAACGGTTAATAATTAAATACTTCAATATTTATTGATAACACAATTCTAATCCATTTTTTTTTTATGTGCATATAAAAATATATTGAAATATGTTCAATATTTTTCCATATGATATTTCACGTTTGTTATTTTTAATTGGAAGATTTATTGAATTTTATAAATATTTTTAAAATCAAAGTAAATGTATAAAGCATGGAAAATTCATTTAAATATTGACAAAGTTTTAATTTTTTACTTCTAAATATATACTTAAAAACATATTAGCTGAAATACCAACTTTCAGTTAATATTTTCATGTAAAAGAAATTAATTTTTTTCTATAAACTGTTTCAATTCATAGATTAATAGCTCCCAGTTTAGCACATATTTAGTTTATTTTTACAATCATTATCAAGATTCAAGAGTCCACATTTTATTAACCCTCTTCTTCAAACAACTATAGCTAAAAATAGTCAGAACTCTTTTTAATAATTTTAAATAAAAAAAATGACTTGTTTGTTTTTATCTGCTAATTTTCATGTTAAAAAATATTTAAGTAATTCTTTATTGCTTTTCATGTTTTGAAATGAAATGTATTTTCATAATGAATTACTTTTCACGACATAATTGATAGTTACAAGTTGTTTATATATTTATAAGAAAAAAAAATATTTTTGGATTTTCACTGCGAGAAAGTATTCTTATTTTTCTTCCTTGCCACCACCCCCTTACCTCATTTCCAAAGTTTGTAGGGACAAGAGTGGATGCTGCAAATGAGACAAAATGTCCAACCCTATCTAAGGCTGCTTAAACATTTTTTTTATATTAAGTATTATGATATAAAATTGAAATTAAGAGGATTTTAGATAATTAAATTATTTAAATAATTCAGATCATTTAAATAATGTTTTATGAATACTCAAAATTTGCTATTGTTCAAATATTCAAAACATATTGTAATTTCAAAATGTATAAGGTGTATTACTATTTTCTGAAAGATATATTTCAAAATAATATTTATTTATGTCATAGGCTGATTGAGAAATTCAACTTTTGCAAAGAGCCTAGTTTGCGAAGAAACATGCTAATTGTGGATGGGAAATCATACTGATAACACTGGTCGGCAACAAAATCCTCTGTAAAAATAATAGTTGATTCTTATTAGATTTCATTCTGGTAAATAAAAATATAGTAATGAAACTACTGTATCACAAACCATTTTTTTTTGGTAGGAGGGTTTGCTTTTAAAATTAAGGTATTTTATATCTTGCTAAAATATAAGTGGAAATTTTGTAAATCTTAAAATGTAGATAATATGTAAATTATCTGTAAATAAATGTATAAATATGATTACCCAAGTTACAGCGGCATAAGGAATGAAAATATATTAGTGGATAGCAAATAGTAAATTCAGACACGAAAGGGGGGGGGGGGGCATAAAAAGAAAAATACACTATACAATACAAGTATCAACAAATTAAATTTCCATGCTATATTTTATCAATTTCATATCTAAGACAGTGAAAACACTTCTTCCATGATTTCAATGATACCTGACTTCATGTTAGAAGAAACAGCAATTCTATGTTAGGTAAATAGTACAAATATTTATTTTGTTAAAAATACTCCAAATATTGATCATATTATTGAATCAATACCTCTGTCAATAAACATATGGGAACTGTAATTTGCAGGTCTAAGCAACAAAACATAAAACAAACGTCTGAATTCTTTAGGAGAAGTAACTCTCCACTGAAAAATCTATTTGATTTAATACAATTGATTTAAATAAAACAACCCTGGATAGACATTTTAGCTTTTGTGCAACCAAGTTCTGAAAAGTTTTTTCTTTTCTTTCCTTTGTGGCTGATTTGTGATGACATTTTTTTGAAATACCAGATTCCTTAGAGGAGAAACTGCCCCCCCCCCCAACTGTAACTTCTCCCAAATGGAACCTTTGGGGGGGGGGAGTAAATTGCCTCTCCCTAAATTAAAAAAAATAATAACGAACTTTTTTTTTTCCTCTGGCGATTTAAAAAGAAAAATTAAAACTTATTATTTCTAAATGATTTAAAACTGTTAAACATTAACAGAAAATATAATTAAGAAGTTTTCGTCGAAAAGAAGTGGCTGTCCCTGTCCCCCCCCCCCCCCCCGTGGAAGTTTAATTATGTTTATGAAAGTATTTGTATTGTAATAAATATCGCATCCGGCGCCGAGCTAATTTTCAACGCAAGCAATGCTTCGACCATCGAGTTCTTCGTCTATCTGGGTCACGTGACCTTCTAGTTTCGATTTCGCTTCCGGGCCATAGTAACGTCGGCTATGACGCCTGGCAGACCTCGCAGACCTTGTAGACCTGATAAGCCATAGTGTAAACGCAGCATAAAATACTGTGTAAATGATCTAGCCCAGTGGTCAAGACTCGGTCTGGTTAAGAGCAGGGCTAAAGAAGATAAGGGCTAGGTCAGCCCTTTGAAGTGATCTGTACCGCCTTGTGACCGACTGTCGTCCCCACCGGAAACTCTGTGACGTCATCGCGATCACGTTCCCCGAAAGTGCCGGGCCATTCAGTATCAGTAGTTCCTTGAGTTTTCTCGGGAAATCACATAAGTTAGTGATTTTATTTTGTGTGTAATTTTATATTTTAATTTTTATATGCTAATCTAAATTTATTATTCAAATATGCCGTTTTGTGCAGTCGCTACATATAGAAATACGCAGCGTAATAGAAAAGGAAAAGGTGTAATTTTTCACACGTTTCCACAGAAGAATGATAAGTTATGTGACGAATGGATACGAAGATGCAAAGAAAAGATTTAATTAACCCAAAAAATGCAAGGATCTGTAGTGATAATTTTTTATTAAGTGATTACATAGAAAGTTTGAAACATGGGTTGTTGGGATTACCTGAAAAGAAAAAATTAAAAGACTCGTCTGTTCTAAGCATGAATGTGCCCTCCTTTATGAATGTAGATGATGTCACACCTCGATCTGAGAGACAGAGAAAAAAAAAATATTTTGCAAAATGCTCATGACCGACTAAAATCTTTAAGCCCGAAAAAAATGGTAGAGATCGTAGAGAATAATCTTGATAATCAATGATAGTATTGCACCCTGCAATATAGAAAATGCGAATGAAATCGAAGCGCATAATGGAAACTGCGAAAATTTGCAAAATAAAACAGAAGATATGAAGCAAGAACTAATTAAAACAAGAACTATGTTAGCCATTTTAAAAAAGGGTAAAATCCAAAGAGAGAGAATACTTACTCAAAAACTGAAACGAAACCTACTCTTTAAAACAACCTCAACAACAAAACTGAATCAGCAAAAGAGAATGTTAGATTCTTTATCTAAAGAGAATGCAAAGCTGATAATAATTAAAGAAAGTGTAAGTAGTATAAAAAAAAAACTGCTATTAGCGAATAAACTTCCAAATTTATCGCCAAAAATTAATCACGGACAAATTATTGAAAACTACGCATACTTAACAAGTGAAGTATTAAAGAATGCATTCCATTCGGACGCGGATGCCATAATCGAGGAAATTTCATTCGACGAAAGTGGAACAGAAGAAAGTTTTATAAATTTGATGATATGGATGAGAATATGTTTTTTAAATGGGAATCCAATTCTTATAACGCTCTCCAAAAGTGAAGAGGTAGCTCTGGCTTTTATTGCAGGGTTCATAGCTTACAGAATGAAATTAAAATACAATGATATATAACGAAAAATCTTACTGAAATTCCAGAATATGGGAATTGAATTTCATTACTCTCAGCAGGAGTTTTAACAATTCCATCTTCATCATGGATGAAAACTGTTAGAGAGATGGAGTTTATATTTCGAGAAATTCACGGAGATAATTTTCGTAAAGGCAGGAATGTCATTAAAAACATAACTTCAGAGCTTAAAACACGTTTTCCCCATATTCACTTTCAATCTATTCATCTATTTTCATGAGTTAGAAACATTTATAAGAATAAGGCACTTGAACAGGGCCGCATCACTTGTCAGTATAAGAAAAGCCCAACAAAAATCTAATAAATGGAAAAAATAATCAGGACAATGCATTTTTGATTATAGTTTTCTCGCGTAAGTAAAAGGGGAATTTTAAGTATGTTTTGTAAAATACAACAAATTTGGAATTTTTGTTTTAAAATATTTGCATTTTCTTCTTGTTTGAAATTCCATGCTAATGTTATATAAATTAAAAAATACCCCCTTATATTTAACTAAACAATAATTTAATAGATAGAGAAAATGTATGAAATACAAGCATTTAAATACTTTTGTTAATTTTAAAAAGTATGAAACATAAAAATTATTACGTATTTAAGAACAATATATTTCTCTTTCAATCTTTCAATTGTATTTAAATATTTTTTCATGAATCATTCAACAATAATATTAGCCATGAAAGTTAATAGCATTATAATAAAGTATGTCCGAAACAGCGATAAATATAAAGATTTTAAATGTATTCTTAATATTTTTACGCAAAATAACTCCCAGTATGTTTAAATCCTATTTATTTATTATTGTTCCTCTCACCCAACGTGATCGTAACTACGTCATCACCGGTAACTTCTTGTTTCACTCTCCGAGGTCCGATGAACCAGCCCTTCTTTTCTCTAGCCCTGGGTTAAGAGGCTACTTCAGTCAAATGAAAAGACCCGTTCGCTAATGCTAATCCTATGGAAGAAATTTATAACGATATTTCGGTTGCATTTCAATATTTTTAAATGATTTTTTTTTTGCATTGGATAGCTGAGATTGATCTGTATGCAGACCGTTTTTTACTTTTTCGATTTTGATTACAAATTTTTTTTTATGAGGATGCTTTCAGTTTCAAAACCAGTTCTGAAAATTAAAGCGTCCTCATTAAAAATATCTGTGAACAAAATAGAAAATCTAAAAAACGGCCTTTGTACAGTTCGATCGCAGCTATCCAATGCAAAAAAAATCATTTAAAAATATTGAAATGCAACCGAGATATCGTTATAAATTTCTTCCATAGGATTAGCATTAGCGAACGGGTCTTCTCACATGACTGAAGTATGGCCTTAAGATTTTGCATTTGTAATCCTAAAGTTGCGTGTTCTGTCCTTTCGCTGGCGTTTTCACTTTTTTAGAATTTTGTTTTGATTTTTATTTAGTCAGTTAGTTAAAATCAGTCGGTCTTTATTATCAGTTCCTTAGTAATTTTTTTTTATCAATTAGATTTTTTTAAATAAATTTAAATAATTAAATTAAAAAATTCATTTAATCTATTTTTTAATAATTAAAGTAAACATTTATTAAAATGCAATAATAAATCTCCTAGGCTTACATTAAAAGTATTTTCATGTTAGAACTTAATAAAATTCTGATCATTTTAAATTTATCTGTTACTTAGGCTGCTTTGAATTTTTTTTATCGTAAATATTATACAGATAATTAAATTTTAAAATTCATATGACTTATAGGGTATTTTTCTAATAAAAAAATTTCTTTAATAATTAAAGAGTAATAATATTTTCTTAAGTCAGTTAGTTAAAATCAATTGATCTTTATTACGAGTTCCGTTGTAATTTTTTTTTGTCAAATAGATTTTTTAAAAATAAATTTAAATAATTAAATTAAAAAATTCATTTAATCTATTTTTTAATAATTAAAGTAAACATTCATTAAAATGCAATAATAAATCTCCTAGGCTTACATTAAAAGTATTTTCATGTTAGATTTTTATAAAGTTCTGATCATTTTAAATTTATCTGTTATTTAGATTACTATTTTTTTTTTTTTTTTTTTTTGTAAATGTTATGCAGATAATTGAATTAAATTTAAAAATTCATTTGACTTATACGGTATTTTTCTAATTAGGGATGCAACGGATATCCGGCACATCCGGCTGATTTTTCAATATCCGAAATACCGTCGGATATCCGAATCACAATCACCGGATATCCGACTTCTCTGCCGGATATCCGGCAATGCGTAACAAAGCAAATATATAAAGATAAGAGAAATCGTTTGACCCAAACAATGCCGAACGACTTTTGTTTATAATGCAAAATATGAAAGTAAGTCCACTATTTATGAGTAAAAGGTAATTCCCAAAAGTTTAAAGAATTACCAGCTTTCCTAACATTGGTATTTGAACTCTCTATAATAAATTTAAGAATTTATGTTTACATCTTTTAGAAAATTGTACCTTTACTTTCAGAATGTGAAACAAAATCTGAAGTTGTTTATTAAAGTATGACTTTATTAATTTTCTTTCTCTCTTTTAAGTTTAACAATTAAACAGGCCTATTTTTACTTTCTTCTATCTTCAATAGAAGAAAGTATTGTAACTGAGATTTTTTTCGATTTCTGGTTTTCGGTGGGCTTAGACGTTTTAGGGGTCAGAGATCCCAAAACATGCTTATACAAAATGTCTGTTTGTCTGTCATCATACCATCAAAAAGTGTATGAAGTTATGCATAGAATTGAACCAAATTTTTTGTGAATATTTTTGGCTATAGCCAGCTGGCCCTTTTTCAATATTGGAACATTCCACTGGAAGGGGGCGCTGTAATCGTGATTTTTGTGCCATCAAAAAGTGTATGAAGTTATGCATAGAATTGAACCAAATTTTTGTGTATGTTTTTGGCTGTGGCCAGCAGGTCCTTCTTCAATATGGAAGCATTCTGTCAGAAAGGAGTGCTGCTGTAATTGCGATTTTTGTGCCATTTTCATTATTGTACTGTCGAAAAGTGTCTGTTAAATATGTAATAAGTTATCCATATAATCGAACAAAATTTTTTGTATATGTTTTTGGCTATGTCTAGCAGGTTCTCCTTTAAATTAGAAATATTCCACCAGAAGGATGCGCTGTAACAGTGATTTTTGTGCCATTTTCATTCTTGTATGTACCATCGAAAATTGTATGAAGTTATGCATAGAATTGAACCAATTTTTAGGGGTATGTTTTTGGCTATGGCCAACGGGTCCTCCTTGAATTTGAAAATAGTCTGCTGGAAGAGGGCGCTATAATAATGATTTTTGTGTTATTTCCATTATTTTACCATCGAAAAGTGTATGAAACTAAGCATAGAATTGAACCAATTTTTTGTGTATATTTTTGGCTATGGCCATCAGTTTTTCCTTGAATTTGGAAATATTCTGCCAGAAGGTGTCACTGTGACAGCGTTTTTTGTAAAATTTTCTCAATTTTTTGCAGTTTTTGTACTGTATATTGGTGGCTCGTGAAGTCATGGGAACTTCGCATCCTGCTAAGCTGTCTACTCACAATCAGCTGATGTACAACAGAATAACGAAAAAAATTATTGATTTTAATAAATATCATGATTGAGATTAACTTATTCTTATTTTGATTAATTGACGAGCAGAAATCTTAGATCAAAATCAAAGTTGGTATAATATTGAACTAATAATATCGAAGTATTAACATTTAAAATTACTTTTAGAAATATTAAGACGTATGAGATAGAAAAAAGTTTTGGGATTGGCACATCCAATTAGTTATATTTGTAACCAGAGTTGTATAATATAGACGCACTCCCGCACGCGGAAAATTTTCCGCAAAATTCGGAACTCTGCGGAAAATTTCTTAGAAAAGAAAAGTAGTTTTCGTTCTTGTATTTTTTTTTAAATACCGAAAAATTAAAAATATTACCAATTTTATGTACGATTTATTTATTGTTTGATAGGGGTGATTCTGTTCCAAATTTTCCGAAAATTAAAAAAAATCGCCCATCAGTCCGAAAATTCAGACACAAAAAAAATCACTGAAATATATTGCGGATTTCAACAAATGATCGCCGAAAATAAACCAATTCCGTCAATCGTTCGCAGAAAAAATAGCCAATTTTGTCAAAGCATCACAGGAAAAATGAAAATTTCGTTAAAGGACCGCGGAAAAACGCTAATTTCTTTAAAGAATAATCGTGGACAAAAAAAAATTTCTTGTCAAAGAATAGCAGAAAAAACGCAAATTACGTCAAAGAAGTGCAGGAAAAAAATGAATTTCGTAAAACATAGCGGAAAAAGCGCGAATTTTGTCAAAGGATCGTGAAAAAAATCCCGCAAATTTCATAAAAGAATCGCGGAAAAAAACTAATTTCGTTAAAGGATCGCGAAAGAAACACAAATTTGGTTAAAGGGCCGCGGAAAAAGCACGCATTTAGTCAAGGGATCGCGAAAAAAAATGAATTTTCTCAAAAGGCCACAGAAAAAACACGAATATCGTCAAAGGAATGCGAAAAAAAGCGAATTTCATCAAAGAATCACAGAAAAAGCAAATTTTGTGTAAAAGCGCAGGAAAAAAACTAATTTCGTAAAAGCATAGCGGAAAAAGCACGAATTTTATCAAAAGATCATGAAAAAAATGAAAATTTCGGCAAAGAACCGCGGAAAAAACTAATTTCATCAAAGGATTGCGAATTTCGTCAAAACGCCGTATAAAAAGCTTGAATTTCGTCAAAAGATCGCGGAAAAATGCAAATTTCGTCTAAGGATAGGAGAAAAAAGCGCATTTTGTCAAAGGATCTCTAAAAAAACGCGAATTTTGTCAAAAAATGCAAATGTCGTCAAAATATCGCGGAAAAACGGAAATTTCACCAAATGATCGTGGAAAAAAATGAGAATTTCGTCAAAGGGCTGCAATAAAAACTCATCGGTCTCTTTAATGATGATACCTAAGAATGGACCTCTCCTTACAAAATGTGATTCCGTTGTTTCAGAAGCAATGTCCATTATTGCATTTTGTGAGAAGAGGTCACAATATTAAGGATTGGGCTGTTTCTAAATGCATTGACAAAATAACTGATAAGAATTCACCCCTTCATATCATGGATTTTCAGTTTTATTATTTTTTTAGCCAACATAATTATTCTGTAATTAATATTAATTAATTTTTAAATTAAACGGTAATTATTTTAAAACTACTATTTAAAATTCATACAGTCAAAGTAATATAACATGTCATTTTATTAAACATTAAATTTGCAGAAAGTTTTTGACCCAATATTTATGTGCGCAGAAAGTTTTTGGTTTTATGCGAGTCTGTTTGTAAGTTCATTATAAATAAAATATTTAAAATTAAAAGTAATTTTCTTTTTACTTATAAATATCACAGTAATTTAACTTAAAATAAAGCTAAATGTGATTCAAAGCAAAACACTATTAAATAATTAAAACAGAAAAAAGGCATCAACTAAACCTTTATTTGGAGAAAATCACTCTTTAATCATGGGTATATTAGTAGATATTTTATGTTTAAATTATAAAAAGAATGTATGTATTTCTTTGTGAAAATACTCTACAATTATAGGCATATTTAATTGGTTAAAATTTGTTACACAAATTATCAGCATTTCATTGTACAAATTAATTATTAGCAATTATCAATATACTCAATCCCATATCCAAATCCAGTAGCAATTATCAGCATTTCATTGTACAAATAAACAGAATATTTTAATGTTTAAATAACATTTTTTATACAACATTATTAATATACATAACATGGCTTGAATGGCAGATACATGTCTTGAATTTCGAGATGGGATGGTAGGATTCGTGCCCTAAAGAATATTGGGGGCGGGAGACTCCTGTTTCCAAAAAAATCATTTTCCGAAAATGTTTCTTTGTAAAACGACGATGAAGTCTCAGGACCGGCTGACAAACTTCGTGATATTTTCCACTATCAATTGGCAGATTTCACAGTTTCTTCTTACAACAAATTGACAAAATTCATGTTTGTTTTTCTGCATCTGACAAAAAAATTTTGCGATTTTTCTCCGCGACCGACTGTACGAATTTCTTGATTTTTTTCTGGAGACAGATTGGTGAATTTCATAATTTTTTTTTTCGCAATCAATTGACAAATTTAGAAATTTTATTCTGTGACCGATTGGCAAATTTCCCTGCTTGTTCTTGTGACATACTGATGAAAGTAACGATTGTTTTTCTGCCTCCGATTGAAAAATTTTGCATTTTTTTTCTGCAACCAGCTGAGGAATTTCACAGTATTTGCTCGTGACGGACTGGTAAATTTCACGATAGTTTTCCATGATCGATTGACGAATTTTGTGATATTTTCCCACTGTCGATTTCCCATGAACTTCAGTTTTTTTCTCGCAACCAATCGACAAATTATTTTATTTATTTTCACCATGATTGATGAAATCAGCAATGTTTTTTCTATGACCATTTTACATATTTTGCGATGTTTTACCTGTCTGCCCAAAATAGGAAATAACTAAAAGGGCAGCAACGGCCACTGGAGACTAAGCTCTATCAAATTGGCCAATAGTCAGCACTAAACAAAATGAGATTACACTTGTGATGCACATGAAAAAAAATAACTTTGATGAACTTAAAAAAAACATAATTAGAAACAACAAACTAGTTGTTTCTCGCAATTAACAGAAATTAGGACATGACTTTTTTAAATCAACTTTTTCTCGTGTAATAGAAGAAATCAATTGACTATTCCCTTTTCAAACTTTGGATATGGATTTCATAGCGTAGATTCCAATGCGTAGAACATAGTTCAATTAACGAAAATACCAGTGATTACAGTTTTGACTATAATTCCATTAAGGATATAATAAAAAAATTTGTTCAGAAGTGACATACCATCACAGATGTGCATTATTCATGTAAGTTAAAAATTAATGCACATCAGATTTTACAAAGTTTTCTAAAACTTTTTAAGAGAGCATAACCATGTGTTTCCGATAATTTCTAAAGTTATAAAATCGCTCTGTACTGTTTGTCAAAAGTGTAACTTCTGAAAGAGGCTAAAGTATGCAAAATGGAATAAAATCTAAATTAAGAAATTCATTTAGCAGCCCGATTGTTAATTGCCCATAACATTGGGTGAAAATTGAAAAATAGACATGGTATATATAAAACTTGATTCTGTTCCTTTGTTTTAATAAAATAAAAATTTTGAATAAATATCTTGAGTTGTTAA
Organism: Maratus speciosus; assembly: GCA_963932465.1. Classification (NCBI taxonomy): domain Eukaryota; kingdom Metazoa; phylum Arthropoda; class Arachnida; order Araneae; family Salticidae; genus Maratus; species Maratus speciosus. The sequence continues at coordinate 5,870,359 of OZ010799.1, read as the reverse complement.
TTTAAATTGTTTCAATGGTATTTTGTCATGTCTGTATAAATGTAATTCTTTAAGTAGCACATAAAAAATAACGGGGTGTAAAGATTTTTTTTCCCTTTCTAACAGTTCAACTCACCTGCATTTATAAATTTTGGGTACGAAACTCCCCTCTTGTTTTTGTAAATTATATTTCAATACATTTAAAATGTTTCAATGATGTGTGAAACATGTTTGTAATGTATTGTTTTGAAATGACATTATATAGAGAAATAATTCAATATATAACTAAAAACATATCTAGGGCCGGATATCCGAATCCGGCAGACGAAGGAGCTTCGGATATCCGATATCCGGCAAAATCAATATCCGGTGCATCCCTATTTCTAATAAATTAATTTCTTTAATGATTAAAGAGTAATAATAATATTTTCTTAATGCTGTTCTTAACTGCTCAGCTCAACAAGCGCAAAACGTTTTGACACATTTACAAATTCATTTTTTAACGAAAAGGTATAAAATTGGAAAACCTGGCCATGGAAGTGATTTGGAATTGAACTGTTTTTTCCATTTTTTAATCAATCAATTACCTATTGAGTTATAAGCGATTTTGATCACGTGACAAACACGTTTTTCGCCCGCTCTTCAGTGCTCTTTCTTCCTTCGCGCGGAAATTCGGTTCAAAACGCCTACTTTGACACTATTTTCTGAAAGATCTATTGCGTTTGCAAAAAAAAAATGGAAAAAACAGCTCAATTACATAGTTTCTGAACAACACCAGCTACTTTCATGCATTTTCGAACAAAAATAAATTAAAACTTATGTCAAAAAATTGCCTTTTTGGATTTGAGAACACCCTTAAGTCAGTTAGTTAAAATCAGTTGATCTTTATCACCAGTTCCTTTGAAAAAAAAATTCTCAATTAATTTAAAAAAAAATAAATTTAAATAATTAAATTAAAAAATTCATTTAATCTATTTTTTAATAATAATATATTCTCACCTTATATTAAGAATATTTTTTGTTGGTTATTGTAAGTTATATATATATATAATTAGCAGAAGTAATTTATTAAAGTGTTCATTTCTCAAAATTAAGTATTATTTTTCATATATAAAAAATATTTATCAATTTATCAGCTGCTTTCTAATTTTTTTTATTGTATATCCAATACAACTAAATTCTTATCATATATAAACTGTGTGGTTAAAATGAATATTTATTAAAATTTAATTTTAATATCTTCTAAACTTTCATGAAATTTCAATACTTTTAAAAGTACTTTTATGCTAGAACTCCAGTAACATATAAATAGTAATTAACAGAATTAAATTATTAAATTATTCATCTTTTAAAATTAATTATTTATCCTTTATATATAAATTACATTAATAATATATATTTCAATGATAATTTAACCATTGAAGACAGTAAGTTACTATACTTTAAATAATTGAATGTATGGTAAAAATGCAACAAAAACAAATGTATATATATATATATATATGTATATATATATATATCTGTGGTTTAATAATTATTCGCAAAAAGTTTTATTATATATATATGTTGCAATAAAAATGTAATATACATCAAACATGAACAATGAAAAATATTTTGCTATTATTTGCAATATATATATATTTAAAATAACGATTATTATTATTATTATGGAGATTTTTGTTTTTATCTTTATTTATTAATTTATTATCAGTAGCTTTACAATTTTTATTCGAAATATAATATTGTGATTGAATTTTATACATAATACCACTTAGGAGCTAATGTTATATAATTAAAATAAAATATCTATTTAAATGCAATAATAGTGTCTTTTAAACTGACATAGAAAAATATTTTTATTTATCTAGATTAGGGATGCACAACCTGTGGCCCGCCATGGGTAAACTTGTGGCCCGCGATCACAATTTATACAATTTCTTGGTTTTTTTTTTAAATAAAATTTCGTCAATTTATAACTGGAAAAATTGCAATTTTTGTCCATGTGTCGCAGGAAAAAATAGCGAATTTCGTCAATTTGCCTCAGGAAGAAATTGCAAATTTCATCAGAGCCAATTAAGAATCGCAAATTTCGTTGATCGAGTTCGTAAAAATAGCGAATTTTATCGATGAGTCGACGAAAAAATCTCAAATTCAGTTGATCGGTTGGGGTAAAATCGCGAGTTTTATCAGTTTATCGCGAGAAAAAAATCGCGAATTTCGACAATTTGCCGCTGAAAAAATTGCAAATTTCGTCAGAGTCAGTTAAAAATCGTGAATTTCGTTGATGGGATGCGGTAAAAATCGCGAATTTTGTTGAATATGTGATCCTTGATCGGTTGCGGAAAATGCGGTTTTCTTAGTTTAAAGTGAGAAAAAATTGGAATTTTGTCAATTTGCCGCAGGAAAAATTACAAATTTCGTCAGAGTCAGTTTTCGTTTACCGTGAGCGGAAAATTTTCGAATTTTGTTGATCGCGAGAGGAAAAACTCGTCGGCTTTGTCGACTCGGCGCGGAAAAATCTCAAATTTCTTTAATCGGGCACAGAAAAATTGCGAATTTTGTAATTTGAGGTACGGAAAAATTGCAATTTTGTTGATCGGCTGTGTAAAATTCGTGAGTTTCGTCAGTTTATCGCGAGAAAAAATCTCGAATTTCATCAATTTGCCGCATAAAAATTACAAATTTCTCCAGAGTTAGTTAAGAATCGCGAATTTCGTTGATCGGACGCGGAAAAATCGCAAATTTTGTCGATGAGCTGTGGAAAAATTGCAAACTTTCTTAATCAGCTGCGGAAAAATCGTGAGTTTCACCAGCTTATTGCGAGAAGAAATCGCAAATTTCGTCAATTTGCCGCTAGAAAATTTTCAGATTTCGCCAGAGTCGGTTAACAATCGCGAATTTCGTTAATCGGGCACAGAAAATTCGCGAATTTTGTCGGTGAGTTACGAAAAATTGCAAATTTCGTTCGGCTGGGTAAAAATCGCGATTTTTTCAATTTATCGCTTGAAAAAATCACGAATTTTGTCAATCTGTCGCGGAAAAAATTTCACGAATTTCGATAATTGATAGACAAATATAAGATCGATCGCAGAACAAAAAAGTTGCGAAATAATTCGATCGGGGGCGGAAAAAATCGCAATTTTCGTTGATCCGTTGTGGAAAAAAATTGCGAATTTTAAAAATTTATCTCAGGTATCGCAAATTGATTGTTTGAAAAGATTGCAAATTTTGCCAATCGGCAATGGAACATTACCTCGAAATCTGTCTGTTGGTCGTTGATAAAAAATCGCGAATTTCGTCAATCAGTCGCACTTGATTGACAAAAGAAAAAAACGAGTTTCGTTAATAGTTCGCAGAAAAAAATAACATAATTAGTCCATCATGCTTTGTTATTTCAAAAATAAGTAACGTTCAATTATTTAGAAATTTTGTGTAATTTTTTTTTCTTCAAGTTACCATTTATCAAGAAGGAACCGTTAGTCTTCATAAAGTGTTGTATGGTTATTCATTCAGATGCGAAGAAGCCCTGCATTCTTGCATACAATTATTTATTTCCGTTTGTTTGTTTTTATTACAGACAAAAAATAATTATTCATCAAGAATAAAGACTTATTACCCCCCCCCCCCCTCTCTACTTCCCCGATACTGAATTTTCTCTGTGGCCCTCGACAACCCAAACATTTTTGTAAGTGGCCCTTCTCTTAAAAAGGTTGTGCACCCATAATCTAGATGGAACTTCAATTACTTATTTTTAGTTAAGCTGCTAGAACTTTAATACTGATTGCAAACATCTGAGTAAAAAAAAAAAAGTTCTAAGCAGCTTATTATAACAATCTCATTATTTTATCATAATTTAACTAAGTCAATGTTGTTTTAGAATTGTTAATAATTTTCTTACTAGAAAATTAAATCAAATTTAATAATAAATTATATATTATGTTATTAACTGTATAACAATTGATTCCGTGCTCAGTATGAGAAATACATAAGCTTTTTTTAATGCATCAAGTTATTATTATCAAGAAATACAATTGATGGATTTTTTCCTTTCAGGGAAAGAAGTTCGGTTCACCGATAGCCAATGAAATTGTTGGATTTCGAACTAATGCTAAAAGTCTTATGGAAAGTCAAATTTCGCGTACAAGAGCACGTTTTTTTCTCAACTCAGATTTGCCATCTAATCTGTATCTCGCAATCTGATTGGTCAGACTTCGGCATGAATTTGATGTTTCCTGGCGGGAATCGTGCTTGGCGAAAAACACGTCATTGTTTTATTAATTTTGTTTCTTGTCGTGTAAGAGTTTTTTCGTTCAGCTTTTTAATTACACATTATGCCATATGAAATTAAACAAAAATGGCCCTTGTTAGGCCAATTTCTAAGTTCAGTTTATCTTTTAAGGCTGGGATTACGGTGCCTCACTTAAGATCAAAGCCCTTGAGGGCTTTGCTTAAGATCAACGTTTTAGGCTTTTTTCTAAAAGTCTTAAAATAATAGAATCAGGCCCGTAGCCAGGTTGGGCTTTGCCCGACCTAGCGCAAGACCACATTCCAATAAAAACATTAAATTTCCATTTTTTCCTTACTTATTGTCCAACCTAGAATGAAGTTCGACATTTCGATCATTTTTTCACTCAATATTTCCCTTTAAAAATTTATGCAATACAACATCAAATTTCCATTTTTCTTCATTCATGCCAGACCTCGGCCTCTACCCCTAAATGTCCTTTCTAGACTGGAAACAAAAATAGCAAAAATTTTATCTATAAAGCTTTTTTTCTCTCCCTCTTTAACAGACCTGTGGGATATTGCTCCATTGTACATGCCTCGTTATTTCGCTTTATAGAAATGATCCCATACCGCTTCAACAACAAATCTAGATTACCTTATATCTTTAACGCTTACTTTCTTTATACAATTGTCACCATACGAAATTTATCGTTAGGAGGCGGGTTGAAACCAAAGGCTTCTAAAAGTACAGTGAACAAGCCTACAATAGAGAATCTACAATGGAGGTTACCAAGTTGGAGTTTCTCTAGCCTACAATACTGTACATGACAGTTTTAGTTGCTTGTTTCAGGGAAACTTGCATGGGCGTAATCTGGCGGGGGCATATGCCCCCCCAGTTTTTTAAGAGCAGGGGCAAGACATGTATTTTGCCCCTCCAGTTTTTTGTCTTGTTTTCAAATTTCTGTATTTCCTTTTTCGCTTTTTTTTTACCCCTTTAGTTTAATAATTTATATTACTATCTTGGGTTTGAACTAGAATTGGATACAACAAAATCAAAACAGCCAGAATTAAGGTTTTCACGTTGACATAAGTAATTTTTCTTATGTCTTGACAAAACCTACTGCTATAATAACAGTTCAAGAGAATTTTTTTCCGTCTCCCTTTTTTTCCTTTTTGTACAAAGTACAAAACTTATTTTCCTCTTCATTTCCAGGGATGTTTTTTGGGGGGGGTGCACGTGTGGGAAGAGGTGGGAATAGATATCACAATTACTGTGTCTTGACTCTGACCATTGTCCTTTTTTGCAAGATAATATAAGCACAAAACAAGAACTTCCTGCCCCTCAGGGCTCTCGACTATAGTGACGCTCCTTGAATATACTCGTAGCGTCAGTCCAGTACTGGTGAGCTGAGGAAATTCTCATGGCGTCTGGATATACAGATGCACACACATTCCGTTCTCTCGCGTACATCAGGGACTAGAGTCTTGCACATGTCGCGTTGTACCCGGTTGTACCGTTGGGCGCAATCTGGTGAGGGCAAGTGGGGATCACATACCCCCTAGTTTTTCAGGAACAGGGCAAATACTTTTTGCCCCTACAGTTTTTGTGTCGCTTTGTAGTTAAAGCCCAGCTTTAGCTTTGTATTTCAATTTTTTTTTTAATTTAACCATTTATATGCTATTTTGCGCACGAACTGGCATAAGCATTGGATAATTCAAAATAACCAGAATTGACGTCTTCACGTTTATAGAAGTAATTTCTGATGCAGTAGTCAAAGCTCAAGTAAGAATAATTCCTCTGCTCTATTTTTCAGTAAAGCGGAACCATTTTTCCTTTTTTATTTTCATAGAACTATTTAAATGCACATGTGGGACAGATTTCTTGATTACTATCTTTTGATTCTGACTATTGTCATTAGAGTTTCCTTCATCTGACGAAACCCTATTCGTCTCAATCGTCTGTCTGTCCGGCTGTCACAGCACAGTGCTCGTAACTATATATGTTGGAGACTTGAAATTTTGCATACTTATAGCTGAAGACCTCACATCAAACGACGAATCGTAAAAATTTGAAAAACTAGTAATTAATGGACGGTGTTAATTAAAAAAAAACCCAATTACAAGATCTGAAAGGCATTCATGATTCAACAAAAGCATAGATTTTTTTATCAAATTATAAAAACTATCTCTTCCATCGATTAAAACCAGGTGTCATTTTAACGGCAGATAAGGACTACACTGTAAAAAAAAATACTGCCAGTTTTCCGGTAGGAATCGGAAAAATAATTGCCCTTATCGTACCGTAATAATTTCCAACCCAGCTCGGAATAAAATCCGTAAAATTGGAATAAAATCCGTAAAATACCGTTTTACTGACTATTTCCTTATTTTTACGGATTTATTCCGAGCTGGGTCGGAAATTATTCCGGTACGATAAGGGCAACTATTTTTCCGATTCCTACCGGAAAACTGGCAGTATTTTTTTTACAGTGTAGCGATTGCTTTAAGGCGCTTTTATTTCTTTTCTACTCGTCCCAGAAATTCGAAATTAGTACCACAAGACGGGGAAAAAAACCAGTTTTCAGAAATTCTAAAAATTATCTTGATCATACCATAAAAACTTTGAAATTCTTTAAAAATCGAGAAAAAAATCTTTTATTTTCCTTCATTTGTGAAGGCGACAGATGTCTGATGAATTGAATTTTCGGCGATAACCAGAGAATATAAAACAGGTGCAGTCTTGCGGTCAGAAACAGACTCAGAATTCAGAATTTTTATATAAGACCAAATTTAAATATCTATTTTCGAGCTATGATTTTTATGCCATCCGACGTAAAATTTCATTCTCTTTCAGAATATGTCTTTATTTTTTAATTTCGACAATCAGAAGAGAAGATAATTAATTTTTTGGTAATTAAAACCAGAATTAAATTTTTTGCACGGCAGGCCAAGTGACACGGAAAGAAAAAGAGTTACATTTTTACCCGGTAGCAGAAAGTGCGTGACGTGCGCCGCAGATTTATTTTGGATCTTGCAGATAAATTTGCCAACTTGAAAAAAAAGGATTTCCTTAAAGAGAAAAAAAAAAGTACGAAAATTCTGACAAAAAATATCGTAAATTCGACAAATGGTCGCATAAAAATCGGTAATTTATAGCCAAAGGGTCGCTGCAAAAACGCAGATTTCGCCAAACGATCCTGGACATAAACATGAATTCCGTCCTAGGGTTGTGGAAAAAATACAAATTTCTGTTACAGGATCGCGGAAAGAACCTGAATTTAGTCAAACGATTTTGAAGGAAATGCACATTTAGTCAAAAGATCGCAAAAAAAATGCAAATTTATGTCAAATGATCGTGAAAAAACGCAAATTTATGTCAAAGGATTGCGGAAAAAAACGCGGAATTTCGTTAAAAGATCCCAAAAACTGTAAATTTCTGCCAAAAGATCGCAGTTTAAACTTGAATTTTATCCAAAAATGCCAGAAAAACATGAATTTCGTTCCATGGGCGCGGGGGGAAAAAAAGCAAATTTCTATCACAAAATCGCAGAAAAGGCTTGAATTTCGTCAAAGGATCGAGGAAAAAACACGAATATAGTCAAACGATCGCGATAAAGAAAAGCAAATTTAGTCAAACAATCGCGAAAAAAACGCAAATTTCTCTAAAAGGATTGCGGGAAAAAGCGGAATTTCGTCATACGATCGCGAAAAACGCAAATTTCTGCCAAAGGATTGCTGTAAAAGCGCGAATTTCGTCAAAAGATCTCGGGGAAAAACGTGAATTTCTTCCAGGGGTGCTGCAAAAAACGCAAATTTCTGTCACAGGTTCGCGGAGAAAACACGAATTCCGTCAAAGGATCGTGGAAAACGCGAAATTTCATCATAAGATAGCGAAAAATGCAATTTTCTGCCAAAGGATCGCGGTAAAAACTCAAGTTTCGTTAAAAGGACGCCTGATGGATGTACAGAATTCCTAAATTTTAACTTAGTTTATTCCTGACTCCTGCTCTTGTAATGATAAATTCTTATCATTAAATTAAATATCTTTTTTTTTCCCTTTCAGTTAAAGAAAAAAATAAAGCTCTGTTTTCTTAATATATCTCTTATTATATATGAAAGATCTGATAAGATTTCTGTGAAATAGATAATCAATGTGGTCACTATTTTCCGTATGTGTTTATTCTATGCCATTTTTATGCACGTATCTAAAAGTGTGCTGGAATAGTATTTGTTCTCGAGTATATGAACCATGTTACATATTCATTATTATTTAATTCTTCATAAAATATTAATTTTTGCTATCTACTTACTTAGGTTAATATTATAGTTGGAATATAGTTCTATTTATTTTTTAGTATTAATCAGTAAGAACCCTATTTATTTTAACACTTATAATGTTTGTACATAATCGCAGTACAGATTTTTTTAACTATTGATTTTACAAATTTGGTTCTTTCGCATCCGGATGTTATTTCGTACGCTGATTCGTAAAATCTAAATTTAAAAAAAAAAAAAAAACGGACCACAACTTTCCGGTTTATGAAAAAATCGATTTTTAAACATAAAAGGGATGCTTTTTCGTACAGACAATTGACAGGAATTTGTTAAAATTAGGAAAACTAAAGAACCGATCGATTTTAAACTTTGACATAGTTCATAACACATAATAAGAATTTTATGAATTTAAGGTGCGCTGAATTTGTGTGTGTGTGTGTGGGGGGGGGGGGGGGGAACAAGTGCTCCGTGAAAAAAATGGCTAATCTGATTTTTAAAAAAACTTTACGCATTTGGTTACGTCTATTTATTAATTACATGCATTATCATTTAGCTTTTATTACCGTTTATTTGTTAGCTCCCAGACTATCAAAGCTTGATAGCTAATGTGCCCGCATGTTTTGTATATACGTATGTATATACGTAACGCGATAATTTTTGATAGAAATATCCGTTTTGTTTTAAACTTTGTATAATATATAAAAAACTGAAATATGGGAGTGGATAATTTTCAGGGGGACGCATTCCTAAATATAATAGTGCTGCCATTTATGCAAGGAATTATTAATTTTCTATTAACAATTTTGGTTTGTTAATTTAAGGATTAAGTGTTTTGAAAGAGATATTAAACGAAATCCTCTGCATATCACACTTGCCCACTTGTTTTCTTTAGGATAAAATAATACATAATTGATGATTCTTTTTTATGGTTTTCTGGCTGGTTTTTTCCTTACGTACGGAATTTCGGTTCAAAATTCCAATTGATGGTATTCTCTAAAAGATCATTTACGTTTACCAAAGAATGGAAAACGTATTTCGATTACATAGTTTCTGAATAACAACACCTGCCTATTCCATGCTTTTCCGAACAAAAATAAATGAAAACTTGTGTCATAAAGTTGACCCTTTGGATTTGAGACCAGCCTTAAGTACAATTGAAGAATATGGTAAAAAAGGAAATATGCTTTAGATAAATCGAAGCAGAAAACTTGACATTTTTTTTCTTCATTCTTCCATCAAAATACTATAAATTACATAAAATTTTGTATTTAATATTTTGAAAGTAAAAACATTATATAAAAATACTGAATATTTTTATTTCGGTCTTTAAGGGGAGCCCACTTAGAAAATGTGAAAAACTGAAAACATTCGAATTAAAATAAACATTAAAATCAGTGTTTAATTTAAATTTTTGTATTGCTAAATTATCTGGATTCGTCTTAAACCAGAATGAATGGGATCGTATCAAAAGTGTTTTTCGCTAAGAATGGCGGTTGACTTTCAGAATGTTTCTCTGATAACGGGTTCTGAACTCCCCAATTAATTACTTTTTTCGCACTACATTTGAGGTTGTTTCAGAGCTTTGATAGTCAAGAACGAAAAGAGTGGGAAAAACGAGTTATCTGGAATTTCCCTGGAAATTAGTGGGCTATAACAGTTTACCGCCAGTTGAAAAAAAATGAACTATTAATGTTACTAGATTTAAACAGCTCTAAAATGTAACCGATGATTAAGATGTCGCATACGAATTATTTTTTCAATCAATCCCTTTCAAATTTCTCCTGTATGCTAATTTTGTTTTTTTCCCCTTAATAAATGTGTATCAGTACGAAAAAGAAGAAATAATTATCAAATGAATTATTAAGGGGAAATGTCAAAAAAGCTCGCCCAATTTGAGGACAATCTATACCAGGGTTGGCGAACCTTTTTTCATCCGCGTGCCAACTTTTCCCAAAAATTATAATTCGTAGCCATGACGTGCCACCCATCAAACGAAGTTAATGGAAAAGAAAATCAAGACTTAAAATAATTCGAAAATTATTTATTGGGATTTTAAGAATTGGGCAACATACATGTAGTATTACATTGTAATATTTATATAAATAAATATATTTTAAAAAACAATAATAAAAAAAAATAATGGCATTAAATGCGATTTTTATTGTTGCATGTTGGAGGGGGGAAATATGAGGTTCATACTTAACTTCTTTTAACAGAATGCAAGCTGAACTGTTTTTATCTGGCAAGTGGTTTATATTTGAGTTTTAACCCATTAACTGTTGAAACTGTAAGATAGGCGTCTTCAACTTTTTTATGTTTGCCAGTACAAGTATTAAACGATAATCTTCGCTTTATTTAATGTTCAAACTTTTTGTTATTAATCAAGACAATTTTTTTATCGAAAAATAGTGATATCTTGATAGTTAATTTAAATTTATTTTTAATGGTGCGAAACGCACCATCAGCGGGTAATGAGTTAATATTATCACTTGTGAAAATAATTATACGCAGTCGTAGGTAGGGGGATAAGTTTTTAAAATGCAAATACAAGTTTCTAAAAAAAAAAAAAAAAAAAAAAAAACTCTGGAATTAAATTCCAAGTTGCTCTAATTTTATCATCAGCATTTTTACTTATATTTGTTAATAATCTTTTCAATATTTTCCATATCTTGTCTTTGTTTGATAAAATTTTCAGCCCACATTCAACTAGATTGGAATTTAATAAGCTGCAATTTAAATTCTTCAATATCGAATGTAAACAATCTCAACACATCTGTATCGGTAAATTTTGTGTAATGAATGTCACTGTATCGTGATTTAAAACATCAATCAACGGCGTGCCAAAAATGTTCTTTTGCGTGCCACTTCTGGCACGCGTGCCATAGGTTCGCCGACCCTGATCTATACTAATAAAAGAAAGTTTCGCTTTGTGTGTGTGTGTGTGTGTGTGTCTGTGTATGTGATGGCTAGCAAAATCTAGCGTAAGTACGAAGCTGACAATGTTTATGAAAGTAGCCCAAAGTCTCTTCTGAGACTTCAGAATTTTAAAATTCTAATAATTAGTTGAGTTATTAATTAAAATTCGCAAATCACTCTCATTAATAACTCATCTCGGATCTTGCGAAAGGGAAAAAGTGGTGGCGCACGCGCAGAAGCCTTATTTATGCATCGGGAGAAAATGAAGTTCGAAAAGAAGGAATTTCGGGAGTATTTTGTCATTATTTATTAACTTACATCAGTCAAACTGCTTAGTTAAGTTAAAAACGGATGACATGTTCTATAAGATCGTACTCTTATGTCTCAAATGCCGCAATCAATTGAAAAAAATATCACAGTTAATCCTTCGAATTTTTTTTTCCAAAAAGGCTCGTTTTTTCCGTGAAACGTTTTTCTGTTCTGTTGCAGCTCCCCTCGAGGACGCAATTTTAGAGGTACCGACAAATTAAAAATGTGCTCTCAAAGCTAAAACCTTCTAATCGATGGTTTTAAAAAATATGAATTTTAACCTTTTCAAATACACTGGCGAACTCAGGTCACTTCGCGTTTTATGGAGACGATATTTTTTTAACCCTAAAAGTAAAAAAACGTCCATACTTTAACACACTTTACTTTTTACTTTACACACCATACTTTTTTTTTTCTGTTTAGAGCATCTCTATAGGCCAGATTTACATAACCTACAAAATTTTTGAAACGTTCGGACGGGTATAAAATATTTTTTACAAGATAAAATATGTGAAAAATTCGATGGAAATAAAAAATCTGAGTGTTTCGTCGCGGTTTCGTCCCTTCAGGGCACAATTTTAGATGTACCGACAAAACCAAAAATATTCTTAAAGGTGAAACATTCTTCTAATCGATGTTATAATCGGCTTTTAAAAATAAGGATTTTAACCCTTTCAAATATACCGGCACGGAGGTTACTTCGCGCCTCACGGTGACGATATTTTTTCTATGCTAAAAGTAACTATACGTGCGTATTTTAACCGAAACTTTTTAGAGCATTTCGATAGACCAGATTTACGTCACCTGCAAAAATTTCGAAATGTTCAGACGAGTATAAATATTTTTATAAACTAAAATATATGAAAATATCTACGAAATCAGTAAAAACCTGGGTGTTTTTGCGCGGTAAAAAAAAAGACGTCTTAATTTAAGTATATGTGTGTGGTGATAGGGAGGGAGGGTATAAATATTTTTTTAAAAAATGGCCTTAAAATTTTTGCCCCCCCCCCCAGTCTTAGAGCCCAAGTTACGCCTATGGAAACTTGGTGTGATTACGATAAACTCAAAAGGGCAGTCTCCACCCCCTATGTGAAAATACAAAATAGATAATGGAAGGTCGGTCCTTCATCTCTTCGATTGTCTCCCATTGCACTGAAATTTTAAAAAGTTGGCGCTCGCTTCTAAAATAAAACAACCATTATTTCAAATTTAAACTATACAATATATCAGGTTACTTACGATTTTACAAATCCAAATTTATTACTTACTGACACATTCATAAAGTCATTTTTATTCATAAATTCAAAAATGTTAAAGATGCTTTTATTAAGAAACGAAGAAACTGAATGCACTGTTTAATGAAACTGTTTTGCACTTTTCAGTCAAATCAGCTTCCAGTGTGGTCGTCAAGTAAGCCAATTTTTGCAAAGCGACAACCTGATACAGACCATCATAAGATAGAAATCAATTACAACTCAAAGTGCATTTATTGCATTTATTGAAAAGTGAAACTAATGCATTTATTGAAAAGTGAAAAATGGTATTCGATTCCAATTCCTAATTAAAATAAAAACATTTTATTTACATTATGCTCAGTGCCGTAGGAAATGTCTTTTGAGACCCCCCACAAACATTTTTTTCCACCTTCTCTAAGATTTTGGAGAAATATTTATATTTAATTTTCTATCCGAGTTCCATTTTATAACAACACCAGCGGAGTTCGCTGGTCGTTTTTTCCAAAACAAAACTCAAATTAAACGAATCTGGAGTTGAGTTGAACTGCTTTCGGCAAAGTACACTCATTGGGGCTAGCCCGCTCAGATCTCGAATCAAACAAACATTGAATTATTGTAAATTTTTATTTCGACCCAGATTAAATTAAAATTTTCAACATTTCATTCATGCCGCTACAGGAACAGATTTCATAATCTTACAACTTAAATTTAATCAAAGTACTAGCAAAATTTAACTAAGAACTCTTTCGTTTTGGAAAAAAATCGCCACAGACTGCAAAAGAATGCCAAAAATTGATAAAGAAATTTCGAAGTTCATAGGAAGCAAAATTTTCTATATTGTGCTAAAAGATTGAAACCGGATTTTTCATTTACGAATGTTAAAAAAATGACCAGAAAAACAGATAAAAATCACATAAAAATTCTCGAAAAATTCAAAACTAGCAGAGAACAAAATTTAGCAAAAAAAAAAAAAAAAAAAGTTTGAAACTGAATTCCCTTTGCAAATGCTAAAAACCACCGCAAAAAACCGTTAAATATTGCACAAAGATAAAATAAAAAAATATGGAAGTTTTCTGTTTTGTCTTCAGTTTGACAATGTCATCCGCATGCCCCAGACAGATTTTTTTAAGCAGAAAATGCTCACTTAAAATAACTTTTATCTGCTCTGAACGATGCCTTTTATTAAAAAAATATGTATTTAGAGATTTACTAATTTAAAAAAAATTACCTTTGGTATGTCGTTTTCATATTTTTCAGTTTTCTCCAGTTTAAAATTGTCACCCAAGTTGTCTGGATCGAAATTGAAAAAGAAAAAAATTAAACTTAAAAAATCAAAAAACCCGACTGCGTAAAAAGCGAACTGATTAATTATTTCTCATCAATGTGAAATTATTTTTTTTATATTACTTACCTATTTTTTTTTATTTACTTGTATTGATGATTTTTAAATTGCGTTTAATTGTTAGTTAGAACACTGTTTTGATGAGGTATAAACACTGTTTTGATGAGGTCTATAGATGTCTATGATGGTTAAAGTTGCAGTAAAGCTAGAGATCCTATCTACACAACTTCTAGGCTGTGTAATATTTAAACGGAGCTTCTGACTGCAAAATAGTCAATGAAACATCGTCATTTTGAAAGACCTATCCAATGATATGCCACTCAATAGGGTGCGTAAATTTTTTTTTTCGTCTCTATCGTCATTTTGTGTTTTACGGCCGCCATTTTGAATTTATAGAAACAAAACCTAGCCTATAACCATCGGACGGTTAAGACGAATCGATAGAGGCCTCATTCATTAAGATCCATCCAGCCGTTGGGATGTTTCGAGGGTACAAAGAAATCCATATACACAGATACGCTTGAAACATATAACCCTTCTTGGTAGTCGGGTAAAAAAAGAATAGCTTCGGATAGAAAGTACCTTTCTGTGGGCAACTACTGGATTTAATAGTAGATAATAATAAAGATACATTTTTCTCTGTAAAGTTTTCTTTTTTTTTGGGGGGGGGGGTGACTGACTAGACGTTTTTCTATTCAGGACAAGATTTGACAATAAGAATACCTGTATGCCTGAAATTATGCACCTCGAAACAGGTTTTTAGTTGTTGTTGTTTTTTTTTTTATAAAATTTTTTTTAATTAATTTTTTATGCTATTTTTAGTGCTTTTTCCAGCTTCGTGGTTTTTTCCCCACATTCATAAAATGAATCCATTTTCATTCTATCTTTCATTTTAGCCGAATATAGTAAAATAGGTTTTTGAATATTTCACGAAATCTTTTATGTGATTTTAAACTTTCTTTCGCGTTCCGATGGAACTTTTTGACATTAGTAAAAAGAATGAGGTTTCAATCTTTTAGCCGAAAGTACAAAATTTTTAATTTTTTCGCGAACTTCTTATGCGATTTTAAACGCTTTTCCCGTTTTTAAGACCCCTGTGATTAGAAGAGATTTTTTCTCATATTTGAAGAAATTTTCGTCTTTTGAATGGAAAATTTCTAGAAATTTTGATCTTTGTTTCGTGATTTTTTCGTGTTATGAAGGAAAAAATATTCCTGCGTAAAAGTTCAGTTCCTAATAGGGGAGAGTACAATGCAACGCATTACGCTTGACGGAACACTATTTGGATTTGATGTGACGAAAATGCATCTTTATATTGAAGGATGTTAGTTAATTTTTACGTTAGACCCGTGACTTTCTATATTTTCCCAAAAAATGGGCAAATCAAAGCCTTTTTTTTGTGTGTGTGTGTGTTTCAACGTGTTACTACTGATCTTATTCTCTGTTTCTAATTTTCTTATTAATCTTATTATCTAATAAAAAGCTTTCAACTTATACAATCACAAAATAAAAGTTAAATGTCCTACCTGTTCTTTCCTTCGCATAAGGAGAAATAGCCGGGGATTCTATGCATTAAATAATACAACATCCAAATAATAAGTCTTGAATCTTCGAAACAAAAAAGCTATATTACATTAAACATTCTTGTAGACGTACACAACATGCTTGGACACTCACAAAACAAAAATTATTTACATTATATTACAATTCGAGTATTAAAGTTTTCTTTTTTAAAAGTTATTCTCTTTTCTCTACGTTCATATCTAGTTTCTGTTCTAATCTAAATCTGAGTCAATTCTCACAGAAAAAAGGAAAAAAGTTCTGTCCGCTCTTGCGCAGTAGGATCATTCGGTCTGACGTAACACACTGCAGGTGCGTTTTTGTTCTTGTTTTTTATTCAAGGGGTAAGAGGAGTTACGTGATTTCGCAACATCCTCCCACCTTGAGTTGTGATCCATGGGAGGAACTCAACAATTTAGAAGTCCAGATCGGAGTCTCAGAGGCGGTTTCACTAGTCGCCCACTTCTGGTAACCACAGGAGAGATATCTTTGTCACTGGGTTAGTTCTTTTCTACACTGATTCTAGTCTGATCGACTTCTGGAGTCTTTCGTTGTTCATTATGGACAATAAAGTTCACTTTCTGTTGAATTATGTTATCTGATGGGGAATTGCTAGCTGCATCAATTTCCAAAGGAAACAGGCGTTGGAAAGGACGGAGGAAAATGCCATTTTCTGTTTGGACTTTGGCCAATCTTGCTATTTTGTCTTTTCCGGGAAATATATCAATTATTTTGGCTAAAGGCCAGTGAAGACGTATTTTGTTGGTATCTTCCAGAAGAACGATGTCTCCTATTTGCAAAGGTTTGGAATTCTTCTTCATAGACTGTTGCCGCAGCTGTCCTAAGTACTCCGTTCTAAATCGGTTTCGCAGATCATTTCTTATTCTTTGACGATATCTTGCTCGTCTGTTAAAATCTTGGGAGTCTAATGCATCTATATCTGGGACACTGGATGTAGGCAGTTCTTGAAGGAACATCAGTGGAGTTACAGGTTCGGGATCGCGATTATCTTCGGAGATGTATGTTATCGGTCTCGAATTGACAACATTTTCACAGTCACAGAGTATTGTGCTCAGTTCTTTGTAATTTAATGAGGCGCGACCCAAAACTTTTCTTAAAATTTCCTTTACCATCCGCACAAGGCGCTCCCACCGTCCTCCCCACCATGGTGCTGAAGGGGGGTTGAATTTCCATCTGATCTTCTGAATGGAGGCCAATGTACTTATAGCTTGCCAATCCACACTAGAAAGGGCTCTGTTAGTGCCAACAAAATTCTTTCCGTTATCTGAGTAAATTATATATGGTCTGCCTCGCCGTGCTATAAATCTTCTTAGGGACTGCATAAAGCATTCAGCTGATAAAGATGTTATCAACTCCAAATGTACTGCTCGATAGACAGCACAGGTGAATAAAGCTATCCACACCTTTGAACCATCGGTAAGGTATAGAGGACCGGCTAAATTGACTCCCACCACTTCAAATATAGCTGCATCTCTGATTCTGTCTTCAGGTGGGATTCCTGGTTCGATCTCTGTTCTGGGTGTTTGGAATCTTTGACACTTAACACATTGTCTAATGACGTTTCTGATATACTTTCTTGATTTCAAAATCCAAAAATTTTCTCGAAGTTGAGCCATTAGTATGCTAACTCCAGTGTGATGATTTTCTAAATGTTTTTCAAAAATTAACTTCTGTACCACAGGATGTTTTGAGGGCAAAATTATTGGATAACGAAAATCTTCTTTGTCTTGTCTACAGATTATATTTGTTTTTGCTCTCAAAAGTCCGTTTTTATCTTCTAATGGTCTTAAGGCTCTTAATTTGGGATCTGTGTTTCCTGAAAAGGATTCCTTTTGTACTAATCTGAGTAGTATTTTTTCTGCTTTTTCAAATTCATCAACGGAGATGTTAGGTGATGAAATTCTTTCTTTCTTTCTTGTGTTGTTATAAAAACGATATATAAATGCAATCATTCTTATGTTTTTTCTATAAGAGGAAAAATATCGATAGAAACGGTGTAAATCAGTGTCTTCATTGTCTAAAAGTGTTAGGATTGTCTTTTTCCTTTCTTTATTTATTATATCCTCGTCAGGGTGTTCTTCCGGTTGTGGCCACTGATCTTCCGGTAAATACAGCCAAGCTGGTCCCTCCCACCATCGTGATTTCTCCAATTGCTCAAAGGAACATCCTCTGGATGGGAGGTCTGCCGGATTTAAATTTCCTGGTATATGTCGCCAATCTTCAACTTGGGTAAGGCTTCTGATTTCTAAAACTCTATTGTGGACAAATGTACCTCAAGATTGTTCTCTTCTTATCCACCCTAAAGCTGCTGAGGAATCGCTCCAAAAGATTGTCTTCTCTGGTTTTAACTGAAGATCACTCATGATAGTTTTAGCGAGTCTAGCTCCAATGAGGCACGAGAGTAGCTCCAATCGAGGAATTGTGAGTTCTTTAATGGGCGCTACTCTACTTCTAGCATTGACTAACTGAACTTTAACTCCTTCTTGTGTTTGACATCTAAGATACACGCAAGTGGCATAGGCGTGTCTACTCGCATCGGAAAAGGTATGCAAGGAAATGTTATTTTCATTTTCGGGTGATACATTCAACCAACGTGGAACTTGAATTTCTTGTAAAAACTTAATTTGTTTTAACCAGAAGTCGAACTGTTTTCTTAAATTTTCAGGAAGTTCTTCATCCCATTTTAATTTCTGTTTCCAGGTTTCCTGAAGAATTAATTTTGGAATAAGAGTGCTCGGGGCGGAGAATCCTATGGGGTCAAAAATCTTTTGGGTAACCGATAAAATTTTTCTCTTTGTGAGTGGTTCTTTCGTTCCAATTTTTTCTTCTATTTTACACATTAATCTATCTTGCTCTAAGTCCCAGACCAATCCCAAAACTGGTGCTAACTTTATATTTTCTTCAGAAACATCGATCATAGCCTGAGGCAAATTTGATCGCCAACATATTAAATTAAAATGAGCTGATGATAAAATACACTGTGATTCTGTTATAAATTTTCCAGTATCTGCGATCGATTTTAAACTAGTAATGGATTCCAATGTAAAATGAATCTTTCAAAATTCGTGCTGTATTTTCCCACTGTTCGGGTACTTGACTTAAAAGATGGTTTAGTGTACCCATTAATAAAAACGGGCTTGAAGTGAGTCCGAAGACTACGCGACAATGTCTATAAACTTTCAAATTATGTTTGGAGTCGAACCAGAGAAAGCGTAAAAAATCGCGATCTTTTTCTGTGATTTTTATCTGGAGAAATGCTTTTTCAATGTCTGAAGAAATACCTATTTTGTATTTACGAAAACGATTCAAAATACTCGGAATTATTTCAATCAAATTAGGTCCCTTTGTGAGACAGTCGTTCAAAGAAGGAGAGTTTGCATTATGTGTGGAGGCATTAAAAACGGGACGCATTTTCGTCGTTTCACTATTTTCTTTAATTACTGGTCTGTGCGGTAAGAAATGTACTTTATTCTCCTTATCGTCTGAAATTTCTTCTATAATATTATTATCCTTCCACAAATTAAAAATTTCTTCGTATTCTGTTTTCTTATTTGTTTTGATAAGTTTTTGTTCTGTCTTGCGCAAATGTTTCTCTGCTAATACGCGATTGCTCGCTAAAATTGAATTATCAACAATCCAGGGTAGTGTCACTTCGTAGCGGCCACTTTCATCACGTTTGACTGTTTCAAGAAAATGGTTATAAGTCTCTCTTGCTAAATCGTCTTTATTTTTATAATCTTCATTAGTGATACCCAAGGTATCTAAGTTCCACAGTTGTGATAAACTGGCATTTGAAGTAAATAATGACAGCGATAGAACTGACAACGAACTTTCTGAATCATTTCCATTACCCTCTGTTTTCCCCATAATTGTCCAGCCTAACTTTGTTTCAAAAGCTATTATACCCAAATCAGGAAAATATTTTATATTATCTGTGAATAATTTCGCCGCCATGTCAGCGCCGATTAAAATGTGTACTTCTTCCGGATTATTCTCATATAAACATAGTCGATTATTTTCACGAACGTCGGTCAGATGAACACCCCTTTTTTCTAAGATTTTTATCATTTCGCTATCGCGGTATAAATTTACTCCTGAACAAATTTTTCCTTCATCTAAAGCTTGTATTTTAAATCGGAAACTATGATCTAAATTACTGATAGTAAATTCATAGCGATTATGTTTACTCGTTTTTTCTACCCCTCCGAATAGTCCGTGTCTAATTGTTGTTTCTGATCGAATTTTCCTTAATTTCAATTTATTTGCAGCATATCTAGTTATATAGCTATTGTGACTCCTAGTATCTATAATGATACGAATAAATTCGGAAGATTGGTTATCATTACGGATCTCCACTATCAAAGTTTGTAAATAGACATTAGGAATTATATCCTGATTTGACAGCATTGGTCTCATAACATCGCTACTCTCTGAATTAGTAGATTTCCCTTTTGAATTTATTTCTTTATTACACATTATCTGGGCGTGTCTCGAATTACAAATACCGCATAAATCCTTCGATACACAGTATTTCCCAATATGTCCGCGGGATAAACAAATATAACAAAGGCCTCTCTTTCTCAGTAAATCAAGTCTTTTTTCAAACGGTAAATTACAAGTGCTAAAACATTTATTTGTCTGGTGCCTGCCAAAGCAAAATCCACAAGTAGTCTCATTTTCGCTCTGAACCAATAAATCACTCGCTGACGGTAATTTTCTATTCGGAGAATCAAATTTATTTCTCTGCGTATTAAATTTATTGACTCGGGGGGGGGGGGGAAGGATTTTTCCTAAATGACTGCGCAACATAATTATTTTGTGTTGATTTTTCATTTATTTCATTCAGTGATGACGCATACATTTTCTCTCTGGATATTAATTGCTTATGTAAGAACGATATTAAATCTTGGACATTAATTGAGTCTTCATGCATTTTATTAAATTCCAAAACTAGGTCTCTCGGTAATAATTTAAATAAAATGGGGGATAATAAACTTCCATAAGAGTCTAATGAAATGTTAAGCGACTCTAAACTTCTAATGTTCGTTTGTATCTCATCAAAAAGTTTTCGAAATGATTTGGTGTCACTCGAGTGTCTGAGTGGAGTTAAATTAAGAAGTTTATTTGTATGTACCGAAATTAACATATCCTTATTCCTGTACCTTTCTTTCAAAATATCGACGGCCTTTAAATAATTCTATGCAGTGACACAAAATCCATCTATACTTTTTAATGGAATGGGGGCTAGAAAACTTTTTAAATAGTTAAATTTATCTACTGGATCTAATGTGTCATTGTTGTGAATGGTTGTTTCAAAAGCTGACCAAAACGAAAGCCATTCAACAAAATCGCCAGAAAATTTTGCGATATTTAGTTTCGGTAATTTAATGCTTACGTTTTCCTTTAAGGGATTTTCTCGTTTAGAAAACAAATCATCCTGCGTTTTCTTTTTATCTAACTCTTTTATTTTTCTGTTTGCTCTAAAGCGCCATGACGTAATTTTCTCTTTAAATTCGCGAGCGCCCTGTAATTCTGTATCTAATTGTGCTTCTTGCACCAATTTTTTAATTTCCCCGTCTGCTCGTGTCAGTTCCATTTCTGTCACACTTAACTGTTCCACTACCTCTTCCAAATCAAAAATGTCTGGTTCTCCCTCTTTCAAAATAGCTTCTATTTTATTTATAAACTTATTTATGCTTTCACGTAGCACAACTCTTTTTTTTTTTTGGCGATAACTAAACTTTCAGCCATTGCGAACTAATAACAACAACAATTAAATTCTATTAAAAAGTACAATTCTCTATATGTTCAACAGTTCTCAATATTTTTTCAGTTCTTCAAATTAAATAGCTTGATAAATAATTTCTAATTATTCTAATATCTTAATATCTTATTCTATTTATCTCATAATTAGGTTATATCCACGGAAGGGATGCCAAAATGTTACTACTGATCTTATTCTCTGTTTCTAATTTTCTTATTAATCTTATTATCTAATAAAAAGCTTTCAACTTATACAATCACAAAATAAAAGTTAAATGTCCTACCTGTTCTTTCCTTCGCATAAGGAGAAATAGCCGGGAATTCTATGCATTAAATAATACAACATCCAAATAATAAGTCTTGAATCTTCGAAACAAAAAAGCTATATTACATTAAACATTCTTGTAGACGTACACAACATGCTTGGACACTCACAAAACAAAAATTATTTACATTATATTGCAATTCGAGTATTAAAGTTTTCTTTTTTAAAAGTTATTCTCTTTTCTCTACGTTCATATCTAGTTTCTGTTCTAATCTAAATCTGAGTCAATTCTCACAGAAAAAAGGAAAAAAAGTTCTGTCCGCTCTTGCGCAGTAGGATCATTCGGTCTGACGTAACACACTGTAGGTGCGTTTTTGTTCTTGTTTTTTATTCAAGGGGTAAGAGGAGTTACGTGATTTCGCAACACAACGGAAAAAACCTTCAATTAACTGATTTATTTATTTAATTTTATTTTATGAGAATGTAAAAGGATTCCGGTTTCAATCTATTATCCCAATATAGTAAATTCTGCCCTCTGCTGCGTTTTATTCGCTTTCCGCGGTATTTTTTTTTTTTTTTTTTTTTTTTTTTTTTTTTTTTTTTTTTAACATTCCTAAAAGGAATCAGGTTCCAAGCATTTTAGATAAATATAGAAAATTTATCCTTTGCAATTCGGAATTTTTTTACGAACATTTTATGTGATCTTTAGCGTATTTTTTAACTCTCTACTTTCAATCTTCTGACTCGATATAGTCATATTTTGCTCTCGGCGATTTTTGAATTTTTTATGCGATTTATACCTTTTTTTCGCGTTTTGCGTAGACTTTTTGATAAGTTTCTCTGAAACCGAAAATTATCTAGTAGATTTTGCTGCTGTCATGATTAAGCTGAAGGTGGGAAAATAACAAATTGGCTCTTGCAGCAACGTGTACGACGATGCTGGAAAATTTAACTTTTACCTGTGGACTATCACTTTATCGAAAGAAAAATTACAATAATTCAAGAATTGTTTGATTCAAGATCAGGTTTAGGATATCCCGAATGGGTTTACGCTGCGGAAGGCAGTGGAGCCCCAAGGGGGACCCCCCCCCCAAAAAAAGGTTATCTTATGGAAAAACCAACCAGTAAACCAAGTGAAGCTCCGCTAGTAGATAAGATAATTATAGAATATAATTTATAGAATATAATTTATGTATAATTAACATTATTAATTTATCGAAAGAAGAGAAATGAAAGAGGTCAAGCATAAGGGGAGAAGTTTTGAAGCTTATTGGGATCTCCAACGAGATTAAAAAGCATGTTCTTTAAACGTTTGAATAAAAAATATGGGGCCTAAAAGTTTTGAATCTTGAGTTCTAACTTTTCTTCATTTTTAAAGGGACCCCCAAAAACATAATTCAAAAAGAATTTAGAGCCTGCAAAATTTCTTTCACCATCTTTAAAAAGAACGGTGAATATAGAGAGAAAACACAAATCTTTTGAAGGAAATAATGGTATTAAAGAAGTTTTGAAACTTATTGCTACCCCCAATGAGATTTAAAAGTACATCTTTTAAACATTTGAATAAAAAATTTAGCTTAAAAGTTTTGAATCTTGGGTTCTAACTTTTCCTCTCTTTTATAGAAGGCCCTAAAAAAGACAGTTCAAAAAGAATTTAGAGCCTACAAAATTTCTTTCATCTGAGCACCTTAAAATAGAATGGTGGTTGTAGAAAGAAAGTGTATATCTGTTTTGGTTGAAGAAAGTAATAGTATTAATGGAGTTTTTAACCTTTAGATTCACCTTTCTTCCCCATTTATAGAGGACCCCCAAAAAGACTAAAATATTTTTAAATAGAATTTAGAGCCTTCAAAAGCTCTTCGATCTGGGCAGCTGACGTCACTGTTGGTTGAATTACTGTTGGTCGGCAAGAAAAACCTGTTCATTCATTATGACTCCTACCTGTACACATGAGCTAGGGAAATTTGATTGGTCTATGTGTAACAGGTCTCTGATATGATTGGCCTACATGGCTAAGACTATTCCTGCAATGATCGTTATGACAAAAATGTAGTTGGTAGATTGGTTGACGGAAGTGTTTGTTTGTAAACATGCCCTTTCCTTATAGTAGATACAGGAGGAAAGGTACCTGTTTTCTAAATCTGACCAAGATCTTTGATAAAAAAAAAATGAATTTGGATAAAACAAATTAAAGTTTTATTGAAAAATACATTAAAAAATAATTATAAAAGTTAAAAAACATTTGGCTTAAAGGTACAATAATTTACTACTGGGCCCCTGACTTTGCTCAACCCCCTCCTCCCCCCACACACCCAAATGGGGGTGGTTCCTACAGCCCTGGTTATGCCAAATATCTTATTTAGCTTTAATATTTTTTTTTAATGTCTCTCTCTGAAGGAACTTTAAAAATTTCATACTGACTTTAGAAATATCTTATATTTTAAATGAAAAAAAATCCCTAAAATCGCAGTACATATTTTTGAAGAACTACGAATAAGAGACTAGACAAAAATGAAGAAATAATCTGCCACCCCTGGAAAAACCTTTGCCCTACCTGGAAGTATGGTCTAGCTACGGGCCTGAATAGAATAATTAAAATCATTCACAGAAAAAAAAATCCATCGCAGAACGGCATACAGATCGATTACATTCGATCGACAGATCATTGAAACAAGCGAAGCGAGATGAATCTGTCTGCCACGTGACGTAATGCGCGAGCAGTTAAGAAATCTTTATAGTTGACGCATCGCACGAATGTACCCGGTGTTTACATGCAAAGCGATATAAGTAAGCGTCCTATCTTAAATGGGAGAGGTAACTGCAAGATTAAAGGCGAGGTCACGTCAATCAAGGTCATACGCCACCCAGCGGATGGAGTGAACTACAAGAGGATTATTAACTTCTTTCCCCTTTGTGGGTGATCTATGAGTTCGATATCTATGAAATAACTATGCCACGCGCAGCCGTAATTTTATTCATCTGTCGCATGAAGGTAGAGTAGATAGAGTAGTGCTCTATCTCCCTGGTCTGTCGTCTGCAGTACTTAATTGTTGGAAGTATAGCTAATTCCATTTATTTATTCGTCGTTATTTAATTTATTAATTGAAGTTAGTTATTTAAACAAAATCAGTTCTTTTAAGAACTTTTATTATTTGGGGAAATGCCACGTTGGCGTTCTAATTATTGCAGTTTTCAAAACTGCAAAAATAACTCTCTATCTGAGAGAACTCATTTTTTTTTGCTTCCCAAAAGAGAAAAACAGGTTAGTTTTGTGCTTTATTATAATTTATAAAAAAGTTAAAATATTATTTAATATATATTATTAAATGTCAGTGATTTTAATACGTTCTATTTGAATTATGTTTTTGTAATGCAATGAACAAGGACATATAAAAATTAGTTAATGTATGTTAAGATAGAATTTTACAGCAGCGTTTTTAATTCAATTCCTGATAAGATAAAGTTATAAAAATTACATAAACATGTGTATTTCCAATGAGAATTAAATGTTTTATTACGCTTAGAGTTTAAGTATAAGTTATTTAATTAATTTTAAGGCATATTTTTTAATTACCGGGTGCAGGCGATAAATTGCCAAATATTCTCTTGATCGAATTGTATTTATAATATTTAAAATAGAAGCACTTCATTCATTCCATTTAAAACTCTTTTAATTTTACATTAGGATCCACTTTAATTTAAAATACAAGCAGTAATTCTTGTACTATTAAACCAGCAATAATTGATTATTTATAGTTTTAAATATTTTGAGAATTTTAGACAACAGCTTTAAAAAAATTCCTAAAATCGACAAATTATTATTATTTTTTTAAATCTAGAAATATGCCAGTCATTGTGTCATATCCGGGGAAAATAGTTTTTATGGGATACCTGCACTTCGCACAGGTGAATAACATTGCAGAAAGCATACAAAGTATAGAAGAAACTTCAAAAATTGGAATAAAATATAAAATATTTGCAAATAGTACGTGGTATGCTCAATTAAACATTTATTATCTTACACCCATTCTTCGCAGTGGTAAAATGGATAACTTTCCGTAATCGGGCCGATAGCCATCAAATGAGAAAACAGCATACAATTGTAACTGTATAAAAGTTAAATAATGGTTAGAAAATGAAAGTAACTTTTATCGAAATAACCCAATTGCGGAACATTCTCCAAATTTGAAAAAGCTTTATGAAACACACAACAAGTGCCAATAACTGAAAACTATTGACTAATGACAAGCTCGACGTAGCAGTTGTTGGTCGGTAGCCTCAGGGCCCCAAACCCTTCCTTCCCGCTTTTCGGCGTTTTTAATTTGTGTAATTTCCCTTTTAATTTTGTCCGGTTTCATTTTTTTTTTCCAATCTGGTTTCCGCAAAAGAGTCGGAATAAGTAGTAGAAAAAAGGGCTGTGGACGGAGATGAGCCAATTGAACGTATTAAAATCACTGACATTTAATAATATATATTAAATAATATTTTAACTTTTTTATAAAAAATTATACGGCTGAAAATCACGTTTAAGATGCTTAAAGGTTTTAAATATTTCTCTTTTGCAATTTCTCATCCAGCTGGTATATTTTAGAAATCGTAGTTTGTTACATAACTTACTCAATTGTTGTACTTTTATATACAGTTGTAACAACCATAAAGAATGTTTAAGGATTTATCAGCTACGTTTAGATAACGTAAAATTAATTTGCTAATTTATAATCACATTGTAAAAATACTAAAATGTTGTATTGTTACTAGAAACACATCCACGTACATAATTTTTATTTTTCTAGCATATCTGGGAGGGAAAAATCGATTAAAATTTTTTATCTTTTCATATATATGAACAGGGTTAGATTAAATAAACAATGTAAAAAAGTACTTTTATGTTAGCCGGCCGCAGTTCATAAACCGTCAAATATTTTCCCCATCACCAGCGTTTATGTTGCATTCATTTCATTCAAAATATAAAATATCATCATTTAAAAAATATACTCGTCATTTGAAAAACATCTTTATTTAAAATACATACATACTGGTATATTACATCAATTTAAACATATGCTTTTCGCTCATTATATTTAAAATACATTTTTATCTATATAAACCCAAGGTGGGCACGTTTCTTCCAATGTGGAAAAAAAACCTGGAAAAAACCATGGAATTAAAAGTTACGCCTATAACTTTTATTAACAAAAATAGTTTTCTTTTAGCCTTAATAGCTTGCATAAAATTCAGACCCCATACAACACAAACACGTCCTGAGGACATACGAAAGACGTCCTACAATATCCCATCGTTATCCGGCAGACGTCCGCGGGGGAGCAGAAAGAGACACCTAATCACGTCCTTCGGACGTCATTTTCAGCCATTCATAGGATGACAGTAGGACGCTCATAGGACCAGATAAAACAAATAGAATTTGCATCCTCTGCTTGTCCGGCATGCGGCATTCATAGGATGCTCTTCGGATCAGTAGCGGACGCTTTATATAAAAAAATAAAATAAATAGGGAGGGCAATTGCCCCACCCTGTTTTTCCTAGATGAGGCTTCAGATTTCTATTAATTTTTTCTTAAACTGAGCGACGGCGCACACTGAAAGATTTCTATTAAAAAATAGTGGTAGCCTGGACAATTGTTGCCCAGGTTACCACTATTTTTTAATAGAAATGTCAGTGTAAAATAAAATTAATAAAAATCAGAAGCATCATTTAGAAAGGACAGGTGGGGCAATTGCAACCCCCCTTCATTTTTTGATTTTTAAAATCTTATATTTATATTATTGAAAAATATCTTTTTGTATGATTATTTTTCCTGTTGTTTTTCGCAAATATAGGAATCTTTCAATATAAATAAATTATACTAAAAATATTTAAAAATAAGCATGAAAAATGAATACGAAGAAAAAATCAGTTCATTTCAAGAGAAAAATTATTTATTATTTCTGTTATCAACATCTCTTTTTTTCAACCAATAAGTAGCATA
Organism: Maratus speciosus; assembly: GCA_963932465.1. Taxonomy (NCBI): domain Eukaryota; kingdom Metazoa; phylum Arthropoda; class Arachnida; order Araneae; family Salticidae; genus Maratus; species Maratus speciosus. The sequence continues at coordinate 5,842,481 of OZ010799.1, read as the reverse complement.
CGATGAATGGGGTATCATTGGATAGGATTCTTCGCCCATATCTAATATAACAAACTGAATTTTCTTTATACTTTTAGATTAATATCATCATACACATTTTTTTTTATTTCAACACCCCTTTTTTTAGGTAAATACACAAAGTTGAGTTGGATTTTATACGAAAAGCTTTTGACATAGCTCCTATTAGTACAATTTGTTTGGTTTAAAAAAAAATTGCAAATATAAATTTAGGAAAAATGTACTTAATTTACAGTAAAGATTACAGTGCGAAAGCCTTGCAAGGGTCTATTGGTCTAGACTTAATATACTTTTCTAACAAATGAATTTTACTCCTAAGCAAAATCTGCATTAAAATTAGTGATGAAAAAGTAACCGAATTGAAATTTTTGAAAAAGTAACAAATTTTATCAGTAATAGCTGAATGCATAAAAAATTCCTCATTTTCTTAGAACAGTTTAAAAAATTGTTAAATATTGTTATCGGTATCGAATTCAGACCTCTCGGGTAGGGATTTCTGTGGCTCCAGGCAGGGGGGGGGGGGTGTATTTTAGAGATCTGGGGGGTCAAATTGCACTTTCGTTCATTAAAAGGGATAAATCTCAAACCTTCTATATGGGGAAGAGGATTCCCTCCTGGGCCACCCTCTGAATTCAACACCAATTGTTATATATGTATTAAATAAATTTAATTTCATTCTTTTGATATTCCTCATACTTTTCCACAGTCATTTAAATTCATAAATACATCAAATTTGCAGTTTTTTTTTATTTAATATATGTAAAAATAAAGTTAAATAGCAATTTTAATATTTCTAAAAAAATAAATAAATAAGAGGGTAAAATCTTTGTTTTTTAACACTGTCAAAATTTTTATTTTAATCAGATTTTTGAGATACAACAGGGGAAAGGCCACCATCGAAAACATCGGTTACAACTTAATACAGACCCTACTTAAAAGAAATAAAATTTCGTATTAAAATAATGTCTGCAAACTTCATGTGTGTACGTGTATTTAGACAACCACAATTTAAGACATGTCTCATTTGAGAGAATTGAAAAATGTAGTAAACTTGTTTAAAAATTTCATGTATTTAGTTTCAAAATTGAAATTGTGAATGTGCAAGAAGTTTTCATTTAAAATGAAAAATTTGAGTATGCACTAAATGACATTTTAACAAAAAAATTCTCAGAATTTTTATCGATTCTTCTGCAGCATCAATTTTCTCATACTCTTTTTTTTTTTTTTTTTTTTTTTTTTTCATGATTTATAAAAACAGATAAAGAACATTACCTACTCCATGGCGAAGAAATAATGAAAACTCAGAATGAAAATACTTCATTCTCAAGTAACAAATATGTTTTGTATTTGTTATATATTTTTTCTGAACTAATTACATTTCTTTAAATTAAAATTCAAGAGAAATACATTACATTTTTTAAAAGTATGTAAGCATTTAGCTCAATATTTACTGTTAATAATATATTAATAAGTTCTGTTAATAATCAATTATATATATTACATTTACTACTGAAAATTTTTAGTATTTAATTTTTAAAATAAATCAAAAGAAAATAATGATAACATTTTATGATGTCAGATTTTAAATATGAAAGCAATTAAATAGGCATTCTTTTCAAGTGCAATAAAAACTTCTATTTTTAGGTAGGGTAGAATTAGGTATATTTTCTCTTCCCTTTAGCTTGAAGTAAAAACACACAAGATCATAAAAGTTTCATAATATTTATACCATTAGATTCTATTATATCTAAAACTCCTTACCTGATAACTTGTTCTGTCAAGTTTTGGTTTTAATGAAATAATAAATAGTACATTCAATCTAGTTGTTCTATGTCTGAGATCCATTGAATTCCTTATTATTTTTTATAGTAAATAAATGAAAAGCTTGCCATTAAACACATAAAAAATATATTAAAATCACTTCACATCATAATATTCTTTACAAAATACTTAATAAACTCCTGTAACTAAATCTATTTACATATTCTATTCCAGTATGGATGTAATATTTTAAAATAATTATACAATTATTTTACTCGCTGCTTTAGAATGCATGAATTTTAAGTTTTAAACAATGCAATTGCTGAAGTACATACGTTTTAAATCACTGTTAAGAAAGAAAAAAATACTGTAAAATAACAACACCAACAAATACATTTAAAGTACTTTAATTTACATTTATAGACATTTTTTTACATAACATTTACGTTCTTATACATGTTGTACCTATGCCTTTAATACTCTTTCAATGTGTGCCCTTGATATAAGTTTCTTTCTCAACAGCATCTGAAACAAATAATTTTCAAAACATAAAAATTCAGAGTAAAATATCATTATGGCTAGAGGAGTTAAACAAAATTTTGTGTAAAAGAAAATAAGAGAATTTTTAATTTCTAACTTGGTATTGGTACTACTTTTATGTTAGTATATCAGGTGATAAATTGACAAAAATTCCTTTTATAGCCCTACTTTGTGTTGAATTCGTTTAATTTTAAATATAAACCCTTCACTTATTTCATTTAAAATACATAATTTTCATTAAATTACATACATGCCTTTTACTAATATCAGTTAAAATACAGAAAATATAAAAAAAATTCTCACACTGTCTTTTTAAAGAAGTTTTATAAAAACAAAAATTTATAAAGAAGACCACAAAGCAAAATATTTAATTTGATGATCAAAGTATTATTTCTAATTTCCATAGCAAAAAATAAAAGCTGTCACTGATGAGAAAAAAATTGCGGTTGGCAGGATTTGCACCTGGCAAACATAAAAGTTCCCAATCTTTTTACTTAAATAAATAAAAAAAAAATGTATGCATAAAAAATTACTTGAGAATTAACATATGTAAGAAAATTTGAATTGCTTTGCCATATTTAAGGTTATTCACATAATCAAATTTATTATGCTTCATTAAGGCTCCCAGTTAACGTGCATCTTCTATTTCCCCCTTGATTGGAACTTTTATCTTAAACAGTTTATTTGTAAGTTACGTCATCAAGATCATAATTAAAATTAATTTAAAAAATATAAAATATTAAAAGCTTTTATAATCTAAACAAAGTGATTTTCACTTTACATGAATGTAAAAAAGAAGAAAAAGCCAGCTTTTAAAAGTTTAGCCTTTCAGTCTCAGAATTTTGAGAGTAACTTTTCCAATTTAATTTAACACCAATGTTTGCAGTATATCATGTCTCTGTTCAAATTATTTTTCAGTTGCATTTGACTATTTTTCAAAACTAGTTAAAAAAAAAAAAGAAAAAAAAATACAAAGAGTTTTAATCAATAATCCCTGCAGTTTAAAAACAAATTTGGATTGTGTTATAGATCCCATCTACATAGTATTGTTTGTGAAGTATATAAAGGATGCAATTTTAAAGGAACAAATTATTGTGGTTCTGGCATTATTATAAATGTTATTTTTAAATCTTTCATTCTACAAAAATTGGTAATTTTTATAAAAAATTAGCAAATTAACCCCCCCCCCCCCCCGGCTTACAAGAGACGCTTTTGTATGATGTCAGTATTAACATTTCAGTTAGAAACTGACCAAACAACATTTGCTCTGTTTCATTTTTTCTTAAATATAAATCATAGATTTTGGTCTCAGAAATTTTTTATAAAGTTACTTTCACTTTCTAAACCGGTTCTGAAAATGAAAGTGTCATTCTAAAAAATATCTGCAACTCAAATTGAAAAAGTAAAAAAGGTGCGATGTAGAGATGGAAACTCGGCTATCCAATAAAAAAAAAATTATATTAAAATGTCAAAATGCAAACGAGATATTAGAAAAATCCCTCCCCAAATGATTCACATTAGCTCTTGAGTGCCTTCGCTGGCAGAGGTTAAGGCCTGGCCTTAACCCCTGGAAACCTTATCCCTGGGAACCTTAAGGCCTGGCCTTAAGGTGAATTGAAACATTTGAAAAATTAAAGAAAAAATTGATAGTACAGTGAGCATTTTAAAAATATAACATTTGAAAATTACAGACTTTTTCAAACTATTTTATTAAATCACAAATATATACTTAAAATAAGTGAATAAATAACTGTTATTCAATAAAGTAATAAAATAAAACTCATATTAAACTTCTGGCATAAAATTACAAATATCTTAAAAATATCGCATGGTTATTTTCAATAAAAATCCCTTTCACGATCAGGGTTGAAATAATGGGAACCTTAAGGCCTGGGGGTCAGGTTTCCAGGGGTAAGGTTTATTTTTTGCTATGGAAATTAGAAATAATACTTTGATCATAAAATTAAGGCCTGGCCTTAAGGTTCCCAGTTGACGTACATTTTCTATCACTTCGCCCCTCCCCCCTTGATTGGAACTTTTATCTTAAACAGTTTATTTGTAAGTTGCGTCGTCATGATCATAATTAAAATTAATTAAAAAAATATAAAATAAAAACTTTTTAAATTTCTCATAAAACAAAATGATTTTCACTTTATATGAATGTATTCTAAAAAAAGAAGAAAAAGCCAGCTTTTAAAAGTTTAGCGTTTCAGTCTCAGAATTTTGAGAGTAGCTTTTCCAACTTAATTTAATACCAATTTTTGTAATATATCATGTCTCTGTTGAAATTATTTTTCAGTTGCATTTGACTAATTTCCAGGAGAACTAGTTAAAAAAAAAATAATAATACAAAGAGTTCAATCAATATCCCTGCAGTTCAAGAACAAATTTGGATTGTGTTATAGATCCCTCATCTACATAATATTGTTTTTTAAGTACCGGGTGTCCCAAAAAGGACTGACTGATTTTAAAATTCAATAACTTGCAAACGGTGACAGATATTTAAAAAATTCTTGCAGGAGGGTTATGCATAAGGTCAAAAGTTTTTTTACAGTGATTTTCAATTTTAGTTCGAATTACAAACAATAGATGGCGCTGCGATCAATAGACGCTGAATTCAGGCTCGATTTTTGGTTCTTCGTGGCCCGGATAATACATTTCCATCTCCTTTTTCAGCATGGAACAAGAGAAAGGACTAGAAATCGAGCCTGTATTTAGCGACTATTGCTTACAGCGCCATCTATTGTTTGTAAATCGAACTAAAATTGAAAATCACTGTAATAAAACTTTTGACCTTATGCATAACCCTCCTGCAAGAATTTTTTTAATATCTGTCACCGTTTGCAAGTTATTGAATTTTAAAATCAGTCAGTCCTTTTTGGGACACCCGGTATATAAATGATGCAATTTTAAAGGAACAAATTATTGTGGTTTTGGCATTATTATAAATGTTATTTTTAAATCTTTCATTCTATAAAAATTAGCAAATTACCCCTCCCCCCCCCTCTTTCAAAAGACGCTTTAGTATGATTTCAGTATTTAACATTTTGGTTGGAAACTGACTTCAAACAACATTTGCTGTGTTTCATTTTTTCTTATATATCATAGAAAATGTTACCCCCACATATAATATTAAAACACTTAGCTGTGAGATATCAAAATAGAAAATACAACATCTAGCAATTGTTTGTTTAGAGTAGGTTACTAACAGGGCTGCAAAAAAGCCGGCTAAAATTTTTAAAAAAGCCACGCCGGTGGCTTTTACTGGTTTTAACCGGCTTTTTTTTTGCCATAATTGGCTTTTATACAATGAAACATTGTAATTATACACTACACATTTTAAAGTGCTTTTAATTAGTTTTAATGACATTTAATTGATTTAGAATTTAATAAGTAACCCAATTTCTCAATAATGAAGACATTAATACTGGAATAAAACTTAGATGGTTTTGCGAGTGATTTGTAGTTAGAATTGCAAATATGTTAGGTAATATTATTCTATATTCGAGGTTGGAGTAGCACAGTTGAAGTTTATCCCATCTACTCCAACCTCGAATATAATTTAATCCAGTTGAAAAAAAATATATATTCGTTCCCTTCATTATGTTAGGTAAATTTGAAAAGCGCCATACCAACTGCTTTATCTGGTTTACACTGACTGACCCTTAACCCCCCCACCCCCCGAATTTTTTCATTTTTACAGCTTTATAAAATTAAAGAGGACAATGGTTACTTAGTTACATGCTTTATTACTTAATTAATTTTAAGAACTATTAATATACAAGTCTTATTTTATTTCTAGTAAACATTTAAAATTATGCATAGTCATAATAAAAACGTCATTTTCGCACTATTAAAAATATTATGAATAGCATATGCATGAATACGCTTAGCAACAAGCTTTTCAAAATTTTATTTAGAGAAATTTTATTTATTTTTTTGGAGTGTATCTAACTTATATTCTTTTCATTATTTATGTATATATTTTTTCAGACATAATGCCTTCACAGTTGCTTTCTAGCAGTTATAAAGACTTATTTATTTGAGAAAATTTAATAGAAATTTATAATTTACTCAGTAGAAAATATTTATAAACGTATTATAAATTAATTGATCCAAATTTAAAACGAATTAGCTGTAAACCAACTTTAAAAAATAAAAACTGGCTTTTTTTCAATAAAAGCCAGCTTTTTAAAAGTGGTTACCCCCCCCCCCCCCAAAAAAAAGCCGGCAAACCTGGTTTCTCACCAAAATGACACCACAATTGAATGCATATAATATATAATTTTCAAAACTACATTTTACTTTAAGTTTTAGATTCTCAATATACATGTTAATAAATAATAATTAATTTTCTCAATATATTTATTAATGAAAATTATAAAACATGGATTTTCACTTACTTCTAAAAGTTGTTTTCGACTAAATTTGTTGCAAAAAATTGTTTATATTTTCTTTGTAAAGTTTAATTTAATTAATATATAGATACATTTGAACTAAAAATAGTTAAATGTTTTTTTATGATTATCATTTGATTACATTAAAACTGCAGTTATGTCAATAAAAAAAAAAATCAATTGTAATTTAATTATAATCAATTAAAAAAAATCAATAAAAAATATCAATTATAATTTTGCTGCAGAAAAGTATAATTAAAGAATATATAACAGGGAGATACAAATATGCATAGACTTGATATGAATTTTTATTGTTATGGACCCTTATTCAGAAATACTTAAAAAAAAAAAAAAAAAAAAAAAAAAAAGAACTTACCAATTTTGAAATTTAATTTCTTTAACATTTCATGTAGAACTGAGCTTTGAATGCTGGATGTTTGCAGTATCTTTTTAACCTTCATTTATCCATGCTGGGACTTTTTGGATCCTACAGTTTGTGCCTACAAAAAATAAATAAAATAACTGAAGATACAAAAGTCAAATCAATTCAAAATAAAATTTAATATAAATGATCACACGTGGCATTAAGCAGCTTCTATTATCTTTACATTCGATCTAAACAAATTCAAAGAAATTAAAGTACTTCTCCATTATTCCATCGCAGGGTTCATTTATTTTAAATCAATTTAGTTTTAATCGTGATTTAAATCAATGGATTTTTTTTTAATTATGTTTAAATAAATTCAAGATGTAAACAAACATATTAATGTTTTTAAATATATTTAGTTTTATATGATACAGATAATGAATAAGTTTTTAGAAAGATAAGGCTTTTAAGCTTTATAAGATTAAAATTTTTGTCAAGTAAAGTACAATGTAATAGAAAAAATGGTTTCAAATTTAATTTGAATCAAATTGTAAAATAAACTAGCAACAGTAAGGAAATCTAAGCAGGAATATATTAAATATAGGAATATTTATTTTGATTACTTAATATAGTATTTAGAAAAACTTCTGCAAGTTTAAGTAAAATAAAATTATATGACTTTGCTCATTACAAACAAGCATTGTGACTAACAGATTAATTATCCCATCTTTTGCATTATGCAGGAGAGAAATTAACAAGCTGTGAGAAAATAATCAACATTATTGTTTGCTTAAAAGAAATTCTTCACTTTAGTGATACCTATTACATTAAAATTTGAACCATTAATTTTCATGTCTGTGTATATAATTTTATAAATAAAGTCATAAAATAATAATATTGTGCGAGGTTTAAAAAAAAAAAAAAATAAAAAGCTCTACCCATTGACAACTTTTCATGAAAAAAAAAATAATAATAAAAACTATTGTATCTTAACAAACTGTATGTAATGCCTAATAAACAAATGGAGGTACTTTTCCATTATACAGACACCACTGTCGCCAAGCATAATAGTTGGCACAAAATTAAAATCATGTGAATTGAAACATTTGAAAAATTAAAGAAAAAATTGATAGTACAGTGAGCATTTTAAAAATATAACATTTGAAAATTACAGACTTTTTCAAACTATTTTATTAAATCACAAATATATACTTAAAATAAGTGAATAAATAACTGTTATTCAATAAAGTAATAAAATAAAACTCATATTAAACTTCTGGCATAAAATTACAAATATCTTAGAAATATCGCATGGTTATTTTCAATAAAAATCCCTTTCACGATCAGGGTTGAAATAATTAGCGCATTGGAAAAGCCCCACTTTTTAAAGTGTCAGATATCAATAATTTTAAACAACAAAATTAATGAAAACAGAAAAAGGAATCTTGGATATTTGACCCTTTTCATTAAAATTTAAAAAAAACTATTCTATCGTAACAAACTCCAATTTTAAAATTTATAATACACAGTAAACAAATGGAAGAATGAAGCCATTGGACACCCCCCCCCCCTCTCCCCTGCACAAAAAAAACCAAAATAAAACAAAAACAAAAAATTTGGAAAAAGACTCACTCACTAAAGTTTCAGCTATCAATAATGTTAAACAATAAATTAACAATATCTTAAAACAGAAAAAGAAATCTTGGATATTTATTTGTTTACATTATTTTCTTAATTATCTCTATCGGCTAGTGAATGTTTGTAATGGTCAGTTGAAATGGATCTATTGTAGGTAACTATGAATCACAAATTTTTCAAGCTCTTTCTCATTTAATATCATAGTGCCACCATTTAAAAGCTTTACTCTTATGTTAATTAATGAAATAATTAGTAAACCAATAAAACACCATTAAAAATACAGAAAAAGGTCAAATTAAAAATTCTCTGATGACAAACACATATAAGATGACATAAACACATCATATATAATATTATGGATTAAAATAACATCTGGCATCAAGTGAATGTAACGCTACAATCATATATCTTTGGCATTTAATCCTATTTTAGCCAAAGTTATTTTTATTGAAAGCAGTCGACAAGATAATGGAGGAGTACCGAAAAAGCTACCATCAAACTATAAAATTGAATGCCAAAATTACATGATCGTAGCGGCACATTTACTTGATGTCAAATGTGTTTATATCTGTTTTTAATGATGTTTTACTGATTTATTAGATATTTTGTTGATTAAAATAACAATTATGTTCTTAAACAGCAACAAAATGATATTAAAAGAGGAAAAACTATTGAACAAATTTTATGATGTATAGTTTCATATAATAGATTTGTTTCAATTGATATCGCTTAAACATTCACCAGACGAGAGGGACAGTTAAGAAAAATAATGTATTAAATATCCAAGATTTTTATTTCAGTTTTCAATAATGGTATATTATAAAATATATCGTTTAAAATTGAAAGTTAGCAAATTAGTAAGCAGAGCTTTTCTGATTTTTTTTTTTTTTTTTTTTTTTTTTAACTTCAATGATAACATTCTTACTTTTTATTTATTAGTTGTTGAAATTTTTTGGCAATAATTTTATTTAAGAAAAGTGATTGATGGGATAACAGAGAAGTACTGAAATTAATAATGAGTTTAGACATCCAGTTAAAATTATTACAAAAGTACCAATAAAAATTCAAAAATAAAAATGCTATGTCTGAAAAATGGTATTATTTACTTTCAGTTTTAAGATCATGTACACTTGCAGACCCAGAAGCAGAATTTTCTGCGTCAGTCTGCAGCAAACTAAAATTTATCTGCAACTCAATAAGCCTACTATCATAAGAAATGACAAAAACACTTAAAGTAATCAAAATTTCCCTTTATAAAGAAAATATAATATAAGGACACAATAAATCTAGCAACTTAAGCAAATTTCAGCTATTTTTTAACCCCAGCATTTCTTTTTAACTTGGTGGATTAATCTGCAAAGTTTAATATAATCTACAATGCCCGCTGCCGTGCTGTACTGTTTCTGCTACTGGGCTTGCAGAACTAACAAAATATATGGGATGGAGCAAGAATTTGAAAAAATTTTGCTACCAGGCCTAGTGTTTACTACTGTAAACAGAAAATAAATACAGGGAAGAATACTTTAAATAAAATAAATAAAACAATGTGATTATTACATGATTCAAAAACAATTTATTACTAAACAGGTGCAAATATTTGCACCTACATGATGTTTCAACTTGAGATATAGAGTGTTTCTTATATTTTGAACTATTTTTTCAAGAGAAATTGCATTAACATGTTTAGTATAGTAGTGATTGTTTAAAAAAAAAAAAAATAAAAAATGTAAACAAAATAAATAAATAAACAAAAAAAATAATAAAAAAAATAAAACAATTTTTAAACAAGCCAACACTAACTGGCACTGCCAGGCCTAAACTTAGATAACATGTGAAGGTTTTAGTATAGTCAGAAACGTCCCTTAAATTTTCTGTACATTTATCCGAACTAGGGTCGGTCCTGACTTGTTCGGATAATCGGCGCTGTACTGTACTATTATAAAGACTTTTTAATAATAAAACATGGGAATACAGTAGGACGCTTTCAAATCTGCACATTGTTGTAGATATGCACACAATGAAACTTCTGTACACATTTTAATATCATTCTGGTTAATATGACTGAACTCATGTTGTCTCATGAAGGAAGTATATATAGATTTATTTCCGAAGATATCCAAGATAATTGATATCAGGGCCAATCAGAATCTTTTTATCAAATACATTTATATACTCAGGGATCTATTTAGGAAGAAATTGGGTCCTTCAAAGGACCCTTCACAAAATTTTTCATTTCAAAACAGGACTCTTCACAAAAATTTTCATCTCAAAACAGGACCCTTCACAAAAATTTTCATCTCAAAACAGGACTCTTCACAAAAATTTTCATCTCAAAACAGGACCCTTCACAAAAATTTTCATCTCAAAACAGGACCCTTCACAAAATTCTTTGGCTGAATCTCAGAACAGCCGAGACACTTGGCATCGTTCAATTTGGCGAGGTGACAAATCGATAGTTGTTGTTACCAGTTCATTTCGTAAATTCTTTCCATGCCTACAATGGTCTAATATTTGAATTTGGATCGGTATAATGGGATTGGTTGGTTTGTTGTGTATTGAATGGTTACGCCTACCTGAAAACTTTTATTGACAATTAGCTCAGCGGTGTTTTGACAACTCAATTCCGCATGTTTTGTAATTTGTGTAGCACGGAGTAGAAGGGAGACATTTTGTAATTCTAAAATTAAAATGACAGCAAGGCAAACTTTGATATTGTTAATATTTGTTAATTATTTTTGCTGTTTTTAGTTGTAAAATTTGAAAGTTAAAGTACCTGTGTAATTTAGTTTGAAATTGCGAGTATTAGTTCATTTTTTTTTTTGCTGGAAAGTTAAATGAAGTTTACTGACGACTGGAAATTTACGAAATTATGGCAATTCAACATTTTTTAGAGTTGGGTTTTAAGAAAGGAGATGTCTATTAAGGTATGTTAATAATTTTATGCATATTTTGTTATAACGTTTTATATTAGCCGTTTATTGTATATTTCTCATGTATGCTGGCCTTACGAGTTTTGTACATTTTAAGACTGCTGCACAGCTAGAACTGCTGAATCCAGTGATGTTTTTTTTTGGTAAATGAATGCGTAGCGTTCATACATTCACTTACAAACTACCGCTTACGAGCCCAGAAGCAGAATTTTCTGCCTCAGTCTGCAGCAAACTAAAATTCATCTGTGACCTAACAATGCTAGACTAAGCTTAGTATCATAAGAAATAACAGAAACCTGTAAAATAAGCAAAACTTCCATTTATAAAGAAAATATAATAAAAGAATACAAGAAATAACATAAATCTAGCTAGTCTTAAAGTAAACGTTAGCTACTTTTTATGCCCAGTATTTCTTTTTAAGCTGGTGGATTAATCTGCAAGGTTTAAAATAATCTGCAGCGCTCGCTTCCATGCAGCACTGTTTCTGCTACTGGGCTTACGAGTTTCGTGCATTTTGATATTGCTGCACAGCTACAATTGCTGAATCCAGTGATGTTCTTTTTTGGCAAATGAATGCGTAGCAGTCATACGTCATTTACAAACTGCCGCTTTAAGGAGTTTCCTGCGTTTTTCAGATTGCTGCAAAACTAGGTTGCTGTATTCAGTGATATACATAATTATTTTTCATGAATGCGAAGCGTTCATACTTTTGTAAATTAGAAATGAATCGTTCAATGTTTACTCTGATATAGGTAGGTACTTTAAAAGATTGAAATGACGTAATGATTTTTTCTGAAAGTTGGTGAGAAACGAAAATTTTAATTTTTAAATCATTAGTATTCTGATTTAGAAAGGTAGTTTAAGTTGTTTGTTTTATTTTGAATGTCATAAAAATGCTCTTTCCTGTGTTTTCTAATACGTCGTTATTTATAAATGCTGTATTTCCCATAATTCCAGGATGAGGACGTAGTAGAAAACAGTCTGACGGCAGTCAAGAAAGCAGACCAATCATGCGAGTTTGCAGGTTGCCGCATTTTAGGTTGGCATATGTGAGGTTGTTGGCGCATGTCAGAAAAGTCACCAAATGGGGTGTCTCGCCTGTTCTGGGATTGTGCCAATTCTTTGTCTTAAAAATAGGCCTTTTACAAAAATTTTCCAGCTCTAAATTAAACCTTTCATGAATTTAACCATTTATAAGTAAAATCTGACCTATCACTTTTACATATATAAAGAAAATAAATGTATTTTACATACATATGTTTTCTTAAAAATATATAAAAAAGAACCTGAGTATAACGTTCATTTCAAATTCACAAAATTAGAACTAGATTTTTCACAAATGTAAAAAAGCTCTTCACAATTTCACAAAAACAGGACTCTGAGAGAAAAGTCTGGACAGACCCCTGATACTAATCAACTTTTTTGGTTATTAAATCTAGCTAAAAAGGAAACAAAACTTCATTATTTTCTTGTAAATTATTAGTGTACCTTTATGAGACAAGAGTCATTATTCAAGAAAAATTTATCTCATCTTTATTCTGTACTAGCTAAAGCATCCGCCATTGCCTGGAATTGGAAGAATGTTTGTTCTGAAAAATCAATATCAAAATTTAACATACAACATAAAACAAACAATAAAACAAAAGCAGTTGAAGTGTTGTAGACATGAACCAAATGAAAACCCAATATAAAAATGTATAAATTCATATAACAGACACAAAAGAATACAGTTATAAATAAACTTATTTCAATTCATCATTGGAGCAATAATGTTAAAATATGCCAATATTACCATAATTGGGTTTTTATCATGCTTCAATATGTTTTTTCACACTCATATTACTTTATATTTCCAATATGATGTAATATCCACTTTATTTTTAATTCGTCAAGCCATTTATTTCATTTTTTATGTGGAAATCTTAAAATAGAAAAGTTATGACGTAATATTCCCTTTTTTCAAAATTTGTCAAATTATTTATTTCATTTTTATTTTTCACATGTAAATTTTGCAACAGAAAAGTTTGTTATAGTAAGAATTTTATTGTGAATTTTTAATTGTTGGCAGTTGCCATAACAAAAAACATTTAAATTTGATTGAAAATTGCTGTTAAATTGGTGGTTTTTTATTAATTTAAAATTAACTAAATTATTTTGATTCCGGGTTACTTTAGTTGCCGCGGTCATGTTTTAATACACATGTACGTAACATTTCACAATTCTGACTTCCAAACTGTGGATTTGTATAGAATTACAGAGAGATAAATTTTCAGTTTTAATAATGCATAAATATCTAATAGTATATAATTATTTACTAGATCTTTACTTTTAAAATTAAAATTTTTTTTTTCTAATTTTCTTATTTTAATATTTTACTTTATTGTAAGCATTACTATAATTATGAGTGCGCTGTTACATTCAAATTATGTTTTTAATAATATGTAAATATAACAGTGACCAGATATCCACAAAATTCAAAAACCTACACAACCTTTGGTTCCAAGCTATGTGGATTTGAGGGAGTCTACTGTAATTACATTCAGGGCTTAATTTGCGCCGGAGCACAGCTCCGGTACTTCTCTGTTTTTAGTAATTCAGTAATGGTCAAAATTCATCGGAGCTCATAAATACAGTGCTCCGGAGCCCAGTGCAATAGTGTTTCCGAAAAACTGAGGCCTAAATTACTTCTTCCTTTCCTTCCCATCTCCAAGCTTTTGTATTCTTTTTACCAAAACACTTATATGTGACATAACGTGTTGCACACGTAGGAGATGGAGATAAAACGGACTCAATTTTTATATTAGCTTTAAGCTTCGACTGACTCGAGCTAAATCTATATTGGGTCATTCCATGTCAAATCACCCAGGGCATGGCACCCACCATCACCAATTTTGATAAAAGTCAGTGAATTTGCAGAGTTTTTAATGCTGATTCCAAAAATGTCAATCATATTGAAATTGATCAAACGGTTTGTCAGATATGAGCTTTTAAATGTCTTCCAAGATGGCCGATTTGCTGCCATTTTGAATGGCACATGTGACAACATAAAGGTCTATAACTTCTTTCAGGTTTAAGCTAGAACTTTCAAATTTTTTTTGTTCTCTTCAGAATAAAGTAAACTTTCATCTATACAGATTTTTGTGCAATTTATTCTATTAAAATGCTGTCAGAAAATGACTTTTTGCCATTTTTTTAATTAAAAAAAGGTATAACTTCAATGGCCGATTTCCCCCATTGTTCCCCCTTCAATTTTCATCTAATTGCATAAATAGACAGCTCAAAGTGTGTTTTGATGCCTGATAAAAAAATTTTAATGGGCAGTTTGTAGGTTTTTTGTTTAAAGAAGAATTTCAATTTTACCGACTTCCATAAGTAACAGAAAGTATCCAGAAGTATCATACATATTTACATCTAAAAGTTTGGTAAGGTTTTATCTTTCATAAACATTAGGGTGTCCCAAAAAAATCAGCTTTTAAAATTGTGAACTCTCACCAACTGAAAATAGTCTTCCTGTAAATATAAAACACCTTGAATTGTTTCAGATTTAAAAAAAAATATTTAAAGGTCCCCCAAGGTCATTGAACTTACATGAAAATGGCCGAAATAATGTGAAATGCGGCATTTTTTTATTAGCTACATTAAAAACCATTAATATTCAAATGACTTTTTTTTTAATTTATGAATGCTTCTTATATATTGTTTCAAACAAATTTTGTATAAATTATGTTTTTGCTCTGGTAGGAAGAGATATAATATATGACTGAAATCAAGAAAAATGTGATTTTGCAGACATTTCTACCTTCTGTATAATTATGCACAAAAAGTGAACTTAAGTAAACAGTTATCTTACAATTGGTAAATAAAACCATCGAAGAAGAATGTTTTAAAGTTATCACATACTTACTTACACATTCAGACATTTTTTATCAACTACATTTCAAAACGATTTTGGTGATTGCTCTTTACAAAATTTCTTTCTGTGCATTCCTATCTCTACGACATGTAACAAAAACTGTTCTTGCTCTTCATTTTTTGTTGAATAACTAAAGTCATGTATGAGTACAATAACTTGTTCAGCAACATCATTTACACAAGTCAAGTTTTTAGCAAATATTGCAGCTTTTTTATAAGATGACTTTTTGGGCTAATCTTTGACTGGTACACTGAGGAAACAATCTTTAATTTTAGCCGTTTCAAAGAAACTATTAGAAATACATAAATCATCTAATTTGAGAAAAAGTATTTCTAATAGATGAGAATTAGAATTCCTTTCTTTTTTGTGTTCAAAACTATCTTTGATTTTTGCCAGAAGAAACCAGACCAGAAAGACGATCTGAAAACAAGCTAAGTGTTGCAGTTCTCCACTCACATACCATGAATGACGAAACATCATTTTTAATCCAATATAACTTATGTGTTTGACATCATATTCTTTCAACCTTTGAATCAATGAAACATCATTAGGAAGAGCATCAACAGCAGATTGGCAAGTAAACCACGACAGCAGCTATGCACACACAACAAACTGTTTAAATTGTTGTATACCTTGAAACTCATGAGCAGTTAATACCATTGTGCTTTCATTCCAATTAAACAATAACTTCCTTTTCAAGGAATAAATTGCTTTCCAAGGAATAAATTGCCATCCAGCAAGCTCGGTGAAGAACACCTGGTTTTCGAATTCTAAATTGAATGTCTAATCCAATCATTAATGATGCAAGATTTAAAATTTCTTTGTAATCATCCCAAAGTAGTTTTATAGCAGTTTTTACCTGATCAGAAGTAAAAGTTTTTAAATTGTCTGATGCTGTTATGATGGGTACTGATTGCTTTTTTGGCTCATGGTGGTTGAGCTTAGACCATTTGTCTCGGAATCTCTTAAATAAAAAGATTTCAAGCCCAGTAGATTATCCGAAACACACACTAAATACATCAGAAATTAGAACCTCAAACATGTGATGCCGACATGCTATTCACAAAAGGTTTCTGCCTATTTTTTGCACAAGAATTGTACATGCTCCTTGAATCTTCCATTATTTGTATGGGGTGTATCAAATCACATGCCAGTTACTTAAGATTCACATTTCCACGATTTTAAGAGCTCGAAAACAGCATCAGCTGTTTCTTTGCCAGTTCCAGACAATAACTTAGAAACTCCAAGAAGCTTAGTACATTTATCTTGCAAAGAAAAAACTAGTACCGCTAAATGATCAATAGTTCCTATGCTTTTTGATGACAAATTGGCTAACAGTTTTCCACCTCAATGAACAACTGACTTTGATGTTTCAAACTGTGTTTTTAATTGTTGAATGGTTTCTTGGAGAAGATATTGGCTTTCACGATGAACAGTGTTTTTTTAAAGCACTATGGATTTTTACAAGCGGGTCAGATGTCATGTTAGAGGAAGAACAGATGCTATTATCATTGTGTATCTTTTATGCTGGTCTTAATTCAATCTAAAACACCAGCAACTCTTGGAGTAATAATGGATCTGCGACTGCTGAGCTTAGATTTATTTCCTTTGGGCTTTGTATTTTCATATAAATGTATTTTTACTAGAACTTCTTCCTGAGAGGTTTCTTCAGAAAATTTGTTGGTTTCATCGATATCCTAAACCGAAGACATAAATAATCAGTGAAACTTTCCTTTAACACCTGCTGGAGCTGCCATCTATTATTAATATTAGAAACATTGTTGTTCATGATATTAATTTAATGAAATCCATCAAATTAATAAAGATTGAAGAGCATTAGAAGAGTAATGATCAGAAAAATGAAATAGGGTGCTCTGATAGTAATTTTATAAGTTTTATAAAAACATTTAATAAAAATATATTATCAAATTAAATAATTGCTAAACACGATAAAGTGTTCTTAAACAAATTTTAGAATTAAAAAAATTGTCAGAGAAATGTGGTAGAATTCTTCAATCCTGCATATTAATTGGAAATTAAAATTTTCCATAAATTTCCAATTTTCTATTAGCTTGGGGGACCCCTAAACCTTTGTGAAATAACTTGATTTTTTTTTTTTTTATAATATCATATTATAACAGAAAGAACATTTTTAAATGGTGAGACTTGGCATTTTCAAACTTTTTATTTTTTTGGCCTCTCCTGGGACACCCTAATAAACACATATATATATTTTAATGTGGCTAAAAAGAAGGAGAATGCCTCAGGAATTATAAATAGGAATGCTAATAATGAATTCCTGCAAGACATAGAAGTATTTTCATGACAAATTGAAATCTATTGCAAAGTTTCAGTAAATTTTAAATAAAAAAGAAATGATGGAAAAAATTCTACAAATTGTCACATTTTATAGCAAAATCATACTTTCATATTATGCAAAATGATAAAATTACAATTGTTAACTAAATACAATATGTAAAAATTGTCGTACTTCAAAATTATACAAAATAACATTTAGCACATACACAGTAAAAATACTATTAAAAATATATCTACATTCAAAATAAATATAATTAGTTAAAAAATTAACTCTGTTGCATTAATATTGCAGCTCAAAGTGTGTTTTGATACATGGTTAAAAAAATTTTAATGGGCGATTTAAAAATTTTAAATTTAGTTCAAAATAAAAAAAATTATATACTTTATTTCACTTTGGTTTATTTTTTAAATGTAAATAACATTAAAGCTGTAATTATTGTTGAATTATAAATTGAAAATTGCTGTCCAAAATATGAAATTTCTAATTAATTGCTAAAATTATCTGATTGGGTTAATTTATTACCAAAATTTCCAGAAGACAGAATTTTAACCAATAATATCACTTTGGTTTGCCAGAAGGGTTTTTTTCAACCAACCAGATAGATGTACTTACCAGAAAGAGATTTTCAACGAATCGGACTAAAATTACTTCCCAGAAGATTTTTTCAACCAACCAGATTAAGCAGAATTTTACAACTTATGTTAAAAATGTTGTCTGTTAAAAAAGATTAAAGTTTCTCTTTTGATCTTATAACTATAAATGATGCTGCTTTGTTGTATTAAGTTAGATGTTTTCTTATGGATAAACAAAAAATGTACAATATTAGTTTAAATATTAATAATCCAAATTGTGATGTAAATAATCCTCAAGCTATCCACCATCGCAATGAGTTATCCATCAAAAATAAAGAACTTCTTGCATTAAGATGCAATTTAGAGGATAGCGAAAACTAAACAATATGCTTTGCTCACAGAGAACACTTTCTGCATATGTAAATTCAGCAAAAGAAATGTTTTCATTTATTTAATCTTCATCCTAACAAGACCAAGAAAAGTATCCTTACATGTGATAAGTGTGGATCAAGCTAAGAATTACAGGCATAAGCTACATAATGATGCCATTCCTGGTAAGAAACTATGTTCAACCTGTAGGGGGAAAAGCAAAAGCTTTGCTGGAAGTATATGTGAAAGAACAGAAAGACTTGTGTCAGTCCACTGATTTTTCTGAAGAAATTACTTCAAACATGGATCAGAAAGAAAAATATCACGTAAAGCTTAATGGAAGTTCACCACTAAGGTTACATGCAATTTCTGCACACAGGAAAGTGTCTGCTGGAGAAAGAAAATTGCCTTGCGAAAAAAGGTTGCTTGTACCCTTGATTTGGAAGAGAACGTTCTTCAGAGTGAAAACAGTAGCTCTGATGAAGATATTGTGAATCAAAAGAAAAGTTTCAGAATTTGAAAGATTAATGGAGATGGTGAAAGAAAAGCTTCCACAAATTAGTCCCAGAGAAAAAATTCAGTTGCTAACTTTGATTCCTGAGTCATGATGGTCAAGAAAGAAAATAATTGAAACCTTAGTGTAACTGAGTACCAAGTATAGACTTTATACTTGGGAAGACACTATAAAATCTGTGAAAGAATTTCATGAAGATAATGAATTTTCATGTCTCATGCCTCGTCAGGGAGACACAGTGAGCATAAAAAAAATGTCCGCCCATGTTCAAAAAAGGCTTCTTCTTTGTAATCTGAATTAACTGTATATCCAATTTCGATTGAAATTTCCAACCAATAATAAAATTGGGTTTTCAAAATTTGCTGACCTCCGACCTAAGCACTGTGTCTTAGTTGGAAGTTCTGGCACACATTCTGTCTGCATGTATACAATACATCAGAAAGTTCAGTTGCTTATTGCAGCAACAGGGATTGAAGAAAAATATGAAGATTTAATCCAGAAATTGGTTTGCAGTTCTAACAATACAAATTGTATGTTACATATATGCAGCAAATGTCCCAAGAAAGATGTTCTTGAAGATTTTTTTAAAGTTAAAATTTCTGGATTTTGATCCTGAAGACGCAATTGAACATAAACAGTGGGTATCAACTGACAGAGTATGATTAACATCACATACATCTACTCTGTACGATTTCATCCATCTTATTCTTAAAAAAGATGGAAAAGCTCGTACCCCATACACACATATCCAAGTCCCAAAGCACTTATTTGAAAAAAAGATCTTACTAGTCATGAGGCTATCATACAAATGGATTTTAGTGAGAACTTTTCTTTTGTATTGCAAGACGAAGCGCAACAGTTACTATTGGACGCCTGGTTGCTGTACTTTACATACAGTTGCATTCTATGTGAAGCAAAAAAATGAAAGCAGCTTAAAAAGTGAAAGTCTTTGCATACTTTCAGATGATATGGACCATGATTTATCAGACTCAAAAATTAATCATGCAGCATTTAAATAATAAGTAGTATATCTTAGCTACAAATGTAGAATATTTTACTAGTGGCTCTGCTGCCCAATATTAAAATTAAAAAACATTTTTGAACCCATGAACAAGATTTTGGTAGAATAAAAGCAAAATGGAGCTTTTTTGCTACAAGTCATGGAAAATCTGTTTGCGATGGGGGAACTGCTAAAAGACTTGTGACAAAAGCAAGTCTGCAAAGGCCATTGCATGATCAAATTGCAAATGTGGCTATGATGTATGAATATTGCAGACAAAACATTGATGGTATATTAACATTTTTTATCATCACAAAAAGTGACATGTTAAAACTGCACAACAACATGTCTCATTGGATGCAACTTGCTACAACAATTCCTGGAACATGCAGTATGCATTATTATGGATCTACAGAAAACTTATTAATAAGTGGAAAAAGAATAAATACTGATGAAAATTTTTCTGTTTGTTCATCTTTTGATAGGAATATTAAAGAGACTTTGCATGTTCCATCTCTTAAAAGTTATGTAGCATGTATGCATGAATGGAATTGGTATACAGGCTTAGTGTCAAAAGTCCACAAAAAAGAAGGAGATGCAACTGTTAAATTCATGCATCCACAATGGCCCATTACCTTCATATTATTGGACAGAAAATTACGTATTGTGCCTTTCAGTCATATCCTTTGTGCATGTGACAAATGGTACATACTACAAATGGTAGAATATATCAAATTTGTGATGCATTTAGTGCTTTAATAAACACCAAGTGGGCAAAACATAAAATTAGAAGGAAATAAAATCGAAATATAAAGAGAACAAATTTTATTAATTATCTTTATTTTTAATTATTATTGATGTAGATATATTTTCAATAGCATTTTTACTGTGTATGTGCTAAATGTTATTTTGCATAATTTTAAAGTACGATAATATTTACTTAATGTATTTTTCTTAATTATATTTTGTATTCTATACAAGTATGATTTTGCTATAAAATGTGACTATTTGTAGAATTTTTCCCATTATTTCTTTTTTACTTGTAATTTACTGAAACTTTGCAATAGATTTCAATTTGTTAGGAAAATACTTCTATGTCTTGCAGGAATTCATTATTAGCATTCCTATTTATTCCTGTGGGATTCCCCTTCTTTATAGCCATATTAAAAAATATGTATATGTTTATGTAAGATAAAGCCTTATCAAACTTTTAGATGTAAATATGTATTATATTTCTGGTAATAAAAGAAATATCAACATTATCTTGTACTTTCCGTTACTTATGGAAGGTCAGTAAAATTGAAATTCTTCTTTAAACAAAACACCTGCGAACTGCCCATTAAAATTTTCTTATCAGGCATCAAAACACACTTTGAGCTGCCTATTTATGCAATTAGATGAAAATTGAAGGGGGGAACAATGGGGGAAATCAGCCATTAAAGTTACGCCTTTTTTTAATTTAAAAAATGACAAAAAGTCATTTTCTGACAGCATTTTAATGGAATAAATTGCACAAAAATCTGTTTAGATGAAAGTTTACTTTATTCTGAACAGAACAAAAAAAAATTTGAAAGTTCTAGCTTAAACCTGAAAGAAGTTATAGACCTTTATGTTGTCACATGTGCCATTCAAAATGGTGGCAAATCGGCAATCTTGGAAGACATTTAATGGCTCATATCTGACAAACTGTTTGATCAATTTCAATATGATTGACATTTTTGAAATCAGCATTAAAAATTCTACAAATACACCAAAGTTTATGAAAATTGAAGATGGTGGGTGTCATTTTTAGAAAATTCTGGGTGATTTGACATGGAATGACCCTATTACAAGTAAAATTTTATTTCTTCATGTATATATAAAAAAAAACTTTTCCTTCTTTAAAATTACGTATTATATTCTATTTCAAATCATTTTAATGATATTTTGATCAAAATGTAGGGGAAACAGAAATCGTGTTTTTCTATTTCAAATTTATGTCAGCGATGACGTGTTGATACGGCTCCACCCAAGAGACCGAACAATGAATTTGCTTTCAGTTCGATTTTCTTTTGTGATAGTAGGATAATTTTTTATTGGCTGTTTTCTTTTATTTGTAAGTAGATATAATTGCCATGTATTGTTATTCTAATAGAAAGCAATCGAGCAATGTTTCTTCTTTTTCTATTCTTTTATTTTCATTAAAAGCATCGATTCTTTCCGACAACGGTGTCAAATTTTTAATTTAATCTTTTCAGGGACTCAGCACAAAAGATTGTTGTGCAGAAGGAATCGGTTATAGTTTAAGATATGCACCTCTTATAGGAAATTGTAAAACGTTGTTCCATTCTTCACCATATAAATATTAATTTCTGTAAATTTCATACTTTTTTTCTTAAAAATACATAGCTGCAAACTATCCTTTTTTCTATTAACACTATTTCCTAATCATAATCCTTACTATATTTAATCACAGAATTCTGTAATTAATTAATTTTAAAATTAGGTAAAGATCACTATTCACAAGGAGTGATAACTAAAAAGTAGAATAGTTGACAGCTAAGCATATGCAGATAGATATATTTAAAATTTTTATTTTGCTAATGAAAAAAAAATGCTCTAAATTTTGCAAATAATGTACGAAATATAAATATGCAGATTGGAGTGACAGGGAGGGAGGGGAACAATACGGTTGTTGTACCGGTATACTGCAGAATATTAGGGCTATGGTACTTTTTCTTAGAAATTAAGCCCTGATTACATTTTAGTTAAAAATTTAAGTTTTGATACTTTTTTAATATATAATCTATTTCACAGTTTAGATTAACAAATCACTGTGAAGGAGTATCCAGTAAAGATCTGTATACACTCGGACTTTAATTTCGACAGACTCAGATTGGCCTGCCAATTTTTTTTTTTTTTTTTTTTAAATTGTAATGAAATTGTTATTGTAAATTTTTTTACTAGAATGTTTAGAACTTATTTTAATTAAAAAAAATTACAGAGTAATATTTTAAGCTTTTTTTGTTAGCCAAGTAAAGGTCAAAATTAGCACTAGCCACTGGCCACAGGGCCAGTGAATGAGAAAAAGTGGCTACTAAAAAATCGGCTACCTTATGGCCACTTTCCTACAAGGAGAGAGTAAAATTTTTTTGCATTCCATAATGTTATTCTATTTTTTCTGGTTGCAATAGGTTTATATTAGCATATTTATTTGTGCTATTCAATTTTAGATTAATACTAATAGAAATTTTAACAAAAGTTTACTGTTGAGTATTTTTAAATAAAAAGGTGGTCGCTAGTTTAAAGAAAGTGGTCACTTATAAAACTGGTACTGCTGGCCACTGGCCAGTAATGAAATTTCCCAGTTTTGACCTTTATTAGCCAGGCACCAGTATTCTATATACATATATGCACACACACATATACACTATATAGGCGAGAGTGGAGAAGAATGGGACACTTTTTACAAAAATAAGAAAATCAACTTTGTTTGACACAAAAACAAAAATTTCGATATATAGAATGCAAAATGAAGCACTTTCTAATGTTCTTGAACAATATAGAAACATAATTTGTAGAAACAATTTTATAAATAAAGCAATTGTAAATTTTGAAATGTGTCCCATACCTCCCCACTAACAGGGAGGTATGGGACAGCTATAAAACAATGTATGATAAGGCACAAATAGTCTAGTGTTGGCTATATGTACAGTTAGTAACATTAACATGTATGGCTATATGTACAGTACTTATGGATAACAGTTCATGTGTGATTTTTAAAATAAGTTTTCTTGTTCAATATAGCAGTTTTTTTTTTTTTTTAATTATTGGGGGGGGGGGGAGGGGGAAGAGATATGAAAATCATGCATTGTAGAGTTAACATAGTAAGAAATATTTTGTTTTGTATTTACTGCCTTTGAAAAATATAACTGTAGCCTAATAAGTAATAGATGACCTCACCGGATTGGTTATTTATAGCTTCAGAGCACATGGTTAGCTCATAATGAACTATTTTATCCTGACTTTTTTGAGCTTCTAATAAATTTTTCATCATCAAATTTGTCTTAATGTTTGCTGATTTTTTGTACTATTAATACTTTATTTGCAATTACTCCTGTATCTTATATTGTTATTTTCAAAATACAGGGTGTTTATAAAGTCCTGGACCCATTTTGATGTTTATAACTCATAAAATAATAAAGATATAAACAAACTTATGGCATTTATTGATGGAATAACTCATATATTTTCCTTTTCAGGTTTGAATATCTTTACTTTTGTAAATATTGTCTGCACGTGTGGTTAATTTCAGATAATTTCATTTTCCAGTCTAAATATGTGTACTTTTCTAAATATCGTCTGCTTATTAATTGCATTTTTCTCTCTTTTGTTTTTGGCAACTATTGCAATGTTATGTTTACTTTTGATGTGTTTGTTCTATGTTACTTTTGTATGTGGTGTTTTATTCGAGCGGATATTAAGGAGAATGCATACACCACAAGAGAAAGGACAGATTTTATGGGGGTTCATAGAAACAAAATCGATAGGGTCACCCGGGGTAATTCCTGGTCAGCAAGTTTCTGGGGTAATTCCTGGTCACAGTCTTTTTTACGTTTTAAAAACACTTTACCAAAATGAAAAAAATCATAGAGGTACTATGAACTGTCCTCATTGGAATTTATTACTTAATTATGAGTTTATTATTTATTTATTTTGAAAAAAAAAATCTTTTTGAAATGGCTTGTTAAATTTCTGTAAATTAACATTGGCCTTAGTTATGATACATTTTTACAAAGATGTTTATCACAACTCAAATTTTAAATATTTTTCTTTTCTTTCTTTTTGGTTCAATTGCCAACTACTTTAGCTATTAAAAAACAGTCTTGAAACTTTTTATACTCTTTTAAATAATTTACAGAAGTTGGTCAAATATTGCCCCATGTATCTGGGGTAAATTTTGGTCACTGGGGTAATTCCTGGTCAATGTTTTTATCATCATTTTATTCCCTTTTATTGTCATATTTAGTGATTTTAATCGTCACAAAACCTTTGAGAATTAACTGCAACCACACTGTTCACCACATTTTAGTTAATTGTAGTTCTGAATAAAGTAGTCACCTGTGGTAATTCCTGGTCAGTGAGTTTCTGAGGTAATTCTTGATCATTTTCGCTTTTGTTATAACAATTTATGAAACTGTAAAAAATCTCAAAGATACTTTGAATCCTTTGCTTTGAAATATATGCCTTAATTATTCATTTAGTTGAAATTAAATATTTAAAAAAATTAGATTCAAAACTGCTACTCAAATTTCTGCAAAACATCGATCTTGATTTTTACACATTTCACAACAGATCAGTCATTTTTGAGGTTTCAATTATTTTATTTCAACTAATGACATATCACAGTCTTTAAAAAAGATTATAAAATTTTCCTCTACTGCAGTAGACTCCCTCAAATCCGCACAGCTTGGGACCAGAGGTTGTGCGGATTTCTGGTCATTGATTTGTTTACATTTTTGAAACATTAATTTGATTGGTAGTTAAGCTAGGGAAATTATAATGAATGCTTACAATAAAGTGAAACATTAAAATAATTAATTAGTTTAAAAGTAAGTCATTATTAAAATAATTATGTAAAATAAAAATTTAGAAAAATATTAAAGTATTAGGAATGAAATCGATTCAATTCGATTACAAAAGTCCTATGCTGCCATCTAGTGATAGCAAGGAGAACAGTGTTAATGCTATTATCAGTATATATAGCTTACTGGCTCACTGTAATTTTTTTCATTGTTATTTAGAGTCTTAAATGCTTTTCTTATACTGCTTTGTATGTTTAGAAATAAATTTGTCTATAATTTAAAAAAAAAAAAAAAAAAAAATCCGCGAACAATAATTTTAAAATAGCGTTCCGGTTCATGGATTTTTCCATTTCGAACCCTGGAATTTTTGATATAGATATGCTAATTTATATCAAAATCAAAAGTAATGTAAATTTATTTAGTAATAAATCAGCTGTAATAGCCAAAAGAGAATGATTAACAAAAAATTTAGTAAAAAAATCATTGCGGTAGTCGCTGATTTCGGCACCATCTTGAATTTTGTTGCTGCAATTTAACTGCAAATTTCATTGTTTACATCCGGAAAAATACGCGGATTTAAGGGAGTCTACTGAATATTAAAGACTTTTAAAAGAAGAAAACAGTAAGTGCACAGAGAATAAGACCCACTTTATGACTGAACAATTTAAGTAGAAATACTATCTCATTGCAAAATGCCAAACTGGTACATAAAAATATACTTAATGCAATAGAGGAACCTAATTATTATGCTGTGTATTATATTAAAGGTCTGTATCGAAAATTTCGTGAAAAGGTAGCCGAAAAATTCAGCTGACCTAAGCAAAATAAAATTGGTAACAAACATTGTTATATTTTTTATGGACCAATAAATTTGCAAGTTAATAAATCCATTCACAGTGGATACTAATGAAGTAATAAATAGTGCCTATAAATGTTGTAAAAATGCATAAAAATTCTTTGGCTAATTAATGATTTGTAAAATGTACAAGAGTCTTTTGCACGTCAAATAACTTTATTTATGCCCAAAACAAAGTCTATGCTTTATTATTCCACAATTATGAGATGAACAAAACTTTTAGAAGATTGATTCTACTTATTTTATTACTCAGTCATAAAAAAATTAACTGTACTACTTTATTTACATGAAAAAGGATGCTGACCAATAATTACTCTAGAAGTGACCAAGAATTACCCCATTTCTGGGGTAATTCTTGGTCATTTAAAAATTATAATTATTTTAATTATAAGTGCACATATATTTAAGTAAGCAATTTATAATGTAGCCATCAGAGGGGGCTTATTCCACAAAAAAATTGGGAACAATATACCTTTAATGGTTTTTATAATAATTAGATGTTGATGCTTTTTGGCCAGGAATTACACCGAGTGACCCTAATGCAAGCACAAAGAAATTGCAGAAGAATTTACCAAAAAGATCCTCCGTCCAAAAGCAGCATCTTGAGGTGGAAAATTTTTTTCTAGAAACTGGAAGTATCGCAGATAAGAAACGTTCCAGACTAGGGTGGTTCAAAAAAACTTTTTTTGAGCTAGAGTCCAGGCCGCCACCTAATTTTTTTAGGGTCATCAATAGTATAATACTGGTAAATTTTTAGCTTCTTACTTGAATACTAAGAGGGTGCTCAGTGACCCCACAATTTAACATTAGAAGAAGCATAGGAAATGCAACAATATTTTATACTTCAGAAATATTTAATTTTTTCCAGAAGTTTTTAGAAGAAAATTAGTTTGTTATATATATATTTGTATTCAAATGTTTCTGAAATATTTTATTATATGTAGCAACATTTCTGATAATTATTTACATGATAAAGTTACAGACAACACTAAACCAAAACAAGATTTCGACCAACTCTTTTTACAACCAATTGACAACAATTTGTCAGTGAAACATTTAATTTTTCATGATAATTTTTATTTTAAATAAGTATTCAAATTCTGCATCCGGCAGCAAACATACTGTCAGAAGTTGTTTACATTTAGCTTATGGCTATTCCTAAGTGAAAGGTGACAAATGAAAATAATATTTAATTATTTATTGCAAGAATTTTTACTTTTAAATAAGTATCAAGAATTATGTTCAGGTTACATTACTTATATTAAATATTAATCTACTGTTATGGGATGCTAACATTATTCATGTTATAGTGAATAAGACAAACACTAAGCCTAATATGAAATAAAATAATCACAAAATTTGTGTATTAATCAACAACTTTAATTTTATGAAAAATAGCTGTTCTTTTCTGTTTAAAGAAATTTCAGAGCTAAAAATTTGCAATTGCTTCGGTTTCAACTTGCCTTAGTAATGAAATTTTTCTGATTGGTCTAAGATCAGTAGACCAATTGACTAGATTGAAACAACTATGACAAGACAAATCCTTCAGCGTGTTCTTTATTAGTTGAAAGAATCAAAATTGGTACAATATGTTAGTCATTTGACAGTTAAAGAATTAATGGAGATATGGCAGAGATCTGAAATTCCAACAAAACAAAAGAAACACATACATAATTAAAAAACTAGAAAACATTCATTCTCATTGACTTTTGTTAAAGAAAAACAAAGGTTTTTTCTACATCCCAACAATAAGGAGTGGTTAGATGTCTTGGACTCTTTTCTTTGATATTGGTCTTGAAGGTGTTGTGAAAATAATAAGAATTAAAGAAGATTCTAATTTTCTTCAGGATCAAAGAACCAATTGTAAAATGTATATGGGTTTAAAAGATAAAAAGTTACCGAATAAAGTATGAATGTTCTCTTCAGAGAATAAAAGAAGAATGAAGCATTAGAGTCTCTTTACCATCAGCTACCATCTGTTCACCCAATATTTGTCTAAATGGTGTAATGGAGCCTCTCTGAGCCTTGAGACGATGAATTTATTCCAACACAATTAAAGATCTTGAAACTTATCTATCAACAGACAAAGAGATTGCACTTTCTGCTAGAAAAGTGATGGAACATCACAGGTCTGAGTGTTCTGATGACTTCATAAGACTTTCTCTCTTTTCCGACAGAATTTAAATGAAAGAAGACAAATTGTTGTAGAGCAATTTACAGCTATGCAAGCCTTTAAGATGAGAACTTGAGATTTTTTAAAGAAGATGGTGTACGACTGTCAGACTTAGCAACAAGAGGAACAACAGAACTTTTACCTCATATAAATATAAGGAAATCATTGTTAAGATTAAGAATTTTTGTCTTCTTCAGAAAAATGAAATGACAATGATGACTATCCAAGGGAAAAGAATGGCTTCACAATTTACAAGTAGTGAATGACAGTGCAGAACGAGGGGTTAAGTTTAATGAAGATTTCAATATAATCATAACAAATGATGAAGATGAAAAGCAATTCTTGCTGCAAGTCATAGAAGCCAACAGAAAGCGCATTCCATCAGAAACAACGAAAAAATCAGTTTTAGATACTATTTTGTATTATTAAAGACCAAATATGATAACATTTTCATTTTTTACTTCTATATTGTTTTATTCTTTTCTAAGAAATTAATTTTGGAGGTCTTTATTTTTTTTAAACAAATACATATAAAAATTAGAATGAAATACACAAACTTATGAAGTTAGTGGGTGTTGAGCAACCTCTTGCAGTTGAAATATGAAGTTCAAATTCTGCCAGAATATTACTATACACAAGTCTAAAAAAATTGAGGGGTGGCCTGGTATATACGTGAAAGTTTTTTTTTTTTACATAGACGGCTGAACCACCCTATTCCGGACGTCCCTGCACAAGTGATTTTGATGTTAGAGAGACATTTTTACACAATCCTAGAAGATCTGTGAGATCAGCGGCAAGAGAATTGGATATGCCAATTTCGACGGTGTACAAGGTTATTAAGAAAAAATTAAGACTGCATGCATACAAAGTTCAAATTGTTCAAGTTTTGGAACTGGACGATAGGCCTAGGAGGATGGCCTTTGCAACAGATATTCTAAGGAGAATAGAAGATGATGCTGATTTTCTGAAGCGCATAATGTGCTCCGACGAAGCATCCTTTCATGTTTCTGGCATTGTTAATCGCCACAATGTGTGCATATGGGGACCTGAAAACCCCCATGAATACCATGAGGCAGTAAGGGATTCCCCAAAGATTAATGTGTGGTGTGGACTAATGCACGACCAAGTTGTTGGGCCTTTCTTTTTTTACAGAAGAGACGGTCTCATCAGTCGTATACTTAGACATGTTGGAAAACTTCGTATTTCCACAACTAGAAGAGCTTCAGCCACATGTCATTTTGCAACAAGATGGTGCACCACCTCATTGGGGTACCATCGTTCGTACTTCTTTGAATGACCATTTTCCAGGAAGCTGGATTGGGTGAGGAGGTCTGATTCATTGGCCACCCAGATCACCTGATATAACGCCGCTGGACTTTTTCCTTTGGGGATTTATAAAGGACAATGTTTACAGGAGGAGAGTGTCGAACATTGATGATTTAAAAGCCAGAATTACAACCGCAATAGCCTCTGTGGATACCGACATGCTTGCCGCTACCTGGCGTGAAATTGACTATCGACTTGATATTCTCCGTGCGACGAAGGAGGCACACGTGGAAGTTCATTGACAAGGGTCATAAAACTTTTTGAGTCTATCTAACCATTTATGTTATTAATTATAATTTTAATCTATCTTTATTATTTTATGAGTTATTAAACATCAAAATGGGTCCAGGACTTTATAAACACCCTGTATAATAAATTTTTTGATAATTTTTTAGTTTTATGTTTTCTGTTTCAAAATGCTACTTGCAAATTTGTATTATTATATTATTTTGGAGGTAAAGGGGAAATAAAAAAGAATTAGATTAATTATAAATAAATTTATATTGTATTTTAGACAATAACTAATAGTGGACCACTGTGACCCAGTGGGTGGACCAGTATATCCCGCTTCCGGGGCACATTGGTCCACTTTACGGGTGTATATAATTTTTTTTTTTTGAAAAATATATTTTGAACTAAGTTTTGCGAAAATTATGAGGCATGTAGAAAGGTTTAAAGAATGCTCAAAAATATTTTCAGGTAGATTGGTCTCTCTGTTAAAGGGGAAAAAAATGTTAACTGCAAAAGTGGACCACCGTACCCTGGTCTCCCCTATATAACACTGGCACCTGGCTAACCGAAAAGTACCCTTTTTTTTCCAACTGAAAATTGGGGTACCATTGCTTCATCTAATGTGTGATTGATGAAATGTTTAGAATGATACATAAAGAGAAAAACATGCTGTCCCATTCCACCCCACTACCCCCTATACACATATGTGGAAATATATGTGTGTGTGCGTAGTATATGTATATTGGCTTAGATGTATTATAATCACAAATCCACCATCTTGGCTTTTTTTCTTGCATGAAAACTCCTTTTTTGCAAAGTAGTAAATGTCGCCAATGGTTAAATATTGTTAATAGATTAATTATTATTGAAAAAACTGGAATATAATAATTATTATTTATTAAAAAACAATCCAAGATGGTGGATGCGGAATTATAAGACATCTGTTATAACACTGGTGCCCGGCTAACAGAAATGTCGCCCCCTCCTTTTTTTTCACTACAGTGCTTTAAAATTACAATTTTTTTTCTTTTAAACCACGTCAATTTCTTAATGACTTTTTATGTTTGAATGTCATAGTCTATGTTCTAAATTATCATTAATGTTGCTAATATTTATTCTGAAAATTGCGGTAAAATTTTCGCATAAATATCAATGCAGTTATCTTTAAAAGATCCTTAACTCTACGTCATGAAAAATGCATTTTCTTTGAAAATTCGTTGCGATCCTTTTCTTTGATTTTCATTTAAATTCGGGCTGATATATACATTGCCCGGGCCGAATCGAACTTTTAGGTTTTACACTGGACGGGCTGGTTCAGGCTTCTTGTTCCTGAAGTGGTGTGTGT
This sequence comes from Maratus speciosus, assembly GCA_963932465.1. NCBI lineage: Eukaryota > Metazoa > Arthropoda > Arachnida > Araneae > Salticidae > Maratus > Maratus speciosus. The sequence goes on along the minus strand of OZ010799.1, from coordinate 5,810,647 downwards.
ACAGTTCTATACCAGAGTATGCTTTTAAAATGCTGAATCGGATTGCATGTAGTGCACCGATCTAGCAAAACATTATGACATTTGTGCTACATCATGTTTACTGTACTGATTTAATTTTAAATTACTGCACTGCTTATTCCCACACTGAGTTAGTTTAATAAAAGCAAGTTAAAATAGAATTTAAATAAGTTTTATTCATATGACAGACTTTATTTTTACCATTTCCAAGTCAGCAGCATCACCAAGACGCCATTGATTATTTTGTAAACATGTAAACAAAGCGCTATAAGTAAGCGTACAAAGTTAATGCTGGAATCTGCCGTAAATTGCCACAGCTGCGCCATCTTGTGGATGGAGTGAATAATGCAAATACGCGGGTTTTTTGTATGACGTCATATATGACAGAATATCTACCATCTGCGCATCTCGTGCTCAGGTCTATTTGAAGATATTTACAAGAGTTATAGGCGGATAAGCAGACAAAGCTATTTTAGAGAATACCTGTTAAAATTTTAATCATGAATTTCAAATATTTACTCACTCATGGAAGATGAACCTTGTTTACCAGATTTATGGCAAAATATTTTTGTTACAGTTTGTTTTGATGAAAATATGTGTATTTAAAAAAAAAAATCGCAATGTCATTTTAATTTCGTTTGAAAAAGCACTAATGCTACGTAAACAGTATTGCCTTTTGCCCCGAAACTAAACTGACATTGCAACTATTTTTTAAATACATATATTTTTATCAAAACAATCTGTAACAAAAATATTTTACAATAAATCTGGTAAACAGGGTTAATCTTCCATGAGTGAGTAAATATTTGAAATTCACGATTAAAATTTTAACAGGTATTCTCTAAAATGGCTTTGTCTGCTTTTCCGCCTATAACTCTTAAATTGTAAATATCTTCAAATAGGTCCCATACAACCAAAGACTGCCTCCGGACGTCCTATATGGTCCTATATAGAGCCAAGAGGTCCGATACCCATCAGATCCTGTACAGAGCCTAATTTGGACGTTCGCAGGACGCCAGAATCCGGACGAACCATCCACGATCGTCTGGTGTTGTCCTGAGAACATCCGTGTCACCTATACGCATGCGCAAGAAATTCTGGACTTCAACTGCTCTGTCCGGTTGTTGTTGAAACGAAAGATTTTTTTTAAACAACTGTGTTCTATTACTTATTTCTTTTAATGAGGATTGAATTTACCCTAAAGGTAAGTAAACTTTCGAATCTTAACTTTTTAGAGTGAACTTTTGAGTTTCGCACTAAAATATAAGGCTTTTGTCGTAATCTATACCACGAGACAGGCAAACTTTCATAGAAAACATATAAACAGTTATAAGCATTTTTCATATAAATACTCGAAATAATAATGTTGTATGATCGTAAAACAAACCTTTGTTCATTATATTTTTACTGAAATAGTATTATTTTTAAAGATAGATCATTTCGTGAGTCATCAAAACATTGTTTATGACCCATTGTTTGGGTGCTGTGTTAGATATAAAAATACATTAAACATTCATTTTGGTGATGATGAACAAGTAAAAATATTCATAAAGCTTTAGTAAATTCAACTTTTAAATCTATTTAACCATTAAATTTATTTATCTTTAAAAAATCTAATAAAAATACTCGTAAAGTATATTTCATTCCAAGAATAACCTGCTTATAAAATTAATTTTGTATAAGATAAGGATTTTTAAATTTTCTAACTAAGCCTACATGTGGCCCAATAGCAAAGATCCAGTTGGGGACCCTGTGTGACACTTTAACAGCTTCAATTTGCCTTCATTTATACATATATACTGTATTAAAAAAGTATATATAGCTGGTTTATAGCTCGCTTTTTTTTGGATGGGGGGAGTTCAGTGAGACACACAGCACCCCTGAAAAAAAGATAAAGTACACTGTTTTAATTCTTCATTTTAAAAAATGTATCACAGTTGCTTTCTATTGGGTTTTTATGTTGCATTTCTGTGTTGTTTGTTGTTTTGATGTGTTTAAAATCTGTCGTATTTTCAAAGAAAAGATTTTTAGAATAGCTTATTTCATCTGTTTTTCATTATAAATAACATTTTAGCCTTGTCTGTGTTCCCTCTAAGTCATTATTTAAAGACGCTGCACCTGTCTTTTTAAAATTGGCAAAATACACCTTGCTTTCTTTTTTTAATATAGTGAAATGTACCCCTATTTTTGTAAAAATATCTCATAAAACTCTTCGACCAATCGCAGTATTGCAGTATTTCAAAATCTGTGTGCTCTAGAGCTTTCAAAAATTATAGAACTTCCTTATTTCTTTAGGAAAACAGGTTATTCAATCATCGTAATCCAATTGAATGTTCCAATTGAACGTGATTTTTAAATTTTTAATCCATAAAATCATTTAAAGTTAATGTTTCTTTGTTTACCATACATAAAAATCACATTTTTTATTTTTTTTTTTTTTAAACAATCACTACTATACTAAACATGTTAATGCAATTTCTCTTGAAAAAATAGTTCAAAATATAAGAAACACTCTATATCTCAAGTTGAAACATCATGTAGGTGCAAATATTTGCACCTGTTTAGTAATAAATTGTTTTTGAATCATGTAATAATCACATTGTTTTATTTATTTTATTTAAAGTATTCTTCCCTGTATTTATTTTCTGTTTACAGTAGTAAACACTAGGCCTGGTAGCAAAATTTTTTCAAATTCTTGCTCCATCCCATATATTTTGTTAGTTCTGCAAGCCCAGTAGCAGAAACAGTACAGCACGGCAGCGGGCATTGTAGATTATATTAAACTTTGCAGATTAATCCACCAAGTTAAAAAGAAATGCTGGGGTTAAAAAATAGCTGAAATTTGCTTAAGTTGCTAGATTTATTGTGTCCTTATATTATATTTTCTTTATAAAGGGAAATTTTGATTACTTTAAGTGTTTTTGTCATTTCTTATGATAGTAGGCTTATTGAGTTGCAGATAAATTTTAGTTTGCTGCAGACTGACGCAGAAAATTCTGCTTCTGGGTCTGCAAGTGTACATGATCTTAAAACTGAAAGTAAATAATACCATTTTTCAGACATAGCATTTTTATTTTTGAATTTTTATTGGTACTTTTGTAATAATTTTAACTGGATGTCTAAACTCATTATTAATTTCAGTACTTCTCTGTTATCCCATCAATCACTTTTCTTAAATAAAATTATTGCCAAAAAATTTCAACAACTAATAAATAAAAAGTAAGAATGTTATCATTGAAGTTAAAAAAAAAAAAAAAAAAAAAAAAAAATCAGAAAAGCTCTGCTTACTAATTTGCTAACTTTCAATTTTAAACGATATATTTTATAATATACCATTATTGAAAACTGAAATAAAAATCTTGGATATTTAATACATTATTTTTCTTAACTGTCCCTCTCGTCTGGTGAATGTTTAAGCGATATCAATTGAAACAAATCTATTATATGAAACTATACATCATAAAATTTGTTCAATAGTTTTTCCTCTTTTAATATCATTTTGTTGCTGTTTAAGAACATAATTGTTATTTTAATCAACAAAATATCTAATAAATCAGTAAAACATCATTAAAAACAGATATAAACACATTTGACATCAAGTAAATGTGCCGCTACGATCATGTAATTTTGGCATTCAATTTTATAGTTTGATGGTAGCTTTTTCGGTACTCCTCCATTATCTTGTCGACTGCTTTCAATAAAAATAACTTTGGCTAAAATAGGATTAAATGCCAAAGATATATGATTGTAGCGTTACATTCACTTGATGCCAGATGTTATTTTAATCCATAATATTATATATGATGTGTTTATGTCATCTTATATGTGTTTGTCATCAGAGAATTTTTAATTTGACCTTTTTCTGTATTTTTAATGGTGTTTTATTGGTTTACTAATTATTTCATTAATTAACATAAGAGTAAAGCTTTTAAATGGTGGCACTATGATATTAAATGAGAAAGAGCTTGAAAAATTTGTGATTCATAGTTACCTACAATAGATCCATTTCAACTGACCATTACAAACATTCACTAGCCGATAGAGATAATTAAGAAAATAATGTAAACAAATAAATATCCAAGATTTCTTTTTCTGTTTTAAGATATTGTTAATTTATTGTTTAACATTATTGATAGCTGAAACTTTAGTGAGTGAGTCTTTTTCCAAATTTTTTGTTTTTGTTTTATTTTGGTTTTTTTTGTGCAGGGGAGAGGGGGGGGGGGTGTCCAATGGCTTCATTCTTCCATTTGTTTACTGTGTATTATAAATTTTAAAATTGGAGTTTGTTACGATAGAATAGTTTTTTTTAAATTTTAATGAAAAGGGTCAAATATCCAAGATTCCTTTTTCTGTTTTCATTAATTTTGTTGTTTAAAATTATTGATATCTGACACTTTAAAAAGTGGGGCTTTTCCAATGCGCTAATTATTTCAACCCTGATCGTGAAAGGGATTTTTATTGAAAATAACCATGCGATATTTCTAAGATATTTGTAATTTTATGCCAGAAGTTTAATATGAGTTTTATTTTATTACTTTATTGAATAACAGTTATTTATTCACTTATTTTAAGTATATATTTGTGATTTAATAAAATAGTTTGAAAAAGTCTGTAATTTTCAAATGTTATATTTTTAAAATGCTCACTGTACTATCAATTTTTTCTTTAATTTTTCAAATGTTTCAATTCACATGATTTTAATTTTGTGCCAACTATTATGCTTGGCGACAGTGGTGTCTGTATAATGGAAAAGTACCTCCATTTGTTTATTAGGCATTACATACAGTTTGTTAAGATACAATAGTTTTTATTATTATTTTTTTTTTCATGAAAAGTTGTCAATGGGTAGAGCTTTTTATTTTTTTTTTTTTTTAAACCTCGCACAATATTATTATTTTATGACTTTATTTATAAAATTATATACACAGACATGAAAATTAATGGTTCAAATTTTAATGTAATAGGTATCACTAAAGTGAAGAATTTCTTTTAAGCAAACAATAATGTTGATTATTTTCTCACAGCTTGTTAATTTCTCTCCTGCATAATGCAAAAGATGGGATAATTAATCTGTTAGTCACAATGCTTGTTTGTAATGAGCAAAGTCATATAATTTTATTTTACTTAAACTTGCAGAAGTTTTTCTAAATACTATATTAAGTAATCAAAATAAATATTCCTATATTTAATATATTCCTGCTTAGATTTCCTTACTGTTGCTAGTTTATTTTACAATTTGATTCAAATTAAATTTGAAACCATTTTTTCTATTACATTGTACTTTACTTGACAAAAATTTTAATCTTATAAAGCTTAAAAGCCTTATCTTTCTAAAAACTTATTCATTATCTGTATCATATAAAACTAAATATATTTAAAAACATTAATATGTTTGTTTACATCTTGAATTTATTTAAACATAATTAAAAAAAAATCCATTGATTTAAATCACGATTAAAACTAAATTGATTTAAAATAAATGAACCCTGCGATGGAATAATGGAGAAGTACTTTAATTTCTTTGAATTTGTTTAGATCGAATGTAAAGATAATAGAAGCTGCTTAATGCCACGTGTGATCATTTATATTAAATTTTATTTTGAATTGATTTGACTTTTGTATCTTCAGTTATTTTATTTATTTTTTGTAGGCACAAACTGTAGGATCCAAAAAGTCCCAGCATGGATAAATGAAGGTTAAAAAGATACTGCAAACATCCAGCATTCAAAGCTCAGTTCTACATGAAATGTTAAAGAAATTAAATTTCAAAATTGGTAAGTTCTTTTTTTTTTTTTTTTTTTTTTTTTTTAAGTATTTCTGAATAAGGGTCCATAACAATAAAAATTCATATCAAGTCTATGCATATTTGTATCTCCCTGTTATATATTCTTTAATTATACTTTTCTGCAGCAAAATTATAATTGATATTTTTTATTGATTTTTTTTAATTGATTATAATTAAATTACAATTGATTTTTTTTTTTATTGACATAACTGCAGTTTTAATGTAATCAAATGATAATCATAAAAAAACATTTAACTATTTTTAGTTCAAATGTATCTATATATTAATTAAATTAAACTTTACAAAGAAAATATAAACAATTTTTTGCAACAAATTTAGTCGAAAACAACTTTTAGAAGTAAGTGAAAATCCATGTTTTATAATTTTCATTAATAAATATATTGAGAAAATTAATTATTATTTATTAACATGTATATTGAGAATCTAAAACTTAAAGTAAAATGTAGTTTTGAAAATTATATATTATATGCATTCAATTGTGGTGTCATTTTGGTGAGAAACCAGGTTTGCCGGCTTTTTTTTTGGGGGGGGGGGGGTAACCACTTTTAAAAAGCTGGCTTTTATTGAAAAAAAGCCAGTTTTTATTTTTTAAAGTTGGTTTACAGCTAATTCGTTTTAAATTTGGATCAATTAATTTATAATACGTTTATAAATATTTTCTACTGAGTAAATTATAAATTTCTATTAAATTTTCTCAAATAAATAAGTCTTTATAACTGCTAGAAAGCAACTGTGAAGGCATTATGTCTGAAAAAATATATACATAAATAATGAAAAGAATATAAGTTAGATACACTCCAAAAAAATAAATAAAATTTCTCTAAATAAAATTTTGAAAAGCTTGTTGCTAAGCGTATTCATGCATATGCTATTCATAATATTTTTAATAGTGCGAAAATGACGTTTTTATTATGACTATGCATAATTTTAAATGTTTACTAGAAATAAAATAAGACTTGTATATTAATAGTTCTTAAAATTAATTAAGTAATAAAGCATGTAACTAAGTAACCATTGTCCTCTTTAATTTTATAAAGCTGTAAAAATGAAAAAATTCGGGGGGTGGGGGGGTTAAGGGTCAGTCAGTGTAAACCAGATAAAGCAGTTGGTATGGCGCTTTTCAAATTTACCTAACATAATGAAGGGAACGAATATATATTTTTTTTCAACTGGATTAAATTATATTCGAGGTTGGAGTAGATGGGATAAACTTCAACTGTGCTACTCCAACCTCGAATATAGAATAATATTACCTAACATATTTGCAATTCTAACTACAAATCACTCGCAAAACCATCTAAGTTTTATTCCAGTATTAATGTCTTCATTATTGAGAAATTGGGTTACTTATTAAATTCTAAATCAATTAAATGTCATTAAAACTAATTAAAAGCACTTTAAAATGTGTAGTGTATAATTACAATGTTTCATTGTATAAAAGCCAATTATGGCAAAAAAAAAGCCGGTTAAAACCAGTAAAAGCCACCGGCGTGGCTTTTTTAAAAATTTTAGCCGGCTTTTTTGCAGCCCTGTTAGTAACCTACTCTAAACAAACAATTGCTAGATGTTGTATTTTCTATTTTGATATCTCACAGCTAAGTGTTTTAATATTATATGTGGGGGTAACATTTTCTATGATATATAAGAAAAAATGAAACACAGCAAATGTTGTTTGAAGTCAGTTTCCAACCAAAATGTTAAATACTGAAATCATACTAAAGCGTCTTTTGAAAGAGGGGGGGGGAGGGGTAATTTGCTAATTTTTATAGAATGAAAGATTTAAAAATAACATTTATAATAATGCCAAAACCACAATAATTTGTTCCTTTAAAATTGCATCATTTATATACCGGGTGTCCCAAAAAGGACTGACTGATTTTAAAATTCAATAACTTGCAAACGGTGACAGATATTAAAAAAATTCTTGCAGGAGGGTTATGCATAAGGTCAAAAGTTTTATTACAGTGATTTTCAATTTTAGTTCGATTTACAAACAATAGATGGCGCTGTAAGCAATAGTCGCTAAATACAGGCTCGATTTCTAGTCCTTTCTCTTGTTCCATGCTGAAAAAGGAGATGGAAATGTATTATCCGGGCCACGAAGAACCAAAAATCGAGCCTGAATTCAGCGTCTATTGATCGCAGCGCCATCTATTGTTTGTAATTCGAACTAAAATTGAAAATCACTGTAAAAAAACTTTTGACCTTATGCATAACCCTCCTGCAAGAATTTTTTAAATATCTGTCACCGTTTGCAAGTTATTGAATTTTAAAATCAGTCAGTCCTTTTTGGGACACCCGGTACTTAAAAAACAATATTATGTAGATGAGGGATCTATAACACAATCCAAATTTGTTCTTGAACTGCAGGGATATTGATTGAACTCTTTGTATTATTATTTTTTTTTTAACTAGTTCTCCTGGAAATTAGTCAAATGCAACTGAAAAATAATTTCAACAGAGACATGATATATTACAAAAATTGGTATTAAATTAAGTTGGAAAAGCTACTCTCAAAATTCTGAGACTGAAACGCTAAACTTTTAAAAGCTGGCTTTTTCTTCTTTTTTTAGAATACATTCATATAAAGTGAAAATCATTTTGTTTTATGAGAAATTTAAAAAGTTTTTATTTTATATTTTTTTAATTAATTTTAATTATGATCATGACGACGCAACTTACAAATAAACTGTTTAAGATAAAAGTTCCAATCAAGGGGGGAGGGGCGAAGTGATAGAAAATGTACGTCAACTGGGAACCTTAAGGCCAGGCCTTAATTTTATGATCAAAGTATTATTTCTAATTTCCATAGCAAAAAATAAACCTTACCCCTGGAAACCTGACCCCCAGGCCTTAAGGTTCCCATTATTTCAACCCTGATCGTGAAAGGGATTTTTATTGAAAATAACCATGCGATATTTTTAAGATATTTGTAATTTTATGCCAGAAGTTTAATATGAGTTTTATTTTATTACTTTATTGAATAACAGTTATTTATTCACTTATTTTAAGTATATATTTGTGATTTAATAAAATAGTTTGAAAAAGTCTGTAATTTTCAAATGTTATATTTTTAAAATGCTCACTGTACTATCAATTTTTTCTTTAATTTTTCAAATGTTTCAATTCACCTTAAGGCCAGGCCTTAAGGTTCCCAGGGATAAGGTTTCCAGGGGTTAAGGCCAGGCCTTAACCTCTGCCAGCGAAGGCACTCAAGAGCTAATGTGAATCATTTGGGGAGGGATTTTTCTAATATCTCGTTTGCATTTTGACATTTTAATATAATTTTTTTTGTATTGGATAGCCGAGTTTCCATCTCTACATCGCACCTTTTTTACTTTTTCAATTTGAGTTGCAGATATTTTTTAGAATGACACTTTCATTTTCAGAACCGGTTTAGAAAGTGAAAGTAACTTTATAAAAAATTTCTGAGACCAAAATCTATGATTTATATTTAAGAAAAAATGAAACAGAGCAAATGTTGTTTGGTCAGTTTCTAACTGAAATGTTAATACTGACATCATACAAAAGCGTCTCTTGTAAGCCAGGGGGGGGGGGGGGGTTAATTTGCTAATTTTTTATAAAAATTACCAATTTTTGTAGAATGAAAGATTTAAAAATAACATTTATAATAATGCCAGAACCACAATAATTTGTTCCTTTAAAATTGCATCCTTTATATACTTCACAAACAATACTATGTAGATGGGATCTATAAGAACACAATCCAAATTTGTTTTTAAACTGCAGGGATTATTGATTAAAACTCTTTGTTTTTTTTTTTCTTTTTTTTTTTTAACTAGTTTTGAAAAATAGTCAAATGCAACTGAAAAATAATTTGAACAGAGACATGATATACTGCAAACATTGGTGTTAAATTAAATTGGAAAAGTTACTCTCAAAATTCTGAGACTGAAAGGCTAAACTTTTAAAAGCTGGCTTTTTCTTCTTTTTTACATTCATGTAAAGTGAAAATCACTTTGTTTAGATTAAAAAAGCTTTTAATATTTTATATTTTTTAAATTAATTTTAATTATGATCTTGATGACGTAACTTACAAATAAACTGTTTAAGATAAAAGTTCCAATCAAGGGGGAAATAGAAGATGCACGTTAACTGGGAGCCTTAATGAAGCATAATAAATTTGATTATGTGAATAACCTTAAATATGGCAAAGCAATTCAAATTTTCTTACATATGTTAATTCTCAAGTAATTTTTTATGCATACATTTTTTTTTTTTTTATTTAAGTAAAAAGATTGGGAACTTTTATGTTTGCCAGGTGCAAATCCTGCCAACCGCAATTTTTTTCTCATCAGTGACAGCTTTTATTTTTTGCTATGGAAATTAGAAATAATACTTTGATCATCAAATTAAATATTTTGCTTTGTGGTCTTCTTTATAAATTTTTGTTTTTATAAAACTTCTTTAAAAAGACAGTGTGAGAATTTTTTTTATATTTTCTGTATTTTAACTGATATTAGTAAAAGGCATGTATGTAATTTAATGAAAATTATGTATTTTAAATGAAATAAGTGAAGGGTTTATATTTAAAATTAAACGAATTCAACACAAAGTAGGGCTATAAAAGGAATTTTTGTCAATTTATCACCTGATATACTAACATAAAAGTAGTACCAATACCAAGTTAGAAATTAAAAATTCTCTTATTTTCTTTTACACAAAATTTTGTTTAACTCCTCTAGCCATAATGATATTTTACTCTGAATTTTTATGTTTTGAAAATTATTTGTTTCAGATGCTGTTGAGAAAGAAACTTATATCAAGGGCACACATTGAAAGAGTATTAAAGGCATAGGTACAACATGTATAAGAACGTAAATGTTATGTAAAAAAATGTCTATAAATGTAAATTAAAGTACTTTAAATGTATTTGTTGGTGTTGTTATTTTACAGTATTTTTTTCTTTCTTAACAGTGATTTAAAACGTATGTACTTCAGCAATTGCATTGTTTAAAACTTAAAATTCATGCATTCTAAAGCAGCGAGTAAAATAATTGTATAATTATTTTAAAATATTACATCCATACTGGAATAGAATATGTAAATAGATTTAGTTACAGGAGTTTATTAAGTATTTTGTAAAGAATATTATGATGTGAAGTGATTTTAATATATTTTTTATGTGTTTAATGGCAAGCTTTTCATTTATTTACTATAAAAAATAATAAGGAATTCAATGGATCTCAGACATAGAACAACTAGATTGAATGTACTATTTATTATTTCATTAAAACCAAAACTTGACAGAACAAGTTATCAGGTAAGGAGTTTTAGATATAATAGAATCTAATGGTATAAATATTATGAAACTTTTATGATCTTGTGTGTTTTTACTTCAAGCTAAAGGGAAGAGAAAATATACCTAATTCTACCCTACCTAAAAATAGAAGTTTTTATTGCACTTGAAAAGAATGCCTATTTAATTGCTTTCATATTTAAAATCTGACATCATAAAATGTTATCATTATTTTCTTTTGATTTATTTTAAAAATTAAATACTAAAAATTTTCAGTAGTAAATGTAATATATATAATTGATTATTAACAGAACTTATTAATATATTATTAACAGTAAATATTGAGCTAAATGCTTACATACTTTTAAAAAATGTAATGTATTTCTCTTGAATTTTAATTTAAAGAAATGTAATTAGTTCAGAAAAAATATATAACAAATACAAAACATATTTGTTACTTGAGAATGAAGTATTTTCATTCTGAGTTTTCATTATTTCTTCGCCATGGAGTAGGTAATGTTCTTTATCTGTTTTTATAAATCATGAAAAAAAAAAAAAAAAAAAAAAAAAAAAAAGAGTATGAGAAAATTGATGCTGCAGAAGAATCGATAAAAATTCTGAGAATTTTTTTGTTAAAATGTCATTTAGTGCATACTCAAATTTTTCATTTTAAATGAAAACTTCTTGCACATTCACAATTTCAATTTTGAAACTAAATACATGAAATTTTTAAACAAGTTTACTACATTTTTCAATTCTCTCAAATGAGACATGTCTTAAATTGTGGTTGTCTAAATACACGTACACACATGAAGTTTGCAGACATTATTTTAATACGAAATTTTATTTCTTTTAAGTAGGGTCTGTATTAAGTTGTAACCGATGTTTTCGATGGTGGCCTTTCCCCTGTTGTATCTCAAAAATCTGATTAAAATAAAAATTTTGACAGTGTTAAAAAACAAAGATTTTACCCTCTTATTTATTTATTTTTTTAGAAATATTAAAATTGCTATTTAACTTTATTTTTACATATATTAAATAAAAAAAAACTGCAAATTTCATGTATTTATGAATTTAAATGACTGTGGAAAAGTATGAGGAATATCAAAAGAATGAAATTAAATTTATTTAATACATATATAACAATTGGTGTTGAATTCAGAGGGTGGCCCAGGAGGGAATCCTCTTCCCCATATAGAAGGTTTGAGATTTATCCCTTTTAATGAACGAAAGTGCAATTTGACCCCCCAGATCTCTAAAATACACCCCCCCCCCCTGCCTGGAGCCACAGAAATCCCTACCCGAGAGGTCTGAATTCGATACCGATAACAATATTTAACAATTTTTTAAACTGTTCTAAGAAAATGAGGAATTTTTTATGCATTCAGCTATTACTGATAAAATTTGTTACTTTTTCAAAAATTTCAATTCGGTTACTTTTTCATCACTAATTTTAATGCAGATTTTGCTTAGGAGTAAAATTCATTTGTTAGAAAAGTATATTAAGTCTAGACCAATAGACCCTTGCAAGGCTTTCGCACTGTAATCTTTACTGTAAATTAAGTACATTTTTCCTAAATTTATATTTGCAATTTTTTTTTTAAACCAAACAAATTGTACTAATAGGAGCTATGTCAAAAGCTTTTCGTATAAAATCCAACTCAACTTTGTGTATTTACCTAAAAAAAGGGGTGTTGAAATAAAAAAAAATGTGTATGATGATATTAATCTAAAAGTATAAAGAAAATTCAGTTTGTTATATTAGATATGGGCGAAGAATCCTATCCAATGATACCCCATTCATCGTATGCTACTTATTGGTTGAAAAAAAGAGATGTTGATAATAGAAATAATAAATAATTTTTCTCTTGAAATGAACTGATTTTTTCTTCGTATTCATTTTTCATGCTTATTTTTAAATATTTTTAGTATAATTTATTTATATTGAAAGATTCCTATATTTGCGAAAAACAACAGGAAAAATAATCATACAAAAAGATATTTTTCAATAATATAAATATAAGATTTTAAAAATCAAAAAATGAAGGGGGGTTGCAATTGCCCCACCTGTCCTTTCTAAATGATGCTTCTGATTTTTATTAATTTTATTTTACACTGACATTTCTATTAAAAATAGTGGTAACCTGTGCAACAATTGTCCAGGCTACCACTATTTTTTAATAGAAATCTTTCAGTGTGCGCCGTCGCTCAGTTTAAGAAAAAATTAATAGAAATCTGAAGCCTCATCTAGGAAAAACAGGGTGGGGCAATTGCCCTCCCTATTTATTTTATTTTTTTATATAAAGCGTCCGCTACTGATCCGAAGAGCATCCTATGAATGCCGCATGCCGGACGAGCAGAGGATGCAAATTCTATTTGTTTTATCTGGTCCTATGAGCGTCCTACTGTCATCCTATGAATGGCTGAAAATGACGTCCGAAGGACGTGATTAGGTGTCTCTTTCTGCTCCCCCGCGGACGTCTGCCGGATAACGATGGGATATTGTAGGACGTCTTTCGTATGTCCTCAGGACGTGTTTGTGTTGTATGGGGTCTGAATTTTATGCAAGCTATTAAGGCTAAAAGAAAACTATTTTTGTTAATAAAAGTTATAGGCGTAACTTTTAATTCCATGGTTTTTTCCAGGTTTTTTTTCCACATTGGAAGAAACGTGCCCACCTTGGGTTTATGTAGATAAAAATGTATTTTAAATATAATGAGCGAAAAGCATATGTTTAAATTGATGTAATATACCAGTATGTATGTATTTTAAATAAAGATGTTTTTCAAATGACGAGTATATTTTTTAAATGATGATATTTTATATTTTGAATGAAATGAATGCAACATAAACGCTGGTGATGGGGAAAATATTTGACGGTTTATGAACTGCGGCCGGCTAACATAAAAGTACTTTTTTACATTGTTTATTTAATCTAACCCTGTTCATATATATGAAAAGATAAAAAATTTTAATCGATTTTTCCCTCCCAGATATGCTAGAAAAATAAAAATTATGTACGTGGATGTGTTTCTAGTAACAATACAACATTTTAGTATTTTTACAATGTGATTATAAATTAGCAAATTAATTTTACGTTATCTAAACGTAGCTGATAAATCCTTAAACATTCTTTATGGTTGTTACAACTGTATATACAAGTACAACAATTGAGTAAGTTATGTAACAAACTACGATTTCTAAAATATACCAGCTGGATGAGAAATTGCAAAAGAGAAATATTTAAAACCTTTAAGCATCTTAAACGTGATTTTCAGCCGTATAATTTTTTATAAAAAAGTTAAAATATTATTTAATATATATTATTAAATGTCAGTGATTTTAATACGTTCAATTGGCTCATCTCCGTCCACAGCCCTTTTTTCTACTACTTATTCCGACTCTTTTGCGGAAACCAGATTGGAAAAAAAAAATGAAACCGGACAAAATTAAAAGGGAAATTACACAAATTAAAAACGCCGAAAAGCGGGAAGGAAGGGTTTGGGGCCCTGAGGCTACCGACCAACAACTGCTACGTCGAGCTTGTCATTAGTCAATAGTTTTCAGTTATTGGCACTTGTTGTGTGTTTCATAAAGCTTTTTCAAATTTGGAGAATGTTCCGCAATTGGGTTATTTCGATAAAAGTTACTTTCATTTTCTAACCATTATTTAACTTTTATACAGTTACAATTGTATGCTGTTTTCTCATTTGATGGCTATCGGCCCGATTACGGAAAGTTATCCATTTTACCACTGCGAAGAATGGGTGTAAGATAATAAATGTTTAATTGAGCATACCACGTACTATTTGCAAATATTTTATATTTTATTCCAATTTTTGAAGTTTCTTCTATACTTTGTATGCTTTCTGCAATGTTATTCACCTGTGCGAAGTGCAGGTATCCCATAAAAACTATTTTCCCCGGATATGACACAATGACTGGCATATTTCTAGATTTAAAAAAATAATAATAATTTGTCGATTTTAGGAATTTTTTTAAAGCTGTTGTCTAAAATTCTCAAAATATTTAAAACTATAAATAATCAATTATTGCTGGTTTAATAGTACAAGAATTACTGCTTGCATTTTAAATTAAAGTGGATCCTAATGTAAAATTAAAAGAGTTTTAAATGGAATGAATGAAGTGCTTCTATTTTAAATATTATAAATACAATTCGATCAAGAGAATATTTGGCAATTTATCGCCTGCACCCGGTAATTAAAAAATATGCCTTAAAATTAATTAAATAACTTATACTTAAACTCTAAGCGTAATAAAACATTTAATTCTCATTGGAAATACACATGTTTATGTAATTTTTATAACTTTATCTTATCAGGAATTGAATTAAAAACGCTGCTGTAAAATTCTATCTTAACATACATTAACTAATTTTTATATGTCCTTGTTCATTGCATTACAAAAACATAATTCAAATAGAACGTATTAAAATCACTGACATTTAATAATATATATTAAATAATATTTTAACTTTTTTATAAATTATAATAAAGCACAAAACTAACCTGTTTTTCTCTTTTGGGAAGCAAAAAAAAAAGAGTTCTCTCAGATAGAGAGTTATTTTTGCAGTTTTGAAAACTGCAATAATTAGAACGCCAACGTGGCATTTCCCCAAATAATAAAAGTTCTTAAAAGAACTGATTTTGTTTAAATAACTAACTTCAATTAATAAATTAAATAACGACGAATAAATAAATGGAATTAGCTATACTTCCAACAATTAAGTACTGCAGACGACAGACCAGGGAGATAGAGCACTACTCTATCTACTCTACCTTCATGCGACAGATGAATAAAATTACGGCTGCGCGTGGCATAGTTATTTCATAGATATCGAACTCATAGATCACCCACAAAGGGGAAAGAAGTTAATAATCCTCTTGTAGTTCACTCCATCCGCTGGGTGGCGTATGACCTTGATTGACGTGACCTCGCCTTTAATCTTGCAGTTACCTCTCCCATTTAAGATAGGACGCTTACTTATATCGCTTTGCATGTAAACACCGGGTACATTGGAAGTGGCTATTCGTCCGACCAATCGGACTTTTAGTATTTTTGGCAAAACGTCCGACCATCGTATGCGCATGCGCGCCAGCAACTGTTCAGATGAAATGGCTTTTTCATAACTCCGCCTTTTAAAATATGATTGTTTATTTATTTTCAATACACATTAAGTGCATTTACGCAAATTAGGTCATTTTCTTTTTAGAAGAAAGTTATTTATATTTATAAATATTAATTTAGTAATATTTGTCTTCAATTATTTATTTTTTTAAACGTTATATTTCGTTAAGCAATTAAGTGTACTAAATATTTGTTTCTATATTTATATTATTAATGTTATTTATTAATTATATTGTAATATATTATTATTAATTTAATAATTTGCGCGCGTGTAACCGCGCAAAGTAGAGGTGGCTTTTTTGCCAACAATTATTTTATTATTAACGTTATTTATTAATTATTTAATATATTATTATTAATGTAATAATTTATTATATTATAATTAATTTAATAATTAATTTATTATTAATTTTTTATTGTTAATTTAATAATTATTATTTATTATCTAATATTAAAATATTAACAATTATAAATAGTTTGTAATTTTTTTATATTACACAATTAGTTTATTTTATATAAACGCTTGAATATTTAATATTTCTTAATTGTTAAATTTATATATATATATATATATTTAATAAATTTAAAAACTGTCTAGCATGAGGAAGTCTGACAAAATAAATTGTAGTTTAGACTATTTCATGTTGATATTTTGCATTTGTAATAAATAGCAGGGGAGGTTGGGTCATAGTCAAACATGTTCCAAAATCGTGCCCCTCCTTTGATTTCTTTCTGTCGATGTCTATATCTCTCAATATTTCAATTTATATCTCATTATTTTCCAAGATTTAGAAAATCGGGTAGAGGGGGGGGGGGGGAAGATGGCTTCATTTCATATTCCATGAAAATGAGCAAACTTAATTTACGTAGTGTTGTTTTCTTTTTTTTTTTTTTTTTTTTTTTTTCAAATTGTACAAATTAATTTTACCCAATGAGTAATTATTTTTTGTTTTACTTTTAAAAAATGTACTTTTCGGTTAGCCAGGCACCAGTGTTATGTATACATATATATGTGTGGAGTTTTACAGAAAACAGGAATACAGGTTTACCTGGAAGTTAGTGACCTACGTCATCAATGACGTAGGTCACTAACTCGGTAACTTGGCGATATTTTCAGCTTGGCTAGCGAGTGGCGCGAACAAGGTAACTAACCTACCAGGTAAACACGAGGGGAGCGGACTCGTTGATGACTGATTGTCTGAGTTTCTTATAAAACTTAATCAATATTTCCACGTCCTCTTTAATTTCAGGTAAGAATGCTTATTAACATAATTATATCATTGTTTTCCTTGCATTTATAATGTATGTTTTGTTAATTTCTTTAATCACCCTGCACGTGGTGCTGTTTGCCAATTTTCTTCAATATATTTTTTTAATTTAATGTTTAGCTTACTTTATTACTATTATTAATTTCTTACATGGATTACTAAGGAAATTTTAATTTAGATTTTCTTTCTTTCGTCTGTTGCTAATGTTTTTAATCTGTTTATTAAGTGTTAGGTACTAGAATTCTTTCCAGTCTACGTATAATTAATTGCTAATTTTTACTAATAATGTGACTAATCTTTATATATCTTTTAGATTTTATTGTAAATTATATTATTTTTCGTGGATGAGTGACAATTTTATCCAGATATTTTGTTACATGTTACTAAAAATCTTAAAATTTGTATTGTCAATGAAATCAGCTACTTTTAATGTCATTTTTGTTCTTTTTAAGATTGATGCGAAAATTAGGACACATCAATATCAGAGACATAAGGGGAGAGGAGTATAATGGTGTGTAAAGCTTTGTGGTATAACATCATTTGTTAAATATAAAACAGTAATGTGAAACTATAATACAAGTTTAAAAATTTATATTTGTATGAGCAAAATTCCCACTCTTTCGTAAAGTGCTTGTAAATCCTTATTTTTATTTTGTCATTTCTAAAAGCCCTTATAAATACTTTATTTTTCACTAGATGTCTTTGATAGTGCTGTTGCACTTTTTAATCTTTTTACTGTATTTAATGTTTATTGGAATCTTGCGAGTTTTAAAAAACGGAAAAGAATTCCTCATATGTTTGAAACTATAGCATTAAATTTTCATACAATATTATATGTTATGTCCTTTTTCTGAACTGTATATGCTGGTAGATGGTTTCCAAGGCTACAGGCTTAAAAACTGACAGGTTGTACATGCAAGCATAAGTAAGTGTTAGTATTCCCCACCCATATTTCATTTATTCATTATGTATTGTCTTGTGCATGTTGTTAACAAGTGGAAAACACAAATGTATAAAGAGAAAAACATACAAGATACGGAGTGTCTATTTCACCGTAAGATACGGCTGCCTTAATGATCATTCTATTTAACCGTCATGTGTAGTTTGTTGCTGTGCCTGACAGTTACCTCTGGCATCTTGGCAGTATAGCTTGGCTTGGCATAATCGCTTTTTCTCAGGTGTGGGAAAATGCATCATTTTACTCGCCACTGGCGAGTGAATTTTCTAACAGGGCGAGTGACTTTTCAGGTTGTCTTTGAAAACTGCAAACTATAGAGGTATGCCAAAAACGTTTTTTTGTTTAGTATAGCTAGCTATATTTTTCAACTTTCCTAATCATTGCGATGTAAACATGGTATGAAGTTCTACTTTATATTAAACTTTCATCTCTTGTTTATATTTCTTAATTTTATAGGAAAAAAAAAAATATGAAAATGCATTGTAGTAGTAGCATAATAGTAACCAACTATTTTTGAGTTGTGTAATTTTATAAACTGTACGTTGCATTTTACTGGCTGGTAAGATTTTCTAGAAATTCTCCACCCCTGCTTTTTCTACAATACAAGTAACCCCTTTGAACACCTTATATCTTGGCGTTGCGATTTTTCATTTCTCCAGCTCAGCAATGTGTAGCTTTGTTGCTGTTTTGTTTGCGTCGCTTCTCATCTCATTCTTCTGTTTCTGCTTAGCTTAGATATTATAGAAACTTCAATAAAGTAAGTTTTAAAATATTTATTGTTTATGGTAGTAGTATATGAAACGCTGTTGAAAAAAATGACTTTTCCAAACTTAACATCGATCAAAGTGATTGTTGTGTAACAGAAAAAAATAGCAAACGTGACAGAAAATGCGGCATTTATAAATGCTGTTTTTGCTTCTTTAAAAAAATTAATTATACTACCGTGGTTATCTAGTAGTAATGCGCAAAGTTTGTGCAACTTTTTTAAAGCAGTTTTTTAGATATAAGAAAAAAATTTGCATGATCGCAGCATCACTTTTAAAATAAGCATGGACTGTATTTTTAATTTTTTATTAAATTTGTGTTCTTTCAAACTTTTTCTTTTCAGTGACAGTTCCTGTTTTCCTCTTCCTCCATCATCAGTATTATAGCAACTGCAAGTATATTAATTGAATGAATATTGTCTTTGCTGTATGGTTTGATGACATCATATCATTGACAATACTTTCTCCTATAGGTGTTGACTGAGGAAATGAAAAAAATCTAGAGTTAGGAATGGCGACTTTATTCTAAACAACATTCTACTTCAGCATTACTTAAAAAAGGTATAATTTTATTTAATGATTTTGTTTATTAAGTAATTGGCTGTTGTCATTTTTTATATTGCTTTTCTCTATTAAAAAAGTTCAAAGTGAAAAATGTTTCGTGCAAAAGCCCCCGCCCTAGAATTTCATTGAATATTTCATTAAGTCTATATTTGTTTTGTCCTGTTTATAAATAATATTTACAATAATTAAAATATTTATGCCTAAAGGATATATAATACAGAATTCTGGTGAAACGAGCTTATTTTCAGAGATTTCCTTGTTATAATACAAGTTACCAGACTCCCCCCCCCCCAAGTTTAAAAAAGGGCAGTGTTTTATACTTAAGGGCATTTTATTTATTTAAAAACATAAAATTAAATAAATAAATATTCAAAAAAATATTTGCACTAAACTTTACAGTCAGTTAAAATAAATAATTGGAAATAAAATATCTAATTAATAATTTTATAGTTTTAATTTATGTACTGTTGTTTATTTAATTTTTTGTAAATTATAACATTATTTTTTATTATGAGGAAAAATTTGGATAACTACAAAGTAAGTTTGGTTTATATTCTAGGACTGTGTGTGTGTGTGTGGGGGGGGGGGGGGTCACTCAAAGGGCTGAAATGACTTGATAGAATTTTATGTCGCAGTGCAGTGATGATGCCTGCCGACCAGTAAATTCTCATCATCACTGGTCCTTGGGACTAGTGCTTTTTTTTTTTTAATTCTAATGCTGCTTAAGGGCCCTTTTTAGATTCCAAAGTGTACTTTTTTAGGCATTTTTTGGATTTTCAAAGCCACTTTTAATATTTAAAATTCAGGGGACTCTTTTCAAGACAACAATGAGGAAGTATTTATTTTGCAAACAAATTTTTTTAAACAAAAACGAATAAGACTAATTTTTTGGATGAGGGGCAAGGAGGGTACTATTTTGTAAATCAAAGGGCAGGAAGGATGCAGCACCCCCTGAAGCTGTCTAGAGAAAACTCTGATGTTACAATTTTTTTTTACCATTAATATATCAATATAATGCCTCGTCTTCAGCTGATTATGTCATGACTGGGCATTTTATTACCTTTAAAAACAAAGATAAAAAAAACAATACCCAAAATGTTTCAACAAAATAAGATGCACTAAAAATAAAAAAAAAATAATTCTTAATGAACATGAATAATGCGTATATATAACAAATCTGGGAAATTTGTTTTCAGCGTGTCATTAAGGGGGAAAAAATGCTTTTACAAAATAACACACTCATTCATCTTTTTTTTTTACACATGAAGATACCCTTCTCTTGTTTTTATACATTGTTTTGGACCCTTCGCAAAATTATTAATCCCCAAACAAGACCCTTCACAAAACATTTTATCCCAAAACAGGACCCTTCACAAAATTATTTGTCTCTTAAATAGACCTTTCACAGAATTTTTTCACTTTCAAATTGAACTTTTCACAAATTTAGTCATTTAAAAATAAAATCTGGCCTGTAAGTAAGCAGTTGAACTCACCAAAGAGCATATTACTTAGCTTTTTATACAGGAAGGATAGAACATGCAGACATCGATAAGTTAAGATTTAAAAAATTATTACTAGAATTTTCACAAAAATAAGAAAAACTTTTCAATTTCACAAAAACAGGACCCTGTGAGAAAAGTATGGACAGACCCCTGCTTTATGTCTCTAGATTTTCTTTGATAATGTAATTTTGATCAAATTTTATAGATTATTTTGATGTCTTATGATAGTAAGCTTGGTTCACCACTGTTAATTGGCAGAAATTTTGCTACTGGGAGATCAAATTGAAAAATTGGGTTGTGTTAGAATATGGTTTGGTAAATCTTGTACAGTAGACTCCCTGAAATCCGCATATCATCACAGATGTAAACAATGAAACTTTCAGTTCGGATGTAACAACAAAATTGCAGAATTTTTTTACTTTTATATCATTCTGTGTGTATTTTAATGTGTAATTCTCGATAATATGACTGAACTGATAGTTTTTCCCGAAGGAAGTATAAATTTACTTCTAAAAAAAATTAAGATTTTGCTGATATCACTGGTATTACAATCTTTTTACCAAATATATTTACGTATTAATCAAGCTTCTTTGATTATTAATACTTTCTAAACTTAAATAAAACTTCCTTACTTTATGATTTTGATATGAATTAATATGGTATCTAATTTATAAGAAAGTTTATTGTTGAAAGTTCATCAAGAAAAATGTGTTTCATCTTTATTATGCATATTTAACTGTGTATTATTACTTACTTACTTGACCTTTACTTTTAATAATTTAATCATTTTTTAAATTATCTTACTATTTATCATTTTAGTTAATTACTTTACTTACTTATTTTAATATTTGACTATGTTACAGGCATTAATTATAATTTTTATTGCATTATTACATTCAAATAACTGTTTTAAAAAAAGGTAAACAAAGCACCAGAAATCTGCAAAATTCTAAAATCCGCACAACCTCTGGTCCCAAGCTGTGCAGATTTGAGGGAGTCTTCTACTGTATTTCATATGTATGGGTAAGTAGATTCATGTATTGTTGGATGGAAGAGCTAACTTTGATTCACTCTCAATTCTAAAAAAAGTAACTGCCATCGTAATTGTTTTTACTGTGACCTTTTGACTTTTCAAAATATGAAAACTGGTAATTTTATAGAGAAATGTTAAGAAACAAGCTGAACTAGACGACAGTTTTTAAATCGAAGAATTATTTTAAGTGCTATTTAAAATTAAAATTGTTTGGTTAAAGTTTTATAGGATCAAAAACTAAGCATAACAATCTAACCATCTTACGCTGGCACATACTTGACTATTTTGTAGTGTGCAAGTGCAGATGCAATCTTTTTTTTTAATTATTATTTATCTATTTTTTTATTCAAAATTTACTATTTCAATAGATTTATTTCATATTTTGAAAAAATCCTTTTACCACTTATTATTGCCAATTATTAAAAAAACATAAATAATATTTCCAAACATCTTTCAACGGAAAAATATAGTTACATGTGAATATTACAACAGAAAGAAAACTTTAAAATAATTAAGCTGTTAGAGAGGATGTATTTTTTATTAAAAAAGAGTCATAAATGTACCTAATCAATACATAAAAATGTGTATTTTCACTTTTTATATTTTCACATTATTTTTGTAACTACAATTCAAAGTACATAATTTTTTTTTTTTAAATATTGCATTAAATTTGTCTTTTGTTCTTTGCTGCTACCACATGCCAATGACTCATTATAAAGTTAATAAAAATTAGGAAAAGGCATACCCCTAATGTTTGATAATATGAATCTCTCCGTACAACTTAATAGAAATTGAGTTAGGACTAAATAAATGTGTGCTAGGAAGCAGATATGCAAAAAATTTGTTTAGACATGTTCATGAACATGTCAAACAAGTAGGCTAAATTATAAGAACATCATTATTTTTATTTTACAAACATGCAATAAATGTTGAGTGTTTATCAGTCCGGAACTCACTAAGTATGAAGATAGATGGGTCATGGGTGCCTGCGAGCAGGGCAATTACCCCGCCTTGGATTATCAAATTTAATTAACCAGGTTTTCTTTTTTTCTCATGATTTTTGAAAGAAAGGAAAAATTTTTTGTTGAGTGATTTAAAATTATTAACACAAAGACAATTTTTAGTTTTGATTTCCTCTATATGTTTTTGTATTTTAAACCCCATCACTTTTTATGTGATGTAGTTTGTATTTCTATTTTTGTACTTTTTATTGTTTTTTAAATAAAGTTTGCTGAATTCATAAGGTTCTGGAATAAAGAACCGCAGACTGACTTAGGCCACATGGACACACACTTTTTATAAGCACGCTTAATATAAACCTCCAGGCCCACATTGTTTAACATTTTCTGTAGTTTCCCATGACATTGAAAGGATGAAGTAGAGAGGATAGAGGTGTCCTTCAGAAGTCTACTGAAATTATATGGAGTATAGACTGGTCATGGGTGCCTGCAAGGGAGGACAATTACCCCGCCTTCGATTATCAAATTTAATTAACCAAGTTTTCTTTTTTAGGGTTTCGTTCATCTGACGAAACCCTATTCGTCTCGCTCCTCTGTCCGTCACAGAGCCCGTTGTCAGAAACTACACATGTTGGAGATTTGAAATTTTGCATACTTATACATAAACACCACACATCATACGACAAATCATAAAATTTTGAAAAAGTCGTACATTTAACCCTTTGGGCTCCCACATGTGTATTTTAAACAATTCTTTCTAAGTGAGTCCCTAATTAGGTTGCAGGCATGAAATTTTGCGTACTTATAGATGGACACCTCAGATCAAACGACAAATCATAAAATTTTGAAAAAGTCATTCATTTAACCCTTTGGGCTCCCACATGTGTATTTTAAACAATTCTTTCTATGTGAACCTCTAATTACATTGGAGGCGTGAAATTTTGCATACTTATAGCTGAATACCTCACATCAAAGGACAAATCATAAAATTTCGAAAAAGTCCTACATTTAACCCTTTGGGCTCCCCCATGTAGTGAACCCTAATTAGGTTGGAGGAGTGAAACATTGCATACTTATAGCTGAATACCTCACATCAAACGACAAATCATAAAATTTTCAAAAAGTTGTATATTTAACCCTTTGGGATCCCACATGTGTATTCTAAACAATTCTTTTTAAGTGAGCACCTAATTAGGTTGCAGGCATGAAATTTTGCGTACTTATAGATGGACACCTCAGATCAAACGACAAATCGAAAAAGTCATACATTTAACCCTTTGGGCTCCACATGTGTATTTTAAACAATTCTTTCTATGTGAACCTCTAATTACATTGGAGGCGTGAAAATTTGCATACTTATAGCTGAATACCTCACATCAAAGGACAAATCATAAAATTTTGAAAAAGTCGTACATTTAACCCTTTGGGCTCCCCCATGTGTATTTCAAACAATTCTTTTTATGTGAGCCTCTAATTAGGTTGGAGGCGTGAAATTTTACAAACTTATAGCTGAACACCTCACATCAAACGACAAACTATAAAATTTTGAAAAAGTCGTACATTTAACAATTTGGGCTCCCACATGTGTATTTTAAACAATTCTTTCTAAGTGAACCCTAATTAGGTTGGAGGAGTGCAAATATTGCATACTTATAGCTGAGTACCCCACATCAAACAACAAATCATAAAATTTTGAAAAAGTCGAACATTTAACCCTTTGGGCTCCCACATATGTATTTTAAACAATTCTTTCTAAGTGAACCCTAATTAGGTTGAAGGCGTGAAATTTTGCATACTTATAGTTGAATACCTCAAATCAAATGACAAATCATAAATTTTCAAAAAGTCGTACATTTAACCTTTTGGGCTCCCACATGTGTACTTTAAACAATTCTTTCTAAGTGACACCCTATTTACGTTGGAGGTGTGAAATTTGGCATACTTATAGCTGAACACCTCACATCAAATGACAAACCATAAAATTTTGAAAAGTCGTACATTTAACCCCTTGGGCTCCCACATGTGTATTTTAAACAATTCTTTCTAAGTGAGCTCCTAATTAGGTTGGAGGCGTGAAATTTTGCATACTTATAGCTGAGCACCTCACATCAAACGACAAATCATAAAATTTTCAAAAAGTCGTACATTTAACCCTTTGATCTTCAACATGTGTATTTTAAACAATTCCTTCTAAGTGAGCCCCTAATTATGTTGGAGGCGTGAAATTCTGCATACTTATAGCTGAGCATCACACATCAAACGGCAAATCATAAAATTTTGAAAAAGTAGTACATTTAAGCTTTTGTGTTCCTACATGTGTATTTTAAACAATTCTTTCTAAGTGGCACTCTATTTAGGTTGGAGGCGTGAAATTTTGCATACTAGCTGAACACCATCATGCGACAAATCATAAAAATTTGAAAAAGTCGTACATTTAACCCTTTTGGCTCCCACATGCGTGTTTTAAGCAATTCTTCCTAACTGAGCCCCTTATTAAATTGGAGATTTGAAATTTTGCATGCTTATTATAGCAGAACACCTGAGGCCAGGTGACAAATTATAAAATCTTGAAAAAGTCTTACGTTTAACCCTTTGAGCTACCACATATGTATTTTAAGCAATTCTTTCTAAGAGAGCCCCTAATTAAGTTGGATACATGAATTTTTGCGTACGTATAGCTGAATACCTCAGACCACACGACAAATCATAAAATTTTCAAAAAGTCTTATATTATTTA
This sequence comes from Maratus speciosus, assembly GCA_963932465.1. Classification (NCBI taxonomy): domain Eukaryota; kingdom Metazoa; phylum Arthropoda; class Arachnida; order Araneae; family Salticidae; genus Maratus; species Maratus speciosus. The sequence continues at coordinate 5,784,630 of OZ010799.1, read as the reverse complement.
CTCCTCCGGGCTCTAACGTATATTTTAAGCAATTTTTCTAACCTCCGCCCTTTTCACGCGGGGAGCACTTTTCCAACTTTTGCCGACACCCCTTTGACCATTCTTTCATATTATGCACCATAGCCTTACATATTTGAGTTCCACTTTTTACCGCCAGGGGCGCCTACTTATCTCAGGTGCTATGGGCCCAATCCCTTCGACTAATATATATACGGATAATATGTAAAACGGAGTTTCGTTCGGATAGAGATTTGTTTAGAATAGAGTGCGACCCTGGTTGAGGAATGTGGAACTAACAGATTTTTCAAAAGGATAAAGTGTTTTGAAATGAATATTAAACGAAACCCTCTGTGCGATCTGTGACCACACTTACCCACTTGTTTCTCATGATTTTGAAAAAAAGGAAAATTTTTTTGTTGAGTGATTTAAAATTATTAACGCTAAGACAATAAGGAACTAAGAATTTTCCCTGAATCCCCTGTGGAAGACAATTAGGTAGATTTCGTATGAAATACTACCTATTGGGATCGTTCCTATGTTGGAATTTCTGAAAAATTTTTGCAGATCTACACCGATCATGACTCCTAGAACCCAAAACCACCCCCAGTAAAAAACTTTATCTATCTATCTATCTATATATATATATCACTTTCTTCTGGACACGATAACTTTCGTAATTCTGCACCAATCTCTTCCAAACTGATACATAAAATCAAAGGGCATAAAATCTCGGTCAAGTTCGTTAATGGGCAAAATCGGACCAAGGGGATGGAAATAGGGAGGGGTTTTGTGAAAACCGAAACCCCCCCATAACTTCTTCATTTTTGTACATATCAAATCAGTTTAAAGTTTTTATTACTTCTAAAAATAGGGCCAAAATTTTATGTGTCACAGATTTTTGATAAAGTTAAAAATTGGCTCAAGGGGCGCAAAAAATAGGGGTTTTGGAAGAAAAAAAAAATCATAACTTCGTCAATTCTCAAGATATCAATTCCAATTAATTTTATTATAAATCTCCTTAATATTATTTACAACTTTTATATTCACAAGTTTTTGATAGGACCAATTCGTACCGCAAAAAAAAAATTAAAAACGAAAACAAAAAGGGTGTTTGAAGAAGTAAAAAATCCATAACTCCGTCAATTCAAAAGGTATAAATTCCCCATGAATTTATCATATATTTTCTTAATATTGTCTACAACATCTATATAGACAAGTTTTGGATAGGACCAATTCTTACAGAAAAAACAAATTAAAAATACATAGCGGTTGAAGAAAAAACCCATCTAAGTAAGGGCGTATTCAAATCCAAACTGCGTATTTTCTGACTCATTTTACAATTCATTTTTGCTCTCAAAGGCTTCCAAATGGTACGTTTTCTTACTCAGAAACTATATAATGTATCGTAATGGTCGATTTTTGGATAGAGGCAGAATATATTTTTAAAAATGCTGTTAAAGTGGGCATTTTGAACCGAATTTCCCGAAACGGATTGTGTTGGAAAAATCATTGCATTAAGGATGCACTCAAATCCAAACTGCTTGTTTTTTGACTCATTTTTAAATTCATTTTTGCTCTCAAACGCATTTAATTGGTAGATTCGCTTATTCAGAAACTATATAATGTACCGCAATGATAGATTTTTTGATAGAGGCAGAATATATTTCAAAAAATTATGTCAAAGTGGGCATTTTGAACGGAATTTCCGGAAGCAATTGTGTTATCACTTTCTTCTGGACACGATAACTTCCGCAATTCTGCACAAATGTCTTCCAAACTGATACATAAAATCAAGGGACATAAAATCTCGGTCAAGTTCGTTAATGGGCAAAAGCGGACAAAGGGGATGGAAATAGGGAGGGGTTTTGTGAAAACCGAAAAAAACCCATAGCTTCTTAATTTTTGTACATATCAAATCAGTTTAAAGTTTTTATTACTTCTAAAAATAGCGCCAAAAATTCATGCATCACAGATAAAATTTAAAATAGGCACAAGGGGCGCAAAAAATAGGGTTTTTGGGAGAAAAAAATTCCTTACTTCGTCAATTCTCAAGATATCAAATCCAATAATTTTATTATACATCTCCTTAATATTATCTACAACTTTTATATTCACAAGTTTTTGATAGGACCAATTCGTGCCGGGAAAAAAAAAACACGAAAACAAAAAAGGGGTGTTGAAGAAGAAAAATTTTCATAACTCCGTCAATTCACAAGATATAAAATCTTCATGAATTTATCATATATCTTTTTAATATTGTCTTCAACATTTATGTAGACAAGTTTTTGATAGGGCCAATTCTTAAAGCAAAAACAAACTAAAAATACATAGCGGTTAAAGAAAAAAGTCATCTTATTAAGGGTGCATTCAAATCCAAACTGTCTATTTTCTTACTCATTTTTAAATTCAGTTTTGCTCTCAAACGCATCCAATTGCTAGATTCTCTTATTCAGAAACTATATAATGTACAGTAATGATGGATTTTTTGATAGAGGCAGAATATATTTCAAAAAAGTCCTTCCGGCCAGTGCCGGGAGGAAGAGGTAGCTTTCATAATCCTTATTTTAAAAAAGCCAACTTATATCATGCAAACACACGAAGCTCAATTTAGTGGAAACCGAATATAGGAGATTCAATTACTAATTTTTATCAATATAATGAATGAGAATTTCGCGAAATTAGTCAGCTTTATCCAAGCTGCTTTTCTTTAAAGTAACATATATTTGGCTGCCAAATTCGGCAATTTCTTAAAGTGCCTGTCATTTTAAGACAACATGGTGGATGAGGCTAAGAAGTGAACTTGGTCGAGACCTTAGTAATTGCTGTGCACATGCTCACTCACATCGGAATCGGTTAATATATAGGAGTGCTGTCGCATGCAAAAAATCAGATTTTTCAAAATGTCACCCACAATAGAAATTGAAACTGCTATATCTGAGCCATTTTTTAAGGTAAAAACAAACAAAAAATGCTCCTGAATCCTTATATCAAGATCAAATACTTAAGAAAGAAACCTTTTTCAATTTCTAATTTTTTTGCACCTCACTTTAAATATATATATATATTTTAATTTAATGACCGCCATTTTGAAACAAGATGGCTGATGAATCTGGCCAGCGAACTTGGTCGAGGTGTTGATGTATACTATCCACATGCCTTCTTACATCGAAATAGGCGAATACGTGTGTTATCGCGTGACAAATACAAGATCGTTTCAAAATGTTAGCCATGCCAGAAATTCAAAGTGCTATAAATCAACCATTTTTTAAGATATCAACAAAAGAACAAATTTTCAGAAACAAAAACTGCTCCGGAATCTTTGTATGAAGGCCAAACACATAACAAAAATCTTTTTCATTTTCCAATTTTTTAATACCTCATTTTGAATTTTAAATTTATAATTTTTTTTAAATGGCAGCCCTTTTGAAACAAGATGGCGAATGAAGCTGGCCAACGAACTCGGTCGAGACATTGGTATGTACTATGTACAGACCAAGTTACATCCAAATAGGTTCATACATACGCCTGTTATCGCGTGACAAAAATCAGGTCGTTTTAAAATGTCAGCCACAAGAGAAATTCAAAATGCTATTACTCAGCCATTTTTTTTTAGATATAGACGAAAGAAAAACTGTTCCGGAATCTTTGTATTAAGGTCAAAAACATACAAAAAAAAAAAAAAATCTTTTTCATTTTCCAATTTTTTGGTATCTCATTTAATTTTTTTTATTTTTTAATTTATTTAAATGGCCGCCATTTAGAAACAAGATGGCGGATGAAGCTGGCCAACGAACTCGGTCGAGATATTTGTATGTACTATGTACACACCAAGGTACATCCAAGTCGGTTCATAAATACGCCTGTTATTACGTGAGAAAAATCAGGACGTTTCAAAATGTCAGCCACGCTAGAAATTCAAAATGCTATAACTCAGCCATTTTTTAAGATATAGACGAAACAAAAACTGCTCCCGAATCTTTTTATCAAGGTCAAATACATAAGAAGAAAATATTTTTTCAATTTTCAATTTTTGATACCACATTTCAAATTTAAATTTTTCTTAAAAATTTAAATGGCCGCCATTTTTAAACAAGATGGCTGGTGAAGCTGGCCAACGAACCCGGTCGAGACATTGGTATGTACTATGTATAAACGAAGTTACATCCAAATCGGTTCATAAATACGCCTTTTATCGCGTGACAAAATTCAGGACGTTTCAAAATGTCAGCCACGATAGAAATTCAAAATGCTATAACTCAGCCATTTTTTAAGATATAGACGAAACAAAAACTGCTCCGAAATCTTTGTATAAAGGTCAAATACATAAGAAAAGAATATTTTTCCATTTTCAATTTTTTGGTACCACATTTCAAATTTAAAATTTTTAAAAAATGTTTAAATGGCCGCCATTTTGAAACAAAATGGCGGATGAAGCTGGCCAACGAACTCGGTCGAGAGATTGGTATGTACTATATACACACCGAATTACATCCAAATCGGTTCATAAATATGCCTTTTATCGCGTGACAAAATTCAGGACGTTTCAAAATGTCAGCCACGCTAGAAATTCAAAATGCTATAACTCAGCCATTTTTTAAGATATAGACGAAACAAAAACTGCTCCGGAATCTTTGTATAAAGGTCAAATACATAAGAAAAAAATATTTTTCCATTTTTAATTTTTTGGTACCACATTTCAAGTTTTAAATTTTTTTAAAAATTTTAAATGGCCGCCATTTTGAAACAAAACGGCGGATGAAGCTGGCCAACGAACTCGGTCGAGACATTGGTATGTACTATGTACACACCGAATTATGTACACCGAACCTATGTACACACCGTACTATGTACACACCGTACACTGCAAGATTAAAGGCGAGGTCACGTCAATCAAGGTCATACGCCACCCAGCGGATGGAGTGAACTACAAGAGGATTATTAACTTCTTTCCCCTTTGTGGGTGATCTATGAGTTCGATATCTATGAAATAACTATGCCACGCGCAGCCGTAATTTTATTCATCTGTCGCATGAAGGTAGAGTAGATAGAGTAGTGCTCTATCTCCCTGGTCTGTCGTCTGCAGTACTTAATTGTTGGAAGTATAGCTAATTCCATTTATTTATTCGTCGTTATTTAATTTATTAATTGAAGTTAGTTATTTAAACAAAATCAGTTCTTTTAAGAACTTTTATTATTTGGGGAAATGCCACGTTGGCGTTCTAATTATTGCAGTTTTCAAAACTGCAAAAATAACTCTCTATCTGAGAGAACTCTTTTTTTTTTGCTTCCCAAAAGAGAAAAACAGGTTAGTTTTGTGCTTTATTATAATTTATAAAAAAGTTAAAATATTATTTAATATATATTATTAAATGTCAGTGATTTTAATACGTTCTATTTGAATTATGTTTTTGTAATGCAATGAACAAGGACATATAAAAATTAGTTAATGTATGTTAAGATAGAATTTTACAGCAGCGTTTTTAATTCAATTCCTGATAAGATAAAGTTATAAAAATTACATAAACATGTGTATTTCCAATGAGAATTAAATGTTTTATTACGCTTAGAGTTTAAGTATAAGTTATTTAATTAATTTTAAGGCATATTTTTTAATTACCGGGTGCAGGCGATAAATTGCCAAATATTCTCTTGATCGAATTGTATTTATAATATTTAAAATAGAAGCACTTCATTCATTCCATTTAAAACTCTTTTAATTTTACATTAGGATCCACTTTAATTTAAAATGCAAGCAGTAATTCTTGTACTATTAAACCAGCAATAATTGATTATTTATAGTTTTAAATATTTTGAGAATTTTAGACAACAGCTTTAAAAAAATTCCTAAAATCGACAAATTATTATTATTTTTTTAAATCTAGAAATATGCCAGTCATTGTGTCATATCCGGGGAAAATAGTTTTTATGGGATACCTGCACTTCGCACAGGTGAATAACATTGCAGAAAGCATACAAAGTATAGAAGAAACTTCAAAAATTGGAATAAAATATAAAATATTTGCAAATAGTACGTGGTATGCTCAATTAAACATTTATTATCTTACACCCATTCTTCGCAGTGGTAAAATGGATAACTTTCCGTAATCGGGCCGATAGCCATCAAATGAGAAAACAGCATACAATTGTAACTGTATAAAAGTTAAATAATGGTTAGAAAATGAAAGTAACTTTTATCGAAATAACCCAATTGCGGAACATTCTCCAAATTTGAAAAAGCTTTATGAAACACACAACAAGTGCCAATAACTGAAAACTATTGACTAATGACAAGCTCGACGTAGCAGTTGTTGGTCGGTAGCCTCAGGGCCCCAAACCCTTCCTTCCCGCTTTTCGGCGTTTTTAATTTGTGTAATTTCCCTTTTAATTTTGTCCGGTTTCATTTTTTTTTTCCAATCTGGTTTCCGCAAAAGAGTCGGAATAAGTAGTAGAAAAAAGGGCTGTGGACGGAGATGAGCCAATTGAACGTATTAAAATCACTGACATTTAATAATATATATTAAATAATATTTTAACTTTTTTATAAAAAATTATACGGCTGAAAATCACGTTTAAGATGCTTAAAGGTTTTAAATATTTCTCTTTTGCAATTTCTCATCCAGCTGGTATATTTTAGAAATCGTAGTTTGTTACATAACTTACTCAATTGTTGTACTTGTATATACAGTTGTAACAACCATAAAGAATGTTTAAGGATTTATCAGCTACGTTTAGATAACGTAAAATTAATTTGCTAATTTATAATCACATTGTAAAAATACTAAAATGTTGTATTGTTACTAGAAACACATCCACGTACATAATTTTTATTTTTCTAGCATATCTGGGAGGGAAAAATCGATTAAAATTTTTTATCTTTTCATATATATGAACAGGGTTAGATTAAATAAACAATGTAAAAAAGTACTTTTATGTTAGCCGGCCGCAGTTCATAAACCGTCAAATATTTTCCCCATCACCAGCGTTTATGTTGCATTCATTTCATTCAAAATATAAAATATCATCATTTAAAAAATATACTCGTCATTTGAAAAACATCTTTATTTAAAATACATACATACTGGTATATTACATCAATTTAAACATATGCTTTTCGCTCATTATATTTAAAATACATTTTTATCTACATAAACCCAAGGTGGGCACGTTTCTTCCAATGTGGAAAAAAAACCTGGAAAAAACCATGGAATTAAAAGTTACGCCTATAACTTTTATTAACAAAAATAGTTTTCTTTTAGCCTTAATAGCTTGCATAAAATTCAGACCCCATACAACACAAACACGTCCTGAGGACATACGAAAGACGTCCTACAATATCCCATCGTTATCCGGCAGACGTCCGCGGGGGAGCAGAAAGAGACACCTAATCACGTCCTTCGGACGTCATTTTCAGCCATTCATAGGATGACAGTAGGACGCTCATAGGACCAGATAAAACAAATAGAATTTGCATCCTCTGCTCGTCCGGCATGCGGCATTCATAGGATGCTCTTCGGATCAGTAGCGGACGCTTTATATAAAAAAATAAAATAAATAGGGAGGGCAATTGCCCCACCCTGTTTTTCCTAGATGAGGCTTCAGATTTCTATTAATTTTTTCTTAAACTGAGCGACGGCGCACACTGAAAGATTTCTATTAAAAAATAGTGGTAGCCTGGACAATTGTTGCCCAGGTTACCACTATTTTTTAATAGAAATGTCAGTGTAAAATAAAATTAATAAAAATCAGAAGCATCATTTAGAAAGGACAGGTGGGGCAATTGCAACCCCCCTTCATTTTTTGATTTTTAAAATCTTATATTTATATTATTGAAAAATATCTTTTTGTATGATTATTTTTCCTGTTGTTTTTCGCAAATATAGGAATCTTTCAATATAAATAAATTATACTAAAAATATTTAAAAATAAGCATGAAAAATGAATACGAAGAAAAAATCAGTTCATTTCAAGAGAAAAATTATTTATTATTTCTATTATCAACATCTCTTTTTTTCAACCAATAAGTAGCATACGATGAATGGGGTATCATTGGATAGGATTCTTCGCCCATATCTAATATAACAAACTGAATTTTCTTTATACTTTTAGATTAATATCATCATACACATTTTTTTTTATTTCAACACCCCTTTTTTTAGGTAAATACACAAAGTTGAGTTGGATTTTATACGAAAAGCTTTTGACATAGCTCCTATTAGTACAATTTGTTTGGTTTAAAAAAAAAATTGCAAATATAAATTTAGGAAAAATGTACTTAATTTACAGTAAAGATTACAGTGCGAAAGCCTTGCAAGGGTCTATTGGTCTAGACTTAATATACTTTTCTAACAAATGAATTTTACTCCTAAGCAAAATCTGCATTAAAATTAGTGATGAAAAAGTAACCGAATTGAAATTTTTGAAAAAGTAACAAATTTTATCAGTAATAGCTGAATGCATAAAAAATTCCTCATTTTCTTAGAACAGTTTAAAAAATTGTTAAATATTGTTATCGGTATCGAATTCAGACCTCTCGGGTAGGGATTTCTGTGGCTCCAGGCAGGGGGGGGGGGGTGTATTTTAGAGATCTGGGGGGTCAAATTGCACTTTCGTTCATTAAAAGGGATAAATCTCAAACCTTCTATATGGGGAAGAGGATTCCCTCCTGGGCCACCCTCTGAATTCAACACCAATTGTTATATATGTATTAAATAAATTTAATTTCATTCTTTTGATATTCCTCATACTTTTCCACAGTCATTTAAATTCATAAATACATGAAATTTGCAGTTTTTTTTTATTTAATATATGTAAAAATAAAGTTAAATAGCAATTTTAATATTTCTAAAAAAATAAATAAATAAGAGGGTAAAATCTTTGTTTTTTAACACTGTCAAAATTTTTATTTTAATCAGATTTTTGAGATACAACAGGGGAAAGGCCACCATCGAAAACATCGGTTACAACTTAATACAGACCCTACTTAAAAGAAATAAAATTTCGTATTAAAATAATGTCTGCAAACTTCATGTGTGTACGTGTATTTAGACAACCACAATTTAAGACATGTCTCATTTGAGAGAATTGAAAAATGTAGTAAACTTGTTTAAAAATTTCATGTATTTAGTTTCAAAATTGAAATTGTGAATGTGCAAGAAGTTTTCATTTAAAATGAAAAATTTGAGTATGCACTAAATGACATTTTAACAAAAAAATTCTCAGAATTTTTATCGATTCTTCTGCAGCATCAATTTTCTCATACTCTTTTTTTTTTTTTTTTTTTTTTTTTTTTTTCATGATTTATAAAAACAGATAAAGAACATTACCTACTCCATGGCGAAGAAATAATGAAAACTCAGAATGAAAATACTTCATTCTCAAGTAACAAATATGTTTTGTATTTGTTATATATTTTTTCTGAACTAATTACATTTCTTTAAATTAAAATTCAAGAGAAATACATTACATTTTTTAAAAGTATGTAAGCATTTAGCTCAATATTTACTGTTAATAATATATTAATAAGTTCTGTTAATAATCAATTATATATATTACATTTACTACTGAAAATTTTTAGTATTTAATTTTTAAAATAAATCAAAAGAAAATAATGATAACATTTTATGATGTCAGATTTTAAATATGAAAGCAATTAAATAGGCATTCTTTTCAAGTGCAATAAAAACTTCTATTTTTAGGTAGGGTAGAATTAGGTATATTTTCTCTTCCCTTTAGCTTGAAGTAAAAACACACAAGATCATAAAAGTTTCATAATATTTATACCATTAGATTCTATTATATCTAAAACTCCTTACCTGATAACTTGTTCTGTCAAGTTTTGGTTTTAATGAAATAATAAATAGTACATTCAATCTAGTTGTTCTATGTCTGAGATCCATTGAATTCCTTATTATTTTTTATAGTAAATAAATGAAAAGCTTGCCATTAAACACATAAAAAATATATTAAAATCACTTCACATCATAATATTCTTTACAAAATACTTAATAAACTCCTGTAACTAAATCTATTTACATATTCTATTCCAGTATGGATGTAATATTTTAAAATAATTATACAATTATTTTACTCGCTGCTTTAGAATGCATGAATTTTAAGTTTTAAACAATGCAATTGCTGAAGTACATACGTTTTAAATCACTGTTAAGAAAGAAAAAAATACTGTAAAATAACAACACCAACAAATACATTTAAAGTACTTTAATTTACATTTATAGACATTTTTTTACATAACATTTACGTTCTTATACATGTTGTACCTATGCCTTTAATACTCTTTCAATGTGTGCCCTTGATATAAGTTTCTTTCTCAACAGCATCTGAAACAAATAATTTTCAAAACATAAAAATTCAGAGTAAAATATCATTATGGCTAGAGGAGTTAAACAAAATTTTGTGTAAAAGAAAATAAGAGAATTTTTAATTTCTAACTTGGTATTGGTACTACTTTTATGTTAGTATATCAGGTGATAAATTGACAAAAATTCCTTTTATAGCCCTACTTTGTGTTGAATTCGTTTAATTTTAAATATAAACCCTTCACTTATTTCATTTAAAATACATAATTTTCATTAAATTACATACATGCCTTTTACTAATATCAGTTAAAATACAGAAAATATAAAAAAAAATTCTCACACTGTCTTTTTAAAGAAGTTTTATAAAAACAAAAATTTATAAAGAAGACCACAAAGCAAAATATTTAATTTGATGATCAAAGTATTATTTCTAATTTCCATAGCAAAAAATAAAAGCTGTCACTGATGAGAAAAAAATTGCGGTTGGCAGGATTTGCACCTGGCAAACATAAAAGTTCCCAATCTTTTTACTTAAATAAAAAAAAAAAAAATGTATGCATAAAAAATTACTTGAGAATTAACATATGTAAGAAAATTTGAATTGCTTTGCCATATTTAAGGTTATTCACATAATCAAATTTATTATGCTTCATTAAGGCTCCCAGTTAACGTGCATCTTCTATTTCCCCCTTGATTGGAACTTTTATCTTAAACAGTTTATTTGTAAGTTACGTCATCAAGATCATAATTAAAATTAATTTAAAAAATATAAAATATTAAAAGCTTTTTTAATCTAAACAAAGTGATTTTCACTTTACATGAATGTAAAAAAGAAGAAAAAGCCAGCTTTTAAAAGTTTAGCCTTTCAGTCTCAGAATTTTGAGAGTAACTTTTCCAATTTAATTTAACACCAATGTTTGCAGTATATCATGTCTCTGTTCAAATTATTTTTCAGTTGCATTTGACTATTTTTCAAAACTAGTTAAAAAAAAAAAAGAAAAAAAAATACAAAGAGTTTTAATCAATAATCCCTGCAGTTTAAAAACAAATTTGGATTGTGTTCTTATAGATCCCATCTACATAGTATTGTTTGTGAAGTATATAAAGGATGCAATTTTAAAGGAACAAATTATTGTGGTTCTGGCATTATTATAAATGTTATTTTTAAATCTTTCATTCTACAAAAATTGGTAATTTTTATAAAAAATTAGCAAATTAACCCCCCCCCCCCCTGGCTTACAAGAGACGCTTTTGTATGATGTCAGTATTAACATTTCAGTTAGAAACTGACCAAACAACATTTGCTCTGTTTCATTTTTTCTTAAATATAAATCATAGATTTTGGTCTCAGAAATTTTTTATAAAGTTACTTTCACTTTCTAAACCGGTTCTGAAAATGAAAGTGTCATTCTAAAAAATATCTGCAACTCAAATTGAAAAAGTAAAAAAGGTGCGATGTAGAGATGGAAACTCGGCTATCCAATACAAAAAAAATTATATTAAAATGTCAAAATGCAAACGAGATATTAGAAAAATCCCTCCCCAAATGATTCACATTAGCTCTTGAGTGCCTTCGCTGGCAGAGGTTAAGGCCTGGCCTTAACCCCTGGAAACCTTATCCCTGGGAACCTTAAGGCCTGGCCTTAAGGTGAATTGAAACATTTGAAAAATTAAAGAAAAAATTGATAGTACAGTGAGCATTTTAAAAATATAACATTTGAAAATTACAGACTTTTTCAAACTATTTTATTAAATCACAAATATATACTTAAAATAAGTGAATAAATAACTGTTATTCAATAAAGTAATAAAATAAAACTCATATTAAACTTCTGGCATAAAATTACAAATATCTTAAAAATATCGCATGGTTATTTTCAATAAAAATCCCTTTCACGATCAGGGTTGAAATAATGGGAACCTTAAGGCCTGGGGGTCAGGTTTCCAGGGGTAAGGTTTATTTTTTGCTATGGAAATTAGAAATAATACTTTGATCATAAAATTAAGGCCTGGCCTTAAGGTTCCCAGTTGACGTACATTTTCTATCACTTCGCCCCTCCCCCCTTGATTGGAACTTTTATCTTAAACAGTTTATTTGTAAGTTGCGTCGTCATGATCATAATTAAAATTAATTAAAAAAATATAAAATAAAAACTTTTTAAATTTCTCATAAAACAAAATGATTTTCACTTTATATGAATGTATTCTAAAAAAAGAAGAAAAAGCCAGCTTTTAAAAGTTTAGCGTTTCAGTCTCAGAATTTTGAGAGTAGCTTTTCCAACTTAATTTAATACCAATTTTTGTAATATATCATGTCTCTGTTGAAATTATTTTTCAGTTGCATTTGACTAATTTCCAGGAGAACTAGTTAAAAAAAAAATAATAATACAAAGAGTTCAATCAATATCCCTGCAGTTCAAGAACAAATTTGGATTGTGTTATAGATCCCTCATCTACATAATATTGTTTTTTAAGTACCGGGTGTCCCAAAAAGGACTGACTGATTTTAAAATTCAATAACTTGCAAACGGTGACAGATATTTAAAAAATTCTTGCAGGAGAGTTATGCATAAGGTCAAAAGTTTTTTTACAGTGATTTTCAATTTTAGTTCGAATTACAAACAATAGATGGCGCTGCGATCAATAGACGCTGAATTCAGGCTCGATTTTTGGTTCTTCGTGGCCCGGATAATACATTTCCATCTCCTTTTTCAGCATGGAACAAGAGAAAGGACTAGAAATCGAGCCTGTATTTAGCGACTATTGCTTACAGCGCCATCTATTGTTTGTAAATCGAACTAAAATTGAAAATCACTGTAATAAAACTTTTGACCTTATGCATAACCCTCCTGCAAGAATTTTTTTAATATCTGTCACCGTTTGCAAGTTATTGAATTTTAAAATCAGTCAGTCCTTTTTGGGACACCCGGTATATAAATGATGCAATTTTAAAGGAACAAATTATTGTGGTTTTGGCATTATTATAAATGTTATTTTTAAATCTTTCATTCTATAAAAATTAGCAAATTACCCCTCCCCCCCCCTCTTTCAAAAGACGCTTCAGTATGATTTCAGTATTTAACATTTTGGTTGGAAACTGACTTCAAACAACATTTGCTGTGTTTCATTTTTTCTTATATATCATAGAAAATGTTACCCCCACATATAATATTAAAACACTTAGCTGTGAGATATCAAAATAGAAAATACAACATCTAGCAATTGTTTGTTTAGAGTAGGTTACTAACAGGGCTGCAAAAAAGCCGGCTAAAATTTTTAAAAAAGCCACGCCGGTGGCTTTTACTGGTTTTAACCGGCTTTTTTTTTGCCATAATTGGCTTTTATACAATGAAACATTGTAATTATACACTACACATTTTAAAGTGCTTTTAATTAGTTTTAATGACATTTAATTGATTTAGAATTTAATAAGTAACCCAATTTCTCAATAATGAAGACATTAATACTGGAATAAAACTTAGATGGTTTTGCGAGTGATTTGTAGTTAGAATTGCAAATATGTTAGGTAATATTATTCTATATTCGAGGTTGGAGTAGCACAGTTGAAGTTTATCCCATCTACTCCAACCTCGAATATAATTTAATCCAGTTGAAAAAAAATATATATTCGTTCCCTTCATTATGTTAGGTAAATTTGAAAAGCGCCATACCAACTGCTTTATCTGGTTTACACTGACTGACCCTTAACCCCCCCACCCCCCGAATTTTTTCATTTTTACAGCTTTATAAAATTAAAGAGGACAATGGTTACTTAGTTACATGCTTTATTACTTAATTAATTTTAAGAACTATTAATATACAAGTCTTATTTTATTTCTAGTAAACATTTAAAATTATGCATAGTCATAATAAAAACGTCATTTTCGCACTATTAAAAATATTATGAATAGCATATGCATGAATACGCTTAGCAACAAGCTTTTCAAAATTTTATTTAGAGAAATTTTATTTATTTTTTTGGAGTGTATCTAACTTATATTCTTTTCATTATTTATGTATATATTTTTTCAGACATAATGCCTTCACAGTTGCTTTCTAGCAGTTATAAAGACTTATTTATTTGAGAAAATTTAATAGAAATTTATAATTTACTCAGTAGAAAATATTTATAAACGTATTATAAATTAATTGATCCAAATTTAAAACGAATTAGCTGTAAACCAACTTTAAAAAATAAAAACTGGCTTTTTTTCAATAAAAGCCAGCTTTTTAAAAGTGGTTACCCCCCCCCCCCCCCCAAAAAAAAAAGCCGGCAAACCTGGTTTCTCACCAAAATGACACCACAATTGAATGCATATAATATATAATTTTCAAAACTACATTTTACTTTAAGTTTTAGATTCTCAATATACATGTTAATAAATAATAATTAATTTTCTCAATATATTTATTAATGAAAATTATAAAACATGGATTTTCACTTACTTCTAAAAGTTGTTTTCGACTAAATTTGTTGCAAAAAATTGTTTATATTTTCTTTGTAAAGTTTAATTTAATTAATATATAGATACATTTGAACTAAAAATAGTTAAATGTTTTTTTATGATTATCATTTGATTACATTAAAACTGCAGTTATGTCAATAAAAAAAAAAATCAATTGTAATTTAATTATAATCAATTAAAAAAAATCAATAAAAAATATCAATTATAATTTTGCTGCAGAAAAGTATAATTAAAGAATATATAACAGGGAGATACAAATATGCATAGACTTGATATGAATTTTTATTGTTATGGACCCTTATTCAGAAATACTTAAAAAAAAAAAAAAAAAAAAAAAAAAAAGAACTTACCAATTTTGAAATTTAATTTCTTTAACATTTCATGTAGAACTGAGCTTTGAATGCTGGATGTTTGCAGTATCTTTTTAACCTTCATTTATCCATGCTGGGACTTTTTGGATCCTACAGTTTGTGCCTACAAAAAATAAATAAAATAACTGAAGATACAAAAGTCAAATCAATTCAAAATAAAATTTAATATAAATGATCACACGTGGCATTAAGCAGCTTCTATTATTTTTACATTCGATCTAAACAAATTCAAAGAAATTAAAGTACTTCTCCATTATTCCATCGCAGGGTTCATTTATTTTAAATCAATTTAGTTTTAATCGTGATTTAAATCAATGGATTTTTTTTTAATTATGTTTAAATAAATTCAAGATGTAAACAAACATATTAATGTTTTTAAATATATTTAGTTTTATATGATACAGATAATGAATAAGTTTTTAGAAAGATAAGGCTTTTAAGCTTTATAAGATTAAAATTTTTGTCAAGTAAAGTACAATGTAATAGAAAAAATGGTTTCAAATTTAATTTGAATCAAATTGTAAAATAAACTAGCAACAGTAAGGAAATCTAAGCAGGAATATATTAAATATAGGAATATTTATTTTGATTACTTAATATAGTATTTAGAAAAACTTCTGCAAGTTTAAGTAAAATAAAATTATATGACTTTGCTCATTACAAACAAGCATTGTGACTAACAGATTAATTATCCCATCTTTTGCATTATGCAGGAGAGAAATTAACAAGCTGTGAGAAAATAATCAACATTATTGTTTGCTTAAAAGAAATTCTTCACTTTAGTGATACCTATTACATTAAAATTTGAACCATTAATTTTCATGTCTGTGTATATAATTTTATAAATAAAGTCATAAAATAATAATATTGTGCGAGGTTTAAAAAAAAAAAAAAATAAAAAGCTCTACCCATTGACAACTTTTCATGAAAAAAAAAATAATAATAAAAACTATTGTATCTTAACAAACTGTATGTAATGCCTAATAAACAAATGGAGGTACTTTTCCATTATACAGACACCACTGTCGCCAAGCATAATAGTTGGCACAAAATTAAAATCATGTGAATTGAAACATTTGAAAAATTAAAGAAAAAATTGATAGTACAGTGAGCATTTTAAAAATATAACATTTGAAAATTACAGACTTTTTCAAACTATTTTATTAAATCACAAATATATACTTAAAATAAGTGAATAAATAACTGTTATTCAATAAAGTAATAAAATAAAACTCATATTAAACTTCTGGCATAAAATTACAAATATCTTAGAAATATCGCATGGTTATTTTCAATAAAAATCCCTTTCACGATCAGGGTTGAAATAATTAGCGCATTGGAAAAGCCCCACTTTTTAAAGTGTCAGATATCAATAATTTTAAACAACAAAATTAATGAAAACAGAAAAAGGAATCTTGGATATTTGACCCTTTTCATTAAAATTTAAAAAAAACTATTCTATCGTAACAAACTCCAATTTTAAAATTTATAATACACAGTAAACAAATGGAAGAATGAAGCCATTGGACACCCCCCCCCCCTCTCCCCTGCACAAAAAAAACCAAAATAAAACAAAAACAAAAAATTTGGAAAAAGACTCACTCACTAAAGTTTCAGCTATCAATAATGTTAAACAATAAATTAACAATATCTTAAAACAGAAAAAGAAATCTTGGATATTTATTTGTTTACATTATTTTCTTAATTATCTCTATCGGCTAGTGAATGTTTGTAATGGTCAGTTGAAATGGATCTATTGTAGGTAACTATGAATCACAAATTTTTCAAGCTCTTTCTCATTTAATATCATAGTGCCACCATTTAAAAGCTTTACTCTTATGTTAATTAATGAAATAATTAGTAAACCAATAAAACACCATTAAAAATACAGAAAAAGGTCAAATTAAAAATTCTCTGATGACAAACACATATAAGATGACATAAACACATCATATATAATATTATGGATTAAAATAACATCTGGCATCAAGTGAATGTAACGCTACAATCATATATCTTTGGCATTTAATCCTATTTTAGCCAAAGTTATTTTTATTGAAAGCAGTCGACAAGATAATGGAGGAGTACCGAAAAAGCTACCATCAAACTATAAAATTGAATGCCAAAATTACATGATCGTAGCGGCACATTTACTTGATGTCAAATGTGTTTATATCTGTTTTTAATGATGTTTTACTGATTTATTAGATATTTTGTTGATTAAAATAACAATTATGTTCTTAAACAGCAACAAAATGATATTAAAAGAGGAAAAACTATTGAACAAATTTTATGATGTATAGTTTCATATAATAGATTTGTTTCAATTGATATCGCTTAAACATTCACCAGACGAGAGGGACAGTTAAGAAAAATAATGTATTAAATATCCAAGATTTTTATTTCAGTTTTCAATAATGGTATATTATAAAATATATCGTTTAAAATTGAAAGTTAGCAAATTAGTAAGCAGAGCTTTTCTGATTTTTTTTTTTTTTTTTTTTTTTTTAACTTCAATGATAACATTCTTACTTTTTATTTATTAGTTGTTGAAATTTTTTGGCAATAATTTTATTTAAGAAAAGTGATTGATGGGATAACAGAGAAGTACTGAAATTAATAATGAGTTTAGACATCCAATTAAAATTATTACAAAAGTACCAATAAAAATTCAAAAATAAAAATGCTATGTCTGAAAAATGGTATTATTTACTTTCAGTTTTAAGATCATGTACACTTGCAGACCCAGAAGCAGAATTTTCTGCGTCAGTCTGCAGCAAACTAAAATTTATCTGCAACTCAATAAGCCTACTATCATAAGAAATGACAAAAACACTTAAAGTAATCAAAATTTCCCTTTATAAAGAAAATATAATATAAGGACACAATAAATCTAGCAACTTAAGCAAATTTCAGCTATTTTTTAACCCCAGCATTTCTTTTTAACTTGGTGGATTAATCTGCAAAGTTTAATATAATCTACAATGCCCGCTGCCGTGCTGCACTGTTTCTGCTACTGGGCTTGCAGAACTAACAAAATATATGGGATGGAGCAAGAATTTGAAAAAATTTTGCTACCAGGCCTAGTGTTTACTACTGTAAACAGAAAATAAATACAGGGAAGAATACTTTAAATAAAATAAATAAAACAATGTGATTATTACATGATTCAAAAACAATTTATTACTAAACAGGTGCAAATATTTGCACCTACATGATGTTTCAACTTGAGATATAGAGTGTTTCTTATATTTTGAACTATTTTTTCAAGAGAAATTGCATTAACATGTTTAGTATAGTAGTGATTGTTTAAAAAAAAAAATAATAAAAAATGTGATTTTTATGTATGGTAAACAAAGAAACATTAACTTTAAATGATTTTATGGATTAAAAATTTAAAAATCACGTTCAATTGGAACATTCAATTGGATTACGATGATTGAATAACCTGTTTTCCTAAAGAAATAAGGAAGTTCTATAATTTTTGAAAGCTCTAGAGCACACAGATTTTGAAATACTGCAATACTGCGATTGGTCGAAGAGTTTTATGAGATATTTTTACAAAAATAGGGGTACATTTCACTATATTAAAAAAAGAAAGCAAGGTGTATTTTGCCAATTTTAAAAAGACAGGTGCAGCGTCTTTAAATAATGACTTAGAGGGAACACAGACAAGGCTAAAATGTTATTTATAATGAAAAACAGATGAAATAAGCTATTCTAAAAATCTTTTCTTTGAAAATACGACAGATTTTAAACACATCAAAACAACAAACAACACAGAAATGCAACATAAAAACCCAATAGAAAGCAACTGTGATACATTTTTTAAAATGAAGAATTAAAACAGTGTACTTTATCTTTTTTTCAGGGGTGCTGTGTGTCTCACTGAACTCCCCCCATCCAAAAAAAAGCGAGCTATAAACCAGCTATATATACTTTTTTAATACAGTATATATGTATAAATGAAGGCAAATTGAAGCTGTTAAAGTGTCACACAGGGTCCCCAACTGGATCTTTGCTATTGGGCCACATGTAGGCTTAGTTAGAAAATTTAAAAATCCTTATCTTATACAAAATTAATTTTATAAGCAGGTTATTCTTGGAATGAAATATACTTTACGAGTATTTTTATTAGATTTTTTAAAGATAAATAAATTTAATGGTTAAATAGATTTAAAAGTTGAATTTACTAAAGCTTTATGAATATTTTTACTTGTTCATCATCACCAAAATGAATGTTTAATGTATTTTTATATCTAACACAGCACCCAAACAATGGGTCATAAACAATGTTTTGATGACTCACGAAATGATCTATCTTTAAAAATAATACTATTTCAGTAAAAATATAATGAACAAAGGTTTGTTTTACGATCATACAACATTATTATTTCGAGTATTTATATGAAAAATGCTTATAACTGTTTATATGTTTTCTATGAAAGTTTGCCTGTCTCGTGGTATAGATTACGACAAAAGCCTTATATTTTAGTGCGAAACTCAAAAGTTCACTCTAAAAAGTTAAGATTCGAAAGTTTACTTACCTTTAGGGTAAATTCAATCCTCATTAAAAGAAATAAGTAATAGAACACAGTTGTTTAAAAAAAATCTTTCGTTTCAACAACAACCGGACAGAGCAGTTGAAGTCCAGAATTTCTTGCGCATGCGTATAGGTGACACGGATGTTCTCAGGACACCACCAGACTACAGTGTCTAGAAGTATATAGTGTGAAGATCGCTAATACCGGTATAGCTTTTGAACGCATCCAAAAAATTACATTTTCTTGGGCGGCGCTGCCGTCAAATTTATTGCGCGAATGCGTAGGTTTTGTTTTGGCTTTCTTTTTGTTGTAAACATTTTTAGCGCTACATGCAGCGTCTACAATTATTAGAAATTGATGTGAAAACATATAAATGTATCGAAAATGATGTAAAAACGAGATTCTCATAGTTTTGTTCCCGGTTGTGTTACATAATACAAGAACAGCAAACTTGTTTATTTTCCGTGTACCTAAAAATCAGTAGGTTTTGCTTTGGTTCTCTTTTTGTTATAAACACTTTTAGCGTTATGTATAGCGTCTACAAGTATTGCAAATTTATGTGAAAATATGTAAAATTTATCGAAAATGATGAAAAAACGATATTATCATTGTTTTGTTTCCGGCTGT
This sequence comes from Maratus speciosus, assembly GCA_963932465.1. Lineage (NCBI taxonomy): Eukaryota > Metazoa > Arthropoda > Arachnida > Araneae > Salticidae > Maratus > Maratus speciosus. Next base: position 5,764,306 of record OZ010799.1, on the reverse strand, counting down.
GTTACGCAATAGAAGAACAGCAAGCTGTCTATTTTCGGTGTACCTAAAAATCAAAATTTTTTTGAAAAATGGAAAAAATTAACTAATATAATTAACTAATAACTAGTATGTTGTGGCCATCACAAAACTTTCTTCTATAAAAATCACATCAATTAAATCATTTAAATAATACAAGAATTTACATCAATTTAGCACCCATTCATATCAAAGTATATCTGGATTTGAAGTTTGATGAAAATTCGTGCCTTAGTTATTGAGATAGAGATATAGCGGAAAGTCTGAAATATGTAGCATAGCAGCGCCACCTGTTGAGTGATTTACACCAATACATAAACAACAATAATTGATATCCAGGTGTACATGGATCTGAAGTTCGTTGAAAATCCAAGCATTAGTTCTTGAGATAGAGCTATTGCGGAAATCACAAAAACAGCATAGCAGCGCCACCAATTGAGCGATTTACACCAAACTGTATAAAATGTCAATTCATGTCAAGAACTGATTCTAAAGTTTGATGAAAATTCGTGCATTAGTTCTTGAGATACACCTATAGTGGAAATTCTGAAAAATACAGCATAGCAGCGCCAGATTTTGAGCGATTTACACCAAAATGTACAAAATGTCAATTCATGTCAATGATTAACTGATTCTGAAGTTTGGTGAAAATTATTGCATTAGTTCTTGAGATACAGCTATAATGGGAATCCTGAAAAGTGCAGCATAGCAGCGCCACCTGTTGAGCGATTTGCACCAAAACACAAACAGCACTAATTCATATCAAAGTATACTTGAATCTGAAGTTTGATGAAAATCTAAGCATTAGTTGTTGAGATACAGCTATTGCGGAAATTGTAAAAAATGCAGTATAGCAGCGCCACCTGTTGAGCGATTTACACCAAAATGTACAAAACTTTAATTCATGTCAAGGACTAACTGAATCTGAAGTTTGATGAAAATCCGTGCATTAGTTCTGGAGATTGAGTTAATGCGGACATCGTGAAAAAGGCTGCATAGCAGCGCCACCTGTTGGGCGATTTACACCAAAACCTAATAAGCACCAATTTATATCAGGGACTAACTGAATATAAATTTTTATTAAATTCCGTGCTTGAGATATAGCGCCCACAAAATTTGTGTCACATACAGACAGACTCACAGATCACAGACTCACAGACAGACATTTTGTAAAACATGTTTTTTGGAATATCTGACCCCTAAAACGTGCAAATCCGTCGAAAACCGAAAATTTTCACGAATCCAATACTTTATTCTTGTAAAGACAGAAGAAAGTAAAAATTTACTAATATAAACAAAAATATATTTAATACAAAAAAGAGCTTATTCAAAATGCAAACGATAAAATTACTTCATATCATTTATATACATAAGCATAAATTATTTTTTATAATTTCAACATATATATAATAAAATACTTGTACTTTAATAAATCTATAGGCTAAAAAAAAAAAAAAAAATAGTATGCTCGCCGATCACATGAAATATTAAAACGGTTTATAACAGAGCAATCTGAAAATAAAGTGTTCTGCAATTTGTACAAAAGTGAATTGCATATAAAATATATGCCTGAATTTTCGTTCATTCTTAATATATCGCGTATTACAAGTTTTTTTTTTTTTTTTTTTTTTACTCTGTTTTTCAAAAAAATTATCTTTTAAAAAATAAGTTTTCCGCATCAAAAGTATCTAATACACATAGGATTTCTATACATTCGTTGCAATGAACTTTATTTTAGCGCCCTCTGGCGAAATTGTAATTTTTTGGATATGGTTTCGCTTGTTAGTTTCCACACTATATACTTCTAGACACTGTAACCAGACGATCGTGGATGGTTCGTCCGGATTCTGGCGTCCTGCGAACGTCCAAATTAGGCTCTGTACAGGATCTGATGGGTATCGGACCTCTCGGCTCTATATAGGACCATATAGGACGTCCGGAGGCAGTCTTTGGTTGTATGGGACCTATTTGAAGATATTTACAATTTAAGAGTTATAGGCGGAAAAGCAGACAAAGCCATTTTAGAGAATACCTGTTAAAATTTTAATCGTGAATTTCAAATATTTACTCACTCATGGAAGATTAACCCTGTTTACCAGATTTATTGTAAAATATTTTTGTTACAGCTTGTTTTGATAAAAATATATGTATTTAAAAAATAGTTGCAATGTCAGTTTAGTTTCGGGGCAAAAGGCAATACTGTTTACGTAGCATTAGTGCTTTTTCAAACGAAATTAAAATGACATTGCGATTTTTTTTTTTAAATACACATATTTTCATCAAAACAAACTGTAACAAAAATATTTTGCCATAAATCTGGTAAACAAGGTTCATCTTCCATGAGTGAGTAAATATTTGAAATTCATGATTAAAATTTTAACAGGTATTCTCTAAAATAGCTTTGTCTGCTTATCCGCCTATAACTCTTGTAAATATCTTCAAATAGACCTGAGCACGAGATGCGCAGATGGTAGATATTCTGTCATATATGACGTCATACAAAAAACCCGCGTATTTGCATTATTCACTCCATCCACAAGATGGCGCAGCTGTGGCAATTTACGGCAGATTCCAGCATTAACTTTGTACGCTTACTTATAGCGCTTTGTTTACATGTTTACAAAATAATCAATGGCGTCTTGGTGATGCTGCTGACTTGGAAATGGTAAAAATAAAGTCTGTCATATGAATAAAACTTATTTAAATTCTATTTTAACTTGCTTTTATTAAACTAACTCAGTGTGGGAATAAGCAGTGCAGTAATTTAAAATTAAATCAGTACAGTAAACATGATGTAGCACAAATGTCATAATGTTTTGCTAGATCGGTGCACTACATGCAATCCGATTCAGCATTTTAAAAGCATACTCTGGTATAGAACTGTACACACACCACTTCAGGAACAAGAAGCCTGAACCAGCCCGTCCAGTGTAAAACCTAAAAGTTCGATTCGGCCCGGGCAATGTATATATCAGCCCGAATTTAAATGAAAATCAAAGAAAAGGATCGCAACGAATTTTCAAAGAAAATGCATTTTTCATGACGTAGAGTTAAGGATCTTTTAAAGATAACTGCATTGATATTTATGCGAAAATTTTACCGCAATTTTCAGAATAAATATTAGCAACATTAATGATAATTTAGAACATAGACTATGACATTCAAACATAAAAAGTCATTAAGAAATTGACGTGGTTTAAAAGAAAAAAAATTGTAATTTTAAAGCACTGTAGTGAAAAAAAAGGAGGGGGCGACATTTCTGTTAGCCGGGCACCAGTGTTATAACAGATGTATTATAATTCCGCATCCACCATCTTGGATTGTTTTTTAATAAATAATAATTATTATATTCCAGTTTTTTCAATAATAATTAATCTATTAACAATATTTAACCATTGGCGACATTTACTACTTTGCAAAAAAGGAGTTTTCATGCAAGAAAAAAAGCCAAGATGGTGGATTTGTGATTATAATACATCTAAGCCAATATACATATACTACGCACACACACATATATTTCCACATATGTGTATAGGGGGTAGTGGGGTGGAAGGGGACAGCATGTTTTTCTCTTTATGTATCATTCTAAACATTTCATCAATCACACATTAGATGAAGCAATGGTACCCCAATTTTCAGTTGGAAAAAAAAGGGTACTTTTCGGTTAGCCAGGTGCCAGTGTTATATAGGGGAGACCAGGGTACGGTGGTCCACTTTTGCAGTTAACATTTTTTTCCCCTTTAACAGAGAGACCAATCTACCTGAAAATATTTTTGAGCATTCTTTAAACCTTTCTACATGCCTCATAATTTTCGCAAAACTTAGTTCAAAATATATTTTTCAAAAAAAAAAAATTATATACACCCGTAAAGTGGACCAATGTGCCCCGGAAGCGGGATATACTGGTCCACCCACTGGGTCACAGTGGTCCACTATTAGTTATTGTCTAAAATACAATATAAATTTATTTATAATTAATCTAATTCTTTTTTATTTCCCCTTTACCTCCAAAATAATATAATAATACAAATTTGCAAGTAGCATTTTGAAACAGAAAACATAAAACTAAAAAATTATCAAAAAATTTATTATACAGGGTGTTTATAAAGTCCTGGACCCATTTTGATGTTTAATAACTCATAAAATAATAAAGATAGATTAAAATTATAATTAATAACATAAATGGTTAGATAGACTCAAAAAGTTTTATGACCCTTGTCAATGAACTTCCACGTGTGCCTCCTTCGTCGCACGGAGAATATCAAGTCGATAGTCAATTTCACGCCAGGTAGCGGCAAGCATGTCGGTATCCACAGAGGCTATTGCGGTTGTAATTCTGGCTTTTAAATCATCAATGTTCGACACTCTCCTCCTGTAAACATTGTCCTTTATAAATCCCCAAAGGAAAAAGTCCAGCGGCGTTATATCAGGTGATCTGGGTGGCCAATGAATCAGACCTCCTCACCCAATCCAGCTTCCTGGAAAATGGTCATTCAAAGAAGTACGAACGATGGTACCCCAATGAGGTGGTGCACCATCTTGTTGCAAAATGACATGTGGCTGAAGCTCTTCTAGTTGTGGAAATACGAAGTTTTCCAACATGTCTAAGTATACGACTGATGAGACCGTCTCTTCTGTAAAAAAAGAAAGGCCCAACAACTTGGTCGTGCATTAGTCCACACCACACATTAATCTTTGGGGAATCCCTTACTGCCTCATGGTATTCATGGGGGTTTTCAGGTCCCCATATGCACACATTGTGGCGATTAACAATGCCAGAAACATGAAAGGATGCTTCGTCGGAGCACATTATGCGCTTCAGAAAATCAGCATCATCTTCTATTCTCCTTAGAATATCTGTTGCAAAGGCCATCCTCCTAGGCCTATCGTCCAGTTCCAAAACTTGAACAATTTGAACTTTGTATGCATGCAGTCTTAATTTTTTCTTAATAACCTTGTACACCGTCGAAATTGGCATATCCAATTCTCTTGCCGCTGATCTCACAGATCTTCTAGGATTGTGTAAAAATGTCTCTCTAACATCAAAATCACTTGTGCAGGGACGTCCGGAATAGGGTGGTTCAGCCGTCTATGTAAAAAAAAAAAACTTTCACGTATATACCAGGCCACCCCTCAATTTTTTTAGACTTGTGTATAGTAATATTCTGGCAGAATTTGAACTTCATATTTCAACTGCAAGAGGTTGCTCAACACCCACTAACTTCATAAGTTTGTGTATTTCATTCTAATTTTTATATGTATTTGTTTAAAAAAAATAAAGACCTCCAAAATTAATTTCTTAGAAAAGAATAAAACAATATAGAAGTAAAAAATGAAAATGTTATCATATTTGGTCTTTAATAATACAAAATAGTATCTAAAACTGATTTTTTCGTTGTTTCTGATGGAATGCGCTTTCTGTTGGCTTCTATGACTTGCAGCAAGAATTGCTTTTCATCTTCATCATTTGTTATGATTATATTGAAATCTTCATTAAACTTAACCCCTCGTTCTGCACTGTCATTCACTACTTGTAAATTGTGAAGCCATTCTTTTCCCTTGGATAGTCATCATTGTCATTTCATTTTTCTGAAGAAGACAAAAATTCTTAATCTTAACAATGATTTCCTTATATTTATATGAGGTAAAAGTTCTGTTGTTCCTCTTGTTGCTAAGTCTGACAGTCGTACACCATCTTCTTTAAAAAATCTCAAGTTCTCATCTTAAAGGCTTGCATAGCTGTAAATTGCTCTACAACAATTTGTCTTCTTTCATTTAAATTCTGTCGGAAAAGAGAGAAAGTCTTATGAAGTCATCAGAACACTCAGACCTGTGATGTTCCATCACTTTTCTAGCAGAAAGTGCAATCTCTTTGTCTGTTGATAGATAAGTTTCAAGATCTTTAATTGTGTTGGAATAAATTCATCGTCTCAAGGCTCAGAGAGGCTCCATTACACCATTTAGACAAATATTGGGTGAACAGATGGTAGCTGATGGTAAAGAGACTCTAATGCTTCATTCTTCTTTTATTCTCTGAAGAGAACATTCATACTTTATTCGGTAACTTTTTATCTTTTAAACCCATATACATTTTACAATTGGTTCTTTGATCCTGAAGAAAATTAGAATCTTCTTTAATTCTTATTATTTTCACAACACCTTCAAGACCAATATCAAAGAAAAGAGTCCAAGACATCTAACCACTCCTTATTGTTGGGATGTAGAAAAAACCTTTGTTTTTCTTTAACAAAAGTCAATGAGAATGAATGTTTTCTAGTTTTTTAATTATGTATGTGTTTCTTTTGTTTTGTTGGAATTTCAGATCTCTGCCATATCTCCATTAATTCTTTAACTGTCAAATGACTAACATATTGTACCAATTTTGATTCTTTCAACTAATAAAGAACACGCTGAAGGATCTGTCTTGTCATAGTTGTTTCAATCTAGTCAATTGGTCTACTGATCTTAGACCAATCAGAAAAATTTCATTACTAAGGCAAGTTGAAACCGAAGCAATTGCAAATTTTTAGCTCTGAAATTTCTTTAAACAGAAAAGAACAGCTATTTTTCATAAAATTAAAGTTGTTGATTAATACACAAATTTTGTGATTATTTTATTTCATATTAGGCTTAGTGTTTGTCTTATTCACTATAACATGAATAATGTTAGCATCCCATAACAGTAGATTAATATTTAATATAAGTAATGTAACCTGAACATAATTCTTGATACTTATTTAAAAGTAAAAATTCTTGCAATAAATAATTAAATATTATTTTCATTTGTCACTTAGGAATAGCCATAAGCTAAATGTAAACAACTTCTGACAGTATGTTTGCTGCCGGATGCAGAATTTGAATACTTATTTAAAATAAAAATTATCATGAAAAATTAAATGTTTCACTGACAAATTGTTGTCAATTGGTTGTAAAAAGAGTTGGTCGAAATCTTGTTTTGGTTTAGTGTTGTCTGTAACTTTATCATGTAAATAATTATCAGAAATGTTGCTACATATAATAAAATATTTCAGAAATATTTGAATACAAATATATATAACAAACTAATTTTCTTCTAAAAACTTCTGGAAAAAATTAAATATTTCTGAAGTATAAAATATTGTTGCATTTCCTATGCTTCTTCTAATGTTAAATTGTGGGGTCACTGAGCACCCTCTTAGTATTCGAGTAAGAAGCTAAAAATTTACCAGTATTATACTATTGATGAGCCTAAAAAAATTAGGTGGCGGCCTGGACTCTAGCTCAAAAAAAGTTTTTTTGAACCACCCTAGTCTGGAACGTTTCTTATCTGCGATACTTCCAGTTTCTAGAAAAAAATTTTCCACCTCAAGATGCTGCTTTTGGACGGAGGATCTTTTTGGTAAATTCTTCTGCAATTTCTTTGTGCTTGCATTAGGGTCACTCGGTGTAATTCCTGGCCAAAAAGCATCAACATCTAATTATTATAAAAACCATTAAAGGTATATTGTTCCCAATTTTTTTGTGGAATAAGCCCCCTCTGATGGCTACATTATAAATTGCTTACTTAAATATATGTGCACTTATAATTAAAATAATTATAATTTTTAAATGACCAAGAATTACCCCAGAAATGGGGTAATTCTTGGTCACTTCTAGAGTAATTATTGGTCAGCATCCTTTTTCATGTAAATAAAGTAGTACAGTTAATTTTTTTATGACTGAGTAATAAAATAAGTAGAATCAATCTTCTAAAAGTTTTGTTCATCTCATAATTGTGGAATAATAAAGCATAGACTTTGTTTTGGGCATAAATACAAAGTTATTTGACGTGCAAAAGACTCTTGTACATTTTACAAATCATTAATTAGCCAAAGAATTTTTATGCATTTTTACAACATTTATAGGCACTATTTATTACTTCATTAGTATCCACTGTGAATGGATTTATTAACTTGCAAATTTATTGGTCCATAAAAAATATAACAATGTTTGTTACCAATTTTATTTTGCTTAGGTCAGCTGAATTTTTCGGCTACCTTTTCAAGAAATTTTCGATACAGACCTTTAATATAATACACAGCATAATAATTAGGTTCCTCTATTGCATTAAGTATATTTTTATGTACCAGTTTGGCATTTTGCAATGAGATAGTATTTCTACTTAAATTGTTCAGTCATAAAGTGGGTCTTATTCTCTGTGCACTTACTGTTTTCTTCTTTTAAAAGTCTTTAATATTCAGTAGACTCCCTTAAATCCGCGTATTTTTCCGGATGTAAACAATGAAATTTGCAGTTAAATTGCAGCAACAAAATTCAAGATGGTGCCGAAATCAGCGACTACCGCAATGATTTTTTTACTAAATTTTTTGTTAATCATTCTCTTTTGGCTATTACAGCTGATTTATTACTAAATAAATTTACATTACTTTTGATTTTGATATAAATTAGCATATCTATATCAAAAATTCCAGGGTTCGAAATGGAAAAATCCATGAACCGGAACGCTATTTTAAAATTATTGTTCGCGGATTTTTTTTTTTTTTTTTTTTAAATTATAGACAAATTTATTTCTAAACATACAAAGCAGTATAAGAAAAGCATTTAAGACTCTAAATAACAATGAAAAAAATTACAGTGAGCCAGTAAGCTATATATACTGATAATAGCATTAACACTGTTCTCCTTGCTATCACTAGATGGCAGCATAGGACTTTTGTAATCGAATTGAATCGATTTCATTCCTAATAATTTAATATTTTTCTAAATTTTTATTTTACATAATTATTTTAATAATGACTTACTTTTAAACTAATTAATTATTTTAATGTTTCACTTTATTGTAAGCATTCATTATAATTTCCCTAGCTTAACTACCAATCAAATTAATGTTTCAAAAATGTAAACAAATCAATGACCAGAAATCCGCACAACCTCTGGTCCCAAGCTGTGCGGATTTGAGGGAGTCTACTGCAGTAGAGGAAAATTTTATAATCTTTTTTAAAGACTGTGATATGTCATTAGTTGAAATAAAATAATTGAAACCTCAAAAATGACTGATCTGTTGTGAAATGTGTAAAAATCAAGATCGATGTTTTGCAGAAATTTGAGTAGCAGTTTTGAATCTAATTTTTTTAAATATTTAATTTCAACTAAATGAATAATTAAGGCATATATTTCAAAGCAAAGGATTCAAAGTATCTTTGAGATTTTTTACAGTTTCATAAATTGTTATAACAAAAGCGAAAATGATCAAGAATTACCTCAGAAACTCACTGACCAGGAATTACCACAGGTGACTACTTTATTCAGAACTACAATTAACTAAAATGTGGTGAACAGTGTGGTTGCAGTTAATTCTCAAAGGTTTTGTGACGATTAAAATCACTAAATATGGCAATAAAAGGGAATAAAATGATGATAAAAACATTGACCAGGAATTACCCCAGTGACCAAGATTTACCCCAGATACATGGGGCAATATTTGACCAACTTCTGTAAATTATTTAAAAGAGTATAAAAAGTTTCAAGACTGTTTTTTAATAGCTAAAGTAGTTGGCAATTGAACCAAAAAGAAAGAAAAGAAAAATATTTAAAATTTGAGTTGTGATAAACATCTTTGTAAAAATGTATCATAACTAAGGCCAATGTTAATTTACAGAAATTTAACAAGCCATTTCAAAAAGATTTTTTTTTTCAAAATAAATAAATAATAAACTCATAATTAAGTAATAAATTCCAATGAGGACAGTTCATAGTACCTCTATGATTTTTTTCATTTTGGTAAAGTGTTTTTAAAACGTAAAAAAGACTGTGACCAGGAATTACCCCAGAAACTTGCTGACCAGGAATTACCCCGGGTGACCCTATCGATTTTGTTTCTATGAACCCCCATAAAATCTGTCCTTTCTCTTGTGGTGTATGCATTCTCCTTAATATCCGCTCGAATAAAACACCACATACAAAAGTAACATAGAACAAACACATCAAAAGTAAACATAACATTGCAATAGTTGCCAAAAACAAAAGAGAGAAAAATGCAATTAATAAGCAGACGATATTTAGAAAAGTACACATATTTAGACTGGAAAATGAAATTATCTGAAATTAACCACACGTGCAGACAATATTTACAAAAGTAAAGATATTCAAACCTGAAAAGGAAAATATATGAGTTATTCCATCAATAAATGCCATAAGTTTGTTTATATCTTCATTATTTTATGAGTTATAAACATCAAAATGGGTCCAGGACTTTATAAACACCCTGTATTTTGAAAATAACAATATAAGATACAGGAGTAATTGCAAATAAAGTATTAATAGTACAAAAAATCAGCAAACATTAAGACAAATTTGATGATGAAAAATTTATTAGAAGCTCAAAAAAGTCAGGATAAAATAGTTCATTATGAGCTAACCATGTGCTCTGAAGCTATAAATAACCAATCCGGTGAGGTCATCTATTACTTATTAGGCTACAGTTATATTTTTCAAAGGCAGTAAATACAAAACAAAATATTTCTTACTATGTTAACTCTACAATGCATGATTTTCATATCTCTTCCCCCTCCCCCCCCCCCCCCAATAATAATAATAAAAAAAAAAACTGCTATATTGAACAAGAAAACTTATTTTAAAAATCACACATGAACTGTTATCCATAAGTACTGTACATATAGCCATACATGTTAATGTTACTAACTGTACATATAGCCAACACTAGACTATTTGTGCCTTATCATACATTGTTTTATAGCTGTCCCATACCTCCCTGTTAGTGGGGAGGTATGGGACACATTTCAAAATTTACAATTGCTTTATTTATAAAATTGTTTCTACAAATTATGTTTCTATTTGTTCAAGAACATTAGAAAGTGCTTCATTTTGCATTCTATATATCGAAATTTTTGTTTTTGTGTCAAACAAAGTTGATTTTCTTATTTTTGTAAAAAGTGTCCCATTCTTCTCCACTCTCGCCTATATAGTGTATATGTGTGTGTGCATATATGTATATAGAATACTGGTGCCTGGCTAATAAAGGTCAAAACTGGGAAATTTCATTACTGGCCAGTGGCCAGCAGTACCAGTTTTATAAGTGACCACTTTCTTTAAACTAGCGACCACCTTTTTATTTAAAAATACTCAACAGTAAACTTTTGTTAAAATTTCTATTAGTATTAATCTAAAATTGAATAGCACAAATAAATATGCTAATATAAACCTATTGCAACCAGAAAAAATAGAATAACATTATGGAATGCAAAAAAATTTTACTCTCTCCTTGTAGGAAAGTGGCCATAAGGTAGCCGATTTTTTAGTAGCCACTTTTTCTCATTCACTGGCCCTGTGGCCAGTGGCTAGTGCTAATTTTGACCTTTACTTGGCTAACAAAAAAAGCTTAAAATATTACTCTGTAATTTTTTTTAATTAAAATAAGTTCTAAACATTCTAGTAAAAAAATTTACAATAACAATTTCATTACAATTTTTACAAAAAAAAAAAAAAATTGGCAGGCCAATCTGAGTCTGTCGAAATTAAAGTCCGAGTGTATACAGATCTTTACTGGATACTCCTTCACAGTGATTTGTTAATCTAAACTGTGAAATAGATTATATATTAAAAAAGTATCAAAACTTAAATTTTTAACTAAAATGTAATCAGGGCTTAATTTCTAAGAAAAAGTACCGTAGCCCTAATATTCTGCAGTATACCGGTACAACAACCGTATTGTTCCCCTCCCTCCCTGTCACTCCAATCTGCATATTTATATTTCGTACATTATTTGCAAAATTTAGAGCATTTTTTTTTCATTAGCAAAATAAAAATTTTAAATATATCTATCTGCATATGCTTAGCTGTCAACTATTCTACTTTTTAGTTATCACTCCTTGTGAATAGTGATCTTTACCTAATTTTAAAATTAATTAATTACAGAATTCTGTGATTAAATATAGTAAGGATTATGATTAGGAAATAGTGTTAATAGAAAAAAGGATAGTTTGCAGCTATGTATTTTTAAGAAAAAAAGTATGAAATTTACAGAAATTAATATTTATATGGTGAAGAATGGAACAACGTTTTACAATTTCCTATAAGAGGTGCATATCTTAAACTATAACCGATTCCTTCTGCACAACAATCTTTTGTGCTGAGTCCCTGAAAAGATTAAATTAAAAATTTGACACCGTTGTCGGAAAGAATCGATGCTTTTAATGAAAATAAAAGAATAGAAAAAGAAGAAACATTGCTCGATTGCTTTCTATTAGAATAACAATACATGGCAATTATATCTACTTACAAATAAAAGAAAACAGCCAATAAAAAATTATCCTACTATCACAAAAGAAAATCGAACTGAAAGCAAATTCATTGTTCGGTCTCTTGGGTGGAGCCGTATCAACACGTCATCGCTGACATAAATTTGAAATAGAAAAACACGATTTCTGTTTCCCCTACATTTTGATCAAAATATCATTAAAATGATTTGAAATAGAATATAATACGTAATTTTAAAGAAGGAAAAGTTTTTTTTTATATATACATGAAGAAATAAAATTTTACTTGTAATAGGGTCATTCCATGTCAAATCACCCAGAATTTTCTAAAAATGACACCCACCATCTTCAATTTTCATAAACTTTGGTGTATTTGTAGAATTTTTAATGCTGATTTCAAAAATGTCAATCATATTGAAATTGATCAAACAGTTTGTCAGATATGAGCCATTAAATGTCTTCCAAGATTGCCGATTTGCCACCATTTTGAATGGCACATGTGACAACATAAAGGTCTATAACTTCTTTCAGGTTTAAGCTAGAACTTTCAAATTTTTTTTTGTTCTGTTCAGAATAAAGTAAACTTTCATCTAAACAGATTTTTGTGCAATTTATTCCATTAAAATGCTGTCAGAAAATGACTTTTTGTCATTTTTTAAATTAAAAAAAGGCGTAACTTTAATGGCTGATTTCCCCCATTGTTCCCCCCTTCAATTTTCATCTAATTGCATAAATAGGCAGCTCAAAGTGTGTTTTGATGCCTGATAAGAAAATTTTAATGGGCAGTTCGCAGGTGTTTTGTTTAAAGAAGAATTTCAATTTTACTGACCTTCCATAAGTAACGGAAAGTACAAGATAATGTTGATATTTCTTTTATTACCAGAAATATAATACATATTTACATCTAAAAGTTTGATAAGGCTTTATCTTACATAAACATATACATATTTTTTAATATGGCTATAAAGAAGGGGAATCCCACAGGAATAAATAGGAATGCTAATAATGAATTCCTGCAAGACATAGAAGTATTTTCCTAACAAATTGAAATCTATTGCAAAGTTTCAGTAAATTACAAGTAAAAAAGAAATAATGGGAAAAATTCTACAAATAGTCACATTTTATAGCAAAATCATACTTGTATAGAATACAAAATATAATTAAGAAAAATACATTAAGTAAATATTATCGTACTTTAAAATTATGCAAAATAACATTTAGCACATACACAGTAAAAATGCTATTGAAAATATATCTACATCAATAATAATTAAAAATAAAGATAATTAATAAAATTTGTTCTCTTTATATTTCGATTTTATTTCCTTCTAATTTTATGTTTTGCCCACTTGGTGTTTATTAAAGCACTAAATGCATCACAAATTTGATATATTCTACCATTTGTAGTATGTACCATTTGTCACATGCACAAAGGATATGACTGAAAGGCACAATACGTAATTTTCTGTCCAATAATATGAAGGTAATGGGCCATTGTGGATGCATGAATTTAACAGTTGCATCTCCTTCTTTTTTGTGGACTTTTGACACTAAGCCTGTATACCAATTCCATTCATGCATACATGCTACATAACTTTTAAGAGATGGAACATGCAAAGTCTCTTTAATATTCCTATCAAAAGATGAACAAACAGAAAAATTTTCATCAGTATTTATTCTTTTTCCACTTATTAATAAGTTTTCTGTAGATCCATAATAATGCATACTGCATGTTCCAGGAATTGTTGTAGCAAGTTGCATCCAATGAGACATGTTGTTGTGCAGTTTTAACATGTCACTTTTTGTGATGATAAAAAATGTTAATATACCATCAATGTTTTGTCTGCAATATTCATACATCATAGCCACATTTGCAATTTGATCATGCAATGGCCTTTGCAGACTTGCTTTTGTCACAAGTCTTTTAGCAGTTCCCCCATCGCAAACAGATTTTCCATGACTTGTAGCAAAAAAGCTCCATTTTGCTTTTATTCTACCAAAATCTTGTTCATGGGTTCAAAAATGTTTTTTAATTTTAATATTGGGCAGCAGAGCCACTAGTAAAATATTCTACATTTGTAGCTAAGATATACTACTTATTATTTAAATGCTGCATGATTAATTTTTGAGTCTGATAAATCATGGTCCATATCATCTGAAAGTATGCAAAGACTTTCACTTTTTAAGCTGCTTTCATTTTTTTGCTTCACATAGAATGCAACTGTATGTAAAGTACAGCAACCAGGCGTCCAATAGTAACTGTTGCGCTTCGTCTTGCAATACAAAAGAAAAGTTCTCACTAAAATCCATTTGTATGATAGCCTCATGACTAGTAAGATCTTTTTTTCAAATAAGTGCTTTGGGACTTGGATATGTGTGTATGGGGTACGAGCTTTTCCATCTTTTTTAAGAATAAGATGGATGAAATCGTACAGAGTAGATGTATGTGATGTTAATCATACTCTGTCAGTTGATACCCACTGTTTATGTTCAATTGCGTCTTCAGGATCAAAATCCAGAAATTTTAACTTTAAAAAAATCTTCAAGAACATCTTTCTTGGGACATTTGCTGCATATATGTAACATACAATTTGTATTGTTAGAACTGCAAACCAATTTCTGGATTAAATCTTCATATTTTTCTTCAATCCCTGTTGCTGCAATAAGCAACTGAACTTTCTGATGTATTGTATACATGCAGACAGAATGTGTGCCAGAACTTCCAACTAAGACACAGTGCTTAGGTCGGAGGTCAGCAAATTTTGAAAACCCAATTTTATTATTGGTTGGAAATTTCAATCGAAATTGGATATACAGTTAATTCAGATTACAAAGAAGAAGCCTTTTTTGAACATGGGCGGACATTTTTTTTATGCTCACTGTGTCTCCCTGACGAGGCATGAGACATGAAAATTCATTATCTTCATGAAATTCTTTCACAGATTTTATAGTGTCTTCCCAAGTATAAAGTCTATACTTGGTACTCAGTTACACTAAGGTTTCAATTATTTTCTTTCTTGACCATCATGACTCAGGAATCAAAGTTAGCAACTGAATTTTTTCTCTGGGACTAATTTGTGGAAGCTTTTCTTTCACCATCTCCATTAATCTTTCAAATTCTGAAACTTTTCTTTTGATTCACAATATCTTCATCAGAGCTACTGTTTTCACTCTGAAGAACGTTCTCTTCCAAATCAAGGGTACAAGCAACCTTTTTTCGCAAGGCAATTTTCTTTCTCCAGCAGACACTTTCCTGTGTGCAGAAATTGCATGTAACCTTAGTGGTGAACTTCCATTAAGCTTTACGTGATATTTTTCTTTCTGATCCATGTTTGAAGTAATTTCTTCAGAAAAATCAGTGGACTGACACAAGTCTTTCTGTTCTTTCACATATACTTCCAGCAAAGCTTTTGCTTTTCCCCCTACAGGTTGAACATAGTTTCTTACCAGGAATGGCATCATTATGTAGCTTATGCCTGTAATTCTTAGCTTG
Organism: Maratus speciosus; assembly: GCA_963932465.1. Taxonomy (NCBI): domain Eukaryota; kingdom Metazoa; phylum Arthropoda; class Arachnida; order Araneae; family Salticidae; genus Maratus; species Maratus speciosus. The sequence goes on along the minus strand of OZ010799.1, from coordinate 5,748,544 downwards.
ATCCACACTTATCACATGTAAGGATACTTTTCTTGGTCTTGTTAGGATGAAGATTAAATAAATGAAAACATTTCTTTTGCTGAATTTACATATGCAGAAAGTGTTCTCTGTGAGCAAAGCATATTGTTTAGTTTTCGCTATCCTCTAAATTGCATCTTAATGCAAGAAGTTCTTTATTTTTGATGGATAACTCATTGCGATGGTGGATAGCTTGAGGATTATTTACATCACAATTTGGATTATTAATATTTAAACTAATATTGTACATTTTTTGTTTATCCATAAGAAAACATCTAACTTAATACAACAAAGCAGCATCATTTATAGTTATAAGATCAAAAGAGAAACTTTAATCTTTTTTAACAGACAACATTTTTAACATAAGTTGTAAAATTCTGCTTAATCTGGTTGGTTGAAAAAATCTTCTGGGAAGTAATTTTAGTCCGATTCGTTGAAAATCTCTTTCTGGTAAGTACATCTATCTGGTTGGTTGAAAAAAACCCTTCTGGCAAACCAAAGTGATATTATTGGTTAAAATTCTGTCTTCTGGAAATTTTGGTAATAAATTAACCCAATCAGATAATTTTAGCAATTAATTAGAAATTTCATATTTTGGACAGCAATTTTCAATTTATAATTCAACAATAATTACAGCTTTAATGTTATTTACATTTAAAAAATAAACCAAAGTGAAATAAAGTATATAATTTTTTTTATTTTGAACTAAATTTAAAATTTTTAAATCGCCCATTAAAATTTTTTTAACCATGTATCAAAACACACTTTGAGCTGCAATATTAATGCAACAGAGTTAATTTTTTAACTAATTATATTTATTTTGAATGTAGATATATTTTTAATAGTATTTTTACTGTGTATGTGCTAAATGTTATTTTGTATAATTTTGAAGTACGACAATTTTTACATATTGTATTTAGTTAACAATTGTAATTTTATCATTTTGCATAATATGAAAGTATGATTTTGCTATAAAATGTGACAATTTGTAGAATTTTTTCCATCATTTCTTTTTTATTTAAAATTTACTGAAACTTTGCAATAGATTTCAATTTGTCATGAAAATACTTCTATGTCTTGCAGGAATTCATTATTAGCATTCCTATTTATAATTCCTGAGGCATTCCCCTTCTTTTTAGCCACATTAAAATATATATATGTGTTTATTAGGGTGTCCCAGGAGAGGCCAAAAAAATAAAAAGTTTGAAAATGCCAAGTCTCACCATTTAAAAATGTTCTTTCTGTTATAATATGATATTATAAAAAAAAAAAAAATCAAGTTATTTCACAAAGGTTTAGGGGTCCCCCAAGCTAATAGAAAATTGGAAATTTATGGAAAATTTTAATTTCCAATTAATATGCAGGATTGAAGAATTCTACCACATTTCTCTGACAATTTTTTTAATTCTAAAATTTGTTTAAGAACACTTTATCGTGTTTAGCAATTATTTAATTTGATAATATATTTTTATTAAATGTTTTTATAAAACTTATAAAATTACTATCAGAGCACCCTATTTCATTTTTCTGATCATTACTCTTCTAATGCTCTTCAATCTTTATTAATTTGATGGATTTCATTAAATTAATATCATGAACAACAATGTTTCTAATATTAATAATAGATGGCAGCTCCAGCAGGTGTTAAAGGAAAGTTTCACTGATTATTTATGTCTTCGGTTTAGGATATCGATGAAACCAACAAATTTTCTGAAGAAACCTCTCAGGAAGAAGTTCTAGTAAAAATACATTTATATGAAAATACAAAGCCCAAAGGAAATAAATCTAAGCTCAGCAGTCGCAGATCCATTATTACTCCAAGAGTTGCTGGTGTTTTAGATTGAATTAAGACCAGCATAAAAGATACACAATGATAATAGCATCTGTTCTTCCTCTAACATGACATCTGACCCGCTTGTAAAAATCCATAGTGCTTTAAAAAAACACTGTTCATCGTGAAAGCCAATATCTTCTCCAAGAAACCATTCAACAATTAAAAACACAGTTTGAAACATCAAAGTCAGTTGTTCATTGAGGTGGAAAACTGTTAGCCAATTTGTCATCAAAAAGCATAGGAACTATTGATCATTTAGCGGTACTAGTTTTTTCTTTGCAAGATAAATGTACTAAGCTTCTTGGAGTTTCTAAGTTATTGTCTGGAACTGGCAAAGAAACAGCTGATGCTGTTTTCGAGCTCTTAAAATCGTGGAAATGTGAATCTTAAGTAACTGGCATGTGATTTGATACACCCCATACAAATAATGGAAGATTCAAGGAGCATGTACAATTCTTGTGCAAAAAATAGGCAGAAACCTTTTGTGAATAGCATGTCGGCATCACATGTTTGAGGTTCTAATTTCTGATGTATTTAGTGTGTGTTTCGGATAATCTACTGGGCTTGAAATCTTTTTATTTAAGAGATTCCGAGACAAATGGTCTAAGCTCAACCACCATGAGCCAAAAAAGCAATCAGTACCCATCATAACAGCATCAGACAATTTAAAAACTTTTACTTCTGATCAGGTAAAAACTGCTATAAAACTACTTTGGGATGATTACAAAGAAATTTTAAATCTTGCATCATTAATGATTGGATTAGACATTCAATTTAGAATTCGAAAACCAGGTGTTCTTCACCGAGCTTGCTGGATGGCAATTTATTCCTTGGAAAGCAATTTATTCCTTGAAAAGGAAGTTATTGTTTAATTGGAATGAAAGCACAATGGTATTAACTGCTCATGAGTTTCAAGGTATACAACAATTTAAACAGTTTGTTGTGTGTGCATAGCTGCTGTCGTGGTTTACTTGCCAATCTGCTGTTGATGCTCTTCCTAATGATGTTTCATTGATTCAAAGGTTGAAAGAATATGATGTCAAACACATAAGTTATATTGGATTAAAAATGATGTTTCGTCATTCATGGTATGCGAGTGGAGAACTGCAACACTTAGCTTGTTTTCAGATCGTCTTTCTGGTCTGGTTTCTTCTGGCAAAAATCAAAGATAGTTTTGAACACAAAAAAGAAAGGAATTCTAATTCTCATCTATTAGAAATACTTTTTCTCAAATTAGATGATTTATGTATTTCTAATAGTTTCTTTGAAACGGCTAAAATTAAAGATTGTTTCCTCAGTGTACCAGTCAAAGATTAGCCCAAAAAGTCATCTTATAAAAAAGCTGCAATATTTGCTAAAAACTTGACTTGTGTAAATGATGTTGCTGAACAAGTTATTGTACTCATACATGACTTTAGTTATTCAACAAAAAATGAAGAGCAAGAACAGTTTTTGTTACATGTCGTAGAGATAGGAATGCACAGAAAGAAATTTTGTAAAGAGCAATCACCAAAATCGTTTTGAAATGTAGTTGATAAAAAATGTCTGAATGTGTAAGTAAGTATGTGATAACTTTAAAACATTCTTCTTCGATGGTTTTATTTACCAATTGTAAGATAACTGTTTACTTAAGTTCACTTTTTGTGCATAATTATACAGAAGGTAGAAATGTCTGCAAAATCACATTTTTCTTGATTTCAGTCATATATTATATCTCTTCCTACCAGAGCAAAAACATAATTTATACAAAATTTGTTTGAAACAATATATAAGAAGCATTCATAAATTAAAAAAAAAGTCATTTGAATATTAATGGTTTTTAATGTAGCTAATAAAAAAATGCCGCATTTCACATTATTTCGGCCATTTTCATGCAAGTTCAATGACCTTGGGGGACCTTTAAATATTTTTTTTTAAATCTGAAACAATTCAAGGTGTTTTATATTTACAGGAAGACTATTTTCAGTTGGTGAGAGTTCACAATTTTAAAAGCTGATTTTTTTGGGACACCCTAATGTTTATGAAAGATAAAACCTTACCAAACTTTTAGATGTAAATATGTATGATACTTCTGGATACTTTCTGTTACTTATGGAAGTCGGTAAAATTGAAATTCTTCTTTAAACAAAAAACCTACAAACTGCCCATTAAAATTTTTTTATCAGGCATCAAAACACACTTTGAGCTGTCTATTTATGCAATTAGATGAAAATTGAAGGGGGAACAATGGGGGAAATCGGCCATTGAAGTTATACCTTTTTTTAATTAAAAAAATGGCAAAAAGTCATTTTCTGACAGCATTTTAATAGAATAAATTGCACAAAAATCTGTATAGATGAAAGTTTACTTTATTCTGAAGAGAACAAAAAAAATTTGAAAGTTCTAGCTTAAACCTGAAAGAAGTTATAGACCTTTATGTTGTCACATGTGCCATTCAAAATGGCAGCAAATCGGCCATCTTGGAAGACATTTAAAAGCTCATATCTGACAAACCGTTTGATCAATTTCAATATGATTGACATTTTTGGAATCAGCATTAAAAACTCTGCAAATTCACTGACTTTTATCAAAATTGGTGATGGTGCGTGCCATGCCCTGGGTGATTTGACATGGAATGACCCAATATAGATTTAGCTCGAGTCAGTCGAAGCTTAAAGCTAATATAAAAATTGAGTCCGTTTTATCTCCATCTCCTACGTGTGCAACACGTTATGTCACATATAAGTGTTTTGGTAAAAAGAATACAAAAGCTTGGAGATGGGAAGGAAAGGAAGAAGTAATTTAGGCCTCAGTTTTTCGGAAACACTATTGCACTGGGCTCCGGAGCACTGTATTTATGAGCTCCGATGAATTTCGACCATTACTGAATTACTAAAAACAGAGAAGTACCGGAGCTGTGCTCCGGCGCAAATTAAGCCCTGAATGTAATTACAGTAGACTCCCTCAAATCCACATAGCTTGGAACCAAAGGTTGTGTAGGTTTTTGAATTTTGTGGATATCTGGTCACTGTTATATTTACATATTATTAAAAACATAATTTGAATGTAACAGCGCACTCATAATTATAGTAATGCTTACAATAAAGTAAAATATTAAAATAAGAAAATTAGAAAAAAAAAATTTTAATTTTAAAAGTAAAGATCTAGTAAATAATTATATACTATTAGATATTTATGCATTATTAAAACTGAAAATTTATCTCTCTGTAATTCTATACAAATCCACAGTTTGGAAGTCAGAATTGTGAAATGTTACGTACATGTGTATTAAAACATGACCGCGGCAACTAAAGTAACCCGGAATCAAAATAATTTAGTTAATTTTAAATTAATAAAAAACCACCAATTTAACAGCAATTTTCAATCAAATTTAAATGTTTTTTGTTATGGCAACTGCCAACAATTAAAAATTCACAATAAAATTCTTACTATAACAAACTTTTCTGTTGCAAAATTTACATGTGAAAAATAAAAATGAAATAAATAATTTGACAAATTTTGAAAAAAGGGAATATTACGTCATAACTTTTCTATTTTAAGATTTCCACATAAAAAATGAAATAAATGGCTTGACGAATTAAAAATAAAGTGGATATTACATCATATTGGAAATATAAAGTAATATGAGTGTGAAAAAACATATTGAAGCATGATAAAAACCCAATTATGGTAATATTGGCATATTTTAACATTATTGCTCCAATGATGAATTGAAATAAGTTTATTTATAACTGTATTCTTTTGTGTCTGTTATATGAATTTATACATTTTTATATTGGGTTTTCATTTGGTTCATGTCTACAACACTTCAACTGCTTTTGTTTTATTGTTTGTTTTATGTTGTATGTTAAATTTTGATATTGATTTTTCAGAACAAACATTCTTCAAATTCCAGGCAACGGCGGATGCTTTAGCTAGTACAGAATAAAGATGAGATAAATTTTTCTTGAATAATGACTCTTGTCTCATAAAGGTACACTAATAATTTACAAGAAAATAATGAAGTTTTGTTTCCTTTTTAGCTAGATTTAATAACCAAAAAAGTTTGATTAGTATCAGGGGTCTGTCCAGACTTTTCTCTCAGAGTCCTGTTTTTGTGAAATTGTGAAGAGCTTTTTTACATTTGTGAAAAATCTAGTTCTAATTTTGTGAATTTGAAATGAACGTTATACTCAGGTTCTTTTTTATATATTTTTAAGAAAACATATGTATGTAAAATACATTTATTTTCTTTATATATGTAAAAGTGATAGGTCAGATTTTACTTATAAATGGTTAAATTCATGAAAGGTTTAATTTAGAGCTGGAAAATTTTTGTAAAAGGCCTATTTTTAAGACAAAGAATTGGCACAATCCCAGAACAGGCGAGACACCCCATTTGGTGACTTTTCTGACATGCGCCAACAACCTCACGTATGCCAACCTAAAATGCGGCAACCTGCAAACTCGCATGATTGGTCTGCTTTCTTGACTGCCGTCAGACTGTTTTCTACTACGTCCTCATCCTGGAATTATGGGAAATACAGCATTTATAAATAACGACGTATTAGAAAACACAGGAAAGAGCATTTTTATGACATTCAAAATAAAACAAACAACTTAAACTACCTTTCTAAATCAGAATACTAATGATTTAAAAATTAAAATTTTTGTTTCTCACCAACTTTCAGAAAAAATCATTACGTCATTTCAATCTTTTAAAGTACCTACCTATATCAGAGTAAACATTGAACGATTCATTTCTAATTTACAAAAGTATGAACGCTTCGCATTCATGAAAAATAATTATGTATATCACTGAATACAGCAACCTAGTTTTGCAGCAATCTGAAAAACGCAGGAAACTCCTTAAAGCGGCAGTTTGTAAATGACGTATGACTGCTACGCATTCATTTGCCAAAAAAGAACATCACTGGATTCAGCAATTGTAGCTGTGCAGCAATATCAAAATGCACGAAACTCGTAAGCCCAGTAGCAGAAACAGTGCTGCATGGAAGCGAGCGCTGCAGATTATTTTAAACCTTGCAGATTAATCCACCAGCTTAAAAAGAAATACTGGGCATAAAAAGTAGCTAACGTTTACTTTAAGACTAGCTAGATTTATGTTATTTCTTGTATTCTTTTATTATATTTTCTTTATAAATGGAAGTTTTGCTTATTTTACAGGTTTCTGTTATTTCTTATGATACTAAGCTTAGTCTAGCATTGTTAGGTCACAGATGAATTTTAGTTTGCTGCAGACTGAGGCAGAAAATTCTGCTTCTGGGCTCGTAAGCGGTAGTTTGTAAGTGAATGTATGAACGCTACGCATTCATTTACCAAAAAAAAACATCACTGGATTCAGCAGTTCTAGCTGTGCAGCAGTCTTAAAATGTACAAAACTCGTAAGGCCAGCATACATGAGAAATATACAATAAACGGCTAATATAAAACGTTATAACAAAATATGCATAAAATTATTAACATACCTTAATAGACATCTCCTTTCTTAAAACCCAACTCTAAAAAATGTTGAATTGCCATAATTTCGTAAATTTCCAGTCGTCAGTAAACTTCATTTAACTTTCCAGCAAAAAAAAAAATGAACTAATACTCGCAATTTCAAACTAAATTACACAGGTACTTTAACTTTCAAATTTTACAACTAAAAACAGCAAAAAAAATTAACAAATATTAACAATATCAAAGTTTGCCTTGCTGTCATTTTAATTTTAGAATTACAAAATGTCTCCCTTCTACTCCGTGCTACACAAATTACAAAACATGCGGAATTGAGTTGTCAAAACACCGCTGAGCTAATTGTCAATAAAAGTTTTCAGGTAGGCGTAACCATTCAATACACAACAAACCAACCAATCCCATTATACCGATCCAAATTCAAATATTAGACCATTGTAGGCATGGAAAGAATTTACGAAATGAACTGGTAACAACAACTATCGATTTGTCACCTCGCCAAATTGAACGATGCCAAGTGTCTCGGCTGTTCTGAGATTCAGCCAAAGAATTTTGTGAAGGGTCCTGTTTTGAGATGAAAATTTTTGTGAAGGGTCCTGTTTTGAGATGAAAATTTTTGTGAAGAGTCCTGTTTTGAAATGAAAAATTTTGTGAAGGGTCCTTTGAAGGACCCAATTTCTTCCTAAATAGATCCCTGAGTATATAAATGTATTTGATAAAAAGATTCTGATTGGCCCTGATATCAATTATCTTGGATATCTTCGGAAATAAATCTATATATACTTCCTTCATGAGACAACATGAGTTCAGTCATATTAACCAGAATGATATTAAAATGTGTACAGAAGTTTCATTGTGTGCATATCTACAACAATGTGCAGATTTGAAAGCGTCCTACTGTATTCCCATGTTTTATTATTAAAAAGTCTTTATAATAGTACAGTACAGCGCCGATTATCCGAACAAGTCAGGACCGACCCTAGTTCGGATAAATGTACAGAAAATTTAAGGGATGTTTCTGACTATACTAAAACCTTCACATGTTATCTAAGTTTAGGCCTGGCAGTGCCAGTTAGTGTTGGCTTGTTTAAAAATTGTTTTATTTTTTTTATTATTTTTTTTGTTTATTTATTTATTTTGTTTACATTTTTATCATTAAAAAAACTTTTTTTTTCTCTATTTATCATATTCTGAATTCCAGATATTATAATTTAAGCAAACAAGCTTTTGATTGTTGCTTGCTTCAACGAAGACATTCTTTCCAATGTTGCCACATCTCAAATTCTTATTAAATACGTTAGTTGAATAGGACCAGCGCTCTTCTGCCGTTTGAGCCATTTCATAGCTGTTTCCAAACATCCAAAGGCTTCGTTGTGTGATGGACCCGGGTCATTTTCAGAGCATTCGTTTTCATTTTCTTCAATTTCTTTTTCATCTTGAATCTCATCCACAATCTCATCATCATTTAAAATCTGATATCCAGGCTCATGTACGTCACTATTTAACCGCTTGTTAATTTCATTTTCAACATAGCTTTGGATTCTTCCCATCTCTTTTATTGTCTTACATTCCTCATTTTCTGATCCACTATCAGTTTTTTCTTTATCTAAAATTTTATTCCAAGCCAATAGATAATTGGGAGTTCGGTTAAAAATTTTTTGGGAGAAATAGGCTGTTCGGATAACTGAAAGTTCGGTAAAAAAAATTTTTTAAAGTGAAATAGGCTGTTCGGTTAATTGGAGTTCGGATAATCGACGCTCTACTGTAATTGATTTTTTGGAACAGCTGCCATATTTACCTGGAGTCTGCCATCTTGTTTCTTAGTTGGTCATTTATAACCACTTTATACTTAATTTTTGAAAATTTAGAGATTAAACATAAACAACAACATAAACAGAAAATCAGCACTCCAAACATTATTTGTAAAACAGATAAAAAATTAGTGGAGAGGGAGGGGAAATTTGTAATTAGCAAACAGTAAACACATAATTTTTTAAAACAGTAGAGTAAAGCAAATTTTCATTTAAAAAAGAATCTCAGATTAAACATTTTAAAAACCAACAACAACAAAAATAAATAAATAAACCCAAATGAAGAAATTTAAAATCAGCAAAAAAATGGCTGCCACCTCCAGCCGCCGAATACGGCAGGATAACCGATTTTTTAAATTATATGTGATCACACTCCTTATTATGTCACGTAAAAATATTGGAATGCTTAGATTAGAATAAAGTAGACTCCTTCAAATTAGCACAGTTTAGGACCAGATGTTGTGTAGATTTCAGAATTTTGCAGATTTCTGTTCATTGCTTTGTTTACATTTTTTAACCAGTAATTTGAATGTAATAATTCAATCAAAATTATAATGAATGCTTACAGTGTAGTAATATTAAAATAATTAAGTAAAGTAATAAAAATAAGATAATTTTAGAAATAATTAAATTATTAAAAGTAAAGGTTAAGTAAATAATTAATAATGTATAATTAAATATGCAAAGATGAAATACAATTGCCTTGAATTATGCAATGAAATTAATGCCTCATAAAGGTATCCCACTAATTAACATCAGAATCATAAAATAAGGAAGTTTTATGTCAGGTTTGGCCAGACTTAATAACCAAAAGAGCTGGATTAATACATAAATATATTTGGTAAAAAGATTGCAATTACTAGTAATATCAACAATATCTTGATTTTTTTTTCAGCAATGAATTAACACTTCCTTCATGAAAAACATGAGTTAGTCATATTAACGAGAACTTTATATTAAAACTAGGGGGCTCTGCCCCCTGCAAGTTACGCTCGCCAACCCCCGTTCAGACACTGTGGAATCTAAAAGCACGCTAATCTGATCGGTTTTAAAAAGATTAGAGAAGATTGAATTATACTGAAAAAACCTGTAGCGATCTCCCTGTAAACGGATTTCCATTTAATTCCCTTTGATTGCGAAAATTAAAGGCAGAATCAGTTGCTGTTAAGACATCCAATGGTTGTTTACGTGTTTGGTTAAAGAAGATCAGTTAAACATTTGAAAAGAACTAAAATAAAATAAATTAAGTAAACAGAGTCTTTGTCTCTCGGTATTTTTTAACAGCGTTATAAAACGATTGACATAATACAATTACTAAAATTTGCTGCTTTAACCCCTTCAAGGGTGGTGTTTCATTTTTGAACCACTTAATTTTAATTCTTAAATGCCACATTAGCATCAGAATATTGGGATGAAAATTTCCCTTTTATTAAGTAAGTGAACAAAAACAATTTTTGTATTTCGAAATTTGTTTGTAAATTCTGGTGCCATTCACTGATTTCAAGATTTTACGAATAGAAGTGCCTTGTCCGTGAAAGGGTTAAACGCATATTAATGTATTTATTATTTTAAAGTTTCCTTTCCCTTTTAATATTCACGTGTAAATACAATTTTCAGGACATAATTTTCAATATTTTCCTGCCTTTAACACGTACTCATTTAATAGTAATTTTAAAGTTTTTTTTTCTGTTTTTAATAGTTACGTGAAAATTAATTTTTAATCGTTAGGAAATATTATTCTTTGCACTGTTTTTAAAATTGAAAACAATCTCTATAATAATAGCCTAAGTCATGTGACTATCATCAATAGCTCCAGGCAGATCCCTTCGCTTTTTATATTCCAGGCGGCCATTTTGGTACTTTAATGTTAGCCAGCCACAGGTGGGATAAGTCACCGAATATTATTCTATCCCCATTATTTCGTTTATATTATAATAGTCCAAGTCATGTAACTGCCATAAACAACGGGCTGATTCCTTTGCTTTTCATAAGAAAGGTTTCCATTTTGATTAAAGAATCAAAATTATTTTTTCGAATAAAACTACATAAAAGTTGCCATGATCACAAAGAATTCCTGGTACTTTTATGTTAGCCGGGTGAAAATCTCGCCAATAGCTTTTTTTTAACTCGCCAGTTAACATTTTTTTATTTTTCGAGTGGTAAATTAAAACGGTGCTATTTGGTTATCCCATCAACCAAAAATCTGTCGCCAAACTATAAGATTAAATGCCAATAATGGTTGATCGTAAATGTCACATTCACTTGACTTTAAGGAAGTTACACATGTTCACGCCATCAAGTGATTTTTATTTCGACGTTTTATTTGCATTTTTATTAATGTTATGCTGTTTTATTTGTTCTTTTGTTATTTAAAATAAAAAAATATGTCAATTTGTATAATTTGGCAAAATTGGTCAACGGGAGAAGTAATTACATTAAAGCATTGCTTTGAAGTGGAAATTTGCACGAATTCCATCTCAATTCAGGCAGGCAGTACTGATATGCGTCAATTCACCATCATAGATTTTTTTCAAAAAATTACAGTAGTTACAACTAAGTAATACATAAAATTTCTCAATGGGATTTTTCTCCGAAAAATTTTTTTCTGTGGTTACAGCACTTTAAAGTTTATGATAAAATTGACAATTTTCGAAAAAACAGAAAAACTCTTCATTTTGAAACGAACACAGTATCAAAAATATTTAACGTATACAGTCAATTTATTTTTTACAAATAGTTATTAAGCTGAATTTTACTTTAGCATAGTTTTAAAAAATATAGTGACATTTTAAATTAATTTAAAAAAAATGTTTCTAAGTACTAAAAATGGAATTATTACTAATTTTAAGATTTTTTTTTTTCAGAATGAAAAAAATATCTTAAAGCTAAACATTGATGGTAATCCAATGACCTTTAATGGGACTTTCACAGTAAATTTTATTTTAAGCCTAAGATGCATGCAACTTTTGCAATTCAATTGGTAAAATCGCTACTTTTGAGATGCAATTTCTCGAAAACACCATTTTTTAAAAATCTAATAATATGCTCGATACCTTATTAGTTTCTAATAAATACCTTATAAGCAAATCGTGTGTTTTTGCTTAGAAAATTTTATATGATTTTTTGAAAATAACGTGTTGTGTATATTTTTCAAAAGACCAGAAAGTCAAGCTTTTTCTTATTTCACTTAATTTATTATGAAATATTGATTATGAAAGTAATTGGTGGATAGGACAAATCAGCAGCATATCACGGGAACTAAATGACATTACAGTATCATTCATGTACTCCCATGGTCCATCAAAAGCATTCCAGTGGCCAGAAGAATCGGGAAAGAAATCTAGAATCGATACCAGGGAGGAAAGAGCATCGATACATCTTGCAGCCATCACATTTGGCGAGTGGTGCCCATTAAATTTGGCGAGTGAGGAGAATAAAGTTAACCGCCACGTTTTAAGTGTTACTCGATGCATTTATCTTTTTTCTTTCCAGATTCTTCTGGCCACAGGAATGCTTTTTCTGGACCGTGAGGTATATGAATGATGCTGTAATGTCCCTCAGTTCTCATGATATGCTATTGATTTGTCTTATCCATCAATTATTTTCATAAAAGCACCCAATGAAATCACCGATTTATAAATCGTGCATTGAATAATGTTTTGTTATCTGGCTGGAGGTTTCAACTTTTGTCAATGCATTTTTAATTGTTCGTCCCCTATAACCTTCATTATTTTTAATCATCCAACAATGTTTAGATCGTATACCAACAATACATTTTACATTAGCTTATTCTTTCTCATTATTAGCTCTATAGGCTTGAATAATGTTTCTGTCTAGATGGAGTAGAAGGATACTTTTTTAACAGAGAGGATAGTTCAGCAACAAATGAGACAGAATCTCGGATGGCTCTTATTGGCTCATTTTGGAGATTAAATTTCGTTGCATAATGCTTACATAATCCCCCTACAGCATCACATGCACTTTTTTCATGGCCAGTAGCTGAAAAAATCCACTTCTTTAGTACAACTTCATTATTTTTGTGCAATCCATCAAAATAATACTTATTTTTAAAATGTGCTCTATCTCCATCTGATATATACACAATTGATTCCAGTGTTTGTAATTGGTACAACTTAGATAATTCTTTTTTTATATTTTCTATGGCACAAACAGCATGAGCTGTATCATGAGTATATCATCAGAAACTACAATAAAACTCTATTTCTTCTCTAAAATATGCTGTACAGGTAAATAATGATATTTGAGTATTTTGCCAGTGAAAGCCTTGTACTTCATCTGTCAGTATTAGCGACCAGTTTTTAGCAAAGTCAGAATGTATCACAAGCACAGATTTTTTTTTTTTTTTTTTTTTTGATAATTTTACCTCAGCAATTCTTTGTCTCTGATTTTTCCTTGAGTGATAATGAGGAATTGCTTTTATCACCCAGTGCCTTACATCTTCTAAATTTTTTTTTAATCCATACCAACTTTTTTTATTAAGTCATCATCTTCCCATATAGCATATACAACCCCTTCCTCTTCATTCAAATCAAAAGCTTCGACTAAGAATTTTTGTACCTCAGGGCACTCACCACACTCTTCGAGTCAACAATTTTCATTGCTTATTTTTCTATATTAGCATTTCATCATCAGATCTTCTTCTCTAACTTGAATGCCTGTTAAATTTTTAAGAGCTACACATATTAATTTCTAATTACTGCAGTAAACAGAACAGCGTACTACTTGTATTGGCTGAATTTAGATAAATTTTGGATATAATGAATGAAATTTTGATAGTCTTATTTTCATACAGCAGGGGTGGCCAACTGTGGCATGCTCGACACCACTAAAATTTTATAGTAATCATTTCCTTATCTAATCATCGAATCTCTGTAATTTCAGAAGCCGACTTTTTCTGTAAAATTTTAGTATTGTCTGGCATGCCACGGTTGGCCACCTTTGTCATAGAAGGATTTTCTTTTTTCATTAAATTATGTTTCTTCAACAGACTGTGTCATAAAACGTTTTACTCTTTTAATTTTCGCACCATCATTTTTAATACAAATAACATCACTTTTGTTTGGACTATCTTTAGTTCAATCTTTGTTATCCTCTAAATAGCAGGACAATGCAACATTTAGTGCTTCTATTGATAAAGGATGTCCAATATAAGGATCAGATTGCGCATAAACTACTTTTTCTTTTTTAATTTTTCTGGATTTAACTACTAGATATTTTGCTACACCTTTTATTAAAAATTACTACATATTATTCTTTTTATAAAAAATTTAATCACACTATAAATTGAGTGAAATAAGGAAAAGCTTGACTTTCTGGCCTTTTGAAAAATATACACATGATATTTTCAAAAAATCATATAAAATTTTCTAAGCAAAAACACACGATTTGCTTATAAGGTATTTATTAGAAACTAATAAGGTATCAATTGAGCATATTATCAGATTTTTAAAAAATGTTGTTTTTGAGAAATTGCATCTCAAAAATAGCGATTTTACGAAATTTTGCATAATTTAAATTTGAATTGCAAAAGTTACATGCATCTTAGGACTTTCAAAAATATATCTTCAAAAAAATGTCTTCAAAAATTTATTAGGTGCTCTTGCAAAAAAACATGCAATAGCAATTAGTCATAACAGAATAATCAAAGTATGAAAACAGAACGTTAATTATATCTACTGGTTTTCAAAATTTACCCGTTTCAGTTTGTTCCTGAAATCATTTTAATTTTTAAAAAAAAGAAGGCGTTGTTTTCTTCATTTCGCTCTGTTTTCATGCTTAAAATGAATGCTCTCTACAAAAAAGTGACATACCTACTTGATCGAATTCAATGAAAACACTTGTGTCACAATACTTTTCTACAAAAAAAAGAAACACAGTTTGCATGTAAGTATGAACAGGGAATGTTTTTATGTTAAATCATTTACTGTAAATTGTTTTAGTTTTTTTTTTATTTTCTTTCTTTTCAATTTCAGTGAATTACCAGTTTCTTTTCATGTTTTTTTTTTTTTGTTCCCTATTCATACTTGTACTTTCATAACAATTGCAGTGTCATAAATTTATTTTGTGTTGTCAGCTTGAACGGAGAAATTACTTCTAAGCTAATTTTAAAATATAATTATTAATAGTCATAGCATTTTAGTTTCGTTTTTCTCCTTTCTGGCTGTTTTTGGTTACAAAAAAATAATAATAAGTGCATTTTGTAGTTCAAATGAAAATTTTATAGTACTTTTATTAATATTTCATTTATTATAATTTTGTGTTTAAATTATGACAGTATTCTCATTTCTCTTTTTTTCCATGGGAATGCATGTGCATGCTATATTTCAATCTGTTTTTTTTTCTTAAGGTATTTTTCTTTAGGCATTTAAAATCTATAATTTAACCCTTTGGCCCCACTGGCATATTTTGAAGGTATACTTATTTTACCGACAGGCAACAAAATTCTCTGCTCCAAGTTTGCAGTATTTGATATTTTTATATAAATATGTGCATATTATGCTCACAACATTTGCACTTATGTGTGATGATTGCACACTTACTCTCAGAATATGTTGCTCGACTCTGACCTTGTTTTTTTTTTTTTTTTTTTGCATTCCAAACCAGAATTACAATTTAGTTACCTGTTTTTTTTTAATTTTATTGAATTTTGAACACTTTAATCCAATTGGATGTAGCCAGAAATTTGACTTAGAGAAATTTTGCGGTTGATACACTCATATTATTTTTTTACACTCCCCCCCTCCCCCCTTCATTTTTCCTTTTGTGTATAATTTATTTATGCAACTTATTGTGTTTTATTTTATGTACATGCATTTCATTTCTGATAAGTATAGTCTTTGCATGCTCACACCTTCTTAAAATACTCGTATTATTTATTTTGCATTATTTGTGGTGCTCTCTCAAAAAAAAAAAAGAATTCCTCCTCTTTTTCCATTTTGGCTGTTCAAAAAAGTAACCAACAGAAATTAAATAAACACGAGATAAAAAAAAGATTTTGGAGATAACAGACACTTCACCAGTTTATTTTTACAATATGGCAGCAAATGATGAAAATTCTGCTAGTGATTTAAATCACTCCATTTTTGTATCTCCATGGGTAGATTATTTCGAGGAGATATTATTAAGATATTCGGATTCTATTAATATGGAAGCAACTTTTATTCAAAATTCACTTAAGACCGAAAATGCTGAATCCTTGTCTGAAAATATTATGGATTTTCTTCAGATCATTAAATTCAATTTTCATGTGCTTAAACTAAACTTTAATGTTCTAAAAGATGATTTTTTCCAAATTAAAACAGGATAAAGATAATTTATTTCTTGTAAATCAGAAACTTGTAAAGAGATTACATGAAATCACAGCCCAACAGAAAAGTAAGATGAAGCGTACTAAATGTAGTAAGACTATGGGTGATCAGGTGGTAGATGTCAACAACTCCCTCCATCTGCCCTACATAAATCAACTCAAACTGTCCCCTCTTATATGTGTAAACAAGAAAAGTTACCACAACTGGAAAATGATAAAAAGACACATATCTTAGCCCCGACCTGCACACTCAAGGTAAGCACAATGAAAAATTTACAGATATTAGCGATTCCTCTCTAAAGTCCTTATCCCCTGCTAAACTTAATGTACCTAAGTCTATTCGTGTCATTATTTGTAACCTCCCTGAAAATTTAAATATTCCTGATATCTTGTTTGGTATTTCAGATTTAATCCATATACCTGAACCTGATTTACACTTTGTTAAAAAGTACAAACTCCTACATATTAAGTCCTTTAATTGGATCTTGGAGCTTGCACCACAAGATGCTAGACAATTATTAATGCATAGAGAAATTATGATACAATCAAAACCGTACCCTGTTAAACCATATATAAATGTTAGACGCGGTTTCAAGTGTCAAGTATACAATGATCATCTTGCAATTTCGTGTTATAATGACATTAGATGCTCTGTGTGTGCCTTGCCACAGATTGATCCTCAGTGTAGAAATCCCCCAAAATGCATTAATTGCATTAGAAATAATGAAAGCAACAACACTAACTTTGACATTTTCCACAATGCCTATGCACCTTACTGTCAATCATTAAAAAAATTCATCAAGCTAATGCGAGAAAAAGTATACAACTGCAATACATTCCCATAAACATCTCATGCAGCTTCCTTTTAGGAAACAAAAAAAAAAAACCAATGTAACATACATTTTTCGTTTTTATTTAACACACATTACTGTGAAGGAGTTACTATCAACAGCATTCCTTTTAAAGTTTTTCATTTTCTTATACATTTACATACATATGTCAGTTTTTGACAATATTATTCATACTGGTTTGAAGTTAGCTTAATTTTTTTTTTCAAGATTTTTTTATTAGATAAACACAAGTGTACAGTGAGTTGCTTTTTCATTTGATTATTTAGCCGGCAAATAGTTAAATGAATGTCGAATTGGAACAAAAGTGAAATCGTTTCTGATACACGTTGTCAGACTATATGTTTTTCACTTTTTGGAAGATTGTTACTGAAAGAGTACACATTAATTCAACTTTAAACATTCATCATTACACTAGTTACATTTTTAGATTTGTTTTTTTCTTTTTTTAGAAATTTGGATATAATTTCACTTGTTAATCTTAGTAAGTTTATTTAGTTACATTTTATAACACAAGTTGCATTTCCTGGTTACATTTTATCCTTTTCACTTTTCTTTACTTAAAAGCACAGTTTTTTTTGTTTTTTGTTGGTTTGTTTTAACTTTAGACGTAGCATTTTTGTACTTGTGATAAACTAACTGCTCTTGGTTCCATATGTACACAATGAGTTTGTGTTCATAGTTCATACAACTGAGTTCATAGTGTATTGAGTTCATAGTTTACACAACTGAGTTCATAAAAAAAAAACACTTTACACGAGTTCATAGCATTGCCAATTCTTTGTGTACTTCAGGGACCAATTGCATTATCCTTTTCTTTCGTGACTGTAGTTTGTTCATAGACTTTTTTCCTTACACATATTAGTTCATAGTTTGTTTTCTTTCTTGTGATTTGTTTTGCATATTAGTTCATACCAATTTTTGTTTTGGTAGACACTTTAGTTCATTGTAATAATATTTTTTTTTGTTAGACACATGAGTTCATAGTAAGGATCATTTTTTTACACACATTTGAGTTCATCGTATTACTTTTACACTTTAAGTCAGTGAAATACTTGCTCACACTTTGTTCATTGAGGTACTTAGATTGCTGTGTTCACAAACATACATCTAAGTCGTTGAAATTTTCCCTTTTTTCACTGAAATACACTGTTTTAGTTCGTTGTGAAATACTTTTTCTTTGCTTCGTTCATTGATATACACATTTTTTTCTTTGGTTCATAGAGATACAATTACAATTTAGTTCATTGATATTTTGTTTGGTAAAAAAAAAACACACATTATACACAATTGAAAACATTTTGTTTCTAAGATTCAACTTTACACATTAGGCTATTTCCTTTTTATGTCTCATTATACCAGGAGCTACTTTTGACTTCACATGATATTCACAATTTAAACATTTATTAAAAAGTTAAGTTTTAACAGATTCTTAATTTTTCCTTTATTATTATATTTCTTTTATGCCATGACATTTCATGTCACCATCACTTTGTTTCTCAACAAAGAATGCCCAGTTTACAGGATGCTACCCCTTCACATGCATTTTCTTTAAATTTCAAACTTATGATGTTTTTATTGTTTTCATCACATTTGTTTTGGTTTTCTACATGTACATAATTACATGTTTTCTTTTAAATTTGGACATTAAATAAAATCTCTGGTTAAGCTTCACTTAGATAATAAACACGTCTAAGATATTATGTCGTTCTTGTAATAACATAACTTCACAATAACAAAAAAAAAGAAAAAAAAAAAATTTTTTTTTTGTTTGTAGCATTAGTAGCCTAGTGGAGTTACACTAAAGGTTAAAACATTATCTAAGGTTACACAATACACATACAGTTCATATCCTGCTCGATACATTGTAAGGAATACAAAGTTAGAATTTACTTTAAAAAAACAATTGCGGTTGTTATACTTACCCGATCATGTCACCAGTCTCTCCACACACTCGGATTGTCCTTTTACCTTTGATATGTGAGATAGTTATCTCAGTTTTTTTTTATTATTTTCAATTTATCCCCTCTGAAGTTTTGTTCACGTTCAAAAATTTGCCCTAAGGGTCCAAACTTCATTGTGTAGAGAGACAAAACCCTCGAATTGTTGTTTCAATTCAACAAACATAACTTTTTATATGATACATCGACGCATGCTCCTTTGAAGATCAATGTGATCTTTGGGGAGCAGGGACCTATGTGTCACTTGATGTATGGGTCTCATAACTCCCTCCCCCCCCGTAGGGCTGATGTTCTAAACTGACGCCATCACACTTGTTTCTTAACAAGAATAAGGGATACACCCATTCATAGGCATGCTATATGCATCCCATTCTTTTGTAGTCCTGTGCGGTGTGCACGAAAACCAATTTTCTACCTATTTTTTATATTTTTTATATTACTTCATTTAGCTTTTATTTACAGACATACATATGTCTTTTATTTGCTATTTCATTTTAAAGTAGTATCTGTGTCTTTTATTGCTTGCATTTATATTATATTATTTTTATTTTGAGAAGATATTATAACAAGTTACTAAAAAAAAAAAAAATTTACTTCTCTTATTTTGGTCATGAAAAATGCTGGTACCAGCCTCTTAATCAAATACTAAAAAGCTATTTAAAAAGGATCCTGTTAAATACAAAAAAATATTATTTGCTCTTGCTTGGTGACTGATCAGGACTAATGAATACCAAGAAAAGAATTTAAAAAAAAAAAGGGCGCCATTTATCATGACCTGAAAGTTTTGCTTTATGCAAACATTTAAAGAATTGCAAGCACACAGTTATTTTATATATATATATATATATATATGGAGACTTATCATTGTATTATGTTATATCTGTTTTAAATACTTATATGTATGGGGTAGACAAAATAATCGTCAATTTAAAAAAAAAACTGTTCTACAAGTTTCACAGTTTTTTTTTTCCTGGTGGTAATGGGTGATATATATAACGGCTTTCCCGTTATATATGCATTATTCCTCCTCTCCCCTTAAAAATCAACTTTTAACCGTACTGGTTCATTATAAATTGTCATTATTCCCCCCCCCTTCAAGCCACTGTAAGTTTCACTTTTACTTTTTAAAGTTCTTTTTAAATGCAGACATCATTTATCTCGGTTCCTTTTTCTCTCTTTCAAATTCACACGGATAGAAAAAGATCTTAACTGCAGCTATTTTCCATCTATTTAAAATAAAAGAATAAAATACAAGTGAATGCCTTTTTCGCTTCGCAGCCGACGATAAGTAATGCATATTTTCCCAGCCTCTGGGCTTGCATTAGTATTCAATTCTCACCCTTGTACGTTGTCGGATACAAACCATATGCCCCTTTGCTGACTAATTTGCAGCTGTCGTTATATCTGTAACGTGCATATAAAATCACGTGTTCCTATTTCTTTAAGCCTCCCTGCTTACCGCTGGAATGTTATTTAGTGTAACCCTAAAGAGCCTGCCATAGCATAATTTTTAACTCAATGTAAAACTCCATGATTGTTTTGTCTATCCAATTTGTTTGCGCCAAACATCTTACATATGGTTAAATAATGTTCGCCAATCTGTAAGTATTGGTAACAAATTCTGACTCGCTCTTGCTCCTGACGTCGAGCCATGTAAACCAAGATCAAGCCCTGCTGTGGGGCGTCTGCCCATTCGGCAGTTATTGAAACTCTCCCCGTACTTCTGTATTTTCATGGCCCCTTCTTTACAAGCTCCTTACAATAAATGTAAGTCTCCTAAAGTATTGTGTTGGAGTTTCTTTTATTCATTCATGAATCTGGGAATCCAAAGCTCCTTTACAAATGGATAATTGAGAGTTCAGTTAAAACTTTTTTTGGGAGAAATAGGCTGTTCGGAAAACTGAAAGTTCAGTTAAAAAAAAAAAAGAGAGAGAGAGAGAAATTGGCTGTTTAGATAATTGGAAGTTTGGTTAATCAGCACTCTACTGTATTTCAATGATATTTTGCCATGTATTACCAATTATAATTCTTTTAAGCATATTGAACTGAATGTAGAGTTTATGACTGTTCTCAAATCCAAAGGAGCTATTTTCTGACACATTTCTGAATTAATTTTTCTTTAGAAATGCCTGAAATTGGCAGGTGTATCATTCAGAAACTATGTACTCAAATGATGTTTTCCATTTTTTTTTTTTTTTTTTTTTTTTTTTTTTTTTTTTTGTAAAAGCAGATTTTTTAGAAAATACTGTCAAAGTTGATGTTTTGAGCTGAATTTCTAAAAGAGACATTACAGGAAAGGAGTAACTGTTATTTATTAATCATAACTCCTCAATCCTCATTATAATCATATCCTCATTAACTCTTAATCATCATTACTATATTATTACCTTTGGGCCACTTTTTCCTGGTTCCACTACAGTTATTCAGGTTAATTTTGATCCATGGGGTGTAATTTTGCGCCATGTCCTAATTTTCAATATATTTGACTTCAAAAGGTTAAAAAAAAAACTCCAGTGCTACACTCTGTTGGCAAGGTTATAAACTGGGCTTTCTGCTCTTTATTTTTGAACATAAATTGGCAACATTATACACAATTAATTGCATCATCCAACTATTATGTGAAGTACTGTTTTCAAGTTAATTTTGAATGCTGTTTTGAAGTTGTTGTAATCCAATCAAATTTTTATAGTAAGTAACAATATACTCATTTATCAGACATATTATTATCTAAATGTTATAAATGTGTTATTATTTTGCAATTATGTATTTACTAATAGTCAGTAAAATGTAAAATTAGAAGGCACTACCATTTACCTTATTTTCAGTATGACTTTGAGCCGGCTTAAAGTTAGGCATAGGTTTATTGTTTACTGATAAATACTATATAATTTTTTGTTCGTAAAAACTATATGAAATAATGATTAAAAAATACAAAAATAAAAATCATATATGATAGTTATACAAAAATACCATTTTCTTGTCAAAAATTCACCATATGTACACGTATATTATATATGAATGCCGAAACTGTCCATTGGATATAACATGTACATATTTTCAAAAATATGTGTAAAATACATAAAATTCATTTAAAGATGTTATTTGGGGCTTAGCTACTGAAATTTGACATCACATATATTGGACCAGGGATGCCAGTTTGGTCTCAAATTTTAATCCAACATTTTAAATTCATACTGGAAACTTCCAAAGAAGAATTTTTACTTTCTGTGATCGTTAAATCTCTCTTATTAAACAAAGCATAAAATACTATTCTTTATTTCTGGTATGGACACTAAATTTTTGAATAAGAATGGAGGCCAAACTAGCAACTCTGCATTCGACATTTTTTATTCTCGGTTGATTAATACTAGTACTAGTATGTACTACTATAATTATGGCTATATTATTGAGTTAAAACATTGAAAATTGTTTTTTACTGCATTTTTATGTTTTATGTACACAATAAACAGCTCTTTTTTGCTAAATATTCTTGGTTTTCTTCTTCCACTCTTCTTATGCATAATATTCATTGTAATATCATAAATTATACAAATCTTGTTATGTTGGGAAATGTAAATTAGGAGTCTAAATATCTGAAAAAAAACTTTTTTTGCTTCAAAGTTGTCCTAACGATAATACTTTTTTTATAATGTCTTATTTTATATATTTATAATATGGTGAAAAGTTACCCTACATGGCTGGATAACTTTGAACCAGGATAAAAACACATTTTTTATTGCTTTTATCCTTATTATTCCTTAATTTCTGATAGTCATACAATAATTTAGGATCATTTCTTCTCTTTATGCCTCTAGTTGCAACAATATTCTTAAAATAAGAGAGGGGCATCTGAAACTAGAGAAAATGCGGATCAAAGTTACCCTGAATGACTGTAACATTTCCATTATTAAAAAATATTATATATGATTTTTCAATGTCGAAATTGAGTTGTAAGCAATTAACATGAAACAATGAAGCAAACTGTACGGTTTTAAAGAGGCAATTGGAACAAAGTAGCCCCTGCTGGGGGCTTCTTTGGTCCATTCACTTAATTTCGTATAAAATGAATACATTTCATATGTTGGAATATTCAGACCCCCTTGCAATAGGATCTGCTAATGAATTAATACTGCAAACTTGATAAACAAATGTTTTTTTTTTTGTTTTTTTTTTTAACATTTAAGCACAATAAACCAATTGTTAATATTAAAGACACAAGAAAGTTTTCACCATGTTATCCTCAGCAGCTGGAACAAAAATAATTAATATAACATTTTGCTACAGTAACAATTGAAAAAAATGTTACTTAATACATTTTTCAAGAGATTTGGTTGTATAAAAGGCTACTTCTGGACCAAAAAAAGGCTTGGCACAAAGTAGCCCCGAAAAACTAGTTTTCATGTTAGCTTTATGAAAATGTAAACATTTTCTGTCAAAGTAAAAAGTTAAAGGAAAACTTTGATCATACATGGGTTACAGGTTACTAAAGGTAATATTTTAACACTTACTTTATTTGTATCTCTTATCCAGATTGTATCACTATAGAAAGTTTGGGGAGTTAAAATCTACACACGAAAACAGTTGTTTACAAACACATCCAGTGTTGCCACTACCAAAAACACATTGTTAGGGTGAGTTTTACTAGAAAGCAGATTGGCATTTTGCAACTGCATTTATACAAAGTTATTGAAAATCCAATAAGGCATGATAGGGAGAAATGATACATTAGTGCTGGGGAGAAATGATACACTTGTATATTTGAAATTTAATAGTTTTTTTAAGTTGTTAACTAATATAGGACTGTAATATTCATTATTGTTTTACAGCAAGAGCTACTGAAATTGGTATGGACGAACAAAGAGACTATTCATAGGCATTAAGTAGGTTACATAGAAAAGCAGTGCGATGATACGCTTTGCTCGTCATGTAGAAGGAGAAAAGTTTAAATGGCCTGAAAGGGAAAATCTTTCTATAATTGACGAAGGGCAAATTGAAAAAAAAAACGAATCTACCTGGTTTTACGTATCAAAATGATAGAGTTATTAGTTTTTCTTTTAACTATTTCAGAGGTGGTGGTATGTTTATGAAACCACTTAATTTTAATTCCCAAACGCCACATTGGCACCAGCATTTTGGTAAAATATTTTGCATTTAGTATGAAAGTTAAATATATCCCTTTTCTTATTTCTAATTAAATTTGTTGGTAAATTCTGGTGCCATTCATTTATTCAACACTTTAGCATTGAAAATGCTTTGCCGCTAAAAGGGTTAAAGGAATCTTAAATGTGCTAAATTTATGTTAAATTTGCAAATCAGCTATGTTCACTTCATTTTTCCTTGCAGCTAGATTTCTAGGTGTTTTTTTTTTCATTATTTATTTTCTAAAAAGCGAGTTAATAGGATTGTTTAAATAATAGCAATAGTTTAAATATTTTTGTAAAAACATTTCTGAAACAAAAATATGTCATTTCGTTTCAAATTTTACTTAAATATTTCAAGATTTATCATAAAAAATTGTATGATGCATAAATTGAATTGTCTGCATTTTTTTTTTTTTTTTTCAGTTTACATAACAATGTATCAAATCTCCCTTGCTAGTGTATCAATCCTCCCCAGTAATGGGGAGATTTGATACAGTAGTAACCATTCTAAATAATTGGGATAAATTTTTTGAATGACTATTTTTTAAATTCACAATATTTTTAGTAAATGAATAAAAGGTCACTTTATAAGAAAACACGAAAAATTTGTTTATAAATAGCTTTCTAAGGGTTGTAAAAATTAGAAAAAAAAAAAGTGTATCATACCTCCCCTATGCACCCTGTAGTAACGTCATATGCATACTTTACTGTAGATGTTTAAGACTTGATCGTAAATGTAAAATTCTTCAACGGATGCAGATGACGTCATTTTATATAAAATAAAAGCGTGTGTTTTAAGTCTTAAAAGTAAAATATGTTTTGCGCTATCTATATTTATATACATCTTTTTTTTTTTTTGTCATCAGGGTCGACACTA
Source organism: Maratus speciosus (assembly GCA_963932465.1). Classification (NCBI taxonomy): domain Eukaryota; kingdom Metazoa; phylum Arthropoda; class Arachnida; order Araneae; family Salticidae; genus Maratus; species Maratus speciosus. The sequence goes on along the minus strand of OZ010799.1, from coordinate 5,723,270 downwards.
AATTCTCAAAAAGCAGAATTCCTGTTTTCTAGTTTTTTGTATTACAAAAAAATTATGTTTTAAAGGTTATTAATGTAAGCAGATAGTTCCTCCAAATGTCTGTTATATTCCTTCTAGGGCTGTTTGAATTATTGAAATACAGTATGGAACCATTTATTCGGAAACCAGTTATCCGAAATGCTATTTCTAATGGACTGATTTCAGAATCTTTGCAGAAAAATGTGTCATACACTGCCAGTTTGACATATGCATTGCTTGAAACCATTGTATAATTTGATGGCAACATCTAGTATTTGAAATGGAATCATATTTAGTTGTATTTTAGATGCTTTAATTTATATGCAGAAGAATTTTTGTTTCCAAGGGGTTCTCATAAATTATCTTCTTTCAAACTCTGATTAACTTTTGATCTTCCTTGCATCTGATTTTTAATCCAAGTAATCTAATAATTTAAAACCAGAAATAATGCCACAAACACATATATTCCACAAAACTTATCAAATGGATGCTGCTTAAATCCCCAACCAGTGAACCGGAAAAACCAGTTATCCGGAATACATCTGACCCCAACCATTCTGGATAAATGGTTCTGTACTGTATTTGAAAATTTATAGGTATTTAAATTTTAAGATTAAAAATGTTTCATTATTTTTTTTTTTACACATTTTAGATTTAAAGGTCAACTGACATTCTTTATTTTCACTAAAGAAAATATCAGCTTCTCTCAAGCAACTAAAAAATACATGTGAAATTCTAAAGCATTTTCAATACATGGTCCAGTAAGCAAACACTTGGTTATTGATATAAAGAAAAAATCTTTTGTCTGTGAAGTATGTTCCAAAGGATTTTCATAAAGGTCTAGTCTAAACAAACACTTGTGTATCCATATAAGTGAAAGATGTCCGAAGCAATTTTAGAAAGGTCGCATCTAAATATGGAATTACATACCCATACAAAACTAAGAACTTTTGTTTGTGAAATATGTTCCAGAAAATTTTCCCAAAGGAGTTATCTGAAATCTCACATGCGTACCCATACAAAGGAAAAACCTTTTGTTTGTGAAGTTTGTTCTAAGGGGTTTTCACAAAGTGTCAGTTTAAGGAGACACTTGCTTACCCATACAAATGAAAGACCTTACGTTTGTGAAATGTGTTCTAAGGGGTTTTCAGGAAGTTACATTCTAAAGAGACACTTGCTTACCCATACAAATGAAAGACCTTATGTTTGTGAAATATGTTCCAAAGGATTTTTAGAAATGTCGACTCTAAAAATACACTTACATACCCATACAAAGGAAAGAACTTTTGTTTGTAAAATATGCTCTGAAAAGTTTTCACAAAGGGATACTCTGAAAGAACATATGCATACCCATACAAAGGAAAAAAAATTTTCTTGTAAAATATGTTTCAAAAGATTTCCAAAAAGTTTTTATTTAAAGAGACACTTGCTTACCCATACAAATGAAAGACCTTACATTTGTAAAATATGTTTCAAAGGATTTTCAGAAAGCTTCATTTTAAAGAAACATTTGCTTACCCATTCAAAAGAAAGACCTTACATTTGTGAAATATGTTCCAAAAGATTTCAACAAAGTTGTTATCTAAAGACACATGTGCTTACACATACAAAGGAAAAACCTTTTGTTTGTGAAGTATGTTCTAAACAATTTCCACGAAGTTTCACTCTAAAGAGACACTTGCTTACACATACAAATGAAAGGCCTTATGTGTGTGAAATATGTTCTAAAGGATTTTCAGAAAATGGTCAACTAAAGAGCCACTTGCTTACGCATACAACGGAAAGACCTTTTGTTTGTGAAATATGTTCTAAAACATTTTCGCGAAATATTTATCTGAATAAGCACATGCATATTCATAAAAAGGAAAAACCTTTTGTTTGTGAAATATGTTCTAAAACATTTTCCCGAAATAATTATCTGAATGACCATATGCGTACCCATACAAAGGAAAATCTTTTTATTTGTGAGGTATGTTCAAAAGAATTTTTACAAAGTTATCAACTAAAGAGACACTTGCCTACCCATACAAATGAAAAGCCTTATGTTTGTGGAGTATGTTTTAAAGGATTTTCACAAAGTTTTGACCTAAAGAGACACTTACTTATCCATACCAATGAAAGACCTTATGTTTGTGAAATATGTTCTAAAGGATTTCCACAAAGTGCTCATCTAAAGACACACATGCATATCCATACAGATGAAAGACCTTACGTTTGTAAAATATGTTCCAAAGGATTTTCACAAAGTTCTCATCTAAAGACACACATGCATATCCATGCAAAGGAAAAAACTTTTGTTTGTAAAATATGTTCCAAGGGATTTTCACATAGTTCTAGTCTAAAGAGACACTTGTTTACCCACACAAATGAAAGACCTTTCATGTGTGAAATATGTTCCAAGGGATTTTTTGAAAGGTCGATTCTAAATAAACATTTACATACCCATTCAAATGAAAGAACTTTTGTTTGTGAAACATGTTCCAATGGATTTTCACTGGAGTCTGATTTAAAAAGCCACACTTGCATACAAATGACATATCTCACATTTGTGAAATAGGATCCAACATAAGTGGTTATCTGATACACTTGCTTATCTGTACAAAAGAATAACCTTTCATTTGTGAAAATAAGTTTCAAAAATTTTTCACTAATTGGTAGACTAAAAACACATTTACCTAGCCATATAGAGGAAAATTAATATTTTTTGTGAAATATGTAGTGAAAGATTTTCATATTGAATAAATTTTTGTTTTGTGATATTTGTTCTAAGCGATTATTATTAAGTCGTAATGTAAACATACACTTGCATACCTACACAAAAGAAAAACATTCTGCTTGTGAAATGCATTCCAAATGAATTTTGTTTCTGTAAGTTGTGATTTAAGTATACCTTATCTTATCCATGTAAATTAAGATCTTTCATTTGTCATCTAAGCTCTAATGGATCTTCTCAAAGTGGTCATCTAAAAGTACATTTGCATGTTTTCACTAATGAAAAATTATTCCATTGTGAAATATGTTCTGTAGAATTATTTTGAAAGAATCTTATAAAGACATCATGCTTGTTCTATAAAGGGAAAGCCTCTGATATCTGGAATATGCTGTAAATAATTTTTCCAAGGAACACTTTAACTACTGTAATGTTAAAAGAAATTCTCACACTGTTTAAATTGTAATTTTCTATGGCACAGATGTCATATACACTCCATATTGGCACGATTTTTTTCTGACATCAATGCCATATATGCAACAAGTACTTAACTGGCATCAAAGTGTCGTTATTTTGCTTGATATGGTAATCCGCTTGTTGTTGTTTATGTTTTTTGCCAAATTGGCGTCAGGAAAAAATTGAACCAATATGGTATATGACATCTGTGCCTTTTCTATATAGTCCACTCCCTCTAAATCTGCGGCTTTATAATCCACACTCAGAGGTGGATTGCCCAGTAGGCTGAGGCCTAGGGGCCCAGGGAAATGGGCCCGATGTTGAGAATTTAAAAAATATATATTGAGCTAATTAATTATGCAAAAGTGGTATGATGTGCAATTTCCCTGCTTTAATAACTTATTGAATCCTCTAATTCATTAACATGTAGATTGCACCCCAAACGCTACTTACTGTCTTTAATTTCTCCTATATTTGTATAAAGAAAAAATCGGATCCATGAAATTTTCGGCTTCTGCTTTTTGATAGATTTATACATGGGTTACATAAGGGCAAAGTAGCTTCATAAGTAGAAATATGAGAGGGTTTTGTTTTTTAAACACAGTAATTTGCAACGTTAAAACAAACTTTCAGTTAATATGCATTGTGAAATTTGCTCTGATAACATTTATTGCTAAACAAAAAAAGCTTCTTTAGAGTAAGATATTCCACAATGTCTTTATAAAAATATCATAGAAACTCGACAGAGTTTCTCGCCAAGCAAAAGAAACAACAGTGCAATGAGCCGTAAATGAAAGGAATTTCTGCCAATTGATGCCAAACGATTTTGTAAAATTTTTTTAGTACTCTGTCTAGTTTATATTTTCCGGACTCACCAAAACGGGATTTTGACACATCTATAGCTCGAGAACTACTTATGATAGAAACAAAATTCTTGTTCCTATGGAATGGGGGAGGCACATGACTCAGAAAACGAAAGTAAAGTGGAATCCAGCGAATAGGTTTTTAGTAAATGCGATTTTAAAAGTGCTGTTTTTTGCACTTTTTAAATTCTTGTTCCGACCAAATCTGTTGACAGGGCTACAGCAATGTGTAATTATCGGATTTTTACGCACTTTACGGCATTTGAACTGTTTTTATGAGTAGTTCAAACCTTTGAAAGTTTCATGTAAAAATATTTATTAGTTTTTGATTTATACCAGTTTAAAGTAATTTATCCTATATTTCAGCGTGGCGTACGTAATAATATCTCTACTTATATTTCCATGTGTACGTAATATGTAAGGTCATTGTACCTAAATGAGACGCGATTCCCCATAGTTTTGTTGCATTTAGGGTATACAGTGAAACCCCCATTAAGCGACCACCTCCCTGAACAACCATTTTTTCATGGAACGAAATTTATTCCCATAGGCTCAATACTAATTTTACCTCCATTCAGAGACCATCCCAGTAGAACTCCCTCCATGTGCTTAATATTTACTTAGTTTTAATTTTGGAGCATTTCGACAAGAGAAGCCGAGAAAGATAAGAGGTTAACAATCGAAAGCAGTTCCACCGAATCATCCACAGATCGCGACAAATCACCTTCGTAACAAAATTTAACCGAAAAATCTAAATTTCGTCCACCAAATTCCGTCGCATGTCGCATCCTCTTCAACAACAGATCGCAAAGATCAAACTTCAGACAACCAAAGCCTTCATCGATAAACTCTCCAAATCCCGTTTCGAGAAGAAAAACAGTTTAGAAATCGAAAGCAGTTCTACTGAATCATCCACAGATTGCGACAAATTACCTACGTTGAGCTCAATTTTTCCCTGTTAGAATTGACCGATTCTAAAACGCCATTGCTAGTGGATTGGAGCCCCCCAAGACATGGCCTTTTACTATCAATCGATTAAACATTAGATTGTTTCCTTTTTCGCGTTCATCTTTTATTCTGTAATCGATTTTCATGGGCTACATAATCAGTTGAAGACCTCAATTTTTACTTTGCAAGACGATTTTCATTTCGGCGTCAGGTCGCTCTTTGGGTTTGGATTTTTCCATATCTGATAATTTGCGCATACCCATTTTGTAACTTTTTCAATTTTTAACGATTTTATGCCTTTTGATTACCTATTCAAACAATTTTTAACGATTTTATGCCTTTCGATTACCTATTCAAATAAAAATTTCTTTTAAAAGTAAAGAACATCATTGAATTTCGTTAAAAAAAATAAATAAATAAATAAAATGCGAGCATCATTTGGCCCCATCATCGACCGAAAACAACAACCATTTCCAAATGGTTGAGGGAAAAAAAAAAAAAACATTTATTTACTGAACTTTGAAAGGACTTGGTTATAAAAGATAAAACAGTAAAATCAAAGCAAATGTATTCATTTTTTAAACTCTGCAGTAGTTAATTTATCTAATTAACATTTGTTCTTATGCTTAAATTTTCATATTTTTCCCTAATGTGAAAAATAAATTTTAGTAATATTAGTTGTTACCCTTTTTCAACAGTTAAAATCTAGATTTAAAAATGACCTCCATTAAAAGAACGTGGTCTCTTTAGGGAGGTTTTACTGTATTTGGCATTTTATTATATAAACATACATTTTATTAAGCAGCAAATTACTGAATACTGTCATACATACATGCTATAGTTCAAAACTAACTTGTTTTGTATAAATTTAATAATTATCTGTAGTCACCACAATGCGATTGGCGGTCGCATTTAGGTAATTTTTGTCGCATTTACGGCAGTTAAAACCTGAATGAGATGTCCATAGTCCTAAATGTAATAATGCATTTTACACATGAGAATTCATCTGAAAATTTTCATTTAACCCTTAACTGCTGCTGCAGAAAATTGCCACATGTCAATTCAAAAAGGTTTGAGAAACTATTTGATTGAAAGATGAATAAAAGTCATAATTAATCATAAAATACTGTTTTTGCACTAAACTGTTTGTAGAGTAATATTTCTAATAAAATCTTGCTTTTTCAAACATTTCAAACAATTGTACTTGGACTCCAAATAAAGCAAAATTTTACTGTATTGATAGTTAAACTGGAAATTACAAGTTAAACTGTGAAAATTAAAAAAAGCAGCACTAACAGCAGTTGAGGGTTAATTGCAATTATTTTTTGGAATTACTTAACCATTAACTGCTGTGACAGGAATTGCCGCATAACTACTGCGTGTGTTCTCCGATACCGTTTGATTAAAAGATGAATGAAAAGCTCTGTTAACTCACAAGTACTGTTTCTGTGCTAAACTAGTACAGGACTATTATAATTAAACTAAAAATATTCAGAATGTCTAGCAATAGTTCTAGAGCTCAGAATGAAAGAAAATTTCACCAGTATACATACCTTAACTAGAAATTACAAGTTTAATTGTAAAAATTGAAAAATGTAGTGGTCTGCGAGATCGCTAACAGCAGTTAAGGGTTAATAAAGAGTTGAAATACATAAAATTGAAAGATAAATAGCTTATTATTGAACTACTAAATAAATTTTATTTAATAGTAATTTAGGTCCAATCCAGGTTTCTACTTTATGAAACATGTTTCTATTATCCGCTTTATTAAAGATACTTCTAGATTTTAGCACACACCCTTTTAAAATTCCAATACTATGGGTATTTTTGCACACAAATTTTAGATCACAATTAAATGAAATTTTATTTTGCACGAAATCGGAATGATTTTTGGCGAAGGTACTGCGCACAATAATCATTGCGGAATGTTCTGCTGATATCTGAGGAGAAACTAGATTATAGAAATGTGCCAGTGGACCTCGATTATGGAAAGATTCTAGGTAAATACAGACTACAGAGGAACCACAGAACGTGCTTAGAAAGATAATGTAAACACTTTAGTGAATCACAGATTACTTATAGTCATGAAAACAATTCGACAGAATTTTAGGAATACTGTCTAGTGTGTATCATATTGAAATAAGCGAGTAAATGTTCTCTTCTGTATTGCTTTTATATTAAAATGCACATACACTCAAATATTTTTTTCAACATTCCAAACTTTGCAATTTATTCAATTTAAACCATTTTACAAAGGTAATACAGTCAGTCTGTTTTTTATTACACAATTTTTTTCATTTTTTTTTTAAAAATCCTTTTATATCAAATAAATTTTTGGTAGTTTTATTGAAATTTTTCGTTTTTCTTTTCATTTAAAAAGATTAATAAGGGGATTTATTAAACTAATCGACTCTTATATTGGACTTGGTAATTAAAGAATGCTATCAATATGCTAATAGCTTTTAGTTAATTTTTAAAGATTATAGAGCTACTTAAAAATTTACAAATATGACAGAAATTAGGGAAAGTCATTTCATAACGATGGAATATCAAATTCTGAACTTTTATTGAAATGAATGTAATTTATCGGATGAATTATCCGAAATACATGAGAAAATGCATGCAAAGCATACGACTTAGTATGTCTTGTTAGTCACGTAAAAAACAATTAGGAATTTAGAAAGTACATGCATTGAAAATTCAGAAAATTCAACATATGTTAGAGCTTATGAAAATATTTAAAAATAAAAAAATAAAAGCTTAATCAGATAATCTGAGTTTCTGTCGCGCTTTTCGGAGGGACGTTGGATTTCCTGAAATAAAAAAACTAATTTTATTTAAAAAATACTTCAAGCACGCCCGGTGATAAAACAAATGATCATTATTCAGTCTGTTTTTAAAGTCTTTACATATTTTGTGTAAAATGATGTCAATTTTGATAATGTAAAGGTAGTTTTTAAAAAGTTATTAGGATAAAATCCTTGCTGAGTTAATTAATGAATCACCATATAGCTTATTGAACAACAGAAATAAATATTCCCAGTTAGTTCGACAGATTTTATCATTTCTAAAAAATAAATGATTTCTTCTGAGATTTGAAAGATCGATAAAATGGTTATGAATTATTTTTAAAAAAGTCCAACATTATGTCTTACTAGATATATTACACTTTTGAAAAGTTTATAGCATCACTATTAAATTATTTTTTTACTTCTATCGTCTTTCGTTTATCTTTTCTTTTCTGAATTAAAATGGAATATGTATAATGCAAATGAAATACCTTACAAAAAGGAGTGATATCTAATCAAAAACAACTCGTTGTAAATGATCCCGCCAAGCGACAAACCTAAAACGTCTGTCATAAAAAGAAGTGATATCACATAAAAAGAAGTGATATAGAAGTGCATACTACGAGTGCCGTGTAAAAATCTATCACTACTCATAATGTTTCCAAAGGACTTGGAGTGAGGTACAGTATGTGAAAACTGCTTGGCGACCTGCAGGCGTATATTTAATATATGCAGTACCTACATCAATTTCGAAAAATTGTGAAAGTCGAAAAAATTAATTTTAAATTCTCATTATATAAGTCTTATAAATATTTGTAGGAGGAAGATCTGTAATAAATCAGAAAGATTTGTAAGGCAATCAGAGAATAGCATGTAATTGTGGTAATCATCAATTTTTACAATTATACTTTTCAATATTTTAAACATAATGTTTAATTACATAAATACGTTTAATAATACACTGTTTCAAAATTAAAGGAAAAACTGGTAAAATGAATACTGTTTATGACAGAATTAATTCTTAAACATAAAATGTCATGTTTCCGACATAATGAATATTATAAAATACTATTGGAACAAAGCCTTACTAGAACAGATTTTTCCCTGTCATGTGCAATTCCGTTAACGCAAGCTTTACTGCAATATATCTTAGTTTAGTTAATGTCTATTATTAGGTGCATTGTTAGTAATATTCATATGATCATTATTTTTTATTATTATTTCACAAACTCAAAATGTTTATTAAATTTTTACTTAGAAAATCCTCCACGTAAAAGTGGTCTTTCTTGTTCAAATGATGGTAAATAAAATCAACAAATTGATCCCCTGATGTTAAATAAGAATGGGCATGTAAACACCAAAAGCTTCAACTTTTCACAGTTTAATGGGATCAGTAATTCAAGAAGAAAATTGTTAAACAAATAGTCATATGTAAGTGCAGGTCGCCAAGCAGTTTTTACATACTGTACCTCACTCCGAGTCCTTTGGAAACATTATGAGGAGTGATAGATTTTTACACGGCACTCGTAGTATGCACTTCTATATCGCTTCTTTTTATGTGATATCACTTCTTTTTATGACTGACGTTTTAGGTTTGTCGCTTGGCGGGATCATTTACAACGAGTTGTTTTTGATTAGATATTTATTTGTGAATGTACTGCAAATTCAGTTTGAACTGAAATGTATGCAAAAGGTTAAAAAATATTCTCAGAAGTGTATTATATGTAATGCTTTGAGGGAGGGGAGGGGGGGGTCACAAAAAAGTCAAGCCTTGGGGCCCAGGAGGTGGTTAATCCATCTCTGCCACATTATATTTCAGATGTAAACAAACAGTTAAAATCTTTTTTTTTTTTTTTTTTTAAAGCAAGATACACTTTGACCATAATAAAAGTTGACTGCCCTAATGAATTTATTAAGAAATTTTTAATGTATTTCTGCATTCATTAGAAGAAAATGTTTTGTGTATCTTATAAATAACTAGAAATCGACCAAAAATTCATTTTCGTGTTTGGCACAAAATCTGTGTTTCGGCGAAAATGGTGTCGAAATTTCAGCTGGACTGAAACTCGACCGAAACTATATTCTAAAAATCTTGTTTCTTCCTTTGGGAATTTGCAACATTACTCCTTGATTTGAGCTGTATCAGCTAAAATGTGACACTCTATTTATTGCTATGAACTTCACTGTTTATAATTATCAGTCATGACTGACACAATATGTGAGTGCAAATTGCTGAAGACATTTTTCGCATGCTCATTAAAAGTGGCAGACTTAACTGTAATAGAAATTTTTTTACTTGAAACCGCAGAATAATTTTGAATACTCTTTGGTAAAGTTCTGGAAAAACAAATGATCATTTACAAAAATCATTATAAAAAAATAAATTGCTGTATGTATACCTTAAACATGTTTTAATTAGATGACATTCATACAATTAGAAAATAATTTTTTGTCGATGATGAAAGAATTACAGTGTACTCTTGATTATCCGTTTTGCGGATTATCCGTGTTCGTTCCGGACTAAAAAAAAAAGTTTTCACGTTTATTATGCATGTAAAATCGATGTTGATGTGAATGAGAATCTTTTCAGGTGTAGCTGATAGTATTGTGAAGTACGTAGAGGTAAAATCGAATGCTCTAGAACCTATTTGAAGGGTAGGGTTAAAGAGGATGGGAGGGCATGTGAGACTCGCATCCAGTATTTGAGAGATGGTTCATCGTTTCTAACTGTGTTGTTAAATCTGATAGTGAAGATAGTACTGATGCAAAAGATGTATTAAATGAGGGAAATACAATTTCTCATTCTACTGCCCTACTATCTGTAGAAACTTCGTTAGATTATATGGGAGAATGAAAATTTGATTACGGTGACATTACTGCGGTTCATAAAGTATGTGTCGATATAAGACAAGAGAAGAACAAACAGCAGAAGCAAAGATGCATTACAGATTTTTTTTAAGCAGTAAATATTAAAAGGAAAATTCTAATTTTGATGTTATACAGCATGTAAATGTAAGTAATTTTTATATATTTGCACTGGTGTTGATTTTTTCTTTAATAAAAAGGAGTTTCCGGATTATCCGTGTTTTTCCATTGTCCGTGCGACCTCTCCCGGTGATTAACCCGGATAATCGGGAGTGCACTGTACATTTTTTTATTTTATATGAAAATAAAAAGTTCCGGTCAGAGGCACAGAGAGCGAATTTGGGCCACAGGTATAATTAATTAATAATTATGTAAATTTATGTATGTATTAATTGCTTTAAAAAACATTTTTGAACATTTTCGTTTTCGGCCAAAAATAGGAAGATTGCCGAAAATCGGTTTCAGTCTTAAAAATCTGTTCTGTCCGATCCTTATAAATAACTATTAGACTGCTATATTCTGAACACATTCACTGGCTATATAAACAATAAAATTTCTTTCATAGAGGGGCTAGCTCTTGAGGAAAAATATCTTAGTTTTTTTAGAAAAACAAACTTTTGTTACTGATCAAGAAATCATCACTGTTAAAACACTTCAAGTTTAAGCTGCAGAGCATAAATTAAAAACTATGAAACAAACCACTATTATTGCAATGCTTGATAGATTTTAAAATAAATAAAAACTAGCTGACCCGCCCAGCGTTGCCCAGGCCCGTAATAATATTCTTAAGTGAATCTGAAATTTTTATCACAGGTCCATACAGAGGGGGGCAGGTGGAGACGGTGCAAATTACCAGGGCCCGACTCTTGTTCGGTTCCAAAGTTGTGTAAAGTCAAAGGTTAACTTTTTAAATTTTTATATGTCTCATACTTTAAACTTTTTTATTCCAAATTAACTGATGAATTTAATTAAAATCAGATTTTTTATTTAAAATCCTTATATGAAAGAGCAATTACAAATACAACATAAAGTATAATACTGAAAAAGAAATAATAAAATTGTAAGCAAATGTACTATATAGAATTTTTTTTAAAGTACCATCCAGCAAATTTATTTTCCAATAGAGTAAAGCCTGTTTATAACGGAATCCTGCAATAAACAAAAAAAAAGTTCCAGCTCCCCCTCCCAAAAAAAAATGCTATTATGCTTTGTTCAATTTAAATAACCTGCATAAAACGGAATTTATCACTGGCCGTTTTCGTTTCCGTCTAAGCAGGTTTTATTGTATCTTACTTCTGGGGGGCCCGTAATAATATTCTTAAATGAACCTGAAATTCATATCACAGGTCCATACAGTGAAAACTACCTGTCCATACAAAATTACTTTTTACGTCATGACAACATTTTGTAAACTTCTTGCTGCTGTTTAATTCGCATTTCCAATGCAGTGCTTTGCAGAAAATGCACATTTCACCCATAGTTATGCATGCCCCGGAACGTTTAAATCAGTAATTTGGATTTCAGAAGCAACACGTGCATGCTACAGTTATTAAGCCTATTTTGCCGATCGCTTAGCGGCGTTCTCAATCAATTCTATTTGGATTTCGATTTGACTCGAATTCGGCTTCTTCTTCACTTTCAAGCATTTGCCGAGATTTTTTACAGGCATTTCAAATGATATTTTGAAGCTACATAATTGCAGCGAAAGATATTGCACCGAAAAAGCAAAACGTAAACAAACCCGATCGCCCTAAATCCTGCCAAAGAACCCTTGCACAATAACCAATGAGATGCGTTTTTCATGAGATGCCATTAAACAATAACCAGGGATGTAGTGGAGGGTATACGGTGGTATACGCCGTATACTTTCTGAATTTTTTTAAGGAACACCGTAAACCCTCTGTTTCTCAAAAAAGCTATAGTATATACACTCTAGGGTATACCCTCTGCCTTGAGCGTATACCCTCTGCTTAGAGCATATGCCCTCTGCTTTTTTTACGACTACACCACTGACAATAACAAATAATCGCAATTTCTGTGCCACATACGTTAGCGTAATATATATATGTTTTCCATTAATTTTGTAATATTACATCATTTAAATGTACCGTATATAGTACTCGTGTATAAGTCGAAGAATTTTAGACAAAATTTGGGAGTTGAAAATGGGGGGTTGACTTATACATGAGTTAGTAAAAAAAAGTTGTTTAAAAATCGCAGATATTCAGCCAATGGGTGGGACTTTTAAGTAATCACACATGGGCAGACTTGTATAAAACCAAAAACTTTCTGCGCACATAAATATTGGGTCTAAAATTTTCTGCAAATTAATTTAATGTTTAATAAAATAACGTGTTATATTACTTTGACGGTATGAATTTTAAACAGTAGTTTTAAAATAATTACTTTTTAATTTAAAAATTAATCAATATTAATTACAGAATAATTATGTTGGCTAAAAAATAATAAAGCTAAAAATCCATGATAAGAAGGGTGAATTCTTATCAGTTATTTTGTCAATGCGTTTAGAAACAGCCCAATCCTTAATATTGTGACATCTTCTCACAAAATGTCAGTCACTCTGTTCACAGAAATAATAGGCATTGCTTCTGAAACAACTGAATCACATTTTGTAAGGAGAGGTCCATTCATAGGTATCATCATTAAAGAGACAGATGAGTTTTTATTGCGGCCCTTTGACGCAATTCTCGTTTTTTCCATGATCATTTGGTGAAATTTCCGTTTTTCTGCGATTTTTTGATGAAATTTGCATTTTTTTCGTGATTCTTTGACGAAATTCGAGCTTTTTTCGCCATCCTTCGACAATATGCGCTTTTTTTCTCCTATCCTTTGACAAAATTTGCATTTTTTTTTGCGCTCTTTTGACGCAATTCGTGCTTTTTTCGCTGCATTTTGACGAAATTAGTGTTTTTTTCGCTGCATTTTGACGAAATTAGTTTTTTTCTGCGTTCTTTGACGAAATTTGCATTTTTTTCGCGATATTTTGACAAACTTCGTGCTTTTTCAACTGTGTTTTCACGAAATTCGTTTTTTCCTGCGCTTTTTGGGCGAAATTTGCTTTTTTCTGCGATTCTTAGATGAAATTCACTTTTTTCGCGATCCTTTGACGATATTCTCGTTTTTGCTGTGGCTTTTTGACGAGATTCGCCTTTTTTTCTCGATTCTTTGACGAAATGAGCATTTTTTACGCGACCCTTTTACAAAATTTGTGTTTTTTTGTGATTCGTTAACAAAATTAGTTTTTTCAGCGATTCTTTTACGAAATTTGCGTTTTTTTTTCGCGATCCTTTGAGAAAATTCGCGCTTTTTCTGCTATGCTTTTACGAAATTCGTTTTCTTTCCTGCGCTTCTTTGATGTAATTTGCGTTTTTTTCTGCGATTCTTTGACAATTTTTTTTTTTTTTTCACTATTCTTTAAAGAAATTCATGTTTTTTCTGCGGTACTTTGACGAAATTCGCGTTTTTTTTCGCGATGCTTTGACAAAATTGAATATTTTTTTCGGCAAACGAATGACGGAATTGGTTTATTTTCGGCGACCATTTGTTGAAATCCGCAATATATTTCAATGATATTTTTTATGTCTGAATTTTCGGACTAATGGCCGATTTTTTTTAATTTTCGGAACCGAATGCCTTAAATTTTTGGAAAATTATGGAACAGAATCACCCCTGGCAAACAATAAATAAATCGTACATAAAATTGGTGAACATTTTTAATTTTTCGGTAAAAAAAAATTTCGAGAACAAAAATTACTTTTGTTTTATTTGCTAAGAAATTTTCCGCAAAGTTCCGAATTTTGTGGAAAATTTTCCACGCACGGCGTGCGTCTATATTATACAACTCTGCACATGGGTTTACGTTGGAGAGAGAGATAAAAGCGGACAATAGTAATTTCCCTGTGATTGCCAAAAAAAAGCTTAACAATAATGCCCCTGTAATTGTTCTGCACCCATTTTCTCTTGGGATAGAATTCCTTTCAACATTTTAATACCCTTTTTTAAAAAGAGTTCAACTTGAGAATGCTTCTAGATATCTCTCCAAAAAGTCCTACAATACAAAGAAGTGCTATATTTTAGCAGTCTAAGAAGTTGTTTACCTTTGTAAATAAGGCCTGAATAGATTTTTAAAAGATTTTTATCTTTTTAAGTATCATTGAATAGATGTGAATAGGTTTCAAAATAGTTTAAGCTTCTTCGGTTTTACATAATTATACAGTTTTAAAACACTAAAAAAAAGTCTGATTAGAAATGTAAAAAAGTTTACTAATTTAATGAAAATTTATTAATTTTTTTATCCTCGATTACAAATTATTTTTCAACATATTACCAGAAATGTGGTTCAACTTATACAGGAAAATTAAATGTTTTCCAAAATTTTGTTTAAGAATTGGGGGGGGGGGGGGGGTCGACTTATACATGAGTATATACGGTAGTCCTAATATTGAATATAGCTTTATATATATATAAAAAACCTTTTTTAAAAAATTTCTGAGTTATTCACTTGCAGTATGATTACTGTATATGATGATAAATCCCAAATATCAGAATGTAAACAAAGAAATGGCTTGTAATCTGCAAAATCCTTGGTCCTGACCTGTGCAGATTAGAGGGAGTGTACTGTACTACTTCTATATCAGTTACCTTTTTTTTAACCACAATTTTTATTTATTAAAATGCATTCTTAACTACATGTATAATTTATTTCATATTGTTATACAGTTTATAGTGTTGATTCTGGGGGGGGGGGGGGGAAGGCTGCCAGGCGGAAATTTAAAAAAAAAGATACACTATTGGGCGATTCTCAAAAGGTGGGCACTGGACACAAGTCATAACTTTAAGCCTTTCAAACATAACTTTAATTATCATTGACTTTATTTTTTTTTTTACACTGAGCTTTTAATTCTATTCAAAGATAGAAAATGACATAATTTATTGTAAAAGCTTTGTATAAATATCTTAACATTTTATTATTTTATGCTAAAGAGGCCAATTTCGGACATTCATAACGTTAACTGCTCCAATGTACCACCAAGAAAAAGAGTTTTAACTTTTTTCCAGGTGGTTCTAATGGTAAACAACGAATGCATAAAGGAAACGGATGATTTTTTGATAATTTCGTTAAGAGATGGCAGGCTGATTTATTGCTTTTTTGGAGATAGAAGGACTTTTCTATAAAGCATTTTTCTGTATTTTGTTATGTCCGAAAGTAACGTACGTAACAAAGCATTTGATTTTATTATTATTATTACTGGATAACAAAAAGTTAATTATACATATATATATGTATACAGACACATTTACTACATTCTTAGTCTTAAGAATTTTTTAAATACTAAGAGCAACGTCCAAAATCTGCAAATATCCAAAATTTGTAACGTACACAACTGCTAATTAAATGCTTTAATCATTAATTTTCCAGAATAGTTGCTGTCTTTTAATGTTTGTGTATAATTTTGTAGACATACTATTAAAATATTTATATATTATATTTATAGACAAAATACTATACTATTAAAAAACTTTGGCCTTAAATTTGAAAATTTTAAAAATTACATATAGTTAACGTTTAATGATCCCACCTTTTGAGAATCTCCCTATTCTCAAAAAAGTCACTTATATACCTTGTTCACAAAAAATATTTCGAATTGGTTTATTTAGAGTTTTTTTTTTTTTTTAGTAGTAGAATTTTGTAATATTTTCCCATGAGAGATTGAATTTCACCCCTAATGACTAACGAATTTTGCATTTTTTTTCCCCTGCCACCGATCGATGAATTTCGCATTTTTTCTGCAGCCAACTTAAGAATTTCGCATTTTTTTCCTGCAACCAATTGACGAATTAAAAAAAAATTTTAAAGTGAACGATGAAAGAATTTCTCAATTCTTTTCCTATGATCGACTAGTGAATTAAAGGAATTTCTCTGGAAATGCAAAATAAAATACGATATAAAATGTGAAAATCTGCATCAACAAGAAAAGAAAAAAAAAACTATGATTTTAAGTTTCCTTTCAAGCTGCGATGTTTCTTAATCCAAATATGTGATATGATTTTTCCGCAAATATATATATTATTACGTAAAGTCCAAAATCCAGAATCCTTCAGACCTTGGTGATTCTGAATTTCCGACTTTTTAAAATTTTGGATGATTTACAATTAATAAATCAAAAAAAGAAAATAATAAGATATATTTTAAAAGAATTTTTTCTGCTAAAAAAAGGTTAAAAAAATACCAAAGTAACAAAAGATTTTAACTTATTTATGCAATTCACACAAGTTAAAGGAATTCAGCTTTAATCTTTAACCCAATATAGTAAATGTCCTCTTTTCAATAAAGTTTATTTCGAATTTGTACAGCAATGTTTGTGTTTTTATGCAATTTTTAGATTTTTTTTTTTTTACATTTGTAAAAGAAGTTTCATTTTAAACTTTTCGCCTATTATAACAAATTTTGTCCTGTGATTTTTGAATTAGTAGTAATTTTTAGCATTTTTTTGCATTCTGTGGCAATTTTTTGCCATTCGTGAGAATTTCAGGGACAATAACAATGTTTTAAGCCCATTATAGTAAATTTTTGAATTTTTAGTTTTTCTTTCCCCTCTCCCTCACTTAATTTTCTTGTTGTTGTTGTTTAATTCAATTTTTCGTTTTATGGTGATGTTTCCTCATCAGTGAAATGAACCTTGGTTTTAATCTTTTAGCCCGTCATTTTTTTCAATAATGTTTATTCAAAATTCATACAGCACTTTTTTTTTAATTTTTCACAATTTTTAGAGTATTTTTATTCTGTAGCAATTTCTTGACATTAAAAGTAAATTTTCTCCTGCGTTTTTTGAAATTTTAGCGATTTTTTTTATGCAATTTAATTTTTTTTCCCCTTTTACTGCATTTTTTTCAAAAATGAATTGCCAGTTAGTAAAACGTTCAGATTTGAGACTGTACTGTATTTTGGGATTAATAGGTGCAAAGAAAAAAAAATTATTAGCCGAAAAATAGATTTGAAACAGTAAAAACTAAAAGATCTTTTTAAAACACCATCAAAAACTTTTAAATGCGTTTGACCTTTTGAAAGATCTGAGTCTTTCTTCGTCATGAGGAAAGAAGACATGCTTCAACTATGAAAGCAGCGGCGAAGCCCACCTTCTTTGCTCATGACAAAGAAAGACTCAGATCTTTCGAAAGGTCAAGTGCATTTAAGAGTTTTTGATGGTGTTTTGAGATTTTTTAGTTCTTATTGACACCAGTTTAAACTTATTTTTCTTAGATTTAAAACAGTTTTTACATTTCTTAGAAATATAAATCCTACTGATCATTAAGGGAAAAAAATAGGAATTTCGTAAATCAGTCAAAGGAAAAATTGTGAATTTCATCATTTTGAAAATAAAAAAATAAATAAAAATAAACTTTGTTAGCCAGTTGTAAAAAATAATCGCAACAGAGTTTTTTCTATTGCAGAAAAAAATCACGAATTCTGTTTATTGTTAACACAAAAATTGCAAATTCCATGTGGAAAAAAAAATGTGAATTTCGCAGGGTTGTTGGCTTCTAGCCAGGCCAAAAAAAGCCGGCCAGCTTTTTTTGGTTTTAACTAGGGATTGACCGAATACCGAATAGTTGATTCGGTATTCGGTGGTTCGGCATGTAAACCGAATATTTGGCTTTGGCCGAATACTTATAAGTATTCGGCCGAATAATTGCAGATTAGTATTTTCTTAGAAGTAGAAGAATTCTCTTTTACTTAGCAGTAGAATAGGCTAAACAATAAGTTTCAATATTATGTGCATGAGTTCAGAGTTCAGCTGCAGTACAAAAAACAAGTCAAGGGCCATTTTTAAATTAAAAAAAACCTTTTCCTTCCTGAAATAGTCTACATAGGAGTGAAATCAAAACAACTGCCTACAACAGAGAAAAAAAAAGTAAGGAAGATGCGTATCTTTCCCTTATCATTTAATTTTATTTACTTCTACATTAGTTTTTTTTTTTTATTTAAATTTATTTAATGTGTATTTTCATTAATATACACGTCAAATAAGTATATCAGAGTTCATATCGATATATCTAAGGTATATATTAAAGAAACATACACACATCAAATAAGTATAACTCTATGCCTATACTATAGCTTTTATAACCATTATATCAAAATCGCTCAAATTTCTTTTCTTCATCACCACAGTGTTAAAATATTCATCAAAATATAAATATTCTATCAATAATTTGACAGAAAATAGTTAAATGTACAAATTGATATACCTTTTGTATTTTGAGAACATTCCTATTCAATATGTTTATAATTAGACTTAGACAATTAGTAAATCAGCTTAATGACAACATTGTTTCTTTGTATTTGAATGAACTTTTATTTTTCTGACAATCCTTATCCTTAATAATACCCTGTATAGTTTAATGCTTTCATAAGTTATTTTTGGGTATTGACTAGTGATAGAATAATAAAAAATAAGTGATGGGTTAATGAATTTGTGATTGGAAAGAAGTCATTAAATTTTTTTGTGTAAAAAGTTAGATTTAAGAATAAAAATGTAACTGAATTAAATTATTGAGAATTTAATTTTAATTAAAGCATTTTAAAAAAGCTAATATATGCAAAAATGCATATTAAAAAGTTTCAAGTATTCGGTTGCCGAATACCAAAGCTTCGGTATTCGGCAAAATTGCTGCTTCGGTCAATCCCTAGTTTTAACCACTTAAAAAAGTCTTTTTTTTTTTTTAAAGTTGATTTACTGCTAATTCATATTAAATTTGGATCAATTAATTTTTAATACACTTATAAATATTTTCTACTAAAAAAATTATAAATTTTGTTAAATAAATAAGTCTTTATAACTTCTAGAAGACAACTGTGAAGGCATTATGTCTGAAAAAAAAAAAAAAAAAAAAAAAAAAAAAAAAAAAAAAAAATTAAATCTTAAAAAGAATGCAAGTTAGATGCCAAACTGGTGTTTTGACATAGCTCCACATGTACTACACATTTTAAAGATTTTATTTATTTAAACAATGACAAAATGTAGTACATCAAAATGGAAACATTGTTACATGTCCATATGGAGAGATTAAGTTATAAATGCTAAATGAGAAATTAGAAAGGATATAATATTTGAGGAGAGTTTGGTACATAAGTGTATACAAAAAAAAAAAGAACTAAATAAAATTTTGAAAAACTTGTTGTTATGCATTTGCTATCCATAATACTGTTTTAATAGTGAGAAGTGTTTTTATTATATGACGATGTATGATTTAAAATGTTTATGAGAAATAAAATAAGACTTTTATATTAATACACTATTTGGCCAAAGGTGACCGGCTACTTGCGATTTTTGGTGTTTTCTTAAATATCTAGAAAAATACATGAGGAATTATCCTGAAACTCCAGGTGTGTAAACAGAATAGTACAGGTTATATATTTCCATGAAGATTTTTTCCCGAAACCCCATAGGGGACCGTCAACAAATTAAAAAAGAAAGAACTTTTGGACAACCCTATAAAAACTAATGTAGCAAAAGCGTTCAAACTGTAGATTATGATTAAGTGCCTTATTGTAATAAATTGTGTTCATTTTTATGAGAATAGCATGTATATTTGTAGAGAAATTAAAGTTTTTATAAAAAAGAGTCCCAAATTTTGCCATGTTTTTTGCTTATAATTTGTAGCATTCTTAATATAAAAAAAAGTTCTTTTCAGAAAATATGACAAATAACATTGTACCCAATACCCTGCAATCAGAATGAAAAAATGAGCAGTTTTACTAAATAATGATTCACTGTGCATGCCTAAATGTAAACAAAATATAATTTGTATAAATGTTAGCTAAATGTATAGAACAACTTTTGTGAAAATCTCAAAAACATAGTTTGAGAAGTCTGAAAATTATCGTTTATAGAATAAGCTCAAAACCGTTGTTCCAAAAAGGAAGCAAAAAGGTGAGGGGCTGTATCAAAATACAGTAGTACATGCAATATTGTGTATGCTATATTGGCACTAATCAATGGATATATGGATGCAACCGCTCATCTTTTTACTTCATTTTGGAAATAACAGATTTTGAGCTTATTCTATCAATGATAAATTTCAAAGTTTTCAAGCTATGTTTTTGAGACTTTTCATTATATAAATAAATAAATAAAAAGATTCAAAAAAATGTATGTTTTTTTTTTTCTTCCTATTCTGACCAGAAAATCAGGGTTCTAACTTTTTATGTCTGCTCTTTCATCTTCACCTAAAACTTCATTTATAATGGCTGTTTCATAATAATGGAAGCCATCAGTCCATCAGAATAAAATAACTCGGTTAAAGCGGAAATTCGGCTAAGCGGGACTCGGATAATCTGGACTCTACTGTATATTTCATTTTCTAAATGATCTTTAGACTATTTTTGTTGGTGTTCAGAGGGGGGTCATGACCACCATGACCTCTTCTTTGGATCCACCATTGAATACAGTATCTTTATGTTATCCCCATGCACAGGCAATAAAGTGATAAGTATTGTTCACATCGCCATAATTTGTATTGGATTCATTTCATTTAAAATAAGAACCTTTCACTCATTTCATTTAAAATACAAAACTTTAATTTAAAACACAAACATTTAAAATACATATATTACATAAAATACATTTCACTCATTTCATTTAAAATACAAAACTTTAATTTAAAACACAAACATTTAAAATATATATATTACATAAAATACATTTCATTTAAAATACAAATCTTTAATTTAAAACACATACATTTAAAAAATATATATTACATACATACATATATTACATAAAATATCTTTCACTCATTTCATTTAGAACATAGAACTTTAATTTAAAACACCTACATTTACAAAATATATATACAATAGACTCCCTCAAATCTGCAAATGCCTAAAATCCACATATCATTATCTGTGAAACATACAGTTAAGATGTAGGGATAAAATTCAAGATTTTTTTAAAATATAACTCCATTATATTACATAAAATACCTTTCACTCATTTCATTAAAAACACAGATCTTTAATTTAAAAAACATACATTTAAAATATGTATATTATATACATTTAAAAAATATATATTGCATACAATACCTTCCACTGACTCTGATTAAAATATAGAACTTTAATTTAAAATACATACACTACCACAGAAACAAAATATTTTTCTGGTCCATATAGATTTTGTTTTTACACATTTTAATGTACGTGTTTCTGTAAAACCTGTAATAAAGGAAGCTGTTTATAATGGAATCCTATCTTGCACGTAAAAATTTCTTATTGCTTGCTGAAGGAATACAATACAATTTTAACACTTAGATGTCTAAGCCTGAGTGTGACTCTGGTTGCCATTTTCGGTGAAGTGAAAAGCCTGAGTGTTACTCGGAGTCAACTTTTAACTCTCTGAGCTATAAAAATACCTATTATATATGTTCACAGTCTTTTCAAATATTATCTATAAACCCTTTTATATTGAAAAAAAAATATATAGGTGGCAGCATTAAACAGAAGTACATGAAAATATCTAAAATCACAGCTTAATTCGAATTTATTGTGAATTTTGTGGTGTTGCTCTTTGTGCTTTGAAATGTACCACACAAAAGCAAATTTTACTGAATAATGTTTATATACAAATAAAAACAGTTTCAGATATTAATACAACATTGGGATAAGATTTTATTCAAGTTTATGTAAATTTTTATGTTAAAAAATGATGTTTTCTTATGTAAAACTTAAAAAAAAAATATATAAAACATGCTTTCTTCAATAATTTCTCATTACATATTAATTTTTAGTACATTTAAATAGTTCCTTCATTATAAATAAGAACAGTTTGAAGTTTATAATGAAATTTTTTATTAAAATACATATCTTCGAAGTATTTTTTAAAAAATCATTACTCGCAGAGGAAGATATGCAGTTGAAGTAACTCAAATCTTAAAGTGTTAACTACACATTTAGAAACCTCCCTTAACTAAATTTTGTTTCACTCATTAGGATCCCGTTTTCACTGATTTTACTTGGTAAGTGAAATCACTTTGTTTGTACTGTGTTTATTTAACACAGTAAAACCTACTAAGAGGGTATGTTAAATGACTGAAGAAACATTTTAAACAAATTTCAGTCTTGGTACATAATATTATGCAGGGTGTCTAAAAAAAATTTTTAGAAAATTGTTTCCTGATTTCCCTGCTAGCTTTATCAGACTTCCCTGATTTCCCTGACTAGCTTTATCAGACTTCCCTGACTAGCTTTATCAGACTTCCCTGATTTCAATTATTAACAATACACATACGATATTTTTTCATGTATGCTGCTTCCTCATATAACACACTTATCCAGATTGCTAATATCTCATTTGGGAGAAAAAGCAAGAGAAAAACATAAAAATTGCCTAATATTCATAAAGTAGTTTATTATTTCTAAAGGTTGACTGTTTTATAAATCTGAACTCAAAATTTAGTCCAACAACTTCATATAGTGGTCAATGGATATAGGGTGAGCAGAAAATTTCCTCATTTTCTGAAAAATGGTAAATTTTAAGACACACCTACATCTGATGGGCTAGCTAATTGGATTAAGCTGGCCACCTGGTCAGGTTATGCTAATGTATCTTTTAAAAATTTCAAAAATGGGTAAATTGCCTTCAATATAAGACCTATCCGCAGAAAATGAGAATATCTGATCACTTTAATTTGTGTTTAATATCAAACACTCATACCATGTGCACCTTTTTAAAAAGATTCGGAGAGACTAATCAGCATGTGAAAAAATATGGTATATAAAATAGATGAATCAGTCTCGTTGGCTAAGTGAAGATGCAAATATTTTCACATATAGACAAATTCCCCTGATTTTTGAGTACTTTCAAAAAATTCCCTGACTTTTCCAGATTGATAAACCTCCCTGATTTCCAGATTCTGTAGACACCCTGTTATGGTATTTCTCCCATTTGGACTAAGAAAGTTTTGCATTTAAATCTGTTATAAACAGATTCTGTTTTTATACAATATGCTGTATTCTCTAGGATTCCGTTATAAATAGATTCTGTTTTCATACAATATACTATATGCTCCAGAATTCCATTATAAACAGATTCTGTTTTCATACAATATACTATATTCTCTAGGATTCCATTATAATCAGATTCTGTTTTCATACAATACACTATATTCTCTAGGATTCCATTACAAACAGATTCTGTTTTCATACAATACACTATATTCTCTAGAATTCCATTATAAACAGATTCTGTTTTCATACAATATACTATATTCTCTAGGATTCCATTACAAACAGATTCTGTTTTCATACAATACACTATATTCTCTAGAATTTCATTATAAACAGATTCTGTTTTCATACAATATACTATATTCTCTAGAATTCCATTACAAACAGATTCTGTTTTCATACAATACACTATATTCTCTAGGATTCCATTATAATCAAATTCTGTTTTCATACAATATACTATATTCTCTAGGATTCCGTTATAAACAGATTCTGTTTTCATACACTATACTGTATTCTCATACCCAAAATTAAAAGCAGCTGTTTAACTTCTTTTTTTTAAGCTCCTGCCCTTTTTTTTTTTTTGCAAAAGTAGAACTGACAACACTTGCTTTATATTACAATTGTGACTGTTGTCAACTAAATCACCACTAAGTTAGTAAGCATAAGGGAGAGTGGGGGGATCTCTGTTTTCTTGTCAAACACAGCTTCTCTCTTATTCGACTCGCTGGCTGCCATTGGAAATTAAAAGCTGTAATCAAAGCTAATTCATGTACTACAGCCCGAGAACTTATTTCTGAACTTGGAGTATGTTTTATAACCACTTGCAAGAACTTGAGAAGGAAAAAGCTTCACAAATAGGTGTCACATGACATGAAAATTGTCTTTTCATAATGTGCTTTTCTTTTCTTTTGCACAATAAAAATCCCTTGTTTCTCCTTCACATTGCAACATGTGATGATCAATGGAAACTGTACAATAACCAGCAACATTCAGCTCAGTGATTGGACCAAGATGAATTCTTAGGTGGGTGGTTTTCACAGTGCAAGTCAGTTTTTTGTCAAATCAGTATATAGTAGGTTATAAGTTAACGAACTTAATCTGTTCCTAAACAGTGTTCTCTAACTGAATTGTTTGTTAAGGCTGTTCTCAAATCCAAAAGGGTAACTTTATGACATAAATTTTAATTTAATTTTGTTCAGAAATGCATAAAACCAGGTGTTGTTATTCAGAAACAACGTAATCGAACTGTTTTTCTGTTTTGCAAACATAATAGGATCTTTCAGAAAATAATGTCAAAGTGGGCATTTTGAACCAAATTTCCATACAAAAGAAGAATAACCACTCAAAAAAAGGCTGAAAAACGTCTTTGTCACGTGATCAAAATCGCTTATAACTCAATAGTTAATTTATTTATCAAAATTGAAAACACAGTTCGATTTCAAATCGCTTCCATAGTCAGGCCTTTCAATTTTATATCTTTCTGTTAAGAAATGAATTTGAGAATGGGTCAAAACATTTTGGGCTTGTTGAGAACAGCCTTAACAGATCATAGATTTTGTATGGGAATTCAATGAATTCATTCTGAGCTAAATAATGTGTAAAAATATTATAAATCTTCCCTTTATAATAGAGTTAATATACGTCCTTACTTAATATGGACAGATCGTATTTTGATGGATTTGTCCGGGTCATGGCATATTTAAAAAAATAAAATGTAAATGATATGCCCTTTGTAAAAACTTTTAGGATTACATTCATTGACTATGCATTAAATCATATCAAATTGTCACTTTGATCTT
Source organism: Maratus speciosus (assembly GCA_963932465.1). NCBI lineage: Eukaryota > Metazoa > Arthropoda > Arachnida > Araneae > Salticidae > Maratus > Maratus speciosus. Next base: position 5,697,789 of record OZ010799.1, on the reverse strand, counting down.
TCAAAAACCACTCTAAAATGTCATGTACCCGATAAAGCTCGCCTAGAGCCTGTTAATAATTTGTGAACTAAATTTCAATTAAAATAATTAATTTGCAACTAAAAACATTTCTTTAAAAAGGGATACAAAATATAAAAATTAATGTATCTAATCTGTTCGTTTTAATTATGGGGCTGTAAATTGTAGGGCCCAAATCTCGGTAGCTCATGAATTAATTAGGCCATAAATATACAACTGTTAAAATGTTCTCTAAGTTGACAATAGATGCAATTAACCCTTTATCTAGTGACAGTACTTATAAGTACCATTAAAATAACTTGTTATAAAATTCATTTAATACATCTATGAGTTGTAATACAGTTTAGAATGAGTTATAGATGGATTACTTTATCTTTTTCCAAAAGTATTATTGGTTACACAAAACAAAAATATTTTTAAAAGGATTATTTCTTTTGCCTTATCATCTTTTCAGCTTTCTTGGCGTTGGGAAGGAACGGGGGAGGGGGGGGGGTCAATTCGGAAATATTTCTACATTTCTATTGTAAGAACATTATATTTGTACATTTCCTAATTCTACAAAATACTGAGAAAAATATTTTAAATAAAAGAGTTGAGTGGGGTTATAAATATTGCACAAAATCCCTATAAATTCAAATTTAATTAATCCTTCTAAATCCTCCTGAAATTTATTAAATGATTATGTAAATCTTCTAATGTAGTTCCAGAAATTCATGTAAAATGCTTTAGAAGATAAAATTTTCATATTTCAGTACATAAAGGGTTAAATACTGCTTGGCAAATCTGAAGCACAGCATTGCTCCTTCTTGGCTTTGTTTTGTGAGATGTTCATTATCTGAACATTCGCAAAAGTGTTCGTTAACCGATCTGTTTGTAAACCAAACAGTTCATTAACCGGATGCCCACTGTATTTGCATATTTCTCAGTGAAAATACAGTATTGGACCCGTTATCTGGAATGCTCTGAAAACCAGAATTCAAAATGATAACTGGAAAATAATTTGTTTTATTTCAAGAACGTAAAACCAAAGATGTATTTTACATCAAGCATGGTATACAGCAGACAGATATACACCCATCCATGGGTGATACAATTTGTGGTCATTTGCGATATTTTTTATGGTGTGAATGAGCATGAAGTTGAAGATTTTAAAATTTCGAAGGAGAAGTAAATTATTACAGATCTGCTGGACTAAGCTAAAGAACTTTCATGTTCAGAAGCTCAATTGATGAATGAAGAGTCAGTGGAAGATTGGCTAATAATTGCTGATGATGATACTCCTGTAAGTCATCAGATGACTGACGGTGAGATTTGTGACATAATGGCAAATGATATGTCTAATGGAAGCGATGATGACGGCCAGCAGAATGAGGTGGGTAAAAAAATTTCAAATGAGCTACTGATATTTTCAACTGAACAACTGATTTGTAGAATGCAACAAAGAAGCTGTTACTAACATGAACAGCAAATCATGTCAGTATACAGAATCAATTAGTGCAAGAGACACACTACAAGCAACCAATCTTTTTTTTAAATGTTCTAAAAATTCAAATCAAAGGATTCTGTTCTAAAGTCTTATATATTAATGTTTTTTTTTTTTTTTTTTTTTTTTTTTTAATTGTAATTTAGAATATTTTTTACTTTCTGTAAATAAATTAAATTATCAAATTTGTAATTATGTATTTACATATATTATTCATATTTTATACATTTCATACCATTATTTTGTATTAATCTTAATACAGTAAAGTGTTCTGAATTACAGAAAAACCCCTTATCCAGAATATCTCAGGTCCCAAGCATTCTGGATAACAGATCCTATACTGTATATCTATGGTTGATTAAAAGAGTATCAGTCAAGTAGCCCAGGCAATAGAGACCATATAGGGACTCTACCTAGCAAAATTAATGGTAGTACTGAAAATCAGCTTTCTAGATGTTTTTGGGGTCGCTGAATCCGAATTTGTAACTTCCCACCAAAATTTCTCCCGGCAACCCCCCCAAATTTTGGCAAAAAGCCCCCGAAAAAGTTTTTATTGAAAAATTCCATTTTTTTATTGTTTTAGGGGAAAAGTAGCTAGAAATTCAGAAAGTAGACAAAATTTGCAACAAATTAGATATATGACATTATGACTTAGGATGAAGGGGAAGGGGGGATCTGCCTCGGAACATGCGCCGCAGTGCTGCATGGACTAAGTTGTGCAATTCCACTTAACCACTCACACGTTTACATTAGCCCTCCAATCTTCCCTCCGAACTTTTCTATAAGGTTTACTTTAAGTTTTTTGGGTCGCTGAATCTGAATTTTTAACTTACCCCCAAAATTCCCCCCCCCCAAAAATAGTTGTTTTTAACTTAAATTTCTTATTGTTTTAGGGGAAAAGCATTACAAAATTCAGAAACTAGACAAAATTTGCAACAAATAGGATATATGACATTATGACGTAGGATAAACGGGGAGAGAGGGGGCTGCCTCGGAACATTCCCCGCGTGCTTTTCTCAAAAACCAATTTTTTTCAAAAAATCAATTTTTTGGGGGGTTGGGTGAAATTTTGGTGGGAAGTTACAAATTCGGATTCAGCGACCTAAAAAACATAAAGTGAGTCGAAATCCAGAACTAGTATTAATTTTGCCAGATAAAATCCACTATTGCCTGGACTTCAAAATTCAGTGCACGCAGCGCCGCAGTGCATGTTCAGAGGCAGCCCTCACCCTCCCCGTTCATCCTAATTCATAATGTCATATATCCTATTTGTTGCAAATTTTGTCTAGTTTCTGAATTTTGTAATGCTTTTCCCCTAAAACAATAAGAAATTTAAGTTAAAAACAACTATTTGGGGTGGTTTCGGGGGAAAAGGGAATTTTTGGGGGAAAGTTAAAAATTCAGATTCAGCGACCCAAAAATCTTAAAGTAAACCTTATAGAGAAAGTTCGGAGGGGAGATGGGAGGGCGAATGTAAACGTGCGAGTGGTTAAGTGGAATTGCGCAACTTAGTGTACACAGCACCGCACACATGTTCCGAGGCAGATCCCCCCCTTCCCCTTCATCCTAAGTCATAATGTCAATTATCTAATTTGTTCGAAATTTTGTCTGCTTTCTGAATTTCTAGATACTTTTTCTTTTAAACAATTAAAAAAAAATGATTTTTTTAATAAAAACCATTTTTGGGGGGATTTTTACCAAAATTTGGGGAGGTTGCCGGGGGAAATTTTGGTGGGAAGTTACAAATTCGGATTCAGCGACCCAAAAAACATCTAGAAAGCCGGTTTCCAATACTACCATTAATTTTGCTAGGTAAAATTCCCTATTGCCTGGAGTAAAGGTAGAATTTAACATTATTGTAAATTCATAGGGATATATATATATAATTTTAAAGGTAAATAATTAATTTTTATTAAAACTAAATTCAAAAAAGTGAACACAATGTTTCTTTGCAAAGTTTAAAAAAAAATGCTTTTAACTTATGCAGATAAATATACCTTAACCCAACTTGGTTTTTGTATGTAAAGATATAATTTTGTACTTGATTTTTAACTCACTTTCTCATAGGCAAGAATTATGAAATCATGTTCGCAGATGTGTTTTCGATGACATCACACAATATTTTAAGATTTTTAGAACTTAATCATAAATTAATACAATAATTTTAGGGCTTTTTTCCATTAGCCTACAACAAATATTCTTTAGGGTTACAATTGTATAAGAGTTACAACAACAATGGATTTAAGGATGCACCAAAAATAGTACAACTGGCTGTAAAAAAGCATCAACAAAATATTTCAAAATGTACAAAGTATAGATAAAATATAAAGAGTGCATAGGCATAGAATTATATGGGCTTATGGAGTTCAAGCCCCACCAATAATTTCTAAGCTAGACTCTCCTCCCCCTAGTTAACCCTTTATGCCCCAACAGTACTTTAAAGTACCATTAAAGTAATGTGTTATAAAATTCATTTAATACATCGATTAGTAGTAATACAGTTTAGAATAAGTTATAGATACTTTACTTTATCTTGTTCCAAAAGCATTATAGGTTGCACAAAACAAAAATATTTTTAAAAGGATGATTTCTTTTGCTTTTGCATCTCTTCAACTTTTTTGAAGTTGAAAGATTGGGAGAGAAAGTTTCAGTTCAGAAATATTTCTATTGCACAAACAGTTGTACAAAATTGTTGTAAAAAAGTATTGTATTGTACAAACAGTTGTAAAAAAATGTACAAAATTGTTCTATTTGTACATTTTTTAATTCTACAAAATACTAAAAAAAAATATTTTAAATAAAAAATTTGAGTGGAGTTATAAATATTGCACAAAATCCCTATAAATTCAAATTTAATTAATTTTAGTTGGCAAAATCCTTCTAAAATTTATTAAATGATTGTGTAAATATTCTAATGTAGTTTCAAAAATTAACGAAAAATGCTTTAATTTTCATGAATTCATAATTTGGGACATAAAGGGTTAATGTAAAAAAGCTTTCCAATATTTGAATTTATAATATTTTATAAAATTTTTGATATTCTTTTCTTTCAATTTTTTTTTCTCAAATTTTGTTTACAAGGAGAAAAAAGAATCCCTGTGGGTGCTATTTTCATAAGTAAAATGCTAAAACTTCAGATTCTAAGAGGCCAATATAAAGATATGTATATATAAATGAATAATTCTATATTATGGAAGATGACATTACTATATCAAATCAATAAGAAGCTAAAATCTTAAACAACGATTTTTATGCACAAATAACGTACAGATTGATAAAAATACTCATACGATCGTTACGAGGATGCAAGATACTCTTGCATCTGCCTTTTCAATCAATCCATAAGCCAGTTCTCGGGGCTATAGCTGAAGGGTTCTTCGAACCCATTTTAATTTTTTTTTTTTCTCACTGAGGAAGGAGATCGAGGTATCCTTGAAACGATCGTATGAGTATTTTTTATCGTTCTGTATGTTATTTGTGTGTAAAAATCATTGTTTAAGATTTTAGCTTTTTATTACAATTCGCACAAAGTTTATTCTATGCTTATATATCAAATCAACCCTGGTTTTGACTTCATTATAAATAATTCTTTTTTAATATACATAAAATTCGAAATTTGGATTGTCTAAATGTTTCATATTTATTTAGTACATTAAATTTTCAATCGATCTCTATTACACACACATTTAAAAGGTGGCATATTTGTAGTTTTGTGTAAAAGAGTTATTTTAGAATTGAGCACCATCAATATTTTCCCAAACTCTATGCCTATGAAAGAGTGTATATATATATATTACAGTAGAGTACCACTAAACCACAAATATGTAATTCACCCTGTATGAATGAATGTAAACAAAGAATTTTAATTCCTAAAAAATAATTTCTCAATAGTGGCAATTTTTTAGTTTCTCTCCCAGCTTTAATTTTATATACAGGGTGTATCTGAAATGCTTCAACAAACTTAGGGGGATGATAGTACTCATCAAGACAAACAAAAAATGCAATGGAACATGGGGTCGCAAAGGATATTTAAAAAGTGAAAATCGCAAAACTAATAAAAATATTGAAATCTCGCATACTGCTTTTCTGCAGAACTGGCCAGTAGCACGAAGCTGGTTTTCCTTTCCCTTTGTGCATATCCAGTCAGAAAGAGATAACAAAAACTTGGAAGAAAGCCAAACAAATCTGTGAGCAGGAATCCACGTAAGCAGGATTCCCGAAGTCTTCGGCATGTCTACCAGTCGTTCCTCCGTAGATGTACTCTGTGTAATAATGTCTGCAGTTGACATTTCGAACAATTGTTGTAAAATGTTATTTTTTTCTGGACATCATGAGCTGAGTTGTACCTATTCTGCGCAATAAGTAATTTTCTGGAGTGTTTCTTTCTTGTCTCAGTTTATTCATTTCCAGATGCATTTTCTCGATTTTCATCCTTTAAACGTCATTTATGACCCCATATTCCATTGCATTTTTTGTTCGTCTTCATGAGTACTATCATCCTTCTAAGTTTGTTGAAGCATTTCAGATACACCCTGTATATGATACATACTCTTAAAACAGTATTTGAATTAATGCAAGCTGGTTACTTAGACAATATATTTAAACCCTCATGTAGAAATACTTATAATTTATGCAATTGAAGATAAAACAGTTTATACAAAAAACAGGCAACGGGTGTCCAAAATTAAGGACCAGTCACAAAATGCTAATTTTTAAGTAAATGAATACTCAAAAGGAAATAATATAATTCAAATAATTACTATCCCTACAGCACACCTAGTCCATATAGCATCTCATTCATGTCACACATGGTCACAAGTGTCACAGTCACTACGGTGAAACAAAAAATAGGAAATTCCACCCGTCTCATTATGAGTCTCAAATGATCACTATATGTGACTCCACTGAGATGTCAATGTGACTGCTGCTTTGTGACAAGTTATCAGGTGACTTTACAATGTAGTTACATTGTGACTCTCACGTGACTGTCATTTTAGACTAATTTCAAAGTCATCATGAATGTTGCATTATGATAAATCACCAAATAATTTCACATTATAGTTATATGGTGACTTTTCACAAAAGAGCACAATGGTGACTTCACAGTAGTCTCTCTGTCACCTGAAAGTCATCATGTGACTTTAATGTGACATTATTTGGTAACTTATCACAATGCAGCGTTCACAATGACTTTGAAATTGAGTCTACAGATGACAGTCACAATGTAACTACATTCTAAAGTCACATGGTGACTCGTCACAAAGCAGCAGTCACAGTGGCATCTCAGTAGAGTCAAATATATTGATCATTTGAGACTCATAATGAGATGTATGGAATTTCCTATTTTTTTGCTTCACCGTAGTGACTGCGACATTTGTGAACATGTGTGACATGAATGAGATGTTATATGGACTAGGTGTGCTGTAGAGATGGTAATTATTCAAATTACATTCTTTCCTTTTGATTATTCGCGTACTTGAAAATTAGCATTTTGTGATTGGTCCTTAAATTTGGACACCAGTGTATGTTAATAAATATTAATATCAATAAACATAATATAATATACATAAATAATAACATAAATAAAAATATAATAAATAAATATTAATATCAATAAACATAATATAATATACATAAATAACAACATAAATAAAAATATAATAAATAAATATTAATATCAATAAACATAATATAATATACATAAATAATAACATATAATAAAAATAATATAATAAATAATAACAACATAAATAAAAATATAATAAATAAATATTAATATCAATAAACATAATATACATAAATAATAATATATAATAAAAATAATATAATAAATAATAATAACATAAATAAATATTAATATAATATATATGTATTTACAATATTTGGTAAAGGATATTGAAATTTATAAAAACATGATTTTTTGCTTTAGCATCCAAGTATGGCTATTTATAGAAGACTGGAAAGCATAATATAGAAACATAAACCATGTTTTAATACAAACAACTACTGATTATATAACACACATAAAAACCAATAAATTATTTTTTAAATAATTCATATTTCATTCATGAGATAGTGTGTAATTTCTTTATTTTAAGCATTAACAATCACAATTTTGTACAAAATATGAATAAGTGTAAATAAATATTAAATACACATGACCTGTAATCTGGAAAATGCATGGAACCAAGCTGTGCAGATTAGTGGTCTTCTACTGTATATTGAAAGAGAATTTTGAAAATCTTAATGAACCTTATGCACTTGACGTCAGGTGCCAGACCTGGCAATATGTTGATCTGTTATTCTAGCCCTTGCACTACCAGAATGCACAGACGATTTTTAGCCTCGACCCAGGTTAGTGCATAAATTTTAACCAAAATTTTGTACATTTAGCGAATGTTCCTACACACAGAACATCAATTTTGAATTTATACCTATGTATATTACGTACCTACTGCTACAACAAAGTTATTTTTGTGGTATTTTCAGCAAACAAATATTAACCCATTCGGGGCCATGGGTGCATATATGCACACTCAAAAAGTACGTAAAACGCTTGAGTTTGATACCAGTAAAAAAGAAAAGTAAAATTGATTTTATTTAATTACGACATTTTTGTGATTTACAAAGTTAATTCAAATAATTAACAAAAAGTGGTGCCAAATGAATAAAATTCATGTAAAAGATGCCGGTCCTGAATGGGTTAATAACTTGCATTTCATAGACTGTTATACTAATGTTCAACAGTAAATACCACCGGCAGATGAATTCTAGCCTCAACTTCAGGTCACGTGCATAAGGTCTATAGCTGATTTTTTATTCAACTTGGATAAGATGCGTAAAACCAATTGAGTGAAAAAAATATCCAAACCTGTTCAAAGTTTTAAACCTATAAGATTTTCAAATTACCAAAGAGTAGGCATGAGAAATTTTTATATGAATTTCCACAAATTATATATGAGGACCTGAGTTTCAAAAGTTGTCTTATCTAAAAGTTAAAAAATTGAGTTTTTCTATCAATATATTCTATTGGTGAACCTGCAATGATAAAACACTACAATCTGCAAAAAAAAACTAGTTTTATTGTGTATTTCTGGCATTGTAAAATCTTGGTTTAGAATGAAAATCAATGGACACAGTCAGAGGTTTTTCACGATTTCCCCAAATTTTATTTTCTGGATAAGGCAAGTTTTGAAACTTACGTCCTCATATGTATATTGAAAGAGAATCTTACATCTTTTGAATGTATAGTTATTGCAGACATATTAGAGAACTATAGTTTACTGTCCAAGATGAAATTCAAAGCCTTCATTTGACCAATATACATGTTACACTACATCCTTTTCTTTGTTATTTTACGAAATGTAATTCAATTGCAAAAACATTGACATTATTAAGGACCACTTTATCCACAATATGATCACCGTGTATACATTTCAACAACATGTTGTAAGTACGGTGATGAATATTGCATCTGGAATACAGAAGCTTATTTACATTCTACTTATTTAAAAATATACTTTAATCTAATTAATAGTTTGTAATTAATAATTCTAATAATCTTCTAATTAATAGTTTCATACTAATTAGATTATAATCATATGCTGAGAAATCAATTCAGAAATCCTAAAAAGATGATTTAAATAATGCTTTTATTCCCCTTTTCCTGCTGACATATCTTAAGGAGTTACATAGGTTTGAAAATTTAAAAAAATCCATTTATTTTTTTTTATCTAACAGTACAATATGTTTAGAATATTTTTCCAAAGTTTCAATTCAATCAGTCATACATTCACAAATAAGTCTAGGAGAGAGAGAGCCTTTGGAAATGTCCACAGACTTCTCATATAAGTAGACACCAATTTGGTAACCTTCTCTTGACGCCTATATCTCTGCCCTCCGTCATGTGATGCAGGGCAGAGATGCGTGTCAAACTGGTTTTACTCCCAGCAAAAGCTTCTCCGAATTTCTTTCCGGAACCCTGAATTGATCGAGAATGAAATCTGAAAGTTGCCAATAAAGACATCTTTTTGGCGATGAAAGAGCAAAAACATGTTGGATTCAAAATCTGGCTGAAAGAACAATATGGTCTGGTCTCTACTCCTATTTCCCCTGAGGAAATTTCCCTCATTACGCTAGATCAGCTGGAAGTGATGCAGCTTTATCGCTTTTTTCTAAAAATACGATTTTTTAAGTCAGTGGACACGATTTTTCAAAAACGAATGCATTGATCTTATTGAAATTTTGCACACTTCTTCAAAATAGGATTGACTACTGATTGAACGAACATTTTACTTTTTTTTCAACTAATTTTACAAGGCTATATGTAGTGTAAATTGTACCAAATATTGTACTGTTTTGTATACAACTCTGCAAAAAACTTTAATTTGAATTTTTATTTAAAATCTTCGTTCAATCACGATCTATTCTTATCTACTAATAGAAAAAAATTGTTTTTAGGTGCGTTCGTAATTATATAAATATATAGCACCTATAGTCGTCGTTCAGTCCGTCTGTCTGCCTGTCTTTCCGTTCGTCTGCATATAACAGTGCAAAAACTACCCAACCGAATAGTTGAAATTAAAATACATAATTGTTGCATAATTTTGTCGAGTCATTTCAAATTTTATGAAAATAGGATGTATAGTTTAATGACAGGGACAGTCAAAAGTTTTCCATTATATTACGGGCAATGGGAAAAAATTATTTTAAGTGCATTTTAATGGTGTTACAGCCTTTCAAACAGAATGAAATTGATAAGCACTTATGAAGTGCACTAAAAGATACATTCAGTACAATATGCGGTGCAAAAAAAATTATAAAACTAGTTATAGTATGAACGCACCTCATTTGCCACGTTTGACGAACATTTTCCAACTTGTTTTAATTTCAGATAAAGCTATCATGAGTTATGCTGACCACCACAAGGACATGCTTTATTGAGGGGTCCCCAGAAACCAGGTTCCACCAGCCGAATTTCCCACATTTTTGGGTGAAAATTTTATAAATTACTGTTTAGATGTTGCTTTTTTATATGCTTAAAATTTTGAATAAAATAATTTATTGATTATATGTATAAAAAAAAATAGAGAAAATATGCTTTTTTTAATCTTTGAAACCTATGTAACCCCTTAAAGAAGAAACAGAGCAAAAATCATAATTATTATTATTTTTATTTAATTCATAAGCTTGTGCTTCCTACCAAGCAAAATATTTTGGAAACATCATGAATTAAAGTCATGAAATTAGACATGATTTTCAAGCTAAACATTGAATGCTTATAAAAGATTGTACTTAAAAATATATATTTTTTTACTTTTATACTTATTTTAAACATCTCAAGCTCTTACAGAAAAACCACTTGAATCCAAGCACTGCTCAAAATGCTTTTGAAGTGTTCATCAGTTCTAAGACTGAAGATTTTTATGATATTTGAATGAATATATAGAATCTAGTACTTTTCATTTTGATTAATAAACAGTAAAAATTGTTATATGGGGTAAAAATATAATAGTTGAAAACTAGCATTATTTTTTTAAACAAACTTATAATTATATCACTGAATAATTTTATTAAAATTTCCTACATTTTGTCATGTTTACAACATGAATAAAATTAATCTGATGATTCCAAATGAAAAAATTTCTACGGAAGGAAAGAAATGAGAAAAAGAAAACCATTATAAGCTTTTTAGCACCATTTCATAGGTTTTTCAATACTAACATATTAGTTATATTTTAAGAAAAGCTCTATTTTTAAGAAAGGCGACTGCACCAGTATTTGATCAATCAATGCTATTTTTGTTTTGTAGCCTTCCGCTGCTTCATAAAACGACTGCACCAGTATTCAATCAATTAATGACATTTTTGGTTTGTAGACTTTTTCTGCTTCATAAGGCTACTGCACCAGTATTTGATCAATTAATGATATTTTCGTTTCGTAGCCTTTTGCTGCTTCATAAAACGACTGCACCAGTATTTGATCAATTAATGATATTTTCATTTTGTAGGCTTTCTCTGCTTCATAAAACAACTGCACCAGTATTTGATCAATTAATGATATTTCCGTTTTGTATGCTTTCTCTGCTTCATAAGATGACTGCACCAGTATTTGATCAATTAATGACATTTTTGTTTTGTAGACTTTCTCTGATTCATAAAACAACTGCACCAGTATTTGATCAATTATATTTTTGTTTTGTAGACTTTCTCTGCTTCATAAAACAACTGCACCAATATTTGATCAATTAATGATATTTTCATTTTGTATGCTTTCTCTGCTTCATAAAACGACTGCGCCAGTATTTGATCAATTAATGACATTTTTGTTTTGTAGACTTTCTCTGCTTCATAAAACAACTGCACCAGTATTTGATCAATTAATGATATTTTCGTTTTGTAGACCTTTTCTGCTTTATAAGACGACTGCACCAGTATTTGATCAATTAATGATATTTTTGTTTTGTAGACTTTTTCTGCTTCATAAGATGACTGCACCAGTATTTGATCCATTAATGATATTTTCAGTTTGTAAACATTTTTGTCTTCCCTGCTCAGCAAGTGATTTTTTTTCTTCTTATGCTGAATAAAACTGTAGCCCATTTGTCTATGTCAGTGTTTCCTAAACTATGCACATGCAAACCTTTAGACATTGCAAAGGTTATATGGAAAACTAATTATAGAACTGAAAACAATTTTTTTCCCCTACTATTTAGAGACTCAGGACCCGATCTGCTAGTATGTAAATGTATACCAGTAAGTTATGTTCGGGGCCTAATTATCACAGGGGCACACAGAGCATGTGCCCCAGGCTCACATTTTAAAGGGTCCTCCAAAATACATTTTGTCCACTCTCTGAAGATACAAATTAATGGAAATTTCCATTCATAGTTCACAGAAAAAAATTATTTTTTCCCATTCCTGCAAACTAAACTATCGCCGTGTTCTTCACTAACAACGATAAAATGCAATATAAATTTCAAAATCCGGAGAAGAACAGATATTACATCCTCCCGTTCCTTAGATCTATAGTTTTACTCACTCTACTTAGCATATAGTGCAGAAAATTTTTCTTTCCCATAATTTTTATTGAATTATTACAAATGTCTATAATGTATTCTTTTTATTATTATTATTATTATTATATGTAAAGCTATGGTTTGAATTTTGAAATGCACATAAACATTGGCGCCAACTTTCCAAAAATATTGGGTGGGCTCAAAAATTTTTGAGTAAAATGATACATATACAGACGTGTGAAAATTAGAATAATTATGAAATTTACATTAAAAACTTGTTATATTAAAATAATATTTAAAAAATATTGATACATTTAATATTTAGTGCGCATCCCCTTGTTTTTTATGAAAGAAATGATGGCATACTTTGTATGAGTTTTTGGCAATTAATTTGTATTTCGTTGTCATGATACCAAATTTGGATGAGTCTTTCTATCAGACCAATCTTGTTTGTGATGTTTCATTTCTTTAATTTTTTCTTTACAATGGCCCAAAGGTTCTCTATGGAGTTCATATCTGGACTGTTTATAGGCCATGGAAGTGTTTTCTTTAATTAAATTAAAGAAATGCCACATCACAAACAAGAATGTTCTGATAGAATCATCCAAATTTGGCATCATGACAACGAAATACAAATTAATTGCCAAAAACTCATACAAAGTATGCCAAGACATATCGAATCTTTAATAAAAAACAAGGGGACGCACATTAAATATTAAGTATATCAATACTTTTTAAATGCATTATTTCTTTAATATAACAAGATTTTAATGTAAATTTCACAATTATTCTAGTAATTTTCACACCTCTGTGATTTTTTTTCCTTAGTGTGCATGAGTGTGGAGAGAGAGTGGGAGGAGGAGCAAATGACTAAAGATGATAATTAGAAATTATGTTTTTCTAAACAAATTTTTAAATTATTATATTTTAATTTTAATTATAATTTTATAAATAATTTTATTCAATTATATTCTTATAAGTTCTTCTTTATAAATACATTAATATAATATTTATTTTAAATAACATTGGAATCCCTAACTATATTAAAAGTACAAAAAACTAAATGTCAAAAAAGCATACATTTTAGTCACCTAAGTGCTCTATTAATTTAAAACATCAAAACAGATGGTGAAACAGGGTTGTAAAGAACCTGGGTTTTTTATAAAAAAAACCCAGCCCGGTCAGGTTTTATTAAAAAATCCATGTTAAATGGGCAATTTTCCCTGGGCAAATTGGATTAAAATGCCAAAATGTTGACTATGATTCTACCTTCCTCACAAATAATAATGTTCAGGGTTACCACTGTATAGGGAAAACTGAAAAAACTGAGGGAAAATGAGTATTAAAAACAAGGAATTTTACTAAATTTTAGTACTTTGCAAAATTTATCTATTGAAAATTTTGAAAATTCTCAGAGGAATTACTCTGGGAAAATTTAATTTTTTGCTCAGGAAAGTGCAAGGAATTCGACAGCAAAAATAAATTGCAATCCTGATCTCAAATACAATCTTTGTGAATACTTCATAGTCTAATAGATGGAAATGACTTCATTGTCTTAAATAGGCAATTTTCCCTGGGTAAATTGGATTAAAATGCCAAAATGTGGACTATGATTCCATCTTCCTGACAAATAATAATCTTCAGTAATAAAATACAGTAAACCCTATGATAATGGAACTTGTTTACAACAGAATGTAAAAATGTCATTGTCCTTACAGTAAGAATAATACCATACCTGCTAAGACGATAACTTGTTTAATACGGAATTTTTCTTCTGTCCCTTGAAATTCTGTCTTGGTCGGTTTCATTATACTAAATAAACACAACAATCTTATCACAATTGTAAAAAACACGGTTATTTTTAAAAAAGCCCAGCCCGGGCTGATACCCGGGCAGCTACCCACTACAACCCTGTGGCAAAATCCACAGGAAATTTGTTTTCGTGCGAAATGTAACTATACATCCGCTGAAGGGGTCTTTAGTGTTCCTGTAGGTCTAATGGATGTCGTTACTATTTTTCGAACAAAATTATTTTGATAACATTAATAAAACCAAATTTCACTTCAGCGATTAAATAAATAAAAAAATAAATTACGAATATGGATTTCTCTCCAAAATTGATCCTTAATAAATTGACATAAAATATTTTTGCACAATTTTACAAAGATTTGGTGTAATTAATTTTTTATGGAATTTTTCAGATTTATATATTGAATGAATCAGCGGTCAATGGAGGGATTTTTTCTTGGGGCCCATTTTGTGAAATTTATTTTATTTTTGTGAAAAGTAACTTTTTGTAATGAAATATAAAATCCAGTTACTGAAATTCGAACCAAGTATTTATTAATAACTTGAGTCCACCTGCTAACTGTCTGGTGCACTTGTTTTCTTTGCAATTTACACATTGTAAAACAGGACAATTTAAAGTAATTGATGAAGAGTATGTTTTTATGGAATAAATTTTTGTGAAGGGGCCCGATTTCTTAAAAGGAATTTTATGAAGAGGCCTGTTTTATTAAAGGGGCTCAGGGCTTGAAAACTTTTTAAAAAATCGATTTTTTTAGTATCTATTTTGATTATTCAATTAATTCTGAACACAGTGCAAAAAACCACATAAAAATATCTGCATTTTTAATGGAGTTATAAGCATTTATGTAACAATCACTTTCATAGCCGCACCCATTTAATTGAAATTTTAAGTCGCGTTTTCTCAAAACTTGATTTTTGACGACTATCCGTAAGATTAAGAAAAAACTATTTAATGGAATGGCTTAAATTTTTTTTTTTGCATGCATGTAACATCATTATCTATAGAATGAATTAATATATTTTAGATAGCTTAATATTTTGTGTATTTTTAACGAAAAAAAAATTATATTTTTTAGGGTTTTTTTAATTTTTAAATTTGAGAGTTTTTTTTAATAAGGTGTTCTTTGAGTGATAGTTATATCCTTAATTCATTCTATAGAGTGAAGGTTCCTGATCATTTTAAAGCAAAAGTTAGGTTCTTATGTGAATTCAACATTAAGATATCTTACGGATGGTGATATGACACCTAATTTTTTTTTTTCAAAAATTGTGTTATATAAATTTTGCTATATTTTTTACTTTGTTACATTGAAGTACTTCATTTTATAATTTTATAAGGCTACAAACATACCTTAAAAATATCAGAAAGTTTAAATTAGTTACACTGAATACTTCTGCTTTTATATGGAATCGAAGAGAGAGCTCGGTTTACATATTTTTTGGTATCGATTAAGCCCTGAGCCCCTTAAAAGGAACTTTGTCAAGAGACCTGTTTCATTGAAAGGAACTTTGTGAAGAGACCTGTTTCATTGAAAGGAACTTTGTGAAGAGGCATGTTTCATTGAAATAGATTTTTGCGAAGGGGGCCTAAATAAGCCCCAAATTTTGCCTGGATCAACCCCTGAGTTTTATTAAAATATAACCATGATTTTACTTCTTACTAGAATATCTATAAAAGATGATTGGAGTATTAATTTACAAAATACATACAGATGCTTATTTTTAAATACCACTATTTCTAAAAAGTAATTTTTGCCCTACTTAATTGCAAAACTGTGATTAAATAAGGCAAAAATTATTTTTTAAGACAAAGATTGCAATTAAAAAATGGTATTCATAAGTAAGCACCCTGAAATGATATAATAATGTCACTACAAGCCTTAGAATTACCTTTTTCAATGGCGGTACAGCAGAATTATGAATTTCAAAGTTTGGGAATGTCGTATCGTTAACTTTTGATACTGTTCTAAGAAAAAGGCACTTTACAAACAAACATTTCCATCAACAAATTTATCTGCTACATTTCTGCCTCAGTGATAACTGAAGGAATTGTCTTGTCAATGTAAGCCAATCATATCTTAGACATATTAATCATAGACAAATCAGATTCTGAAATCTTGTGTACAAGAATCCTAAAGATGACCATGTATCAAACATTAATTTTACACAGCATTAATTTTTGACGTAGCTGCCCTGTCTTTATACAAAAGTCAAGTTTTGCTAATGGTTGATCATAGACTGCTAATAGTTAATTAACTGTAGTCTAAAGTTTGATCATATGTATCAAGCACTCTGTAACTGCTATTATATTTTAGAGTATAAGTTTAATTGTCTAACTACCAGGGGTCGATCAAATACTAGTACATCCATCCTATATTTGAAGTTACATTCAGATTAGGATGTAATCTTTTCAATGGATTCCTTTCCGTGAACAAAAAGATGATCATTTAATTCTTTCTTACGACTAAATCTTTCATTGCATAATTTACAAACAAGTTGTTTCTTACGATTATGTGTAAGAACATGTTTATCCAACTGACTCTTTTGTTTAAACTTTTTATTACAAACTTCACAGACAAGAGGTTTGTCTTTTTGAAGTATGATCCGCGTTGTTAAATAGTCCTTATAAGAAAATCCCTCTCCTAACTCTCCCAAATCAAAAAGTTGATCTTTAGCATGTGTCAGAAGATGATCATTTGCATTACCTTGCTGAGAAAAACCTTTACCACATATTTCACATACAAAAGGTTTTACATCTGTATGGGTATAAAGATGGCGATTAAGTAGGCTCTTTTGTGAAAATCTTTTTTCGCATATTTCACATGCAAAAGGTTTTACTTCCATATGTATTGCAAGATGGCGATTAAGTAGACACACTTGTGAAAAGCTTTTTTCACATACTTCACACACAAAAGGTTTATCAAGTTTATGTGTAAGAATGTGTTTATTTAAAGTTTCTTCATCACAAAATGCACAGTCACATTCATCACACTCAAAAGGTTTTTCTTTTGTGTGGGTCAGAAGGTGCCTTTTTAAGTTACTTTTAGAATGGAATTCTTTGTAGCAAAATTCACAAATGTTATTTTTAACAGGTTCCAAGGGTGTTTCATTAAGACATTTTTTAATAACGCTTTGTACAAAATCCACAGGATTACTAGGAATGCTTTGCACATCATCTACAGAACTAGAAGGAATGTTTTGCACATCTTCTACAGAACTAGAAGGAATGTTTTGCACATCCCCTACAGAACTAGAAGGAATGTTTTGCACATCATCCACAGAACTAGAAGGAATGTTTTGCACATCATCTACAGAACTAGAAGGAATGTTTTGTATGTCATCTACAGAAGAACTTGTAAAAATTATTTGTACATAATTTACAGAACTAGTAGGAATGATTTGCACATTATCCACAGAAC
This sequence comes from Maratus speciosus, assembly GCA_963932465.1. Lineage (NCBI taxonomy): Eukaryota > Metazoa > Arthropoda > Arachnida > Araneae > Salticidae > Maratus > Maratus speciosus. Next base: position 5,680,043 of record OZ010799.1, on the reverse strand, counting down.
TAGCAGGAATGATTTGCACATTATCTACAGAACTAGTAGGAATGATTTGTGCATTATCCACAGAACTAGTAGGAATGATTTGTGCATTATCCACAGAACTAGTAGGAATGATTTGTGCATTATCCACAGAACTAGTAGGAATGATTTGTGCATTATCCACAGAACTAGTAGGGATGATTTGTGCATTATCCACAGAACTAGTAGGAATAATTTGTGCATTATCCACAGAACTAGTAGGAATAATTTGTGCATTATCCACAGAACTAGTAGGAATGATCTGCACATTATCCTCAGAACTAATAGGAATGATTTGCACATCATCTACAGAACTAGAAAGAAATTTTTGCATGCCATCTACAGAAAAACTAGTAGGAATGATTTGCACATTATCCACAGAACTAGTAGGAATGATTTGCACATTATCCACATAACTAGTAGGAATGATTTGTCCATTATCCACAGAACTAGTAGGAATGATTTGCACATTATCCACAGAACTAGTAGGAATGATTTGCACGTCATCTACAGAATTAGAAAGAAAGTTTTGCATATAATCTACAGAAAAACTAGTAGGAAGGATTTCCACATTATCCACAGAACTAGCAGAAGTAATTTCCACATTATCCACAGAACTAGCAGAAGTAATTTCCACATTATCCACAGAACTAGTAGGAGTGATTTTCACATTATCCACAGAATTAGTAGGAGTGATTTTCACATTATCCACAGAATTAGTAGGAGTGATTTTCACATTATCCACAGAACTAGTAGGAGTGATTTCCACATCATCTACGGAACTAGAAAGAAAGTTTAGCATGTCATCTACATCTATATTATCCACAGAACTAGTAGGAGTGATTTCCATGTCATCTACAGAACTAGAAAGGAAGTTTAGCATGTTATCTACATCTACATTATCCACAGAACTAGTAGGGGTCATTGGCATATCGTCTACAGAACTAGAAAAAAAGTTTAGCATGTCATCTACAGAAAAATTAGTAGGAATGACTTGCACATTATCTGCAGAACTAGTAGGAATGATTTGTACATTATCCTCAGAACTAGTAGGAATGATTTGCACATTATCCACAGAACTAGTAGGAGGGATTTGCACATTATCCACAGAACTAGCAGGAATGATTTTCACATTATCCACAGAAGAACTAGTAGAAATTTTTTGCTTCATTTTTTCAAAGATAAGGAGCTTTTCTCTAATATGAATAGAAAGTTAAATATTTATTTTTACCGAGAAAGATTTAAGGGAGGACATATTCTTGCTTGCTGAAAAATTTAAATAATTCCATAATTTTTATCGATGATTCTAAATTTCATCTATATTTGATTTTTCTCACAAAATACAGATTTATATACCTTTGGTGTAATATTTTTTTTTTATGTCATCATACAAATGCGTATTTTTGTAACAGTAATTTCTTGGGAAACTTGGAAAATTAAATTATAATAATCTGATTTTCTGCAAATATCATAATTTGCATTAAACAACTAATGTAGCGGGAGAGGAATACATATTGTATTTAAGGATTTTTTTATTTATTTCATTCTGTAACCTTTTGAACAAAAATATGGACTATCTTTAAAAATAAATATTTGAAATTATTTAAATTAAAATCTTTTTTAGCATACATTTATTAATTAGACTTTACAAAAAAAATTACCAAACTTCTGAAAAAATATGCTGAATGTTGCACTAAAGAAAGGTGGCTTTTCTAAAGACAACTTGTGCACACATTCAAATTATTTTTCTTTTATGAATTAAAACACATTAAAATTATTTTACAGTTGCATGGAGATGAAATTATAAATTTAATTTGCCATACATACAAATTGTTCAAAACTATAAACTCAGAATTGGAAAAAGTAAATTCCCGTTTTCAATGAAATTGTCCTTTGTAGGCTTAAAAAATTCACAACATTACTACTTTTTTTCTCCCTTTTTTATATAAAAGTATCTAATTACTTTGATTAAAACTAACAAAAATGACAAATGAAGGCTTAAAATTTCAAATTTCAAATTAAGATTTTTTGTATATTTTTTAGTACAGAAAAAGTATTATAACAGGACTTCATATTAAATTGTAATGTCCAAAATTTATTAAGTTTTCATTTTGATAAATTGGAAAAATTTCTTTCATATCTTTTTCTCTGTATCCAGTTGTAAGAGCAGTACTTTTCTTTGAAAGTGACTTCAAGGTCCATCCTATCTGCAACAAATGTAAATTAATATATCAATAAAGATTACAAATATACTTCGTGACATAAAAATACACATAACTGTAGAAAATTTTAGGTTTTGTATGTATAAAAAAAATTCACCCAGAATGCATTCAGAACAAATTTTATCCATACAGATTTTACAAGTATATTTTTTAATGCAGGTCAATTCCATTGTAACTGACATAACACTTGATCATTGAATTTTGTTTTCATAACTGTGTAGAAAATTTCTTAATAAAGCTAGAGCAAAGTTTTACAATTTAAAATATTTCTTACTAAGGACTTAATAACCAAATACCTGCACATTATTTCAATCTCTCTTTTAGTACCAAAAATTGCAATTCAAAATTCTGTAGCAAATGTAACATAAAATAGACAAAAAAAAAAAAAAGTCTGCCTTCATTGAAGTGTAAAAATTATCAAAACTATCCCATTAAAAAAAGTGATTTAATGTTCTCAACAACACTAACTAGTATGTTGTGGCCATCACAAAACTTTCTTCTATATAAATCACATCAATTAAATCATTTAAATAGTACAAGAAATTACATCAATTTAGCACCCATTCATATCAAAGTGTATCTGAATTTGAAGTTTGATAAAAAATTCATGCCTTAGTTCTTGAGATAGAGCTAAAGCAGAAATTCTGAAAAATGTAGCTTAGCAGCACCACCTGTTGAGTGATTTTTACCAATACACAAACAGGAATAATTGATATCCAGGTATACATGGATCTGAAGTTCGTTGAAAATCTAAGCATTAGTTCTTGAGATAGAGCTATTGCGGAAATCACAAAAAACAGCATAGCAGCGCCACCTATTGAGCGATTTACAACAAACTGTATAAAATGTCAATTCATGTCAAGGACTAACTGATTCTAAAATTTGATGAAAATTCATGCATTAGTTCTTGAGATACACCTATAGTGGAAATTCTGAAAAATACAGCATAGCAGCACCACCTGTTGAGCGATTTACGCCAAAATGTCAATTCATGTCAAGGATTAACTGATTCTGAAGTTTGGTGAAAATTATTGCATTAGTTCTTGAGATACAGCTATAATGGAAATTCTGAAAAGTGCAGCATAGCGGTGCCACCTGATGAGCGATTTGAACCAAAAGCTAATCAGCACTCATTTATATCAGGAGCTAACTGAATATAATTTTTTATTAAATTCCGTGCATTAGTTCTTGAGATAGAACGCCCACAAAATTTGTGTCACATACAGATAGACAGACTCACAGACAGACATGCTGTAAAAACATGTTTTTTGGAATCCCTGACCCCTAAAATGTGCAAATCCGTCGAAAACCGGAAGTCGGAAGTTTTCGCGAATCCAATACTTTCTTCTTGTAAAGATAGAAGAAAGTAACAAGGGAACCACTTTTGGTGCTGCTCGCACCTAGCATCGAGACCTTGTGTATTTTGTAGCCCTATACATAAAAGTTAGACAACCAATAAAATTTCTTTGTGAAAATAATATTTTATATACTTTTAATTTTTTATTATTACATTTTTAGTAGTTTATTTCACGCCAAAAGGGGGTTAAGGCACCAAATAGGGTGCTACAATTTTTCCATCCACTTTATCCTGGGAGTAAGTACAGTACATATTAGAATTATATCAGATTGCGATTTGTTTGATAATTGATAACAAAAGAAACATGAATTAGGTCTTTTCTTTCTTTTTCTATGCAGACGATAAATATATAAATAGTAAATATATTTCTATAAAATCTTTCAATATCACTAAAAACTATTTTTTAGTGAAACAGGAAGCAAGCAAACAATTTTCTTTTGAAATCGAATGGAATAAAGTTTCAAAAGTTTAAAATGAAATGTTGCTGTATTAAAGGGTCCTTTGGTAAAAGCAATCATAAAGTAAATTAATAATTTTACACAATTTAGAAAAATTACTGTGGATAATTAGGTCAGACATTACAATTTCTACTGAAGTCCAAAAACCACTCCTCATGCAAGAGAAAAAGATATGACATTTGGCTAGGGTTGCCGAAAAGCTTTACTTTTGAAAAAAAAAACGCCAATGTTTTCCACGCCAAAAATATGAATATAATGTTGCATTTTTTTCAAAATCAAATTTCTGGGTTCTTGAAGGAATTTTTAAACATTTTTCAATATTTTATACTTATTATTAACTAAATTTTTAAATGCGTTTCTTTAAAAAAATTGAATGTTAATAGCATAGAAAAAGAAAGAAAAGACCTAATTCATGTTTCTTTTGTTATCAATTATCAAACAAATCGCAATCTGATATAATTCTAATATGTACTGTACTTACTCCCAGGACAAACATTTTTTAAAACTTCTAACCATTGCACATTTTCAATGTTTATACCATCGTATTGGGGGAAAAAAGTACTTTTTAATGCAATTTGTTTGAAAACTGCATCTCTATTTGTTTTTGAAGTGGCCTTGAAAATTGCATTTTCAGAAATTTATGCTGCTGTAAAATCAAGAAATATTATTTTAACAGAAAAATTTCATTGATTCTTAAACTTCGTAATACAGGACTTTAAAATGCACCAGGTCTCAATGTTAGGTGCGATTAGCACCAAAAGTGGTTCCCTTGTAAGTAATGATAAATTATAACAGTAACTTATTTAGTTAATTTCTGAACAATAAAAAAGAAAAAATGGCATTTACACATTTAATGGATTAACTTTTATTGTGCAATTGATGTAACATTATCACTTTACAAAGACAATAATGGCACTTAACTTAGTTTGTAAACAGTAATTTACAATGCCTTTTTATTACAATTTTATTATAGAACATAAAAAAATCAAGCTTTCCGATCATACCCTTAAATTAAACATATTAGCCCCCGGTATGCTATTTCTTTCTCCCAGCTTATTTTGTCTCCAATAAATAACGTTGCTTTGTATACGCCAGCTGTAAAACAAAAGCCGATATTTCATTGTGCGATTAAATACTCTACAGCATTTTTTAAAACTTCTAACCATTGCACATTTTCAATGTTTATACCATCGTATTGGGGGAAAAAAGTACTTTTTAATGCAATTTGTTTGAAAACTGCATCTCTATTTGTTTTTGAAATATTAATTTTTTTGTAGTTTTTAGCGGCATTTGTTTCATTTTGGCAACTCAAGTACTCGATTTCTGTAGAAAGTAAAGAAAAAATCGTTGAAAAATAGCAATTATATCTTTTGTTGCCCTTTTCTCAAAAACATTGAAAAAAAAAATTAATTAAAATTCGGGCTGTTTTGAGAAAAATATAAATGAAAGATTTATGATAAAACAGGGAGCTATTATAAACTATATTTAATTTTAAGTATCTATATTAATGCAAATTACGTCATTTTACATAAAATAAAAGCGTGTGCTTTAAGTCTTAAAATTGAAATATGTTTTGCAGCCCCAATTATCCGAGACCTGCTTAACCGAGTTATTTTCTTCTGGTGGACTGGTGGCTTCTATTATTATGAAACAGCCATTATAAATGAAGCGTTAGGTGAAGATGAAAGAGCAGCCTTAAGAAGTTAGAACTCTGATTTTCTGGTCAGAATAGAAAAAAAAAATGGCCATAATTTTTTTTGAAAAAAAAAAAAAAAAAAAAAAAAAATTATGGCCACTTTTTTTTTTTATTCTGACCAGAAAATCAGAGTTCTAACTTTTTATGACTGCTCTTTCATATTCCCCTAATGCCTCATTTATAATGGCTGTTTCATAATAATAGAAGCCACCAGTCCACCAGAAGAAAATGAAGTAATGGAAATGCCGGGGGCGACACTAAATTCTGAAAATGCAGAATTCCTGTTCTCTAGTTTATTTATTATAAATTTTATTTCCCCCCAAAATGAGAATTTTCTTTTCTGTGGAATTGCCGAAACTATTTGTTATTCCTAAAATCTTGTTTCTTTTGGAAAATTTCAACATTTCTCATTGATTTGAGCACTATTGGCTCAAGTAAGACATTCTTTATTTATTGCTATGAACTTCACTTTTTACAGTTATCAGTCACCACTGACTCAAGATGAGAGTACAAATTATAAAGCAAGCAATGCATATACGACTAAACTTTGAAGACGCTTTTCACATGCTCATTAAAAGCTGAAGACTCAACAGTAATAGAAAATTTTCAGTTTGAAACCACAGAAGTGTTTTGAATGCTCTCTGAGAATGTTCTATCCATCAGTGTCATATATGAATACTTTTATTTTATATGAAAATAAAAAAATTTGGTCAGATGCATAGAGAGCCAACTTGGGCCCCAGAGATGAAATTTGCAAACAGGAGAGTTATTTCATAATTTTCTGAGGGAGGACGTCATTACCGAGGGGAATTCGGAAACTGGGTGACTAGCAGCCTTAATGTCAGGCCTAGTAAATCCTGGCAATGTCAATGCGGAGGACATTAAGAAATGGATGACAAACGACGAAGTTAATGAACTAATTCACAACGATATTGTAGAAATGGTGACAGAGGAGACAGAAAGAAAACAGAAGGAGGATTACAGAAAAATATCTCATCCCGCATTTGGAAGGGTTTAAGATGAATGAGGCAGCACTGCAGTACATTAGTGAGCAGAAGGAAGAGACGTCAGCTGATATGATCTGCTTGAGTAAATGGAGGGACATTGCTTCGCAGAAGAGGACTAACAGAGAGAAGCAAAAACTAAACACTTTTTCAAAAACTAAAAACTGTAAATTTTGACTCTTATCTTATGCACAACTTTTCATATTTGTGCAATCATTTATTAATAAACAGTAAAATAAGATTTATTCGTTTTTGTATGAATTAGGCTTACATTTTACGTTAATGTTTTGCTTATTCTCAAACTGTATTTACCGTATAATATGAAATTTATCTTAAAATGTGTAACATTGTTTCTAATATCATGGCGGACGGAGGAAGGAAAGGAGTAAACATTTATAGAACTCCGGCCTATCCGGCTTTTTTTGTTATCTGGCCTACCATTCCGCCACATTAGGCCGGATAGTCGGGAGTTTACTGTACTTTTATTTTATATGAAAATAAAAAAATTTGGTCAGATGCATAGAGAGCCAACTTGGGCCCCAGAGATGAAATTTGCAAACAGGAGAGTTATTTCATAATTTTCTGAGGGAGGACGTCATTACCGAGGGAAATTCGGAAACTGGGTGACTAGCAGCGTTAACACAGATATTGTTTGCAGATTTTTAACGTTGTAAAAATAGACAAAATTCAGAGCCCCCGACGCTGTTCATTATTCAAAAGTATTACTGTACAGTTGTGGAAAAAAAAAAAAAAAGTAAACACCCCCTACTAACTCCTCAACAAATCATCGTAGACGAAAGTTACTGGTACCGAACAATTGGAAATAAAGTCTACTTTTAAATAATGTATATAAAATTTTCTTAGGGGGCCATCTACATATTAAAACGAATTCAAACTTCATTTTTTTCAATGGCAATACCCAATTTTAACGAGATATTTCAAATCTTCAGTTCAAATTATACCTAGACACCAAATTTCAAGTCATTTGAATCATAAGTTTTTGAATTATAAACATTCAAAAGTTAGTGCTTCTAATGTTAAATTACATTTTCATATTTTTATTTATATCTCCCGAAATTATGATCCTAATGTGCTAATTCTTTTTGTAGCAATAATACTAATATACCCAAACATAAATATGCTGAATTTGCAATTTAAATAATTTTACAATATGAATTATGAAATTAATACTCAAAAAAATTATGAAGTGCAACCTACAGTTTTTTTTATGGATTTAGATTTATTAAGTCCTACTTTAATGAAATCCAAAATTTCACATTTTTCTTCCAAGTAGTTTTCAAATTATGCTTAAAAAACGGCAAAATGATGGTTTAAGTCTATGATAGAAGTGAGTAGGTATTTTGAAATTTATTCTGCTGTCCTGTAATCTAACAGGCTTCATTGACTCCTTGAGTGGTGCTTCAGGTGCCTTGATCAAAAAGGGGGCTCTCTCAGTTAACAATCGAGTACAGAACTTCAATATGGATACAGTCCTTAAAGTATGCTCGTTTTAAAATAATTAATTTCTCGGAAACTTATGGTACGAATTGCATAATTTTTTTTAAGGCTCATTGAAGGGTATAGAGTTCATTTATGCTGTCAGAATTGTGTACTGCTATTGAAAAAGACAAAGTTATGGTTCGTTTTAATATGTAGATGCCCCCCTAAGCAAATTTTATATACATCATTTAAAAGTAAACTTTATTTCCAATCGTTTGGTACCAGTAACTTTCTTCTACGATAATTTGTTGAGGGGTTAGTAGGAGGTATTTACTTTTTTTTTTCCACAACTGTACATTAAAATTTACTAAATTAACCCAATTTTTATCATATATAACACATCAAACAAAAATCAGAGATGCAGTAGACATAGATCCTAAATTATATTAAAATGAAATACCTTAGAACAGCAACCCACTGGTGGATCATGGAACAATCGAATTATTCAAACACAATATAATTTTCTGCACAAAATAAATGTGAATGACATAATAATGCACCATATTGATACAAAGAAATAAAACTTTACCTTTAATCTAAAGATGATTGTAATTTCCAATCAGTAACTATGCAGTGTACTCTAACTGTGCTGAATTGTTTCAAAAAGGAGATGTTTCATAGTAATCATACCTTCTTGGATCTAAACTATATGAAAAAAAAAAAAGCAATTTTAACAAATTACAACAACCATTTGGAAAATGATTTTTTCAAAGGCTAAAATTTAAGGCATAAAAAATAGCACAGAGTTGATCATACATTACGTACGCCATGAATTAAACATTAAAAGTGTTATGACACGTATAAAATTCCAAGCGGCAAAAATCTCCAGCGACTCGTATTTCATGTGAAATATTTATATGTATTCATTCCTGTCCTATTTATATTTTTTTTAATTTTTAATTGGCTTATTCCATTTTTCTTTTGCACCGTGAAAATCTTACAAATTAAAATTAACTCTTTGGCAGAAATTGTTATTCATTTTCTTTCATTTTCATTAGTTATTATTCACCTGAAACTTACGTATTATCCAAGCATTTCATTGGCTGCCCGGGAAAAGGCTTTTTCATCATCAGATTTCCAAGAAATCTGACTACTAATTTTAAATGAAATTTCATTCTTAAACTTCTAAACATCCGACAATATTACTTTTTACACCGCCGGATAGAGAAAAAAATGTACTTTTAAATGCAATTTGTTTGAAAGCTGTATCTCAATTTGTTTCTGAGTTATTAATTTTTTTTGTAGTTTTTATTACTTTTTTGTCATAGTGGCAACAGAAGGTATCCATCTCTGTTGAAAGTAAAGAGAAATACAGATTACTGTATAGACCAATCAGAATACGAATAAAATGCAGATTAAACCAATAAAAAGCTTCAGATATGCTTTTGATTTCCTACCCTGACGAGGACAATAACCATTTTTCCAAATGGTTAAAAAAATAAATTTTACTCAAGTATAGAAATTATTTAAATTTTAAATGGATTAACCCCTTAATCATCACATTAATTTTCGGAAAATTCGTCAATTTTTTTATTCACACACATCTTCCAACTCCTATGAACTCTTAAAATTTAGCATTCTGATCTTAAAATCAAATTTGTCAATTCAATACTGCCATTTATTGAGTGCATTTAAAATAATGCCAGAAGAGATAAAATCAAACCAGGTTGAAAAAAAAAAAAAATCAAAAATTGAAACCGGACAAATTTAAAAGGGAAATTATACAAATTAAAGACACTGAAAAGCGGGAAGGGGAGGGCTAGGGGCCCTGGGACTACCGAGAACAACCTCTGTTGCGTCGAGCTTATTATTAGTAATGATACCCAAAATAATACCCAAATAATGATAAATAAAAATTAATAAAATAATAATAAGCTTCAAAATGAAGTCATTTTCTACTCTCAGACGCTCACTCTGATTTTCAACAAGTGCCAAAATTTCAATTAAAATGTGACCAAAAGAATGCATTTTAAAATGTAAAACCTCAAAAGATGGATACTGCAAATCAACATTGTTGACATTTGACCTATGATTATTAATTCGAACCGGAAATTACACAAATTAAAGAAACCGAAAAGTGGGAAGGGAGAAATATATTAGCTAAAGTTATGAAGAGTGCAAAATTTGTTTACAAATGACTGCCCATGAATGTATAGAGCACAGCAATTAATGGATTAAAAAATAAAAGCTCAAATTGAAAATTATATATATATATATATATATATATGGGGCATTCTCACAATCTTTTGACTTTTCAGGAAAAAAAAATCTGGCAAAATTAAACTTGCTAAAATAACATTTTAATCTGATAGAATAAAGATGATGATTCAAAATAAAGAAAAAATGGTCAGCAGCATGGTCAAAAATGGTCATCTTAATGATTCAAAATAAAGAAAAAATGGTCAGCAGCAAAAATTATTTTTATTTAACTGAGGTTTAAATTAAATTTGCGAGTTTAATTTTCCTTACCATTTTATCCCTATAACTTTTTATTTTCTTCTAAATTTTTACTTATAATGAATTTGCATAGTACCCACAAGACATTCAAATACGAAATAATGACAATATAGTATTTTTAGTGCAAAATTTTGATATGACATTGTCTTAAAGGGGTGTTAAAAAAGGGGCGGTAGGTAGAAAAAGGGGATGGTATAGGAAAAAAGGGAGGGTAAGGATGGAATGGTAAGGAAAATTACCACCTATTTTTAGGAAAATCATGTTAAGACTAAGTGATAGCCACAATGTTCATTGATTTTTAGAAACAGTTGTTAACATTGGATTATATTAATTTTTTTTTTTAATTTACCTCGAAAAGTGCAGGAATAAACTTGGGGACGGTGAGACTACCAATAAAGCCACGATGCTTGAAATTGATATTTTAATGCTGATTTAAATTCTACAGTAAATTTCCTGCCAAAGAAATTTAGACATTATTTCTCTAGCATACTTCTGCATGAGAAAAAACTTGAAAAAAATTCTGTGGCTGCATCTGAAATGATTTTCTGTATAATTTTAGAAGAGGGATGATAAGGAATCTAAAACACAGGGACAGAGTTTAAAAAATAATAACAACCCTAAAAATGTGTGCAGATTAATTTTTAGCTATATATTTATATAAAACAATAGTTAAGTTTCAGAAAAAAATTGCATCGAGTTATTTTTATTGAAACAACTTTATCCAGACAGCTCCTAACTTAAAAATCAGCATCAGGGACACGGGACGGTAGATGAGTTTTCCTAGTATTTGGACCCCCAACATCATCCAAAACTTATTTATCTCATTAATATTGTTATGCAATCATGCAATGGGATGTTCCCGAGTATATGAAATAAAAAAAACCCCCAAAAGTGCATTAAATAAAAAATTATTATTCAGGGACATGAAAGTCAAAAGATGGTTAGAATGCCCCATATATATTTTTGTTTACGAAAAATAAAACATATTATACTTTTTTTATCATCAGAATAAAAAACACTTGCAAACTAAATTTTAAAACCTAGAATCAAACTGATTGACTATTAATGAAATGAAGTGTGAGATTTAAAAAGCTTCGAGGCAAGTAAAACAACTTCTAATAAATAGTGGATCATAAACTGTGATAATCTGAAATCTTCTTTTAAAAAGTACAAGAGCAGTAAAGGGTCATTTTTTAGGAGAACATGCTTGTGATAGTTTAAAATTACTGGTGGGCTCTGCCTTCTACGACCTACGCTCACCAACCCCCAGTCAGACATTGCAGACTTTTAAAAAAAAGTATACTAATTTGACTGGCTTTAAAAAAAATATGGGAGATTGAATTATAATTTAAACACCAGTGGTGATCACCCTCTAAACAGGCTTACATTAATTTTCCCTTCAATTAGGGATTTTTAAGGTCGAATGAGCTGCTGTTAAGACATCTAATGGCTGTTTTCATGTCTGATTAAACAAGATCAATTTATATTAACTTGTTTTCAAATGTTTAACTGAACTAAGTAAACAGAGTCTTTGCCTCACTGTATTTTTTAAGAACACTATAAGAAAATATTAAAATGTTGTTGTTTTTTAGAGATAAATAAATTTGAATAACTTTAATAAAAATATTTTGGTCAATTCTAGTTCCAAAAATTATTCTTATGTAATATTTCTAGAATAAATGCAAACTGAGTGATTATAATTTTCTTAAATATGATCAGGAATAATCCTGACCATTTAAAATTATTCAAATTCAATATAATTTGCTGAACAAAATAAATGTATCACTAGAATTACATAATAATGCACCACATTTATAAAAAGAAATAAAACTTTACCTTTAATATAAAGATCTTTGTAATTTCCAATAAATAATTATGCAGTTTACTCTAATTGTCCTGAACTGGCTTAAAAAGAGATGTTTTGTAGCAACCACACCTTTTCAGATCAGGACTAGTTGAAAACAAAAATAATTTTGTACTCCAGTAGAAAATATTTAAAATTTAGATGGATTAAATAATAAAAGTTCAAATTGAAAATTATGTATATATATATATTTTGTTTGTTTCCAAAAAATAAAACAATACAGTACAGAACCATTTATCCGGAATGGTTTGGGTCAGATGTATTCTGGATATTTGATTTGGCATTAAAAAAAAAACATCTATTTGATCAGATTTGTAGAATATATGTGGCTATGACTAGTGCTGTAAAAGTAACGACTAAATGAATACCCGTATGATGTTGTTACTTTCGAACTCGCTACCCGTTAGAAAGTATTCGTTACTCGTTACTTTCATTACTGTTCAAAAACCGGGTATTAACAATCATCGTATGTACTACAAACCTGCAGCAATAGCAAATCTAATTATATACCGCACATGAGTCTTTTGAAGAATTCGTTACTATTTTAACGTAAAATATGTGCTGCCATCTGTACGTTAAAAATACATTTAATTTTCTACGTTTTAATGGAAAAAAGGCAAACAAAATTAAAATACGATGCATAATTGAATATAACATGTCTAAATTGTATAATTTCTTACTTATGAAATAAGGAATAATCGGAGAAAGCAATTTAGGAAGAGTAAAAGTTCACCAAATTTATACGAAAACTATGAAATATAATTACACAGCCAAAATATTTTACAAACAAATTTACTTATTAATTTTACACTAAAAGTAATTATGTATTATGAAAATTTAATTTCTGGAATAATATGAAAATATTTAAATATATATATATTTAATTTCTTACGTGATTATCCTATCAAATGACACTGTACTTCAGTCACATTATTATTTCTGAAATTATTGATTTATATTTAAAAATACCCTTTTTTCAAATATGAAATTTAAAAACATAGCAACAAAAATATTTGGCACAGATGTCATATACGCACCACACTAGCGTGATTTTTTTTCTGATGCCAATTTGGTGAAAACCTCGTTTTTGAATACAAGTTACATATATATATATTAAATAGGGAATAACAATAAATAAAAAATGTTTCATTAATAACTATAGAACAAAACAATTTATATAATTTTAAAAAAGAAAATAAAAGTAACTATAAAATTTATTAACAGATAAACAACATCCGAGTTACCATATCAAGCAAAATAACGGCACTTGGTGCCAGTTAAGTACCCCGGTGATATGACATTGGCCTCAGAAAAAAATTGCGCCAATATGGTGCGTATATGACATCTATGCCAATTATTTTTACAGGCCAAACAGAAAAAAAAAAGAAAAAGAAAAAAAAAGCAATTTAACAAATTACAACGACCATTTGGAAAATGATTTTTTCAAAGAAAAAATCGCACGCAGTTGATCATACATATTTCGTACGCCATGGATTAAACATTAACATTCTTGGACCAATTTTAAATGAAATTTCATTTTTAAATTTCTAAACATCCCACAATATTACTTTTTATATCGTCGTATAGAGAAAAAAATACATTTTTAATTGCAATTTGTTTGAAAGCTGTATCTCAATTTGTTTCTGAGTTATTTTTTTTTTTTGTAGTTTTTGTTACTTTTTTGTCATAGTGGCAACAGAAGTATCCATCTCTGTTGAAAGTAAAGGGAAAATACAGATTACTGTATAGACCCATTAGGAAACGAATAAAATGCGGATTCAACCAATAAAAAGCTTCAGATATGTTTTTGATTTCCTACCCTGACAGAGGACAATAACCATTTTTCCAAATGGTTAAAAAAAAATTAGAAAACAGTAATTCCGCTTTTTCAGAATTTAGTGTCACCCCGATGAAAAAAAAAATATGTACATAAATATAGATAGTTCAGTTATAAGACTTAAAACACACGCGTTTATTTTATATAAAATGACGTGATCCGCATCCGCTGAAGAATTTCTTTCGTTATTTAAGAAATTCGACAAAAAAAAATAACTATCTCATGATTCATATACTTTCATTTGTTTGTAATATTAATGTAGATACTTAAAATTAAGTTCAGTTTATAAAAACTTCATGTTTTATTAGAAGTTATTCAAAAAGATATAATTGGTACTTTCCAACTATTTTTCCTGTACTTTTACTTTCTACAGAAATGCAGTACTTGAGTTACAAAAATTAAACAAATGGCATTTAAAACTACAAAAAAAAAAAAATTAATATCTCAAAAATAAATCGAGATGAAGTTTTCAAACAAATTGCATTTAAAAGTACTTTTTTCCCCAATACGACGGTATAAAAATTGGAAATGTGCGATGCTTAGAAGTTAAAAAAAATGCGGTAGAGATTATTCCGTACAATGATACCTCTGCTTTGTTTTACGGCTGGCTTATACAACAGGGCGTGTTTTTTTTTTTTTTGGAGACGACACTTTATTAGCTTAGCTGGAAGAAAGAAATAGCATACCGGAGGTTAAAAAAATTAAACGTTATCATAAAAACATTTTTACAAGCAATCTAAAAACTCGTCTTTATCATAAAAATATATATTTTTTTTTAATTTAAAACATAAATACACGTACAAAGATATTTTTATAGGATAAAGAATGCACTGAAAGCAAACCTGTAAATTTTAGAACAGAATTTCTTGAAAATTTTCAGAATATTTAAAAGAAATGTGTTTCATTTTAGACTTTATCATCTTATCAACCAACAGTTTACGTCAATCGCATTATTATTTTAGAAATCTTTGATTTATGTTTTAAAATAATATTTTTTCCATTCTTTTTGGTTTTAATGAAGCACGCCTTTCAGATAATATATAACCTGATTTTGAAAAAAAATTCTTTCAGATGGTACTGCAAGCTCAGTGTATAAAATAGCTATGCTTCTTTTTCTTTCCATAATGAAGGAATCAACAAGCCCCTACGAAATCAAAATCGTTTGAGATTTGAGAATAAATGATACTAACAGAATGATACGCATACACTGATACGTAAACAACTAACGCCGAAATATCCGAGTCTGAATACAAATTCACATCTTTTACCGCATCCGGCTATCTGCTCCATTCATGAATTATACAAACGTAAGCAGCGTTTGAAGTTAGTTTCACTTTGTTCGTCTGCGTATTGACGCAGTAACGACTAACGAGTCGTATTTCGAAGTACCGATTCGGTATTTCGTATCTTAGAGAATACCCGTTACTTAGTAACGAATATGTGCGGTTTGCTACAGCTCTAGCTATGACAGTGTTTTGATCTCAAATTAATTATTAGACTACTCAAAGAATCAGGTCCAAACAAGATCAGGCATTAATCAAAGTTTAAAAGAAGGCCATTTATAGAAATACATTGGAAACAAAAACTCTACTGTTTCCTCTGCATAAAAATCAAAACACTCAATATGTAACTAAATATGCTTTCATTTCAAATCTTAGTTATTGGAATAAAGTTATATCATGCATGTTGTAATGTTTAAAACAATATACATATCAAAGTTGCAGTGTATAGTTCTTTTTTTCTAAGTCAATTGGAAATTTCATTCTGAGTAACTGGTTTCAAGATAAATGGTTCCATACTGTATGTACTTTTTTATTATAAGAATAAGAAACAATTTCACACTAAATTTTAAAATCTAGAATTAAACTGATTGACTATTAATAAAATGAAGTGTGAGTTTAAAAGGCTTCAAAACAAGTAAAACAACTTCTAACAATAACGGATCATAAACAGTGATGATCTGAAACCTTCTTTAAAAAAGTAAAAGAGTAATAAAGGGTAATTTTTTAGGAGAACATGCTTTGCGATAGTTTAAAATTACAAGGGGGTCCTGCCCCTTACAAGCTACACTTGCCAACCCCCTTTCGGACACTGCAGACTTTAAAAACATGCTAATTTGATCAGCTTTAAAAAGATTATAGAAGATTGAATTATAATTAAAAAACCAGTGGCAATCTCCCCATAAACAGGCTTCCCTTCAATTAGGGACTTTTAAAGAAGAATGGGCTGCTGTTAAGACATCTAATGGCAGTTTTCATGTCTGATTAAATGGGATCAGTTAAACATTTGAAAATAAGCTAATATAAAATGAACTAAGTCAACAGAGTCTTTGCCTCCCAGTATTTTTGAACAACGATATAAAAAAATTGTTTTAAATAAAACATTTTAAATGTATTGTTTTAAATCTGATGTAATTTTCACCAAAGTTTTCTTTTTCTTTTTAATATTCATGTGAAAATACTTTTTCGTTAGAAAGGAAATATTATTTGTGCTGCCTTAGTAACAATAGTTAAAAATATCATGTCAAAATAATCATCTTATCACGTTACCAAATTATATATATTTTTTCTTTCCTTATATCATTATTAAACACATTACTAATATATTTTTTCATGAAGTAATGTTCTTTTTTTTACTGAACTAGTGCCTTTTTGATGATTAATCATGACAATGATTAATAATGACTACTAAATTATTAATCATCATTTCAGTAATTAAAGCATAAAAATGTACATTATTTTCCTAATTAGAGAGTTAATTGTTTAATAATTACTCATTTTAAGCAGTGTTAACAATTTCATATTAAATGCAGTTATTAATAATTTTAATAACTGTAAATATCAGTAATATTTAATATATTTTTAGATAATTATTACAAAATATTAATGTATATAACATTATTGAATATTACTAATGAAAACGAATGCAGTTTTTATATTTTTTGTAATTACTAACTAATAATCATAATTAAAGCTTAAGAACAAAATTATGTTGGCAATTGGAGGTTTAATTCTTTTGGAAACCTAAAATTATTGGTTGCTATTCCATATTTTAACACGGGGGAGGGGGGGGGGGGGAATCCTAAAAATCCGATTTAAATTGAAAAACATTGATTAAACCCATTAAAGACTGAAAATCCTTACACTTAACACAAATGAAATAAAATTTTATTTTCAGACTTGCCAAGTTATGAGAGCCAAAAATCAGGAGTTTTTTTTTTTTTTAATGAAAATTTAATTTTTAAATGTAAATAGGTTTAGTGCAAGTTTAATTTTAAACAGGGCTTGATTGTTACTGAAGATTAAAAAGAAATAAGTCACTAAGGAAAATATGTACTCCTTACAAGTAGAATGCATTTAATCCTTTATGTAATGAATTCATGAAAATTTTATCTTCTAAAGCATTTTTCATGAATTGTTTAAACTGCATTAGAGGATTTTCATAATCATTTAATAAATTTTAGAAGGATTAATTAAATTTGAATTTATAGGGATTTTGTGCAATATTTATAACTCCACTTAAATCTTTTATTTTAAATCTTTTTCTTAGTATTTTGTAGAATTACCATATGTACAAATATAATGTTGTTCTTACAACAGAAATACTTCCGAATTGAAAAATCCCCCCCACCCTCCCCAACGGCAAGAGAGCTGAAAAGGTGCAAAGGCAAAAGAAATCACCCTTTTAAAAATATTTTTGTTTTGTGTAACAAATAATGCTTTTGGTACAAGATAAAGTAGTGTATCTAAACTCATTCTAAACTGTTTACAACTAATCAATGTATTAAATGAATTTTATAAGAATATTTTAATGGTACTTATAAGTACCGTCAGTAGATAAAAGGTTAAGCATACGATGTTTTTACATACTTTTCAATTAACTACATATCACAAGGAGTGTGGGGTTCTTACCCATAAACATATATAAAACTATAGCGAAGATCTCAAATAAGTCTTAATTGAGACAAATTATTAATAATCCAAAACATGATCTTAGTAACAGTAAAAAAATCTTAAAGATTCATCATATAAATGAATATGAATGTAATTTATCACATAAAATACTACTGATCAATCATACTAAAGAACAACTACACCTGTACTGGAGTTTTCATCTCTGAATCACAGTAAATTTGATAATAATAGAATAGTTAAAAATATGTGAAAAATCAGGAGTACGGGAAAACATGGGAAAATCAGTAGTATATCCTTCCGAAATCAGCAGACTTGGCAAGTCTGTAATTTTATACATATTAATGACTAATTAAGAGAAACTAAATGATATTATATATTTTTTTTATACTTTTCAGATCTGATATGTTGCGAAAACACAACGTCAATACAAATAAATTACATTTTTGCTATATGAAAATCTTTGAAACATTTATTATGTAGAGGTATATTACATTAAAGTGAAGTGTCCTAAAGCTGACATCTTTAAATAAAACAAATATTTAAAGCACAACCAATTTTCCAAATCCAAGATATCTTGGATTTAAGAAGTGCTGCCATTCAAGAAGAAAGAAAAACTCATTCTAAATTATTTTAGAAAATTGGTAATGCTTTAAATATTTGTTTTATTTAAAGATGTCAGCTTCATTAACTGTTTATTGGGTGCCAGCTTTAGACTTACTACACATCGTTATAGTTTGATTGCTACAATATCTGTATCTTGAATTGCTGAATTTTATTTCATTCTTTATAGCGCATCTATGAACCTCATCTGAAATTTATCAATAAAAATTTCGAAAACATTCCGTACAGTTTCATTCATATTTCTAATTTTTTTACAACTAGAATATATTAACAATTTTTTTTCTTAAAAATAAAAGCAATAGGGGAGACTTGATCCCTAGGGAGACTTGATCCCTAGGTTTAAAACCAGAGAAAAAAGGCAATTAAGTCTTTGAAACTGGAAACATTAATAAAGTAATTCTTTATCAATAGATCTAGCAACATAATTTCATTCAGTCATTTTTATTTTTGTTGTAAGAAAGGAATCTCTGTTTTCTTACAATCAAACTTCTTTTTGAGTAGATAGTTTGAGTTTCATATTTTTTGCTAAATATAACTAAATTACTTAATTTCATTGATATAATATACTAACATTTCTCTCTGCTTAAATGTTGTTATTTAAGTCCAATACAGTTTCTTTATTTTTGATTTAGCATTTTTTTCCCAGAAACATTCATATTAGGGACACTTGATCCCTGTTGTATGGGGAGACTTGATCCTGGGGATCAAGTGTCTTCAAACCAAAATTAAGCTAAATTAATGTTACATTTTATTAATCCCCTACTTATCATTGTGACATTTAGGTATTATCTGTACTAGTTAGAATATGGTTGCCTTGATTTTAGATGGTTGACAAAGATAAAAAGTTAATATGTGGCTGCATATGATGGCTAGCAAGCACATGGTGGATGAATGCACATGTGAGACATACGTCTAACTTTGCAAAAATTTTACAGCACTTTGTAAAGAATGTAAGATATTATAATCAAAACAGTAAAGTGTTAATAATAAAAAATAATCATGATAACTATATAAGCATTGAGAGTTTGAATTATGCCAAAGAAAATATAATAATTTTGTTAAAAATATCACCGCACACTTCTCACAAATTGGAGCCTCTGGATCATACTGTATATGGACCAATTAAAAGATACTTTAATGTGGCTGCTCAAGACTGGATGACTTATAATCAAAACAGTAAAGTGTTAATAATAAAAAATAATCATGATAACTATATAAGCATTGAGAGTTTGAATTATGCCAAAGAAAATATAATAATTTTGTTAAAAATATCACCGCACACTTCTCACAAATTGGAGCCTCTGGATCATACTGTATATGGACCAATTAAAAGATACTTTAATGTGGCTGCTCAAGACTGGATGACTTATCATCCTGCTCAAAGGACAACAATTTATCAAATTGCTGAACTGATCGGAATTGCCTATCCTAAAGCCATGATGACAACTAACATAATAAATAAGTTTAAAATCACTGGAATATATCCCTTAAATAAGAATTTCTGAAGAGGATTTTTTTATCATATTTCATCTCAAATCAACCATTAACTCCAACAAGCAGTAAAAAAAAATTACAGTTAAACCATACATAGTGACACCAGAAGACATACAAGCCTTCCCTAAAGTTTTGTTACCAAAAATGGGAAAATTTAAAGAAATGAAAAAAGTTTCTTCAAAAATTTTGACAAGCACACCAACTAAAGGACAGAATGAAGAAAAAAATACAAGATCGTCACCTGAATAAAAAAACAAAAAGCGGGAAAAACTCATTTCATCTCAGGAAAAAAAGCAAAAACACTAAAAATGAAAGACCCAAATCTTCAGAAAGTTATAAAAGCAGTTATAGTATTTATTATCCAACCGACCCAGATCCACTTGATGAACATTCTGATGATTGACATTGAAGATCCAAAAAATTTGTTGATTGATGAAAATGACTTTGTCATTCTGCAATTTCTGAAAAAAAAGAAAATTAGTCATTTCGTAGGAAAAATTAAAAAGATTTTATCATCTGAATGTGAAATCAATTTTCTAAGAAAACAAGGACTTAATTTCGACCAATTTATTTATCCAGAAAATGTTGATAATACTGTTGTGGACAATGATGACATTGTCAACATTGGTGACAATCAACCATGCTTGGTAGAATTCTTCGAACTGCAATAATTTTAATATTTACATTTGATTTTTCAAACTTTGAAAATGTTTTTGGATCATAATTTGTGTTTTTCTCCCTTTTTATATGTTAATCAACAATAAACTTGATTTCTACTACTTAATTTAAATCATTTCAATGCATCTGTTTCAAGGATCAAGCCTCCCTTGGCAAAGGATCAAGTCTCCCTGCAACTGGGGAGACTTAAACCTTTTTTTATTTTTTGGAAAACAATTTATTTTTATTTTAAAAATGGTTTTTCAAAAATAAAAAAAATACTACAACAAGAAAAATGCACGAGCCTTTAATAATAACTGGAAACATTTTTTAAAAATTTTGTTTTTTCCAAAATAAAAATTAAAAACTGAAAAAGGGATCAAGTCTCCCAAGTCTCCCCTACATGAAATACGTGACTGTAAACTTTTTGAAAAAAAATATTCACAAGAAAATAAGAAAATCACAAAAATAATGCTGTGAAAATACAGCGTCAGTCTTTCATAGGTTAATGCAAAAAAATTAGTTCTTTTTAATTAAAAATTCATGCTTTTTTTACATCTTAATTTTCAAACCACAAAAAACTAGTATGTTGTGGCCATCACAAAACTTTCTTCTATATAAATCACGTCCATTAAATCCTTTAAATAGTACAAGAAATTACATCAATTTAGCACCAATTCATATCAAAGTATATCTGAATTTGAAGTTTGATGAAAATTCGTGCATTAGTTCTTGAGATAGAGCTAAAGCGGAAATTCTGAAAAATGTAGCATAGCAGCGCCACCAGTTAAGCAATTTACACCAAAACATAAATAGCACTAATTCATATCCAGGTATACCTGAATCTGAAGTTTGTTGAAATTCCAAGCATCAGTTCTTGAGATAGAGCTACAGTGGAAATTGTTATGTTGTAAAAGCTTTACATAACATTCCCCCTTCTTAAATTTACATAAATTTAATTTTGTATATTTTGTTTATTTTAATAAACTACTTCAATTTACCATCTTTCAATTTGACAGCAAATTTTACTAAGTTTAAATATTAAATTCTAAACCTTTATCCTTAATTATTTTAATTTGAAATTAAATTTATTGTATTTTATTATTTTTTCATATTCCTCTGGTAAAGTTTCAGAATAATTGCTAAAATAGTTTGCCAGAGAAACGTGCTTATATTTCCTACACTTCTCCTCATTTTTATGACTTTCTATTCACTCCGTGTCTCTAAAAAGCAATCTTTTTAGCTCAGAAAATGCTCTTATCTCGGTACACTCAGGAAATTCCATTTGACGTCTCAAGAACTCCCAAGACACCAACATTCCTTCTTTCCCCGCCCGTTAGAGTGTTGCCATTCCACGGTGATTATTCCGCCACTAAAACATTTTCCATCGATTCATTATCGATATTCAGTCTTTTGGAGTTTTCTGATTGGCTGGTTTGGCCGAGATCGTTCTTCTGATTTCGGCAGGTGTTTCAAAAAAAGAGTCAGTTCGTTATTTTTGTCGGAAGACGTAACATCCATTTGGAGGTGCGGGTTTCATCTTTTTTTTGCCGTGGGGCCAGGGGCCCTACGGGCGTTTCCGGTAGTCGACATGCACTCCTCTTGAACGTTTTTACTATTTTTGTCATTTAGCAATTCACTTAATTTAATCTCCAAGCGACTTTGGTGACCCTGTGTGAGCTGTTTCCATTTTTTTATTTTGGTACTCTCCATTGACGAAGCTTCAAACTGCCTAAATATTTTACAGTACTGTGTGAGCTATTTCTAATCTTCAATTCTGGTACTCTTCTTTGAAGAATCTTCATGTTACTTAAATAATTCATAGTATCTGTGTGAGCTGTCTCCAATCTTCAACTTTAATGCTCTCCTTTGAAGAAAATCAATATAAAAACGATAATATTATCCGCATTTGATTCATCGATACTTCTTCATTATTCCCCGGGAATTCATATTCACAATCAAATAATGACTTTATGTGATCCAGTCATCAAGCTCGTTACTGAGTAATCCGTAAATATAGACAATAGCTTTCAATTGACGATTTGACTCTTTTCTTACATCTCAAACATTATGTTCATCCATCCATTCGTTAGGATTCTCCGTTTTGTTATATCTACCATCGACACATTCCTTTTATAACTCTATTATCACTTTAAACACTTCACTTGGAAACCATAGCTTATTATAATAAGATTAAAACATGTCAACATAACTAAAAGTTCATCAAAAGCATAATTTGAATAAATAAAATGTGTCATGTCATACATTAGTATGTACTTCTTGATAATTTAAAATAATGCATCAAAATTTTCACAATATATTATGTTATGCCGGATCTGGAATTACAATGTCGAATAATGTTTAATAAATAATATTTATGTGTAAATCGTTCTTATTTTGGTGTGGTGTGCTATTTCTGGCATCAAATGGGGTGAGTAATAATATTTTTCCTTATTTACATTTAAAGAATTTCTTTTTCAGATTTAGTTTAACTTAATTACATTACGCACTTACTTTCCACTATACATGACAGCCGTAGCGTGATTCTGGGAGGTGTGAATTGGATTTATTTTTGGTTCAATTTGAATTTTTCAATTGAATGTTTACTCCAATTTACATATCCCAGAGTCACATTACAGAAATTGCAAAAAATGCAGCATAGCAGCGCCAACTGTTGAGCGATTTAGACCAAAATGTATTAAGCATCAATTCATGTTAAGGACTAACTGAATTTGAAGTTTGATGAAAATCCATGCATTAGTTCTGGAGATTGAGCTATTGTGGAAATCATAAAAATGCTGCATAGCAGCGTCACCTGTTGAGCGATTTACACCAAAAACTAATCAGCACCAATTTATATCAGGGGCAAACTGAATATAATTTTTTATTAAATTACATTCATTAGTTCTTGAGATACAGCACCCACAAAATTTGTGTCACACACGGACAGACAGACATTTTGTAAAAACATTTTTTCAGTTTCTCTGACCCCTAAAACGTGTAAATCCGTCGAAAACCAGAATTCGAGAATTTTTATGAATTCAATACTTTCTTCTTGTAAATATAGAAGAAAGTAAAAACTAATTAATAAAATCACCTACACTGTATTTTAAACAAAAATAGGTAATTAGTGCAGAAGGTTTGCTGGTGAGGTGCCTGACATTCCTCTAGCCAACTCAGAGATAGAAATGGTAAAATTCACACACTGGAACCTAATTCAACTGGTAAGTAGTGCAGAAAGTTTGCTGGTGAGGTGCCCAACATGCCTCAAGCCAACTCAGAGCTAGAAATGGAAGAATTCACACACCAGAACCTAATTCAAACTGACTAAATTTTTTTTTTGAATGTATAGACAAATTTATTTCTAAACAAGCAAACACAATTTTAAAAATTCATTAAAATTTTTAAAAAGCACAATAAGCTATATATATAGAGTACTATGCTTACATGGTGGAAAATGGTGAATAATTTTTCTCTTGCCGATAGCAACAGGCAGAGGGTAAACAAACTCTGTGTCTCTGGAAAGGTTTAAATTCAGCTTGCTTGCATCTTCAATATGTCAGAAGACGAAAATTAAAAAGCTTGGATGTGTGAAGTATCATATTTCTTTAGTCATTAAAATTTAAAAAAGTTGGATGTAAGATCATGGCTTATCGCAGCGATGTTAAGTGCATGTTCTATCCATCTTTTCAAATGAATCTGAAAAAGAACAGAAATATTAATGTTTTTCAGGAACTGTAACAATATGTTTTAATAATTACATAAACCAGAATGATATATTTACCATAATTTCACGAATCAGAAAAAATATTAGTCATTATTTTACGAACGGGAATATTGTTCTGGTTTGCTCTAGTACATTTCAAGCCCTAGTCCAACTCAGTAAATAAGTAAACTATACTTTAAAAAAGGGGGAAATCTTAGTGCTTTATTTGCGCCAGAGTTTACCGGAGCTCAGCTTTGGTACTTCTTTGTATTTAATATGATAATTTAAATTTTGGGTGAAATTAACTGAAGCTCATAAATATTTCAATTCGGAGCCCAGCAGAACAGCATTTCCGGAATTATATTTGCCTTTTCCTTCAATCTCCAATCCTTTGCATTCTTTTGTACCAAAACAAATTACATATGTGACAAAGCATGTCACACTCATAGGAACATACTTCTATCTAGCACTTGCAAATATTAACTCTATGGTTTTCTGTCTAAATGGTTTCTGAGCAGCGACAGGAAATGCCAGGATTGACTGCAACCGTATCTGTCATTTTTACTTGCTATCCTTGTACATTTACTCGCTGCTTTTTGTTCGTGTTTGCAAATTACTCTGAAATGAACCTGAAAATGAACAGAAATATTAATGTTTTCAAGTAACTGTAACAATATGTTTTAATAATTCCATAAACCAAAATGATATTTACCATAATTTCATGAATATGAACAATATTACTCATTACTTTATGAATGGGAATATTATTCCGGTTTGCTCTGGTACATTTCGAGCCCTAGGTCAACTACTCAGAAAATAAGTAAACTGTACTTTAAAAAAGGGGAGGAATCTTATTGCTTATAGCATACATAAATAAAATAATGCTTAGAGTTTAGAGCATAAAGTTTGGATTGAAAATAGTATAATGATCTGAGTTATCAGAACACTGATAATACAGTCAAACCTTGTTAACACGAATACGCTTAACGCAAATTACTTTTAGCACAGACTGTTTCCAGTTGTCCCATCAAGTTGTATAGGCATTTAGTATGATTTTAGTACTTTTAACATGAACAAACTTCACGCAAAATATTGTTTATCACAAATTGAAAAGGATTGGCTGTTGAAGTATTTCATACTCATACTATGAATGAAGCAAGTTTTTCAACTTTTCAATGCAATTGTTATTTTTTTCAAACTCCTAATTTTCGAAAGGAAAATGTCTTTAGTTTTGTTAGCCGCAGACTAGTGATTGTAAAATTGTCAGGAGATTTCTCCTTCTGCTCACTCAAAAGATAAAATTCTATTGTAAGAATTGCATTGAAGGGTGAAATAAATGAATACTTGTTAGTTACCCCGTTGACCAATTTCGCCAAATTATACAAATTGACATAATTTTTATTTTAAATAACGAAAAAACAAATAAATTAGTGTAACATTAATAAAAATACAAATAGAACGTCGAAATAAAAATCATTTGATGACGTAAACACGTGTTGTCAAGTGAATGTGACATTTACGATCAACCATTATTGGCATTTAATCTTACAATTTGGCAACAGTAATTCAGTTAACAGGATAACTAACAAGTACCAAAAAATTTATGCAATGCTGATTAAAGTTGTTTTTACAAAGCTGTTTACACGTGCTAATTAAACTGAGAGATCACTGTGTCAGTGATGACTTAGATTCTAATCTGAAAAATAAATGGATTTGGCTGTCAGGAGCTTTGATGGATTTCTTCAGATGCAGTGTAAGTACCAGCCAGTTCTCCTTAAAAAGACTTCCACAGAGAGATATACCATGTATATGTATGTATTCTTGACAGATCGATCTTAGGAAACAAAATCAATAACAGCAACATAGTAGATTTTGGAGAGACGTATGTATATATTTATTCCTGTTACATGGAATATATAATATTTTTTAAAGTATGGATAACGCGAACTACTTTTAACACACACAAAAAAAAATTCCCTGTGAGTGTTCATGTTAACGAGGTTTGACTGTATCTGAATGACATCACATACCAGGAGTTGGGTTCGAACTGGTGCTCCCTTTATAGTACCAGAAATCCAGTTTCTGATGCCTTTGGTCACTCAGCCATGACCATCTTTGTTGAATCTCCCTCTGAAACCAGTTCAAAACTGTCCCCAGAAACCAGTTCAAAACTGGTTTCCTACTCTCTTTAGAGGCAGAAATGCACACTTGTTAGACAGCCAAAATCACTCTTAGGGGAACTGATTTGCATTTTAAAATACATAGAACATTTTTATTTTTTTAAATCATAAAACCTTTTGATTAGGAGGTTAATGAATTAGGAGGTCATTTAATCAGATGATTTAAATCAGTGATTAAATCAGGATTTAAAAAAAAAAAAAAAATCAGTAATCTTAAATTTTCTAACTGTTTAAAATCAGATAAAAAAGTACTAAAAACTAAGATGAACATAATTTTGAAAGTTCCTTTAAGTATTTTGCTTATGAAAAAACAACAACAAAAAAAAGCTATATTAATAATTGTTTCAAACTTAATTCATTAGGCTTGTAAAATTTAAAGACAGGAAGTTTGTAAAAAGCAATTTTAATTATCTGTCATAAAAAGTTATCATAAATAAATTTATTTATTTCTAACCATACAAACACAATTAAAAATATGCATTTAAGGTTCTAAATAATTAGGGATGAACCAAATACCGAACATTCGGCTAGCCGAATAGTAACTGTTAGACCGAATACCAAATATTCGGCTTGTCAAATACTTTTATATTTCAAAGTTTAAAGGCATTAAAATGTTAAATTTTAAAACAATTTTACATAATATTTAAAACAGAAACTTTCATTTTGATAATCAAAAACTTTTTTCAAGTAAACTTTATGCTGAAAAAATTCTGCTTTGAGTTATTTAAGAAGAGGATAGTTATAAAACTTTTTAATTAATAAAATTTTAAATTTCATGTTTTCATCTGCGAATTAAAACAAATGAATAAAATTTTCTTAAATTCTAAAATAAACATTTTAAAATCAAAGAGAAATTATGAAAAAATTGAAAGAAAAATTGTACAGAATCCTATATTATTTGTTTGTCAGGAAGAGACTAAAATAAAAGTAAATAAATAATACAATCTTTTAAAATTTTATATGGTGGCAACTCAACAAGAATAACTATTCTACTCTCTTTGATTAAGCAAGGAAGTTTTTAAATGCATCCTAGATCGGTGTCTGGAGTAGGCAATCCTTTTCAGAGATTGTAAAACGTTGTTCTTAAAATCTTAGCAAGAAACAGATTATTTACTTGACAATGTTCAGGAACTTGCATTTGTACATAATTAATTCCTATGAAAATCTCGTGATTGGTTAATTTTCTTAAATAATACTTAACAAACAGCAAATAAATAACATAAAAACATTCACTTTTATTTAAATATGATTCTGTTTCTAATTATTTTGAATATCTTTATAAGTTGACTGTTAAACGTAGAAGTTGTTTAAGGTTTTAAAAAATATGTTTTAAAAGATTTTTTAAATAAGGCAAAGTTCTTTAATCCACACAAGTCGGGACCAAAGGTTGTGCAGATTATGGAATATAGCGGATTATGAAGTATTATGGATTAAATATCATTTTTTTATTTCTGGACACTATTTTAATTCCATGTTCAGTATAACATGAAAAGAAAAATATGAAATATAATAATTAATTTAATATGCTATCTCAAAAAATGCATTTTTCAAATTCTTGTATTAAAAAATTGATTATATTCACTTTTATATTTAAAAATTTCAGATATTTCTATTAAAAAATCATTTTTGGATCAAGAACTTGTAAATTTGTTTAATTGTTTACATTCATTAAGCAATGTGAATTATAGAAAGTTGCAGATTATGGGTGTGTGGATTATGGATCCTTGACTGCATTCAGTTTGGCCGAATATTTCGATATCTGGCCAAACCGAATATTCAGCAGGCCGAAGAGTTTGATATTCGGCTATGCCAAATATTTGGCATACCGAATAGTTTATGTTCGGTGCATGCCTATAAATAATAAAACTAAAAGTTACAGAAAGGAGAAAGCACAATAAGCTATAAAACGCTATGCTTACGTGGTGGAAAATGGCGAATAATTTTTCTCTTGCCGACAACAAGAGGAGGGGTAAACAAACTCTGTGTTTCTGGAAACGTTTAAATTCAGCTTGCTTCCATCTTCATTGTGTCAGAAGATGAAAATTAAAAAGCTTGGATGTGTAGACTATCATATTTCTTTAGTCATTAAAATTTAAGAAGGTTGGATGTAAGAACATGGCTTATTTATCACAGTGATGTTAAGTGCATCACTATCCAGTGCATGTTCTACCCATTTTTTCAAATGAACCTGAAAAGGAACAGAAATATTAGTATTTTGTCAGGAACTGTAACAATATGTTAAAATAGCAATTAAAGCCTTTGTGCAGGAATATTAAAAAGCAGTAAACCAACGTTTAAAATGCACAAATAATGCGTGAAAAGCAGCAGACAGCTGTTTCGAATCTACAGCAAGATTCTTCAGTGAAAGATAGGGAAAGAAGGAACAGCGTGCTAGAAAAAGCAAGGCTGAGCAAAATGATAGACCACCCAGACCTTGTCCACTCAGTCTTTTCCACAGCTTCTCTCTCATTGATTGTTTCTGGCGCCTTCGCTATCTGCATAGGGTATATTAGCCAGCGTGTCTCTGTCTATCATTTGACTCAGCCTTGCTTTTTCTAGCACGCTGTTCCTTCTTTCCCTATCTTGCACTGAAGAAGAATCTCGCTGTAGATTCAAAACAGCTGTTTGCTGCTTTTCATGCATTATTTGTGCATTTTAAACATTGGTTTACTGCTTTTTAATGTAACAATATGTTTTAATAGTTGCACAGAGTTTCCACCAGGCAGTTTCAGGAGGGTGCTGTGCCCCGCCTGCCCTTTGGTTTACAAAATAGCACCCTTCTTGCACCTCATCCAGAGAATTAGCACCCTTCTTTTAACTTTATCAAAAATCTGTTATACATAAAATTTTGGCCCTATTTTTAGAAGTAATAAAAACTTTAAACTGATTTGATATGTACAAAAATTAAGAAGTTATGGGGGGTTTTCTGTTTTCACAAAACCCCTCCCTATTTCCATCCCATTGGTCCGATTTTGCCCATTAACGAACTTGACCGAGATTTTATGGCCATTGATTTTATGTATCAGTTTGGAAGAGATTGGTGCAGAATTATGAAAGTTATCGTGTCCAGAAGAAAGTGATATATATATATATATACCTAAAAATTTACAATCACAGTGCCAAATTAAATGGCAATCTATACCCATCATGAGGATTCTAAAGTTATGAAATTCTGTGCATTAGTTCTTGAGATATTACTATCACTAAAATCGTGTAAATCCTGTAAAATGCAGCATAGCAGAACTACTTGTTGTGTGATTTGCATCAAAACCTAATCAGCAACAACTTATATCAATGTCTAACTGAATCTGAAGTTTGATGAAAATTCGTACATTAGTTCTTGAGGTAGAGCTATTGTGGAAATCGTGGAAAATGCAGCATAGCAGCGCCACCTGTTGGGCAATTTACACCAAAACCTAATCAGCACCAATTTATATCAGACTCTAGCTGAATATAAATTTTTATTAAATTCTGTACATTAGTTCTTGAGATAGAGTGCCCACTAAATTTGTGTCACTTACAGACAGACATTTTGAGAAAACATGTCTTTCTGTATATCTCTGACTCGACCAGGGTTCTCGCTGGCTTTTTACCAACATTAGTGATTTGGCGAATAAGAAATGAAAAACAGTAGCCAAATGAAAAATAATGTTAGTAAAATACATTTGGCGCAAAACAGTGAAAAATCTATCTTTAATCCCTTTTTACTTTCTTCTATCTTTACAAGAAGAAAGTATTGGTTTCATGAAAATTTTCGACTTCCGGTTTGTGACGGATTCACATGTTTTAGGGGTCAGAGATTCCAAAAAACATGTTTTTACAAAATGTCTGTCTGTATGTGACACAAATTTTGTGGGCGCTCTATCTCAAAAACTAATACACGGAATTTAATAAAAATTTATATTCATGTAGTCCCTGATATAGATTGGTGCTGATTAGTTTTTGGTGTAAATAGCCCAGCAGGTGGCACTGCAATGTGCATTTTGCAGGATTTCCGCAATAGCCCTATCTCAAGAACTACTGCACGGATTTTTATAAAACTTCAGATTCAGTTACTCCTTGATATGAGTTGGTGCTGTTTAAGTTTTGGTGTAAATCGCCCAACAAGTGGCGTTGCTATGCTGCATTTTGCAGGATTTACACTATTTTTGCAGTAGCTCTATCTCAAGAACTAATACACACATTTTCACCAAATTTCGGATTTAGTTAGTCCTTGATATGAAATTATGCTGACTAGGTGTTGGTGTAAATTGCCCAATAGGTGGCGCTGTTGTGCTGCATTTAGAACGATTTCCTCAATAGCTCTATCTCAAGAACTAATGCACGAATTTTCATGAAACTTCAGATTCAAGTATACCTTGATTAATATTGCGAATGATTATGTGTTGGTGCAAATTGCTCAATAGGTAGCACTGCTATGCTGCATTTGTCATGATTTGCGCAATAACTCTATCTCAAGAACTAATGCACGAATTTTTCCCAAATTTCATATTCAGTTAGACGTTGACATAAGTTGATGATGATTAGGTTCTGGAGTAAACCACTCTATAAGTGGCATTGCTATGCTGCATTTTGCTGGATTTACACGATTTCAGCGATAGTCATATTTCAAGAACTAATGCACGGAATTTCATCTTTTTAGAATCCTTATGATGAGCATTGATTGCCATTTAATTTTGGCAAAGTGATAACGAATTTTGAAGTATTGACATGTATGAGATAGAAGAAAGTTTTGCGATTGGTACATCAGACTAGTTTTGAATATGTTCTAAAAAACCTATTTTTTTTGTAATTGCTTATAAAATAGAAATTCGACTATCCGTTACAGAAACTATTAAAAATAAGTACATTCTAAATGTGAAAGTTTTTCAGACATTCTTTTAGCAGTCTAAATAAAAATTCAAAACAGCTATCTTTGATTTACCATTGTGAAAACAGACACTAAAAATTGTTATGAGATTTCGACTCTATAAAAGAAAATTGACTGGCCAATGATACTTTGCATACAACTTATAAATAGTATGGTAAATGGCTAATTTCAGCAACATCGCATTCCCGCGATGCAGGCGCATAAATAGTTTAACATAGAATAGAGAAATAACTATCACATAAACCTTTCTGTGTCCTTGCCAGTTGCTAAATTCAATTGGTGTTGAGTCGGTATCTCTATAAATAGATAACAGAGCAGGGACGGCGAACCTATGGCACGCGTGCTGAACTTGGCACGTAAGAAAACTTCTCTGGCACACGAAAAACTTACAGATTATATTCAGTTTATGGAGAATAATCTATTTTATGTTTATTTGTTTTTCCCAAAATGTATAAGTTTGTTTGTAATAATTTACTTTAAAATAATCCGTTACTTTTGAATATGTTCTAAAAAACCTATTTTTTTTGTAACTGCTTATAAATTGAAATTCGACTATCCGTTACAGAAACTATTAAAAATAAGTACATTCTAAATGTGAAAGTTTTTCAGACATTCTTTTAGCAGTCTAAATAAAAATTCAAGACAGCTATCTTTGATTTACCATTGTGAAAACAGACACTAAAAATTGTTATGAGATTTCGACTCTATAAAAGAAAATTGACTGGCCAATGATACTTTGCATACAACTTATAAATAGTATGGTAAATGGCTAATTTCAGCAACATTGCATTCCCGCGATGCAGGCGCATAAATAGTTTAACATAGAATAGAGAAATAACTATCACATAAACCTTTCTGTGTCCTTGCCAGTTGCTAAATTCAATTGGTGTTGAGTCGGTATCTCTATAAATAGATAACAGAGCAGGGACGGCGAACCTATGGCACGCGTGCTGAACTTGGCACGTAAGAAAACTTCTCTGGCACACGAAAAACTTACAGATTATATTCAGTTTATGGAGAATAATCTATTTTATGTTTATTTGTTTTTCCCAAAATGTATAAGTTTGTTTGTAATAATTTACTTTAAAATAATCCGTTACTTTTGAATATGTTCTAAAAAACCTATTTTTTTTGTAACTGCTTATAAATTGAAATTCGACTATCCGTTACAGAAACTATTAAAAATAAGTACATTCTAAATGTGAAAGTTTTTCAGACATTCTTTTAGCAGTCTAAATAAAAATTCAAGACAGCTATCTTTGATTTACCATTGTGAAAACAGACACTAAAAATTGTTATGAGATTTCGACTCTATAAAAGAAAATTGACTGGCCAATGATACTTTGCATACAACTTATAAATAGTATGGTAAATGGCTAATTTCAGCAACATTGCATTCCCGCGATGCAGGCGCATAAATAGTTTAACATAGAATAGAGAAATAACTATCACATAAACCTTTCTGTGTCCTTGCCAGTTGCTAAATTCAATTGGTGTTGAGTCGGTATCTCTATAAATAGATAACAGAGCAGGGACGGCGAACCTATGGCACGCGTGCTGAACTTGGCACGTAAGAAAACTTCTCTGGCACACGAAAAACTTACAGATTATATTCAGTTTATGGAGAATAATCTATTTTATGTTTATTTGTTTTTCCCAAAAAGTATAAGTTTGTTTGTAATAATTTACTTTAAAATAATCCGTTACTTTTGAATATGTTCTAAAAAACCTATTTTTTTTGTAACTGCTTATAAATTGAAATTCGACTATCCGTTACAGAAACTATTAAAAATAAGTACATTCTAAATGTGAAAGTTTTTCAGACATTCTTTTAGCAGTCTAAATAAAAATTCAAGACAGCTATCTTTGATTTACCATTGTGAAAACAGACACTAAAAATTGTTATGAGATTTCGACTCTATAAAAGAAAATTGACTGGCCAATGATACTTTGCATACAACTTATAAATAGTATGGTAAATGGCTAATTTCAGCAACATTGCATTCCCGCGATGCAGGCGCATAAATAGTTTAACATAGAATAGAGAAATAACTATCACATAAACCTTTCTGTGTCCTTGCCAGTTGCTAAATTCAATTGGTGTTGAGTCGGTATCTCTATAAATAGATAACAGAGCAGGGACGGCGAACCTATGGCACGCGTGCTGAACTTGGCACGTAAGAAAACTTCTCTGGCACACGAAAAACTTACAGATTATATTCAGTTTATGGAGAATAATCTATTTTATGTTTATTTGTTTTTCCCAAAAAGTATAAGTTTGTTTGTAATAATTTACTTTAAAATAATCCGTTACTTTTGAATATGTTCTAAAAAACCTATTTTTTTTGTAACTGCTTATAAATTGAAATTCGACTATCCGTTACAGAAACTATTAAAAATAAGTACATTCTAAATGTGAAAGTTTTTCAGACATTCTTTTAGCAGTCTAAATAAAAATTCAAGACAGCTATCTTTGATTTACCATTGTGAAAACAGACACTAAAAATTGTTATGAGATTTCGACTCTATAAAAGAAAATTGACTGGCCAATGATACTTTGCATACAACTTATAAATAGTATGGTAAATGGCTAATTTCAGCAACATTGCATTCCCGCGATGCAGGCGCATAAATAGTTTAACATAGAATAGAGAAATAACTATCACATAAACCTTTCTGTGTCCTTGCCAGTTGCTAAATTCAATTGGTGTTGAGTCGGTATCTCTATAAATAGATAACAGAGCAGGGACGGCGAACCTATGGCACGCGTGCTGAACTTGGCACGTAAGAAAACTTCTCTGGCACACGAAAAACTTACAGATTATATTCAGTTTATGGAGAATAATCTATTTTATGTTTATTTGTTTTTCCCAAAAAGTATAAGTTTGTTTGTAATAATTTACTTTAAAATAATCCGTTACTTTTGAATATGTTCTAAAAAACCTATTTTTTTTGTAACTGCTTATAAATTGAAATTCGACTATCCGTTACAGAAACTATTAAAAATAAGTACATTCTAAATGTGAAAGTTTTTCAGACATTCTTTTAGCAGTCTAAATAAAAATTCAAGACAGCTATCTTTGATTTACCATTGTGAAAACAGACACTAAAAATTGTTATGAGATTTCGACTCTATAAAAGAAAATTGACTGGCCAATGATACTTTGCATACAACTTATAAATAGTATGGTAAATGGCTAATTTCAGCAACATTGCATTCCCGCGATGCAGGCGCATAAATAGTTTAACATAGAATAGAGAAATAACTATCACATAAACCTTTCTGTGTCCTTGCCAGTTGCTAAATTCAATTGGTGTTGAGTCGGTATCTCTATAAATAGATAACAGAGCAGGGACGGCGAACCTATGGCACGCGTGCTGAACTTGGCACGTAAGAAAACTTCTCTGGCACACGAAAAACTTACAGATTATATTCAGTTTATGGAGAATAATCTATTTTATGTTTATTTGTTTTTCCCAAAATGTATAAGTTTGTTTGTAATAATTTACTTTAAAATAATCCGTTACTTTTGAATGAATTAAGATGTTATAAATTTCAATGAAAGCACCCTGTAGCATCATTTTCTCGCCAAACCATTCAACATATAGGGTTTTTCATATCATTTTGCTTCTCTATCAAATTTCGAAGGTTTTATTTATGAAAATTGTATTTTAAAAGATAGTTTGCATTGTAACACACTTAATTGACTACTTCAGATTAGGTTTTATTTTATTTAGGTTTAGATTTTTGGTTTTATTTGGTTTTTAAATTATTTTAGGGTTTAATTTTTGAAAATTTAATTTTAACTGTTAGTGTAAATAATTATGTATCTATTGAACCTGCTTCTACCTGAAGAACTAAAAATGATCTGATTTAGAGGTATGCAATAAAAGAAAAACTTATTTATAGATTATTAATACTGAATTCGATGCGACATTATTGAGTAAAAAAAAAACATAATAAATAAGTTAGGAATCGAATTTAGTATAAGTGTAAAAATATTTAAGTAAAAATTCTATAAAAATTAATTATTGGATCTTATCCGAGTTAAAATATTTTTA
This sequence comes from Maratus speciosus, assembly GCA_963932465.1. Taxonomy (NCBI): domain Eukaryota; kingdom Metazoa; phylum Arthropoda; class Arachnida; order Araneae; family Salticidae; genus Maratus; species Maratus speciosus. The sequence continues at coordinate 5,644,129 of OZ010799.1, read as the reverse complement.
TGACACGTTAGAATTTTGGTACATAAAAATTTTGAAATTTTTGGCACGCATAGTCAAAAAGGTTCGCCATCCCTGTAATAGAGCAATGTAAATGGCATGGTGCAATTGAACAACACTTAAAGTGCCATCAATCATTCAACAACTTGGATAAGAATCTCAACTGTAATGGCACACACACACACATAAAGAGCAGAAATTGAGCACAATTTGGAGAGTATGATTGTTTGTTTACTCGCCAAATGAAGCATTTTGTAGCGATTTTGTGCGATGGCCTGGACCTGCCCCTAAAATGTGTAAATCCGTCAAAAACTGGGATAAAAAAATTTTCACGAATCCGATAGGGGAGAGGGGGGCATATGTGAACATGGGGCACATGTGAACAGTACATGTTTCACTCAGTTAATCTGAAATAAAAAAATTCAAAAAATTACCAATTGATGGTAGTACTGGTACCATCTTTTGGCTGAATTTTCAGAACAATAGGCCATTTTGATTTCTGGTAGTTGTAATTTCTTTGTTTTAGAAGGTGTGAAGTAAAAAAGTCTTCTAAGTTATCAAAGTAAAAATTCATTCAAGACATTTTTTAAAGAAGATTATCAGCATTGCATTCTATAGTGGCATTAATTAGGTAAGTCTACAAAAAGTTTTGTTTCCTTATTTCAAAGTTTGGCTGAAGTTGGTAGATGGGGCACTTGTGAACAGAACATATGGGGGCAGATGTGAACAGTTCAAAAGTGTATTTTTTAAGTCTGTGAATGCATTTTTTTTTTTTTTTTTTAGTTTAAAATTTAATTACCCTTGTCAAACGTTGAGCTATATGTTCAATGTTTTTTGGATTGCTTCAGTTTTAATCAGACTTAGATAAAATGTAAAACTGTCTGTGAACTCTAATAATTTCTTAAAAATTTTCTGCAAAAAAACGATGCGGCCCTCCCAAGTCCTATATCGCAGCTAACAGCAAAAATGAAAAGTTATATGCAAGTGGAGTGCCAGGCAACATCTCTAAAAGAAAAATATTAATTTACAAGCATTATTAAAACTCAGTCAAGAAATGTAGTGTTGAATGGCATGTTTAATACAGACAACTAATGAATGAAAGAAAAACTAATAAAAAATTAAAAAATTTATTTATTAAAATGTGAAATATTTTAATCATTAACTTATATAAAGATATCAATTTATGATTGCTCAACAAAACTGTTATTTTATTAATCTATAAAGTAACTGAAATACAAATAAATGAATGTTAAAATAAAAAAGGTATTAGTCCATGAATGCAAGAGATGAACACTTACTCATCAGTTTATCCAAACCTGCCAACTGCTACGAAAAAATCATAGTTGCTACGATTTGGACCTATAAACTACGATGCTACGAAAATCGGTCTTAAAGTACGATTTTTTTGCAAAAAAAACACAAACACCTTTTTTTTGTCTCTAGTTGCTATTTTTATCCCATGCAGCATATATTTCAAGAATGATTCTGTTCTGAAATTTCCAAAATTTCAAAGTATTCATTTCCGAAAGTTTTCTGTAGGGGAGAAGGGGCTAGTGTGGACAATTTTTATAAATTTCGCAAAAAAGTGTACTAAATACCATTTTTCACACTTCAAGTATTTTTTTTTTACAAGAATTTACTATTTTATCTTTGATTTGGTTGATATATTAAATTATTTGGCAATACAGTTATTTATTAATATATTTAAAAAAAAAATTTATTTTTGTCCACACTAGCCCCACCACATGGGGCTAGTGTGGACAAGCTAGAATACTGATTTAGACAATGTAATACAACTCTTATAAGTGTTTGCAAAACAATTATAAAATAAATTTGAACCTAAACAACACAGTAAATATATTAATCGTAATAAAATATAACTTAATTAATGTTATATATAATATTTTTTTGTTATTACTGACGACTGCAGCTGGGTATGTTATGAATCTATTTCAAAGACAAAATTAAATACATTACAAAAGTACAAAACACTGGTAAAAATAAAAAGGTATGGATGTATTTACCTATCTTAAAATCTTAAGTTTGTTTACAAGGTTAAAGTATTTGTCAAAGCAACTAAATATTTTTCATTAGTGTTTACACAGCCAGGAAACTCTATAATAAGCATGATAGCTTCTTGAATAATGTCTGGCTATGAGAGTTTTCCAATAATGTTTATTTGTGAAACATCATTTTCAATATAAATAAAGTGGTCTTTCTTAGAGCTAATACTCTTGAGGCACTGTTTCATACTCAACAACAGAAACAGACTTTGAATAACTGTTACATGTTTATAAAATCTGCTGCGGCCGGACTTCTTGCAAATTAAAGAAACTTGAGCCAATGCAAAATCTCCTGGCTTGAACTCTTGAGGCACTGTTTCATACTCAACAACAGAAACAGACTTTGAATAACTGTTACATATTTATAAAATCTGCTGCGGCTGGACTTCTTGCAAATTAAAGAAACTTGAGCCAATGCAAAATCTCCTGGCTTGATTGTTTTTTTCACTCATTTCTATTTCTTCAATTTCTAATTCATCAACTTCCATGTCAAAAGGCTGTTTCCACTGTCTTCTCGTGTGCTTACCTAATCTTTTGTAGTACATTAGGCATTCATGGTCGATAATATAGCTTAAAAAAAAAGTAATCATCTCAAAAGGCTAATCAATTTAATGGGATAATTCCAGGTTTTTTCAAATCTTGATATAATATTACTTAGTGTAAATAATTTAGATATGCTTTTGTTGCTAAGGAAGGAATATCAGACCGATACTGTTTTGCTGGGATAATTTAACATCCAGTCATTAAATGCAACTTTTACATATTCCTTTGAACACATTCTTTTTTTATACATTCCTTTGAATGTAAAGGTCAAAATTAGCACTACCCACCGGCCACAGGGCCAATAAATGAAAAAAAGTGGCTAGTGAAAAATTGTCTATCAGCGGCCACTTTTTTACAAGGAGATAACAAAATTTTCTTGCATTTCATCAGGGATTCTACTTTTTTTGGTTCCAATATATTTATATAAACATATTTATTTGGGCTACTCAGTTTTAGATTAATACTTATGGAAATTTTACTGTTTAGCATTTTGAAATAAAAAAGTGGCCACTAGTTTAAAGAAAGTGGCCACTTAAAAAATTAGTCCTACCGGCCAGTGGCCGCTAATGAAATTTTCCAATTTTGACCTATATTTGAATGCACCATAAATTGCAACATCCAGGGGTTGAAGTTTATGGGAAGAATGTGTTGGAAAAGACAGTAACACAATGTAATTTTCCTTCACATATGTGTAATATTGCTACAAGAGAAATGCGTGCATTATGATTATCGCGAAGCAAAAAACAGGGTGGTCAATATCAGATTTTGTGTGTTCTTGTATATGGTGTAAAACAGCTGGAAATATTTCTTTCACCATCCATCCGCTTTTTGAAGGCAAATCTAGACGTTCAGTTGGAGCACCAACAAGAAAATAATCATTATAATTTACTCTGGGATACATCCTACCTATGGTATGATGGTAGCTAGATTATAACGGACTAGCATTACTATCTATATTATAAAGGACAAACATATCTGTGCGTAACGCATACGTCATTTTGCAAATGGCAACACTTTGAAATTTGAAGTAAAATTTTGGTTTTGTAATTTTCTCTACTGAAAATTTTTAAACTTCTAAACAACGCACATTTAAAATTTTTCCACCGTCGTATAAGGAAAAAAATGCTCTTTTGAATGCAATTTGTTTGAAAGCTGTATTTCAATTTATTTTTGAGATATAAATTTTTTTGTAGTTTTTAATACAATTTTTCTAATTGTGGCAACAAAAGTACCCCATTTCAATTGAAAGTAAATGGAAAATAGTCGAAAATACGAAGTATTGTATCTTTTTGTTGCCATTTTCTCTTATAACCTGAAAAAACGTTGAAATTAAAATATGGGCTATGTTAAGAATATTGTCTTTTATTCCGTGATAATGACGTCATATTCATACTTTTCTATAGACGAAGTTTAAGACGGGATTGTAAAAGTGGATTGCTTTAGCGTATGCAAATGACGTCATTTTATAAAAAAGCGTGCATTTTAATTCTTAAACCTGAATTATGCTTTGTATTAGTGCGTCATTTTCACAGCTCAGCTGCTTTGAAATTCTTCAGAGGTGAAAATGTTTCACTTTTGAAAATAATGTAATCGAAATCACACATTGATAAAAAGAATTGTTTTACAAAAATTTAGAGTGTCTTTATAAAAGTGAGGTGACATGCAAATAATAGCGATTTATATTAGAGAAATTGATAATTCTCGCCTGGATGGATTTGCTTCGCCGAGTTAGACAAGCAAACAAAATAATTCGAGGTTTAAAATAAGTATTATTGAAATAAGTTTTCGTCCAAAATTATCTCGAACAATAAAATTTTAATGCTATTCTTTAGGACATTCTACTATAATTTTATCAAAATAATATAAGTTGCTTAATTTAATTTTCCCTAATTTTATATAATCTATGTATTTAAAACACAAGTGTGTTTTTTAGTCATCTGTCCTGATCTTTCTGCTGAACCAATTTTACTAATACATGTATATATTTTTAATTGAAAGCTGTTCATTTGTAGATGTGATCGCACTATCTGTTTTCATTTAAGTATCCCCACTTTCATATTTTTATTTTAAAAGCATTTTATGAAATTTCTTCAAAATGGTGAAAATTAGATAGCTTTCATTTTTGCAGACAAGAGAGAAATAATAAGGTATTTATATTTTTAATCATACCATTTTCGGATAAAAATTGTTGTATACCCAATCAGCAAATAATCCCCGGCCGAACTTCAGACGAATGCACTTAGTCCGACTATTTTTTGTTCAGACGATCTCCCTTATCAGGATCGGCAGTAGGGGCTTTTTGTCTGCTCGTTTAAATAAAAAATGTTTATCAAACTAAAGTCTATGTGTGTATTCTGCACTTAAATTCAGTTATTACTTCACAAATGAATCTAATTTAGTATACAAATAGCATAAAATGTGATATATTTATATACCTAAATAATGTTTTTACAACTGAAAGCTGAATGGGGCTAGTGTGGACATGTCCACAGTAGCCCCACCACCATGTGTCCACACTAGCCCCATGGTGCCATTTATTTTTTTAGGACTAACACTGGTAAATGCAAACCATGCAGAGCAAAAGTGAATATAAAAAAATATACTGATTAGATTAATTTATAATACAATATCCCCTTTCATTTGGAATAATGAATATAAATAGTCTAAATTTGTAATTAAAAAACAAACCATGAATTTACTTTTTCACCATAAAAACCTTTTTTTATAAATTGCAAATTAACTATGAAATGTATGCTCATGTAATTACACATGGAAGTGTATATCAGTGTTGTCAATCTACAAAAATTTACAGAACAACTTTAACTAAAAAAATAACAGAATTATTCAAGTTGTCCACACTAGCCCCCTTCTCCCCTATATATTTATCCAGGAATTCCCTTCCTTAGAAACAGGGCGTGCCATTTTAAGAATTTCTGAAAGGGGGGGGGGAGGTGGTTCTTTGAGACGCAAGATTTGAAATAGTGTGCAAAATCTCATGATTTGCACACGGAAAAGGAAAGTCCTGCTTAATGAAAAATGCTGTGCAGTATTTCCCTCTGCAAATTCTTCCACAGACCTATGATTCTTTTGCGAGTATATTTTGAAATTTCTTGGAAGCCTGCGAATTTCTTTTCTTTCATGGAATTTCCCCAAATTCGTGAATTGATCGCGGTAAAAAATGAGAATTTCTTCAAATGGTCGTGTAAAAATATCGGTATTTCAAAGATCTCAGAAACATATAGTGATTATCTTCAATTGGTCGCTGAGTAAAATCTGTAATGTTGTTAAGAGTTCAGAAAGAAATTGCGAATTTCCTCAAATGATTGTGCAAAAAATCACGAATTTCAATAAACTATCGAGGGAAAAATATTGCAAATTTCATCAAAAGGTCGCGGAAACTACTAGTGAATTTTGTTAATTGGTTGCGAAAAGATATTGAAATTTTGCCGATCGGTTGCGTCACGATAAACTATCGCGAATTTCGACAAATGACAGTGTCAAAAATTAATTTCGTCAATTGGTCGCAAAAGAAAATAAATTTCGTCAAAGGATCGTTGTAAAACCATGAAAAATATGGCAGAAAGAAAATGTTAATTTCATCAAAAGATCAGTAAGAACCTGCAAATTTCATTGAAAGATCAGTAAGAAAATGCAAATTTCACCAAAAGATCGTGGAAAGAAAACACTATTTTCGTGAAAGGATCGTTGTAAAAAACGCGAAATTCGTCAAAAGATCGCGGTAAAAAATACGCATTTCATCAAAAGTTCGTGGTAAAAAGTGCAGATTTCAACAAAGAATCGTGAGAGAAAAGTGTGAATTACGGATTTTGAATATCCTAAAATGATCTCGGGGAAAAAAATTGCGAATTTCGTCAAAATTTACTGCACTGGGCTAAAAAAACTGGAACGAGGCTCCTTTTACAAATGTCAAACGCTTCGAAACAAGAAGAAACTCTAAAAATCATATAAAAATTTTGAGAGGAAAAAATTTACTGTATTGAGTTCAAAGACCTTATTCCTTTTACGAATGTCAAAAGATGGCTGCGAAACACGAAAAACCAACCAACCAACCTCAGATTAATTTAAATTTTGTGTGCTACGATTTCTCATTTTCAAAGGTTGACAGGTCTGGTTTATGTACTGTTTTTGAGATAGACCATTCCTTAATATTGTGACTTTCTTAAAAATTTTAAAAACTTTTTTTCCCCCTCCAGTTGAAACTGTGACGTGCATCGCACCAATTCTCTGTCCGGGGTCTTTTTTTTTTTTTTTTTTTTTTTTAAATAAAGGGAAAAAAAAAAGACAAAAACAAAAACATCAAAACTGTCTGCAAACTTTGAAAATTTTCTGCGAACGGCGTTCATGTGTTCGTCTATATTATCTGACTCTGGTTTTAATTTACTGGAAGTTAGATTAACAATTAAAAGTGACTCAAAAGGAGTAGGCATATTAGTGTACAATTTTATGAATAATTTCTTGTATCTATGTTGAAACATTTATTGATTTATTCACACAACTAAAAAGAGGGCATCTAATTAGTTTTTATCACAGTTTTTATTCACAAAAAATTATTTTTGTCTTATTTATGCATGTGTTCACATGTGCCTCAGCTAAGTTCACAACTACCCCTCCACCGGGGCACATGTGAACAAATTTAGACAATTTTTAAAATGATGCTATAAGTTAGAAATTCTTGATAAATGCATCCAAAAGTTTCACCAAAAGAACAAACAAATTCTAAATATCCATATAAATCAATTTTTGGTTCAATAGCTCATAACAAGTTTGAGAAATAGTCAAAAATGTAAAAATTGTTCACATGTGCCCCCCTCTCCCCTACTTTCTTTTTGTAAAGATAGAAAAAAGTAAAAAAGAGTGGAATCTTAGTGCTTCAGGGGTCGATACAGGTTTTTATTCTTGGGACCCAATTTGTGAAAAGTAAAAGTTATTTTTGTGAATTTTGTAATATTTTTGTGAAAAATAACATTTTGCAATGAAAGTTGAAATCCAGTTACGTAAATTCAAACAAACCAAGAATTTATAAACAAAAACTTCTTTAAATCCCCTTGCTAAAGTTTTTGTTTTTTGTGACCTGGTTCTATTTACAAATTACACATTTTAAAACAGTTTTTATGAAAAAGAATGCTATGAAAGGGGCTTATTTTATTAAAAGGAATTTTGTGAAGAGGCCCATTTTATTAAATAGATTTTTGTGAAAGGGCCGTACCCAAAGTTTGCCTGGATCGACCCCTGTGCTTATAACATAAGTAAATAAAATAATGTTTAGAGCAGTGATTCCCAACCTTTTATTGGCCATGTCCCACAAACGTATCTGTAAAATCATTATGCCCCCCACCCCTCACTGTATAAATTGTCTTAATTATTTAAAAAGTGAACACGATTCGAAAGGTGGAAGCGTAATAGATACTTAACAATAATCATTTCACATTTTTTAATTTATCAAAGAGGTGAATCTTCTGTCATAAATGTGTTTTCCATACAATGATTATAAATACAATGATGCTATACATCTTCACCTTTGTGCGAAAAAGAATTTTAAAGTACTTTTACAACTTTCGTAAACGAAAAGTGCTATACAGTCTGCATTTTTATCACAAAATATCTTGAAAGAAACAAAAAAGTCAAAATATTTTAAGAGATTATTTGTATAATTATTTTGGTGTAAATTTATTTTAAACTTTTGATTGGGAAGATTTTGAAAATTCATTAAAACTGATTTTTAAATTTCGCTCGGATTCCATTTATTTTTATGACTACAAAATCCCCCCCCCCCCCCTTAACCTCCACCCTAAGAAAAAAAAGACAAAAGAATCTGATATCGAATGTGTGAAAAACAAATTCAGAATTGCCCCCCAAAAAAGTCAAATTGCCCCCTGGTGGGTCGTACGCCCTACGTTGGGAACCACTGGTTTAGAGCATAAAGTTTGGATTGAAAATAATGTAGTAAATTGAGTTATCAGAACACTGATAATATCTGAAAGACATTGTGTACCAGGAGTTGGGTTTGAACTGGCGCTCCCTTTATAGTAGTAGTAGAAGTCTGGTTTCTGGTGCCTTTGGAGACTCATCCCCATCACATCTTTGTTCACTCTGTCTCTGAAATACAGGTGTAGTTTTCCAAAATCTGGAAGGAGCCAGTGGCTCCTAAACCTAAAAAATCCAGTGGTCACATTGTGAAACAAACCCATAAAAACAATAGTATTTTATATGTGGGGGTAGGGGAACAACTAAAAAGAAAAAAAGAAATAAAAACATGAATTCAAAGTAAAAAATAATTTATTTAATATATAGTACACATGCAAAACAAAATATAGTAGACTCCCTCAAATCCACACATCATCACAAATGTAAACAATGAAACTTTCAGTTCAGATGTAGGGGCAAAATTACAGAATTTTTTAGTTTTATATCATTCCGTTTGTATTTTAATAAGTAATTAATTCTCCATAATATGACTGAACTCATGGTTTTTTTATGAAGAAAGTATAATTTATTTCTGAAAAAAAAAAAAAAAATCAAGATATTGCTGATCTCACTGGTAATTACAATCTTTTTATATATTAATCGAGATTTTTTGGTTATTAAGACTGGCTAAACCTGAAATAAAACTTCCTTACTTTATGATTTTGATGTGAATTAATAGGGTACCATTATGAGGCAAGTTTCATTCAATAATTCAAGGAAAATATATCTTATCTGTATTATGCAGATTTAATTATACATTATTAATTACCTACTTGACCTCAAGGGGTGCAGAAAATGTTTCGACTCCCAACATTTCCCCCAATCCACATGAAAATTTCCCCAAAATTTTACGGTATGTGATAGGTAAATGCTGTATTATCGCAAGTACAGAAAATTTATTTTTCCAATATTTCTCAATTTATGTGCGAGTATATATAGCAGGGGTGATTCTGAGTGAAAAAAAAAAATTCTGAAATTCACAGCAAATTTTCTGAAATGTCACAGCAGAATAGGGGAAGGGCGGGGTAATCCACTCCTAGCACTATGGTTTTTTTCGCGTCCCTTTGACAAAATTCGCGTTTTTTCGCCATCTTTTGACGTAATTTGCGTTTTGTAGCGATCTTTTGACTTTTACAGTTATTTTGCCTTCCTTTTGACGAAATTCGCGCTTATTTCGCCCTCTTTTGACGAAATTTGCGGTTGTTTTACCTTCCTTTTGACAAAATTCGCAGTTATTTCGGCCCTTTTGATGAAATACGCGTTTGTTTCGTGATTTTTTGACTAAATTTGCGGTTGTTTCGCGATCATTTGATGAAATTTCAGAGGTTTTTTGCGTTCCTTTGATGAAAATCGCGGTTATTTCGCCCCTTTTGACGAAATTCGCGGCTGTTTTGTGATCGTTTGCCGAAATGTGCAGCTGTTTCGCGATCTTTTGTTAAAATTTGCGGTTGTTTTGCGATATCTTGTCAAAATTTGCGATTCTTTACCGATCTTTTGTCAAAATATGCGGTTCTTTCGCGATCTTTTGACGAAATATGCGTTTATTTCGCGATCTTTGGACAAAATTTGCGGTTGTTTCGCGATCATTTGACAAAATTTTAGTTTTTTTGCGTTCCTTTGATGAAAGTCGTGGTTATTTCGCCCCTTTAGACGAAATTCGCAGTTGTTTCGCGATCTTTTGACGAAATTTGCGGTTGTTTCGCGATCATTTGACGAAATTTGAGAGTTTTCACGTACCTTTGATAAAATCGTGGTTATTTCGCCCCTTTGGATGAAATTCGCGGTTGTTTCGCGATCTTTTGTCGCAATTTGCGGTTCTTTTGCGATCTATTGTCAAAATTTGCGGTTTTGCGATCTTTTGTTAAAATATGCGGTTCTTTCACGATCTTTTGACGAAACACGTGTTTATTTCGCGACCTTTTGACGAAATATGCGTTTATTTCACGATCTTTTGACGAAATGTGCGTTTATTTCGCCTTCCTTTTGAGGAAATTCGCGGCTGTTTTGCGATCGTTTGCCGAAATGTGCAGTTGTTTCGCCCCTTTTGTCAAAATTTGCGGTTGTTTCGCGATTTTTTGACGAAATATGCGTTTACTTCGCGATCTTTTGACGAAATTTGCGGCTGTTTCGCGACCATTTGAGGAAATTTGAGAGTTTTCGTGTTCCTTTGATAAAAATCATGGTTATTTCGCCCCTTTGGACGAAATTCGCGGTTGTTTCGCAATCTTTTGTCGCAATTCGCGGTTGTTTCGCAATCTTTTGTCGCAATTTGCGGCTCTTTTGCGATCTATTGTCAAAATTTGCGGTTCTTTTGCGATCTTTTGTTAAAATATGCGGTTCTTTCACGATCTTTTGACGAAATACGCGTTTATTTCGCGATCGTTTGCCGAAATGTGCAGTTATTTCGCCCCTTTTGTCAAAATTTGCGGTTGTTTCGCGATTTTTTGACGAAATATGCGTTTACTTCGCGATCTTTTGACGAAATTTGCGGCTGTTTCGCGACCATTTGAGGAAATTTGAGAGTTTTCGTGTTCCTTTGATAAAAATCATGGTTATTTCGCCCCTTTGGACGAAATTCGCGGTTGTTTCGCAATCTTTTGTCGCAATTCGCGGTTGTTTCGCAATCTTTTGTCGCAATTTGCGGCTTTTTTGCGATCTATTGTCAAAATTTGCGGTTCTTTTGCGATCTTTTGTTAAAATATGCGGTTCTTTCACGATCTTTTGACGAAATACGCGTTTATTTCGCGATCTTTTGACGAAATATGCGTTTATTTCGCGATCTTTTGACGAAATTGCGGTTACAGCGGTAGAATTGATAAAAAAAAGTCACTGGTCCCAAGGACCAGTAAATATCAGAGTTTACTGGTCCGCAGACATCGTCACTGGCCCGCTACATACAATTCCATGAATTATCTTTAACCCTTTGAGTGACACCCCTCCCCTCCTCCTCCTAGAACATAAACCAAACTTCCTTTCAGTTACCCAAAATTTTCGGCATAATAAAATGTAAAATTATAATTTGCTAAAAATTAAATAAACAGCACATAAACGAAAACTATAAAATTATTAATTATGTATTTTATTTCCGATTATTTATTTCAACTGTCTGCAAGTTTTAATGTGATTTTTTAGTTTTTTAAATAAAATAAAATTCTGTGGTTTGTGTTGGGTTGTGATTATCTCAGGGACGGGAAAATTCATGTTTACCTGTCAGAGAGGGAAAAAAATTACTGGTCCTGCGGACCACTAAATTTTTAAAATTAGTGGTCCGATTGAATTTTTAGTGGTCTCGGACCAACGGACCACCAAGGATTTCGAACGCTGGGTTATTTTACGATCTTGCGACAAAATTCGCGGTATTTTTACGTCCGAATTTTCAGATTGATGAACGATTTTTTTTAAATTTTCGGAACCAAATGCCTTAATTTTTCGGAAAATTCGGAACAGAATCACCCCTGATATACGGTACATATTATTCCAAGATCGATTTTGTGAAGGTCACCATACGGATCTTTTTATTTGTAGTGAAATTTTTCTATCCCAGGGAATTATGGAATTTGTTGTTAAAATCGAAATCAATTGTATATGTTTCTGCAAAATTTCCCCCGATCCTAGATCGCCGGATCGGACATATTCTGCACCCCTGCGACCTTTACTTTTAATAATTTAATCATTTTTTAAATTACCTTACTTCTTATCATTTCAGTTTATTACTTTATTTAATTATTTCAATATTTTACTATATTGCAAGGATTCTATATAACTTTGATTGCATTATTACATTCAAATTACTGTTTAAAAAGTGTAAAAGAAGCAATGACCAGAAATCTACAAAATTCTAAAATCCGCACAACCTGTGGTCCCAAGCTGTGCGGATTTGAGGGTTGGTTGGTTGTGTTTATGATGGCGAGGACTGGGTGATGTAGAAATTTTTAAATCGATTTATCATCCATCTAACATCGCGATTTAGTGCTAAATCGCGATTTAACACCGATTTTACATTTTAGAATCTGGAAGTCTATTTTTTAATTTTTAGTAACAAAATGTAGTCTTTATGTGCCCCCCCCCCCCTCCTGTATTATTTAGTATACTCAGCTTTTAATTTTTCAAATAATTTTGAAAAGAAGTATATTTTACACATAAAAAAAACTTTGAATGTCCCAAAACACTAGTTTTTTTTTTCCATTTTAAAAATTAGTGACCTATTTTAATACATTTTATAAACTCATATTTTAAGATGTAATATAAAAGAAAATGATTTTTTTTGTCTGACTTGTTATGCCTGCTACAATCTAAATTCCTTAAGAGGGGGGGGGGACTTCCCCTAGCCCACCCAAATAGCACTTCATTGCTAACAACCTACACACACTTTTTTTTTTTTTTTTTTTTTTTTTTTTTTTTTACAGACACAGATTTAAAAAGTTATTGAGGTAAAACAGAAGCATATTAAAAGAATTCAATGATGAATTTAACTCTTCATTTATCATGATGAGAAAAGTAGTAATAAAAAAATAAATAAATAAATAAAGGGGGGGGGGGAGAGATGAGAAATAAGGTGTAATTTTATATCTTTTTAGCTTTTAGATTATAATAAGATTTGTTTAACATAAATGCTGACATTTATATAGCGGATGGAGAAGGATTGAAAGTGTGAGCCTTGGAGCACATTACTGAAATTGCTGATTTTTTTTTTCGCGGCCGTTGCAATCCTTTAAGATTAGTAATAAAATATAATCTTAAAATAATCTCTTTTTAATGATAACAAAATGCCAAAAAGCAGAAAATCGCAGATCTGCAGAAAAATCTAATGAATGCCTCCTCCACCCCTCCCCCATTCTGCTGTAAAAATAAAGTTACTTGACTCATTACTGAACTTTATTAAAGTATTTTTAATTAATTACAAAATAATAATAAATTAAAATTACAATATTCCAATAACACCCAAACAAATGAAAATTAATTTTTCATAAAAATAATGCATAAAAATATAAACTAAAAATGGATGAATTTGGATATAAATAGTGAATCAATTTCAGCAAGATATTCAATCCAGGTGACTGGCGTTGAAATCGGATGTCAAACCAGATGCATGACTATTTTAAAATATTTTAATTAATTACAGAATAATAGAAAATAAAGAATGTGTATTAAAATATTACCCAAACATGTGAAAAATGAATGTTTCATTAAAAGAATGCATAAAAATAAAAACTGAAATTCAATGAATTTGGATTTTAAATATAAAACTTTATTCTTTTTTTCCCAACCATAAATACTCAATCAGTTTCAGGGAAAAAATATTATTAGTAAAAGAAAAATATTTCATGTGGATCACGGCCAAATAGTGATACACAAAACAATGCATGACTATACTTTAAAATAATTTCATTAATAACAAAATAAAAGAAAATAAAAAATAAATGTTAAAATATTACTAAAACATGTAAAAAATGAATTTTTCATCATAAAAATGCATAAAAGTATAAAGTCGATGAGTTTGGATTTTAAATATAAAACTTTATTATTATTATTCTTAATCATATAACTGCTGAATGAATTTCAGGAAAACAATATTTTGAAACAATGCAGGATTCTACTTTGAAACATTTTAATTAATTATAGAATATTGGAAAATAAAAAATACATATTGCAATATTACTCAAATATGTGAAAACTTAATTTTTCATCGAAAGATTGCATTAGCATATAAATTGAAATTCGATGAATTTGGATTTTAAGATTTAAACATTACTTTTTCCTTTCAACTTTACACTACATAAGTTCTTAATTTCTGAAAAATACACATTCCAATCTCGTAAACTCTGAATCTTGTTTACAAAATAAATAAATAAATATCAATTTTTACTGAAATCATCGTTTTCTTAAATCGGAGAAGATTGAGGCTCGATGTTTTTTTAAATCGGATCCTGCTAAATCGATTTAACACCAGCTTGCCTTGTTTTTCTTAAATCGGAAAGCATGGAGACTTGCGATGTTTATTTAAATCGGATCCTCCTAAATCGATTTAACACCAGCTTGCCTTGTTTTTCTTAAATTGGAAAGCATTGAGGCTTGCGATGTTTGCTTAAATCGGATCCTCCTAAATCGATTTAACACTACCAGCTTGCCATGCAAGGGTAGATACATCAAAGTAGATAAATCAGTTTTCCGATGTTAGCTCTGAATCAGTATTTTGTTTTAAATCGATTTAAAGCCAATGGCTAAATCGCAATTTAAGATAATGGCTAAATCGCGATTTAAGACATTGGCTAAATCGCGATTTGACATTAGCTAAATCGCGATTTCCGATTTTAGCTTAAATCGATTTAAGACCAATGGTTAAATCGGATTTCCGATGTAAGCTTTAAATCGATTTAAGACCCAGGCCTAATGATGGCCAATTATCAGCACGAGGTATATAGGCCCTAAGGGTAGGACTATGTGATTTTAAGATTTCTACATCATGATGTATCATTGAGGTTAAATTGCGATAACACAAGAGATCGCAATATCAGACTCTAGATATTACAAACATTGTTGCAATTTTAATATAAAATTTAACAGTTTTACATACTCAAGCTCGTTTTATGCTTTAAAACAACTTTTTTTATAAGTAGAGGTTTATGTGCAACAAATATTAATTAAAATTTGTATAATAAATACTTTAATTAAAAAATGGACTTAGGAAATAGGGATATTTCTCCTTGTATGTGCTCATTACTCAGCTTAAATACAGGCAAAGTTATAATCCGCACAAGTTGGGACTAAGAGTTGTGCAGATTATGGAATATTGCGGATTACGGAGTATTATGGATTATATGTCATTTCCTTATTTCTGGACACTATTTTAATTCCATATTCAGTATTACATGAAAAGGAAAATATGAAATATAATAATTAATTTTTCTTGATACTATTTTAATCCCATATTCAGTGTAACATGAAAAGGAAAATGTGAAATATAATAATTAATTTAAAAAAATTGATTACATTCAGTTTTATATTTAAAATTTTCAGATATTTCTTTTAAAAAATCCTTTTTGGATCAAGAATTTGTAAATTTTGTTTAATTGTTTACATTCATTAAGCAATGCGAATTATAGAAAATTGCGGATAATGGGTGTGCGAATTATAGATCCTTGACTGTAATATGCAAAGTGACTTGTTTGTTTTGTTTTTTGAAGCAGTTATTCCCCAGAGTACCAGATTTATAATGATAGATAATACTTATATTTTGCGAATTTCGTCAAAGGATCGCGAAAAATGCAAATTTCGTCAAAGGATCACGGAAAAAACGCGAATTCTGTCAAAAAATCACTTAAAAAATGCAAATTTCGTCAGAAAAATCATGGGAAAATGCGAATTTCGTCAAAAGATCACTTAAAAAACGCCAATTTAGTAAAAAAAAAAAAAAAAAAAAAATCATGGGAAAATGCGAATTTTGTCAAAGGATTGCAAAGGGAGGAAAGAGGATTGTAATATGTTTTCAGCCATGGCGTGATTATGTTCCAAATTTTCCAAAAAATTGAGGCAGTCATTTTCGAAAATTAAAAAATAATCGGCCATAAATCTGAAAATTTGGGCATAAAACATATCGCGAATTATCAATTTCGCCAATCTTTCCAAGAAAAATCGGAAATTTCATCAGAGGATCACGAAAAAAAAAAACAAATTTCGTCAAAGGATTGCGAAAAAATGGCAAGTTTCGTCATAAGATCGCAAAGTGGCAAATTTCATCAAAAAATCACGAAAAAGTGACAAATTTCTTCGAAATATCGCAAAAAAATGACAAATTTCATCAAAAGATCGCGAAAAAAATGACAAATTTCGCCAAAAGATCGCGAAAAGCGACAAATTTCATCAAAGAGCATGAAAAGAATGGAAAATGTCGTCAAAAGAGCGCGAAAAAAAAACACATAGTTAGTGCCGGGAGCAGATTTTATCCCCCCCCCCCCTCTGTTGTAGTCTTTCAGAAAATTTGCTGTGAACTTCAGAAATTTTTTTTACTCAGAATCACCCCTGTTTCAACCTGTATGTAGGAAGTTTAGCATTTCAAAGTCGATTTTTGGATATTTTAATCTTTCTTTTTTTTTTTTTAAATCTAATTTTTAATTCACTTTTTAATATTTTGCGGCGATTTTTCCACCTAAAGGAAACGAGTTTCGAGCTTTTAGTTCAATTTATTAAACTTTGACCTCTTTTCAATAAAATTTAATCTAAATTCGTACAACGATTTTTGAATTTTTCCGGCATTGCACAGAATTTTTTGAAATTCATAACACACAGAAATCCGATTTTAATCTATAGTAAATTTTGAAGTATGCAAATTTTTAATTTTAAATCTTTTTTTTTCTTTTTTCCCGATAATTTAAGCGGGTTTTTTTCGCGCTTCACATGCAATATTTCTACATTAGTAAGAGTAATCCAGTTTCAATCATTTACCTCTATTTAATAAATTTGGCTTTTTATATGATTTTTAGGTTTTTTTGGGGATTTTTGATGCTCATAAAAGGTAGCCCAATATAATAAATTTTGCCCTCTTTTCAATAAAGTTTATTCATATTAATACAGCGATTTGTTTCTGTTTCGTGCAAATTTTTAATATTTGTAAAAGGAATCCGGTTTCAAGTTTTTAGTTTACCTTGTTCCAATAAGATTTAATTTTTATGCGATTTTTTGCATATATTTTAATCTCGAATATTTTTTAAAACGATTTCTGTTTTTTTTTGTTTTTTTTTGCATTCTGTAGATATTTAAAATTCAAGATACAAGATATTTATCGAAAAAAGGAACACGCTTTGCGATTATAAATCCTTTCAATAGTCAAGGCCTGAAAATTTAATTCCTTTTAAGTATAAAAAGCCTTCCATGAAAGTGTCAGAAATTTTTGTGTAAAAAAAGAAAAAAAAATGCAGCAAATAGAAATAATGATTAAAAGAAAAAGAACCCTTAAGTTCCTTACTATTAAAAAAATAATTGCTATCTTTGTTGCTAAATGACCGATTTCTTTCAAATTTTTAGCAAGTTTCAATAATAATAAATTAGGCTGCATGCTAAATTTTTATTAAAATATAATAAGTAAAGGAAAATTATAGTACCCACAAAAATGTCCACTCTTAGAACTGGAAAGAAAAAAAAAGGTGCAATCTGCAGTTTGTTTATTTAGCTCCGAGAAGTGTACGCTAAAAGAGAATCAGATAAGCTTTCCATCCATTGATAATGTTTTCTTTTGCTGCTGCATAGAATTAAAGAAAAACGCATTTATTTAAAATAGGAAGTTTTCTATATTTATTTTAAACATATCAACTAACTTTTTGCAGGATAATCATTCATTTTTTATTAACATCTTCCATTAATGGCCATTTAGGTTGCATTAAAAGCATAAACAAACAAACAAAAAAAAAACTCCAGATGAATTTAGAAAACACGTGTCATTCTGGAACAATTTTCAAACAGCAAATGCAATGCAGTATGCATTGCTTTATCTAGTTTTCATACGAGTATGACATATTAGGACTTTGCATGCGAGTCATACAGAGCAACGAGCAACAAAACACCTGTTTTCCAAAGTCCATATGCTTTTGCCGGGCTAAAAGACAAAATATTTTGAAAAAAAAAAACCCTTAAAAATACAAGCAGAAAGAAGATAAGGGGAAGAGGGGTTGTGCACGGCGCCCTTTGAAAACCGTCAAAACGGAATGAATACCTGTCACACTTAAATGAAATTTCTATTATAAAGCAAACACGCCGATTTACTGCAGATAATTATTGAAGGCTGTAGATTACAAGAACATTAAAACTTAATTTCTCAAAAAGTATATAAAGAATTAAAAAAGTAATATTCTGAACCAGATTATTTACAAATCTTGAAGTATTTATTTCAAAGTAACCAAAAATATGTAGGATCCTATAGAAAAAAAATATAAAAAAGTATTTGATAGAAGGCTCATTCCTAATTTCGATGATAATAAAATACATTTTTAGCTAGATTAATAAAAGCAAATTCAGTCTTAATTGATTAAAAGTAATATGAAGTGTTTTTAAATAAATAATTAAGAATAATACAATAATTACAATGCTCCCCAAATAAGTTGCAATGCCATTAAAAAATAAGCTAAAATAAAAGTTCCTTACTAAAGCTTTACAAAATTATGAAGTATTTCTTACTAAAACTAACAGCATCAATTGTTATTTAATTTATTATATTAATTGACTGCAATAGGTTTTGAAATAACTAATTCAGTGGGAAAATGTATACTTTACATATCACATCGCTGATTTTTCTCATATATATACATTGTGATTATAGTGTTGCTCGCCGATCATTTAAAAAACAGACTTGTAATTGAGAATGTGGTGATTTGTGATTGACATCGATTTTGGATAATCCCAAAGCCTAAATGAAAAATTAGATCGTGATCTCCGTTTAAGCAACAAGTCACGCGTGCATTGTCTACGATCTCTGAAGTAGATCGTAGAAGAAACCTGTCTTGCTCATCATCGATGCGATCTCCATATTAGTGATGCTTCACGTGAGTGTTTGAAGATCGTGGGAAAAACTGGTCTTACCCACTGATCTCGTTCATCCTCCATGCGATCTCCGTATTAGCGATGCATCAAGCAAGCATTCGAAGATTGGAGGTGAAACTGGTCTTACCCATCGGTCTCGTTTGTTATCATACTGCGGTGATGCATCGTATGGCCGCGATTCATCGCTAAACGAAAGATTGGGAAATCGGTTTGACGATTTATGATTTAAATTGATATCACGTGATGTATCGTTCAGTCCTACTTAAGGGGGGGGGAGTGCCCTCCATGTGTGTGTGTGTGTGGGGTCTTTCTAAGGGAGCCTAATCTGTATTTACGCTTGGAAAACCAAGGTTCGAAGAAAACCATGAAAACTCCAAACGATTAGGCCGATGGGCACGATTGAGATTGAACCAAGCACCTCCCGTCTACCAGCTTCGAGAGCAGAACCTCTCAGACTCTCGTGCGGATTTGAGGGAACCTACTGTACAGACTAATTACATCAAATGTGTATTATATTTACTTTAATTATAAAATTCTTGAAATTTGAATATTAATTAAGAACAATAAAAATTTTAAACTACAGTAAGTCAGAAGATAAAGTTGGGCAAGATACAGTTAAAAAAAAAAAATATGTATAAGGTATAGGGCGATTCCATGCGGAGAGTCACACACGTAACGCAGGCTTTAATTTGCATTTATTCAATTATTTATTATATTTTAATGTTAATTCTGATTTTAGGTGGTATGGTAAATAAGTTATTAACATATTTTTTAGTTTAAATGTGTGTAAGTAAAACTCACAGAAGTATATCATTTAATTTCATACTCAAAATGTGCTTTTTTTCTGAAGTAGAAAAAAAGCACATTTTGAGTAATGAAATTAAATGATATACTTCTGTGAGTTTTATTGCCACACATTTAAATTTAAAAATATGCTTAACTTATTTACCATACCACCTAAAATCAGAATTAACATTAAAATATAATAAATAATTGAATAAATGCAAATTAAAGCCTGCGTTATGCGTGTGACACTCTCCATGGAATCGCCCTATACCTAAGCAATCATGATAGTAAGGAATATTAAGAAAACAATATTTCTTATTTTGATTTTTTTTTACACATGAATGTGTGAGATTATTTTGCACTATAAAAATCAAAATACACTTCAAACATTTGTTTTTTTATAAGAAAAATTATCTAAAAAAACACAAAAAAAAAACAGAGGGCAACTTACATGCCGAAAGTTAGTGGCCACAGCAAAAAATTTAGTCGCCATGTCGTGACTGGCAACTGTGAATCTGCATCTAAAGGGGAGACTTGATCCCTTTTCAGTTTTTAATTTTTATTTTGGAAAAAACAAAATATTTAAAAAATGTTTCTAGTTATTCTTAAAGGCTCATGTGTCTTTCTTGTTACAGTATTTTTTTTATTTTTGAAAAATTATTTTTAAAATAAAAATAAATAGTTTTCCAAAAAATAAAAAAAGGATCAAGTCTCCCCAATTGGAGGGAGACTTGATCCTCGAAACAAATGCATTGAAATGATTCAAATTAAGTAGTAGAAATCAAATTTATTGTTGACTAAGATGTAAAAAGGAAAAAAAAAACACAATGATCAAAAACATTTTCAAAGCTTGAAAAACCAAATGTAAATGTTGAGATTATTGCAGTTTGAAGAATTCCACTGAGTATGGTTGGTTTGGGTAGTTTTTTCTCAATGTCATCATTATCCACAACACTATTGTCAACCTTTTCTGGATAAATAAATTGGTTGAAATTAAGTCCTCGTTTTCTTAGAAAATTGATTTCACATTTAGATGATAAAATCTTCTTTTAAATTTTTCCACGAAATGACTAATTTTCTTTTTTCCCAGAAATCACACAATGACAAAGTCATTTTCACCAATCGACAAATATTTTGGATCTTCAATGATTTCATTAGAATTGTCATCAAGTGGATCTGGGTCGATTGTATTATAAACACTATAACTGCTTTTATGACTTTCTGAAGATTTGGGTCTTTCACTTTTAGTGTTTTTACTTTTTTTCTTGGGATGAAATGAGTTTTTCCTGACTTTTGTTTTTTATTCAGTTGACGATCTTGTATTTCTTCTTCATTCTGTGTTTTAGTTGGTGTGCTTGTCAAAATTTTTGAAGACCCTTTTTTCATTTCTTTAGATTTTCCCATTTTTGATAATGAAACTTTAGGGAAGGCTTGTATGTCTGCTGGTGTCACTATGTTTGGTTTAACTGTATTTTTTTTACTGCTTGTTGGAGTTAATGGTTGATTTGAGATGAAAGATGATAAAAAATCACCTTGAGAAATTCCTGTTTAAGAGATATTCCAATGATTTTAAATCCATTTATTATGTTATTTGTCATCATGGCTTTAGGATAGGCAATTCCGATCACTTCAGCAAATTGATTAATTGTTGTTCTTTGAGCAGGATGTTTAGTCATCCAGTCTTGAGCAGCTGCATTAAAATATCTTTTAAATGGTCCATATGCAGTACAGTACGATCCAGAGGCTGCAATTTCTGAGAAGTGTGCAGTGATATTGTTAACAAAATTATTCCATTTTCTTTGTCATAATTCAAACTCTCAATGCAATGCTTATATATTGTTATAATGATTATTCATTATTATTAAAACTTTACTGTTTTCGTTATAATATCTTGCATTCTTTATGAAGTGCTGTAAAAATTTTGTAAAGTTAGACGTATGTCTCACATATGCATTCATCCATCATGTGCTTGCTAACCATCATATGCAGCCACATATTAACTTTCTGTCTTTATCAACCATCTAAGATCAAGCAACCATATTCTAACTAATACAGATAATATGTAAATATCACAATGAGAAGTAGGTGGTTAATAAAATTTAACATTAATTTAGCTTAACTTTGGTTTTGGGAGACTTGATCCTCAGGATTAAGTCTCCCCATACAACATGGATCAAGTGTCCCTAATGTGCATGTTTGGGGGGGAAAAAAATGCTAAATCAAAAATAAAGATATTGTGTTGAATTTAAATAACAACATTTAAGGAGTTAAAGGTACGTTAGTATATTGTATCAATAAAATTAAGTAATTTAGTTATATTTAGAAAAAAATATGAAACACAAACTACGTACTGAAAAAGAAGTTTGATTGTAAGAAAACAGAGATTCCTTTTTTACAACAAAAATAAAAATGGCTGAATCAAAGTATGTTGCTAAATATGTTGATAAGGGATCACTTTATTAATGTTTCCAGTTTCAGAGACTTAATTGCATTTTTCCTTTGGTTTTAGACCTAGGGATCAAGTCTCCCTAGGGATCAACTGTCCCAAATCTCCCCTACTCTGAAACTAGTTCAAAACTGGTTCCCTACTCTCTTTAAAGCACACTTATTAGGCAGCCAAAATCACTCTTAGGGGAATCAAATTTAATTTTATAAATACATCGAACATTCTTATTTTTTTTAAATCACAAAATTACACACTTTCGATTAGGAGGTCAACAAATCAGATGATTTAAATCTGTGATTAAATCATGATGTTAATCAATTGATTAAAAAAAAAAAAATCAGTCATTAAAATTATAAATTTAGTAAATGTTTAAAATGAGATTAAAAAAAGAAGGGATACTTGTTAGTTATCCCCCCAGAAGCAGAATTTTGTGTCTCAGTCTGCAGCAAACTAAAATTTATCTGTGACCTAACAATGCTAGACTAAGCTTACTGTCATAAGAAATAACAGAAACCCATAAAATAAGCAAAATTTCCATTTATAAAGAAAATATAATAAAAGAATACAACAAATAACATAAATCTAGCTAGTCTTAAAGTAAATGTCAGCTATTTTTTAAGTCCAGCATTTCTTTTTAAGCTGGTGGATTAATCTGCAAGGTTTAAAATAATCTGCAGCGCCCGCTGCCATGCTGCACTGTTTCTGCTACAGGGGTTATCCCGTCGACCAAATTACTGTCACCAAATTGTAAAATTAAATGGCAATAATGGTTGATCATACATATCACATTCACTTGACAACACATGTTTACATTTTATCAAATGTTTTTTAATGCGATGTTTTATTTGTATTATTATTTAATTTGTATAATTTTGCAAGTGATTTGGCGATTTATATAATTTGGCGAAATTGGTCGACAGGATAACTAACTAACAAGTACCAAAAAAAGGTATTAAAATCTAAGATGAACATAATTTGGAAACTTCCTATAAGTATTTTGCTTATGAATAAACAACAACAAAAAAAAAAACTGGGGCTAAGATGTGTTATTATCCCACCCTCCGTGATGTTGAGTATTTGGCGATTTTTATCACTCTGGCAACCCCGGCGTTTGGCGTCTAGTAACTTATTATGGCAACCCCCTTTTTTATGACGCGAGAGCGTGCTTTTTGCGTGAACATTCATTTCACTGCCGGGTGTCGTTGCTGACGGTTGCTTGACTCTTGTACCAGATACTCTTTGATATCATGTTCTATGGCTGTCTTTTTATTTTTATGTTAAATTTATTGGATGTATTTCATTGACTATAGTTTCTGTAGTCCGTTTAAATGCTCTTGCTGAAGTAATTAAGAAATATGAGGAAATTTTGACATGAAAGGGAGGTTTGTTTATAGCGTGTCAATGCGTATTAAGCCTATTTTGGAAAATGACGGCGGTGTTTTATTTTGTGCTGTAGGTTTCAAGAAAGCAGATGTCTGTTAAGGTATGTTGATAATTTTATGTATATTTTGTTGCTTTAAGAGTTTTTTACATTTTGAGATTGCTACAAAACGAGAACTACTGAATTTTGAGAATGCTATATCGCGAAAAATGCTGAATTCGGCGATGTTTTTTTTTTCGGTAAATGAGCGCGAAGCGCTCATACAACTATTGCTGATTGCCACTTTAGCGAGTTTCATTTTTTAGGTATATTTTGCTGTTTTAAGAATTTTTACATTTTGAGATTGCTACAAGACGAGAACTGCTGAATTTTGAGAATGCTATATGGCGAGAAATGCTGAATTCGTCGATGTTTTTTTTCCGTTAAATGTGCGCGAAGCGCTCATACAAGGGTTACTGATTGCCGGTTTAGCGAATTTTGTTTATTATTTACATTTTATTTTTGTTGAGCCAAACATGCGTATAAACGGGTGCTTGGCGACATTTACTACTTGGCGGAAAAGGGTTTTTCTCACCAAAAAAAAATCCAAGATGGCGGAGGGTGGGATAATAACACATCTGTTCCAAAACGGGTTTAAATAATTATTCCTGAACTTAATTAATTAAGCTTGTAAAAAATTAAGCACAGGAAGTTTGTAAAAAGCAATTATTTATCTGGCATAAAAAGTTAATTTAAATCTGATATAATCTGCAATGTCATAATTTTGTTCAGGCAATCAAATTATTCATTGTCATATAGTACAATAAGCATTGAAGTAAAAGAATAAATAGCCAGTACAGTACCATATTTTCCCATTCTACTTTTAAAATAATAAATTTATAGAAAATTGAAACTAAAGAAGAATGACATCTGCACAACAGCTATTGGTAGAAAGTATAAATGCCTGATATTTTTTTTACTATAAGGTTTATAAGAACTGAATGTTTTTCTTTATGTTTCAAGCAAACATGTGTGCAACCATGAATATGCATTTAAGTAAAATTATCTCTGTAGTTAATTTTATGTATTTAAGAATAATTAATTATGTATTTTTTTTATTTATGCGTACCTTAACAGTTTAACATTTTAATTTGGCAGATTTTAGTTCTTTGGAAAAGGCTTGACATGATTATCGTCCAAGCTAAACCTTTGCCAAGCATGAACTTAATTTTACTTTTTATGCACTAAAAACAAATGTATTTGTTATTATTTCGTTTGAGCAATCGGATTTAGAATATTCTTCATATTAACTCGTTTAATTGACCCATGAAATAGCACATACAGCAAAATCTAATTTGAGAAAAGGACGCATCGCTTACCTCAGTTCTTCAATTAACAGCTTAATCCGAAATAACTGCTCTATTTCTGCATTCAAATTGCAGGTAACAAACAAAACGAAAATTGTTTGTTTAAAAGAAATAAACACTAACAACTACTGTACTACATTTCCACTATAAACAAGCTAAGCGCTTTCTAATAAATCAACAAATGCACGGTTTTCATTCGGTTTCTTATTTTCGATTATAAATTTTTCGATTTTATCATAGCTGCACTGCTGTAATCGCAAACTGCACTGCAGCGATCGCAAGTTGCAACCACAGAGCTCAGAGAAAGAGTCTGAACAATGAAGTTACACTTATTTTTTGCGAAGTTTTCATTAAGATTGAAAATTTCACAAATATATATACTCAATGATTGGCCATTCCCGTTTTTCATAGTTTTGTATTTTGGATGTTTCTTATAATTTTATATACAATTATCATAAACATATGTAAAAAGTCTAAGATTTATTTCGATTTCATTTGAACGGAATCTAAGTTTTTGGGGTTTATTTTTATTTTTTAATGTTAAATTGGTTTAACTTAGTTGTTAGAAAAATTTAACATTAAATGTAGAAGTAATTTAATGAAATATCTTAAGGTTTCTGCCCCGTCAGGCGAAGACACTCGCGAGCTAATGCTAAACCTATGGGGAGGTTATTTGCAAATATTTCGTTTACATTTTGACATTTATTTATTTTTTTTTTTCATTGAATAGCTGAGGTCGATCTCTGCATAGAGTTGCAAAAAACCCACAGATTTTGAGGGACGGGAATTTTGGGGAATATTGGAAATTTTGCTGGAGTTTTGAAGGTAAATAGAACCAGTCATTTTTCAATATTCAATTTTCATTTTTCAAAAAATTCCAGGCACTGTTTTGAAAAATTAAAGTTAGATTTTTCATTATAAATTCACAAAACTTATGATTTTGCGCTTTAAGTTTGTATAATTTATTAAAATTCATCAGATTTACAACAATCGTAGCTGCATTGTATTTTTTTATTGATTTATTTTAGTTTTATTAATTTTCTTTTTTGTTTACATAGGCTGATTCATAGAACAGATGTGATGTTTACATTTATGTCAGGCAAGCTGAATCTGACATCTGCCTCTGTCACTTTTTACTTATCGAAGATTAAACTATCGAGTTACTTATGACATTTTAATTTATCTTACTTAATATGCTTAACCACATATTTTGGTAGTTTTCTGTAAACTGTAGCTATTTTTCTATATTTATGTTATTGGTTTTGTTTACATTCAATTGGTTTAACTTAGTTGTTACAAAAATTTAACATTAAATGTAGAACTAATTTAATGAAATAGGCGAAGACACTCGCGAGCTAATGCTAAACCTATGGGAAGGTTATTTGCTAATATTTCGTTTACATTTTGACATTTAATTTTTTACATGTTAATAAAAAAAAAAAAAATGCTTACATTAAAAAAAAATATAAGGCATTAAAAATAATAAATTAAAAATTTCCATGTCTAAAACTTTCCGAAAACTCCCGAGAATTTAAAAAATTTCACTCCCAAAAAACCCGGTTTATTCCCGGTATTAAACCGGTTTTTTCCACCGTTTATGGCCCTTTTTTTTTACTTTTCCGATTTTGGTTACAGATATGAATTTATAAAAACGAAAATTTGTCTGTCTGTCTGTAATTCTATACAAATTCACAGTTTGGAAGCCAGAATTGTGAAATGTTACGTACATGTGTATTAAAACACGGCCGAGGCAACTCAAGTAATCCGGAATCGGAATAATTTATAGTTAATTTTTAATTAATAAAAAAAACACCCCTTTAACAGCAATTTCCTATCAAATTGAAACATTTTTCGTTATAGCAGTTGCCAACAATTAAAAATCAACAAAAAAATTCTTACTACAAAATTTATTTTTCTACTGCAAGATTTCCACGTGAAAAATGAAATAAATAGTTTGACGAATTTTTTAAAAAGGGGTATATTACGTGATAACTTTTCTATTTCAAGATTTCCACGTGAAAAATGAAATAAATAGTTTGACGAATTAAAAAAAAAGTGGATATTACGTCATATTGGAAATATAATGGACGTCAGCAGGTGAACATATAATGCCATATGAGTTTGAAAAAACGTGATAAAAACTCGATTATGGAAATATTATCATATTTTAAGATTTTAGGGTTCTCTGAATT
Source organism: Maratus speciosus (assembly GCA_963932465.1). Lineage (NCBI taxonomy): Eukaryota > Metazoa > Arthropoda > Arachnida > Araneae > Salticidae > Maratus > Maratus speciosus. The sequence continues at coordinate 5,616,860 of OZ010799.1, read as the reverse complement.
TGTTTTCTGTATGTTTAATTTTGAAATTGAGTTTTCAAAACAAACATTCTTCAAATTCTGGGCAACGCCGGGTACTTTAGCTAGTTTTTTATAAAGTTAGATTCACTTTTGAAACATTTTCCAAAAATGAAAGTGTCATCATAAAAAAATTTTCCAACCAAAATCGAAAAAGTAAAAAATGAGCGATGTAAAAATCAACCTCAGCAATCCAATGAAAAAACAAAAAACTTAAAACTGTCTAAATGCGAACAAGATACAGTAGAACCCAGCTAATCCGAAATTCGAGTTAATCCGAACCGACTTTAGTTTCGAAAATTATACTTAAACAAATTAACTGAAAAGATTAACTTACGAAATTTTTGGAGTTACAGGATGAATGTTGGGAAAAACGTGCAGAAGTTACAATTAAACATAAAATTGCCATAGAGCATGTTCTTTATTTTTTAAACAATTTGAACAGAATTTAAAAAAAAAATACTCAATCATATAAAAGTAGAACATATGTACATGAATATAAAATGAAAACGTCTACTGTAGGCCAACTCGTAGAAGCCCTCTTAAAAAAACCTCGAATATCAGTTTGTTTGCCAGTCATCTATAAAATTCTCTTTTAAAATGCAAAAAATATTTAATTTAAATGACAAAAATTTAAATTTACTTTCAACAATATGATTTTGCAAATTATCTACAGACCTGTTTATTTCTTTCCTCCTTGTTGACGCGGTGACTGAGATATTTATAGATTCGCGATTGGGAACCATTTGTAATGGTTTGTTACATAATTTCTCATTTTGAAGTTTCATTGGAGTGTTATAAACAACAGGAGTGATGAAACAAGGAATACTATTTTTTTTCCGAAAGTCGTGCCAAATTATCCAGCATGCCGCACCTTAGAATGCCGGATTAGAGGATGTTTATTATGTTACTGAATACTTATAACTTGTCATTTTTTAGCACACATCTTTTACTTTTCCATTTTTAATTAAAATTTTGGATAATACAAATTTTTTGTAATCTGAACAGGCACCGGTCCCAATTAGTTTGGATTAGAGGGGTTCTACTGTAATAGCAAATAACCTCCCCATAGGTTTAGCATTAGCTCGCGAGCGTCTTCATCTGACGAGACAAGAATATCTTGAGGGGCCTTAATATCTGTCCCTTTTCGCGACCTGCCACGCATTGAAGGGAAGGAGAAAATTGAGCGCTGTATGAACGAAATTCAGTCACATTTATAAACTAGTCGGATGTACCAATCCCAAAACTTTCTTCTATCTCATACATGTTAATACTTCAAAATTCGCTATCACACTGCCAAAATTAAATGGCAATCTATGCATCTCATGAGGATTCTAAAGTTATGAAATTCCGTGCATTAGTTCTTCTAGACTATCGCTGAAATCGTCTAAATCCAGCAAAATGCTGCCTAGCAGCGCCACCTATTGGGTGATTTATACCAAATCCTAATCAGCAACAATTTATGTCAACGTCTGACTGAATCTGAAGTTTGGAGAAAATCCGGGCATTAGTTTTTGAGATAGAGCTATTGCGAAAATCGTGAAAATTCCAGCATAGCAGCGCCACCTATTGGGTGATTAACACTAAAACCTAATTAACAACAACTTGTGTCAACATATAACTAAATCAACATATAACTATAAAAAAAAGTTAGATGAAAATCCGTCCATTAGTTCTATAGATAGAGCTATTGAGGCAATCGTGAAAAAGGCAGCACAGAAGCGCCACCTGTTGGGCGATTTATACCAACACATAAGCTGTAGCAAGTCATATCAAGGACTAACAGAATCTGAAGTTTGATGAAAATCCGTGCGTTAGTTCTTAAGATAGAGCTATTGGGGAAATCGTGTAAATCCTGCAAAATTCATCATAACAGCGCCACCTGTTGGGCGATTTACACCAAAACGTAATCAGCATCATTTCATATCAAGGACTAACTAAATATGAAGTTTCATCAAAATCCGTGCATTAGTTCTTGAGATAGAGCTATTGCAAAAATCGTGAAAAATGCAGCGTAGCAGCGCCACCTGTTGAGCGATTTACACCAAAAAATAATCAGCATCAATTTGTATTAGGGACTAACTGAATATATTTTTTTATTAAAATCCGTGTATTAGTTCTTGGGATAGAGCGCCCACAAAATTTGTGTCACATACACACAGACAGACAGACTCGCAGAGTCACAGACAGACAATTTGTAAAAACATGTTTTTTGGAATCTCTGACCCCTAAAACGTGTAAATCCGTCCAAAACCGGAATTCGAAAATTTTCATGAATCCAATACTTTCTTCTTGTAAAGATAGAAGAAAGTAAAAACGGTCGTGGAAAAAAAAACAAAAAAAAACTAGAAAACAGGAATTTTGCTTTTTCAGAATTTAGTGTCGCCCCCCGATGAAAAAAATACGTGTATATACAAATAGTACAAAGCATATTTCAATTTTAAGACTTAAAGCACACACTTTTATTTTATGTAAAATGACGTCATTCGCATCCGCTTACGAATTCCACATTTACGATCCACTCTTAAACATCTACAGTAAAGCATGCATAGGATGTCACTGTCACAAAATAATACACAAATGCAGCCAAAAGATGCCGTCATTCAAGAAACTCGACAAAAAAAAGGTTATCTCATGATTCATAGTCCTTCATTTGTTTGTAACATTAATATAGATACTTGAAATTAAATATAGTTTATCATATATATATAGCTCCATGTTTTAACAGAAATTATTCGTTTATATTTTTTTCAAAATAACACGTATTTTAATTACATTTTCTTTCGGTTGTTATGACAAAATGGCAACAAAATGATATAATTGCTATTTTTCAACTATTTCCCCTTTACTTTACACATAAATGGAGTACTTGAGTTGCCAAAATTAAACAAATGGTGCTAAAAACTACAATAAAATTTAATATTTCAAAAATAAATGGAGATACAGTTTTCAAACAAATTGCATTTAAAAGTACTTTTTTTTTTCGAATACGACAGTATAAAAATTAAAAATGTGCGATGCTTAGAAATTAAAAAAATTGCTATACAGTAGCCTCCCGCTTAACCGGCCTAAACGGGATCAAGGACTAACCGGTTAAAGCGGAGAAGTAAAAAAAATATTAAATAAGTATCTGCCTAGTTTAATTAATTAAATCCGTACGATGCATTTAGTTTTTCAATTTGTGTAGTTTTAAAAAAGTACATATTTTCTATATTTTGTGAAATGAATACTAGTTATAATTAACTGAATTGAAAGAAAAATTATCACTGATAACACATAAATATTTAACACAATATAAATTGTTGAAAATCATGTCACACACCTTTATAAGAAGTTGAAATTGTTCTACATTATGTATATTTAAGTTAATCAACCATAAAAAAAATTAGTGACCTTCTTCTATTGAAAACAAAATGCCCGACATTTTGCAGCGTGATCTCTCCATATCTTTAACATCATACGTTAAACCGAAAAGCTGTTAGCCGCTGCTCAACGTAACGTAGTGCCAACTCTAATGCTTTTATGCCTTCTGTATGAGGAATTTTAGCAGTGTCAACTTCAACTGGACCATCATCAGGATTGTCTTCGTATTGAACAACATCAGTTACAGTCATGATTATATCCTCGTCAAATAATGCTTCATGCTTGAGATCTTTACCAGACTCAAACAACTGTTATACATTTTCTACTGTGATCTGTTCGCATCCCTCAAGCTTTTTAAATGTTTGTACAAGATAGTTGGCAGATAGATCAGACATTATAGAGTTCCGGGGAGGGGGAGGGGAGATTGTACTTTTCACCATTAAAAACATAAAACCTCAAATCTTCCGGGGGGACATCCCATTGTTCCTAAGGGGATCGCCCCCCCCCCCCCCGCAGGCCACACCCTGAATTCAACACTGGTAAAGGTCAACGCATATTCATTTAGAACCGACGTTCTCCTTTCTGAATTTTGTCTCCTTCCCCCCGGGATTGCACTTCAACTCGAAAGCATCAGCTGAGTTCCCGAAGTCGTCATCCCTGAATTTTGGTTGATATTGGGGAAAAAGTCGGCCGGTTAAAGCGGAGATTCGGTTAAGAGGAGGCCGGTTAAGGGGGAGGCTACTGTAGAGCATTTAATCGTACAATGATATATCTGCTTTGTTTATTGTTGGCTTCTGTAAGGTAACGTTATTTTTTGAAGACGACACAAAATAAGCTAGGAGAAAGAAATAGCATACCGCACCGGGGGCTAAAAGAATGCGTACTTGCTAGCAAAACCGTGGAGGCCATTTACCCGATATGCTATTCCATACATATCCGTATGCTGTATACTTTATGAATCAATAAAAAAAATTGCAATTTTTTATTATAAACCTGTGGTTAAACTATCAAAATTGCTTCTTGCGGGAATTTTGGGACACCTTTAGTTAAAAAAATTCAATGTTTCTACAGAAGCATGGTTCCTACTACCATACAAATCTACCTGATAAGATGAAAATCTTTCTAAATCGGAAGCTTACTCTGGTCAGTTCAGATTCCTTCTTAGTAGCTTTTACCGTATTAAATAAACACAATAACCTTATACAGTAAAATCTGTAGAAGCGGAACCGCTAAGGCTCACAACAATGTTTCGTTTTAGGAAGGTTTTCGTCTTAGCAGTCCAAATTGTATGTTATTATTTCATGATTTTTTAACGTTTCAGCCAGGATTCCGTTACAGAGAGGTACCATTGTTTAATGTTATATTCTGAACCACGTGCATGAAAACATGTAAAAACAGAATTGCTAAGAACCGGAACTGCACAGGGTGTCCCAAAAGTCCCTGACACGTTTTAAAATTCAATGTAAAATCAAGTAATTGTCGTACAGGAGTGCGGTTTGGACTAAACTTCTTATCACGATGAAAATTTTTCTTCAAGCTAATAAAAAAATTAGTTCCAAACTTCGATCATAGATGACGTGACTTGTCAGTATGTTTGTTTCCAAACAATGATTTTAAGATTAGTTTCGATTTGGTTTCGAAGTACCAATCTACGCAATGGACTTTACCCACGAATGGCAACAGCCACACCTCTGCGGGTAGGTACCCTCTGAAAAAGACTGTTTGTTGGACGAAGGGAAAGCAGTGTTAAAGTGTTCTTTACGCCTAGCGGTGTTTTTCTTCTGTATACCCTCGGCTGACGTCACATGGGTAAAGGCCATTAGCTCTTTCGCTAGAAGTCGCAATTTCTGTGTCACGGCGTCAAAACTAATCTGAAAATCAGAAAAAAAACATGTTTGAAACCAAACATACGGGCAAGTGGGGCCATCTATGATCGAAGTTTGGAACTAATTATTTTCGTTCGCTTGAAGAAAACTTTTCGTCGTGAGAAGCATTTTAGTTCAAACCGCACTCCTGTACGACAATTATTTGATTTTATATTGAATTTTATAATGTGTCAGAGACTTTTGGCACACCCTGTATTTTGTTTTCAGATACGTTTTCGTCTTATAGACGTCTTGCATTGACATCACGATGCTATTAGCAACGACTGATACTGGTGTGCAAACTGATACTGACTGTGCATCTGGAGCACACACGGAACAGCAGAACTCCCCGTTTGTAGTTAAAAGTACGTGTTATCTTTCTGTTTAAATTAGATCTTTCTTATCTATCTATATTATAAAGGACAAACATATCTGTGCGTAACTCATACGTCATTCTGCGAATGGCAACACTTTGAAATTTGAAATGAAATTTCGGTTTTGCAATTTTCGCTACTGCAAATTTTTAAACTTCTAAACATCCCACATTTTAAAATTTTACACCGTCTTATACAGAAAAAAATTTACTTTTAAATGCAATTTTTTTGAAAGCTGTATCTCAATTTATTTTTGAGATATTAATTTTTTTTATAGTTTTTAATGCCAGTTTTCTAATTGTGGCAACTGAAGTACTTCATTTCTATTAAAAGTGGTTTAGTTATCTTTATTGGTTATATTCTTACTGATGCCATTTTTTCATTACAATTAAAATATTTTTTTCATTCCGCTGATATTGAGTTTGAGACAATAGGCAAAATATTTCAACGACTGAAAATGACGTCATATTTAAAAGAAAACAATAATTTTATTTGATAAAAAGAGATATTTCCTGTTGAATACGTCTAAAAATTGTAAAATTCCGGAATTTTTACGCGCAGGTACAGAGATTATATTAAGACTTCAAATCACGAGTGGGAATTTTCACATGGAAAGTTGTAATAGTTGACAAACGTGACTTCAAGCTTGAAAATATATTTATTAATAACCTATTGCGCTTTAAAATGTTTTTAAATGGTTAATATGGATGTGAAACGTGGAAAATGTCTTGATTAGGTTTAGATTTAAAGGGGGAGAATTCTATGATTATGTAAAGATGAAATAATTTTTGCTGATTTTTCATTCCGTAATACCAAGCAATAATTGATAACTTAATAAAAATTACTTATCTTGGTTATATGTTACTTATTACGCATATGAATAAAGTTTAATTTTGCAATAATTTTAGCAGTAGAAGTTTATGAAAAAAATATTTAATTACTCTTAGGTTATTATTTAATTGTTGTCGATGTATTATAAATTTGATGCAACAGTTCCTTTGTAAACATTTTCTTTCGTCGAAATTCGACGGGATCCACCTCGTATATTATAAAGGACAAACATATCTGTGCGTAGCGCATACGTCATTTTGAGAATGGCAACACTTTGAAATTTGAAATAAAATTTTGGTTTGCAGTTTTCTCTACTGCAAATTTTTAAACTTCTAAACATCGCACATTTTAATTAACATTAATAAACATCGCACATTTGAGCAAAAGCTCAAAGTGTTTTAGACATAACTTCTCTTCTAATGCGAATTTTTGTATCGGGTTTGATTTTAAATGTTCCCAAAGAATCATATTTAATTATGAGCTATTTAAAAAAAAATTCGATTTTTGAACGCTTCAAAGGTTACCTGACCCCTTAATATTCTGACCATCGTACATTTTCAATTTTCGTCGCATAGGGGAAAAAATTTACTTTCAAATGCAATTTGTTTAAAAACTGTATTCATTGACTGATGTATTATATTTTCAAAAATAATTTTTAAGCATGATTTTTTTAAAGTTTATGTTATCACGCGCCGGTTTCAATACATAATAATAATAAACATTTTGCACATAAAGCAACAAACATTTTTCAGCATTTGTTTCTGAATTTTTGCATAACGAAATTAAAGTTATAACTAATAAGTTTGCATAACCAATCTAACATATTTGTGAAAGACAAATTAACGAAATTAATGCTTCTTTTATAAACAACTAAAAGAATATAAATTGAAAAAAACACAAATCTAACATATTTGTAATCGTACAATTTAAATTTTTAGATCACCAAATAGGATTTTTTTTTTCAAATGGAATTTGTTTGTAAAGTTCATCTCAGTTAACTGATTGTCTATGGTTTTAAAAACAATTTTAAAGCATGAAATATTTTTTAATTTATCTATATCGCGCGGAGCTCGATTACGAAAGATTAATCCGTTTGCCCTTAAAACAAAATAAAGAGTTCATCATTTTCTTACAGCTAATATCCATTAAAAAAAACTTCCCTATGAATAAATAAATAAAATAATATAAATAAAACACAAATTTACCAGACATGTATAAACTCTGAAATTATTAGAATATAAAAGGATGCCTTAAATAGCAAAATCTTGGCAAATAACTCTTATAAGTTGGCAAATAAGAAAATATCACTTTTGATAAATTTCAAAAAATTATTTGATTGTATAATTCGTATTTTCCATATGAAAAATGCTTTTTTAATGTAAGGGGTCAGTCTAAAAAATGTATTGCATATAAAAGAATTATTAGTTTTCAATTTAAAAAAATGTTTTCACCAATATTCTTTAACCCGGGAAGCCCGGGTACAATCCCCTAGTTTTTATTATTACTAGGGAATCATACCCGGGCTTCCCGGGTTAAAGAATATAAGTGAAAGCATTTTTTTAAAATTGAAAACTAATCATTTTTTTATATGCAATAATTTTTTTAGATTGCCCACTTACATTAAAAAAGCATTTTTCATATGAAAAATACGAATTATACAATCAAATAATTTTTTGAAATTTATCAAAAGTGATATTTTCTTATTAACCGCATGCTAAGAGTTATTTGACCAAGATTTTGCTACTTACGGCATCCTTTTACATTCTGATAATTTCAGAGCTTATACATGTCTGTTAAATTTGTTTTTTATTTATATATTTTATTTATTTATTCATAGGGAAGTTTTTTTTAATGGATATTAGCCGTAAGAAAATGATGAACTGTTTATTTTGTTTTAAGGGCAAACGGATTATTCTTTCGTAATCGAGCTCCGGGAGATATAGATAAATAAAAAATATTTCATGCTTTAAAATTGTTTTTAAAACCATGGACAATCAGTAAACTGAGATGCACTTTGCAAACAAATTCCATTTGAAAAAAAAATCCTATTTGGTGATCTAAAAATTTAAATCATACGATTGCAAATATGTTAGATTTGTGTTTTTACAAAATTATTCTTTTATTTGTTTATAAAAGAAGTATTAATTTCGTTAATTTGTCTTTCACAAGTATGTTAGCTTCGTGTTTTTTTAATATTATTCTGTTATTTGTGTTGACAGATATATTGTGAAATATAATCTCCAAACAAGGACATTAAAATAATCAAGCGAAGTAAATTGTTTTTTCATGTGTCAAATGTGATTTACAAAAGTAATTATCGAAAGCGTTTATGATCTAAAAGAAGGAAGTGAAATTGGAAAGTGATTGCACAATCGTAAACAGATACTTTATTATAAACATTTTCGCAATACTTATGAACTATAAGACATTTATATACTTTCACTTTAAATTATCGTAAATATAAATATTGATACAAATTATTTGTTATGCTGATTTATGGCATTAATTTCCTGTTCTTTATTACTAATGATATTTTATTCATGTATTTTTTTCTCTACTCTTACTTGTAACTCAAACTCTCAAACTGAGAGATGTGCATGTTAAAGCTCTTATTAAATTTAATTTTACTTTTCTATTTATAAGTTCGGCACAAATTTAACTTCACAAGTCACTCAAAATATGCGTCTTTTTTAAACAACATGAAGTTCAGACCATCAGTCACATATACGGATAAATAAGAAATACAGGAAGAAGATATAGATTCATTTACCCTTTCCGGAGGAAAAATCCCAGATGAGATGACAATCGGATATACATAAATATAAGGTAAGCCCAATTTATCTTACCTATGTTTTTTATATTGAGAAATATATAATTAATTTTTGAGGATAAAAACGAATATCACGCAAATTTTATGATAGCAAAGATTAAACATTGCTAACAATTTGATTATGAGACTGAAAAAAATTCTCAATAAAAAACATCGTCACTGAAAAAATAAGAATACAAATCTGGTAATCTGATAGGGTAATTTATTAGAAAAAATAAAACGAATCTTAGCAACATTATGGCTTCTTCTACAAAAGATAGCACGACCATTGAAAAATTGAACGCCAACAATTATACAAATTAGCGGTTCAAGGTCGAAATGCTATTAATTCGAGACGAACTTATTGAAGTTATCACGCAAGAGGCCAAGCATCACTCCACTTAATGATGCTAGGACCAAAAAAGACAAAAAAGCAAGGGCTTTAATAAATTTGTTCATTGACGACAGTCAAATAGTGCATGTCAAAAATTTAAATACAGCTAGGCAAACATGGGACGCACTTAAACAAATCCATGAGAGATCTAATCTCTCTAGTAAGCTGTACTTACTAAGAAAACTATACAGTACAAAATTAACTGAAGGTGGCAATATGACAGCCCACATTACTAAAATTTTAGAGATAGTGGATAAACTGTCAGCAATAGTGAAAACATAACTGACTCGCACATTTCAGCACTGCTGCTGTGCTCGTTGCCACCGTCCTACGATACCCTAGTTACTGCCCTGGAGGCCAGAGATGAAGCTGAGTTAACCGTACAATTTATAAAAAGCAAGCTTACGGACGAATATACTCGTAGAGTAGATAATCGTGAAAATTCCGAAAACAGCAATAAAGCCTATAAAACCCAAGGTAAATTTAATCATTCAGAACAGAAAAGAGGCAGCAATAAGTACTGCTCACACTGTAAAATGAAAAACCACTCAAATAAAGACTGCTGGTTTCTAAAAACGGAAAACAACAACAGTTACACTAATAACAGACACTATAAAAATAAAAACAATTCAACATCACTAGTTTATGAAGAAAATAATTTACATAAAAATGCGGAACCTGAAGAAAGAAAAGACACAGTAAATGAAAACAACAGTGTCGCTTTACTAACCGAAGAGTCCGAAAATAAAGGCACTTTTATAGTGGACAGTGGCAGTTCCAGCCACATAGTAAATTCAAAGGAATTTTTTACCAAAATTACAAATAATAATGAAACAAACGTCACAGTCGCTAATGGTAATAAACTGATTTCATATGGATCTGGAGAGGTAATAATTCATACCGAAAATAAAAACAAACAAGTTATATTGCGTGACGTACTATACGTTCCTGACATAGAAACTAACGTGCTGTCAGTGAGTAGGGTAACTAAAAACGGTTGCAAAGTCAAATTTGAAAAAGATAAATGTGATATAGTTCACGAAGACGACGTTATACTTCAAGGTAAACTTAAAAACAATCTGTACGAAATACATGTTAGTAAAGATGAAAATCACAAGCACTATGCAAATGCCACCTACAACTGCTCAAATGCATATTGCATAGATTTGTGGCATAGGCGAATGGGGCATAGGAGCTACGACACAATAAAGTCCATGTTATCAAAGGACTTAGTTGAGGGAATTAAAATCAACAACTGCAAACATAATGCTAAATGTGAGGTATGCATCAAGTCAAAAATCAGCAAGACCCCATTTCCTAAATCAGGTGCTAAAAAAAGGCTCGAGTTAGTCCAAACTGATGTATGCGGCCCTATAAATACACCCACAATTGGGGGGGGGGGGGGTGGAATACTTCGTCACTTTTATCGATGATTATACACGATTTTGTGTAATTTATTTAATGGCAAATAAAAGTGAGGCTTCAGAAAAATTGAAAGAATACGTCTCAATGGTGAAAAACAAATTCGGAAAAATGCCTACTGAGATCAGATCGGACAACGGTGGTGAATATACGGCCAACGAAATAGAAAAATATCTAAAAGAAAATGGGATTCATCATCAGCTTACCGTACCATTTAACCCAAGCCAAAACGGTGTCGCAGAGCGTAAGAATAGGTCCCTACTTGATATGGTTAGAAGTATGCTAAATGAAGCAAATCTCCCGCACAAATTATGGGGGGAAGCCATATGTACCGCGAATCACTTACAGAACCGGCTACCTTCAAAATCGGTAAGCACCACACCCTATGAATTATGGACGAATAGGAGACCAAATTTGAAATATCTCAAAGTTTTTGGCTGTACTGCATACGCCTACATACACAAATCAAAGAGAAGAAAATTAGATAATAGAGCGGAAAAAGGCACTTTTGTCGGATACGACAGTCGCTCTAAGGCGTACAGAATCTATACAAGTGACGGAAGAGTAATATTGGCCAGAAGGGTAAAATTTATAGAAAATGAAAATAATCCAGATACTAACGAAAATCTAGACAGAAGAAAATTAATCGCGGAAAACAAACAAACAAACACAACAGAAAGACACGAATGAAATGGAAATAGATCTGACACCAACACAAAATGAACTAAGTCCACCACCCGCGTCACAACAACAAATTCCACAAGTGAGAAGATCAGAGAGAACCAATAGAGGTGTGCCGCCGGACAGGTTTGCTTATGCAGTCCGGCACAATCCAGTATATGACATATGTACCTAAAAGTTGGGAAGATATGATGAGTATAGAAAATCCTATAGAAAAACAGAACTGGATAAAAGCGACAGAAGAGGAAATGAATTCCCTTAATGAAAATGAAACCTGGTGTTTAGTTGATTCCCCACAAGGAGCAAGAGTAATTGGGTCGAAATGGACTTTTAAAGCGAAATATGACGAATTCGGAAAAATCAAGCGTTACAAAGCGAGATTGGTCGCACAAGGATTTAGACAAAAATACGGAGTAGATTTCGATGAAACTTATGCGCCAGTAGTTTCCCATACAAGTTTAAGAGTCTTCATAACTGCCGCAGCATACCACAATCTCAATATTAGGCAGATTGACATCAAAACTGCATTCTTACATGGTGAATTGGATGAAAATGTCTATGTATCACAATCTAAAGGGTATATAAACACTACAGAACCCAATAAGGTTTGTAAGTTAAAAAAAAGCCCTATATGGACTAAAACAAGCTGCAAGAGCATGGTATTCAAACATTAGTGAAATACTAAACGAATTAAAATTTAAACACAGCAATGCTGACAATTGTTTATTTATAAGAAAAGAAGGGGAAAACACGGTTTATATAGCAGTATACTTAGATGATATTCTCATCGCAGGAAAAGATGAAAATATAAATGAGATAATAGATAAACTAAAATCTAAGTACGCACTTGAAGATTTAGGTCAAATTTCCAATTACCTCGGGATAAAAATACAAAAGACTCACAACGGCTTTAAACTAAATCAAACAGCAAAAATAATAGAAATCGTAAAAAAATTTAATTTAGAAGATTCTAAGCCATATGGCACTCAAATGGAAACAGGCTTTCAACGATTAGACAATGAAGAAACACAAATGCCAAACAACACTAAGTACCGACAAGCAATAGGTGCGCTGTTATATGTTGCTACAATAAGTAGGCCCGATATTTTAGTAGGTATAAACATTTTGAGCAGAAAAAACGAAACGCCGTCTGAAAGAGATTGGAAAGGTGTTAAAAGATTAATAAGATATCTCTATTCAACAAAAGACTTAAATTTAGTAATCAACACGGAAGAACCACCCATCCTAGAAGTATATACTGATGCAGATTGGGGTGGAGATCTAGAAAACAAGAAGATCGACAACAGGCAATTTGTTCCTTTTAGGAAAGAATCCAATACAGTGGATAACAAAACGACAAACGTGTGTCGCACAATCATCTGCAGAGGCAGAGTTCGTAGCAGCGGCGAGCGCAACACAAGAATTAATATGGCTGCTAAAACTATTAGAAGATCTCGATATACCGCAAAGATTGCCTATAGTAATTTATGAAGATAATAAATCTTGCATAAAAATGATAGAATCCGAAAAGTTTTCTAATAAATCGAAACATATTGATATCAAATATAATGTGATTAAACAGCTGAAAGAAGATAAAATTACTGAATTGCGTTATTGCCCAAGCAAGTCAATGACGGCGGACATACTTACGAAACCAGAGCCCAAGCCTGAATTTCTAAATAATAGAAACAAACTGAAATTACAGAACAATCCTCGTTAGGAGATTAAGGGAGGAATTGTTGACAGATATATTGTGAAATATAATCTCCAAACAAGGACATTAAAATAATCAAGCGAAGTAAATTGTTTTTTCATGTGTCAAATGTGATTTACAAAAGTAATTATCGAAAGTGTTTATGATCTAAAAGAAGGAAGTGAAATTGAAAAGTGATTGCACAATCGTAAACAGATACTTTATTATAAACATTTTCGCAATACTTATGAACTATAAGACATTTATATACTTTCACTTTAAATTATCGTAAATATAAATATTGATACAAATTATTTGTTATGCTGATTTATGGCATTAATTTCCTGTTCTTTATTACTAATGATATTTTATTCATGTACTTTTTTCTCTACTCTTACTTGTAACTCAAACTCTAACTTAAACAACATGAAGTTCAGACCATCAGTCACATATACGGATAAATAAGAAATACAGGAATAAGATATAGATTCATTTACCCTTTCCGGAGGAAAAATCCCAGATGAGATGACAATCGGATATACATAAATATAAGGTAAGCCCAATTTATCTTACCTATGTTTTTTATATTGAGAAATATATAATTAATTTTTGAGGATAAAAACGAATATCACGCAAATTTTATGATAGCAAAGATTAAACATGCTAACAATTTGTTTATAAAGCAAGTATTAATTTCGGTATGCAAAAATAGTCAGAAACAAATACTGAAAAATGTTTGTTGCTTTATGTGCAAAATGTTTTTTATTATTATGCATTGAAAGCGACACGTGATAAGATAAACTTTAAAAAAAATCATGCTTAAAAATTATTTTAGAAAGCATAATACATCAGTCAATTAGATGCAGTTTTTAAACAAATTGCATTTGAATGTAAATTTTTTCCCTATGTGATGAATATTGAAACTGTACGAGTACGATGGTCAGAAGATTAAAAAAATTGCAGTAGCGAAGATTTCAAAATCGAAATTTGATCGTGAAGTGTTGCCATTCCCAAAATGACGTCAGCGTTACGCACAGATACGTTTGTTCTTTATAATATAGATACTTAATCAGTAAAATATAATAAGGATCAGTTATTAGGATGTGGTTATCAATTGAGGCACTTATGCTTGGTATTCTGGAATGAAAAACAACAATTTTCATCTTCTCAAAATTTGCATACGCACTTCGCATAATCATATTCATCATTTAAAAAAAAATTGTATCTTGTTTGATCATTTTAAAATCATTTTAACTCAAAACTTGAAGTCACGATTGTCAGCAACATCTTTTATATGAACAGACGCACTCTTAACATGAGATTCTAATCTCAATTCCGGAGAGTAAAAATTTCCGTAATTTATGTTTTTTAGACGCATTTGTGTTAAAATGTTTAGTTTTACCTAAGAAAATGATCGTTTTCTTTAAATATGACTTCATTTTTACTTAAATAAGCATTTTGCTTAGTGTCTGAAACTTAGTATCAGTACACATGCAGAAGGAAAAACAGTATAGAAAAATGCGTAAAGGAAAAATGCGTGTTTTCAAAAGCAGTATGTCATTTACCGTTATTATGCCCCTAACATAATATTATGCTCCTAATGGGATTTTGCGCCACTAAACCGTATTCAATAATTTTTATCAACAATTTTGAATTTTTATCAGAAAATGGCATGAATAAAGTTAAAAATACCTCATTATTTCTCCCTTGTCTACAAAAATGAAAGCTATCTAATTTTCACCATTTTGAAGAAATTTCATAGAATGCTTTTAAAATTAAAATATAAAAAGGGGATATTAAAAAAACAAACAAACAAACAAAAAAAAAACAGATAGTGGTATCACATCTACAAATTAACAGCTTTGAGTTAAAAAAAAATATTTGTAAAATTGGTTCAGAAGAAAGATAAGGGCAGATGACTAAAAAACACACTTGTGTTTTAAATATATAGATTATATAAAATCAGAAAAAAATTAAATTAAGCAAATTATATTATTTTAAAAATTATAATAGAATTATAAATATAGAATAATAAAAATTATAGTAGGATGTCCAAAAGAATAGCAGTAAAATTTTATTATTCGAGAGAATTTTGTCAAAAACTTCAGGAACATGATATTATTTGAAACCTCGAATTATTTGTTTGCTTGTCTAACTCGGCGAAGCAAATCCATCCAGGCGAGAATCATCAATTTCTGTAATATAAATCGCTATTATTTGTATTTCACCTCTCTTTTATAAAGACACTCTAATTTTTTTTTTTTTTTTTTTTTTTTTTTTTTTTTTTTATCAGTGTGTGATTTCGATTACATTATTTTCAAAAGTGAAGCCTTTTCACCTGTGAAGAATTTCAAAGCAGTTGGGCTATGAAAATGACGCACTTCTACAAAACATAATTCAGATTTAAGAATTAAAATACATGCTTTTTTATAAAATGACATCATTTGCATGCGCTAATGCAATCCACTTTCACAATCCAATCTTAAACTTCATCTATAGAAAAGCATGCATATGACGTCATTATCACGGAATAAAAGACAATATTCTTGACCTAGCCCATATTTTAATTTCAACTTTTTTTTCAGGTTTTATGAGAAAATGGCAACAAAAAGATACAGTATCTCCTATTTTTGACTATTTCCTGTTTGCTTTCAATAGAAATGGGGTACTTCTGTTGCCACAATTAGAAAAATGGTATTAAAAACTACAAAAAAATTAATGTATCAAAAATAAATTGAGATACAGCTTTCAAACAAATTGCATTCAAAAGAGCATTTTTTTCCTTATACGACAGTGTAAAAATTTAAAATGTGCGATGTTTCGAAGTTTAAAAATTTGCAATAGAGAAAATTGCAAAACCAAAATTTTATTTCAAATTTCAAAGTGTTGCCATTCGCAAAATGACGTATGCGTTACGCACAGATATGTTTGTCCTTTATAATATAGATAGTGCAAATATGTCTATTAAGTCATATTCAGAGCATCACATTCGCCTTATATTTGGTCGCCATATGAAGCGATGCCAGACATGTGACGTCATGTGCAAGCCGTCTATAAGGTTAACTTACACGATATTCCTTCGGCAGAACCTTAAAAATGTTACGTTATAGACAGGTTCAGTTTACACAGGTTTTACAGTATTGAGTTTTACTCGTTGCAGACTAACGAATAGCATGATACAAAATGAAAATTGAAGGAGTTAGTGCACCATGATATATCGGGACTTTTAGCTTCACTGTATTTTAAATACAGTCTTAAATATATTTAAAATAGATTCTAAAGCGTTTCAATATCTGCTTAGTAGCCAAACCACCTTCGAAATTAATGAATATCATTTGCACTAAAATTGACCCAATTAATTTTGAGAATTACTCACGAGTTTATGAAATACCCTTTATTAAGGCTGTTCTCAAATCCAAAAAGGCAACTTTATGACATAAGTTTGAATTTATTTTTGGTCGGAAACGCTTGAAACTAGCAGGTGTTGTTGTTCAGAAATTATGTAATTGAGTTGTTTTTTCTGTTTTTTAGGTGCGTTCGTAATTATATAAATACGTAGCAACTACAGTCGTTTTTCGGTCCGTCTGTCTGTCTGTCCGTCCGTCCGCCTATAACAGAGCAAAAACTACCCAACCGAATGGTCTTTAATTTTAAATATATAATTGTTGTACAATTTTGTCGAGTCATTCCAAATTTTAGGAAAATAGGATGTATAGTTTAATTACAGGGACAGTCAAAAGTTTTGCGTTACATTACGGTCAATGGGGAAAATTATTTCAAGTGCATTTTAATGATGTTGCAGCCTTTCGAATAGAATGAAATCGATATGCACTTATTGAAGTGCAGTAAAATACAGTACAATATGCGGTGCAAAAAATATTTATAAAACTAGTAATAGTACGAAAGCACCCCATTTGCCACGTTTGACGTGCAACTTCCAACTTGTTTGCATACGCAATAGATATTTCAGAAAATAGTGTCAAAGGGGGCGTTTTAAACCGAATTTCCGCGTTGAAGAAGAATATACACTTAAGAAAGGATGAAAACGTGTTTGTCACGTGATCAAAATAGCTTATAACTCAATAGGCAATTTATTGATTAAAAAAAAATGGAAAACACAGTTCGATTCCAAATCGCTTTCCTAGTCAAGCCTTCCAATTTTATGTCTTTCCGTTAAAAAATGAATTTGTAAATGTGTCAAAACGTTTTGCGCTTGTTGAGCAAAGGAGTTAAGAACAGACTTAAGGCAGAAGGATAAAAAAAATACCATATTGGTATGACTAGCAGGGCTTCCACTGGCGACTATTTTTTAATTCTATATCGCACCACTTTTTCAAAACAAAACAATTTCACATACACTTTGACAACATCTGCAAGAGAAATATACTACAAAATTCATTTTCTTAAAATAGTGATGCAAATAGAATATAAAAATAGTCGCCTGTGGCAGCCCTGGACTAGAAGGAAATTTAAGTACAGAAAGAAAGGAGCATATAGCTAATAATAAATATATTAGAAAACCACAGCCCTAGCAATATTATATCAAGAAGAAACCATCTAAATAACTTTCAATGAAAGTAAGATATTTTCCCCCTCAGTCTGTACTATCCATCCATTATAAGATAAACCATAGAGATTGTAACCCGCAAAAATTCAATATGTAACAACGCAGCATCATTCAACTTACCAAAATTATGAATCGTGTAACTCCATGGTTACGGAAAATAGAAATTAACATCCAAGTAAAGTAAAAAATAATGTGCATAATATGAAAGAGTACGTACACTCTCTGAAACAATTTCTTTAATTCACGGAAATTATACTGGCAGCCTTACTGCCAGGATTTTCCCATCAATTGACGAATATCCGTTAATTTTTTCTCCGTTACAAGAGGTAAAATATCCGTCAATTGAAGAAAGTCTGCAAAAGTTAAGTTTGACGACGTTGGAATCGAACCAGCCATCCCAGAATTACGAGACGTGAACGTTAACGACCGTGCTACAGTTGGATCGAAGTGAAACGCTTTGAAGAAAATATGTTTGCTTGAAATGGGCATGATTTATTAAGGCTGTTCTCAACTGCTCTGCTCAACAGGCGCAAAACGTTTTGACACATTTGTAAATTCATTTTTTAACAGAAAGATATAAAATTGGAAAACCTAACGATGGAAGCGATTTGGAATCGAACTGTTTTTTCCATTTTTTGATCCATCCATTACCCACTGAGTTATAAGCAACATCGATCACGTGACACGGCATTTTTCTCCCCTTACTGACTGGATTTTCTTCTTTCGTTCGGAAGTTCGGTTCAAAGACAGTATTTTCTGAAAGATCTATTGCGTTTACAAGGAAACGGAAAAAAACAGTTCGATGACATAGTTTCTGAATAACAACACCTTCCAGTTTCGTGCGTTTCCGAACAAAAATGAATTAAAACTTATGTCAGAAAGTTGACCCTTTGGATTTGAGAACAGCCTGAAGTTCATTTCGGGAAGGTTTCGTCCTTAATGAGATTGTGGCTAGGGTTTTAATACTTTAGTATTAAAATAGGATAAAAATATGAATCATAAATATTTTTAAGTAGATTGCTAAACGTAAAGTAGGAATATTATATTTTTATTCGATAACATTTTTTTTTTTTTTTTTTTTGAGTAAAGTCAATTTCTCCTCCATTTAATATGTAAATTAAACGTGTTCATTTAAAATATATTTTAAATGTGGACATTTTTGTTTTTAAATTCGAAAACATTTTCTCTTTTTTAAATTTTAATTTATATAATTTTTTGTTTATAGGTGCGTTCGTAATTATATAAATACGTAGCAACTACAGTCGTTTAGTCGTTGTTCGGTCCGTCTGTCTGTCTGTCCGTCCGTCCGCCTATAACAGAGCAAAAACTACCCAACCGAATGGTCTTTAATTTTAAATATATAATTGTTGTAAAATTTTGTCGAGTCATTCCAAATTTTAGGAAAATAGGATGTATAGTTTCATTACAGGAACAGTCAAAAGTTTTGCGTTACATTACGGCCAATGGGGAAAAATTTATTTCAAGTGCATTTTAATGATGTTGCAGCCTTTCGAATAGAATGAAATCGATATGCACTTATTGAAGTGCAGTAAAATACAGTACAATATGCGGTGCAAAAAATATTTATAAAACTAGTAATAGTACGAAAGCACCCCATTTGCCACGTTTGACGTGCAACTTCCAACTTGTTTGCATACGCAATAGATATTTCAGAAAATAGTGTCAAAGGGGGCGTTTTAAACCGAATTTCCGCGTTGAAGAAGAATATACACTTAAGAAAGGATGAAAACGTGTTTGTCACGTGATCAAAATAGCTTATAACTCAATAGGCAATTTATTGATTAAAAAAAAATGGAAAACACAGTTCGATTCCAAATCGCTTTCCTAGTCAAGCCTTCCAATTTTATGTCTTTCCGTTAAAAAATGAATTTGTAAATGTGTCAAAACGTTTTGCGCTTGTTGAGCAAAGGAGTTAAGAACAGACTTAAGGCAGAAGGATAAAAAAAATACCATATTGGTATGACTAGCAGGGCTTCCACTGGCGACTATTTTTTAATTCTATATCGCACCACTTTTTCAAAACAAAACAATTTCACATACACTTTGACAACATCTGCAAGAGAAATATACTACAAAATTCATTTTCTTAAAATAGTGATGCAAATAGAATATAAAAATAGTCGCCTGTGGCAGCCCTGGACTAGAAGGAAATTTAAGTACAGAAAGAAAGGAGCATATAGCTAATAATAAATATATTAGAAAACCACAGCCCTAGCAATATTATATCAAGAAGAAACCATCTAAATAACTTTCAACGAAAGTAAGATATTTTCCCCCTCAGTCTGTACTATCCATCCATTATAAGATAAACCATAGAGATTGTAACCCGCAAAAATTCAATATGTAACAACGCAGCATCATTCAACTTACCAAAATTATGATTCGTGTAACTCCATGGTTACGGAAAATAGAAATTAACATCCAAGTAAAGTAAAAAATAACGTGCATAATATGAAAGAGTACGTACACTCTCTGAAACAATTTCTTTAATTCACGGAAATTATACTGGCAGCATTACTGCCAGGATTTTCCCATCAATTGACGAATATCCGTTAATTTTTTCTCCGTTACAGGAGGTAAAATATCCGTCAATTGAAGAAAGTCTGCAAAAGTTAAGTTTGACGACGTTGGAATCGAACCAGCCATCCCAGAATTACGAGACGTGAACGTTAACGACCGTGCTACAGTTGGATCGAAGTGAAACGCTTTGAAGAAAATATGTTTTCTTGAAATGGGCATGATTTATTAAGGCTGTTCTCAACTGCTCTGCTCAACAGGCGCAAAACGTTTTGACACATTTGTAAATTCATTTTTTAACGGAAAGATATAAAATTGGAAAACCTGACCATGGAAGCGATTTGGAATCGAACTGTTTTTTCCATTTTTTGATCCATCCATTACCCACTGAGTTATAAGCAATATCGATCACGTGACACGGCATTTTTCTCCCCTTACTGACTGGATTTTCTTCTTTCGTTCGGAAGTTCGGTTCAAAGACAGTATTTTCTGAAAGATCTATTGCGTTTACAAGGAAACGGAAAAAACAGTTCGATGACATAGTTTCTGAATAACAACACCTTCCAGTTTCGTGCGTTTCCGAACAAAAATGAATTAAAACTTATGTCAGAAAGTTGACCCTTTGGATTTGAGAACAGCCTTGAAGTTCATTTCGGGAAGGTTTCGTCCTTAATGAGATTGTGGCTAGGGTTTTAATACTTTAGTATTAAAATAGGATAAAAATATGAATCATAAATATTTTTAAGTTAAACGTAAAGTAGGAATATTATATTTTTATTCGATATTTTTTTTTTTTTTTTTTTTTTGAGTAAAGTCAATTTCTCCCCCATTTAATATGTAAATTAAACGTGTTCATTTAAAATATATTTTAAATGTGGGCATTTTTGTTTTTAATTCGAAAACATTTTCTCTTTTTTAAATTTTAATTTATATAACTGTTTTTTTTTTCTTTTTAACACGTTAAGCGCCACGTCAGTCACCGGTGACTGACAATGAACTTTCCTTTTAGAACGCGTCATTCACCGATCACTGACAGTCTGAAACATGATATAAAACTAAAAAAAATGTACATTGTCATGCGTTGGTAAGGCTGCAACCGCAGCAGAAGATGAATTAAGAGGCTACTTCAGTCAAATATAAAGACCTGTTCGCTAATGCTAATCCTATGGAAGAAATTTATAAAGATATCTCGGTTGCATTTCAATATTTTCAAATGATTTTCTTTTTGCATTGAATAGCTGAGATCGATCTGTACAAAGGCCGTTTTTCACATTTTCGATTTTGTTAGCACATTTTTTTTTTATGAGGATGCTTTCAGTTTCGAAACCGGTTCCGAAAATGAAAGTGTCCTCATTAAAAATATCGGCAATCAAAATCGAAAAAGTAAAAAAAGGTCTTTGTATAGATCTATATCAGCTAGCCAATGGAAATAAATAAATAAATAAATAAATAAATAAATAAATAAAATAAAACAAAATAAAATAAAAAATATTGAAATGCAACCGAGATATCTTTGTAAATTTCTTCCATAGGATTAAAATTAGCGAACGGGTTTTCTCCTTGACTGAAGTAGCCTCTTAACTTCAAGAACCACAACCTTGCGGTGAGCATGAGTCTAAATTAATCTATCATAGATAATATATATACATATATATATATATATATATATATATATAATATGATATGATAAATATATATATAATAATTTTAAACGATTTTTTTCTCGGGCGGAAGTCACCAAACTTTCAAATTAGGATCAAACGATTACGTGTTAAAGGTAGGGAAATATCGGAAATAACGGCATAAAACTGTAGTTACACGTGAATATTTTAAAAAAGAAAGAAACGTTTAAAATAATGAATTCAATGATATGTGTTATTAGCATCAGTAAATGGGGGGAAATGACGTCTATTTAAAGTGACCAAATAATAACATTGCCAAACTGTTTAATTTAAAAAATACATTTACACGATACATTTATTCGTTATTTCGAGATGATCTTTTTAAGTATTGCTGCCCGAATTAATAATATTTTCTTTCTAACGATAAAAATATTTTCATTTGAATATTAAAACGAGAAAGTAAAACCTTGTTGAAAATTACGTTAGATTTAAAACGATCCATTTCAAATGTCTTATTTAAAAACAACATTCTTATATCGTTGTACCGGGAGGCAAAGACTCTGTTGACTTAGTTCATTTTATATTAGATGGTTGTCAAATATTTAACTGACCTTACTTAATCAAACACGAAAGCAGCCATTAGATGTCTTAACAGCTGGTCTTAAAATCCCTCAGTAAAGACGAAATGAATGGAAACCGGTTTACAGGGAGATAGCCACTGTTTTTTAAATTATAATTTAATCTTCTGTAATCTTTTTAAAGCCGATCAAAATAGCATGCTTTTTTTAGAGTCTGTAGTGTCTGAACGGGGTTGGTGAGCGTAGCTCGTAGGGGGCGGCTACGCTCGTAGGGGGTCGTAGGGGGACACGTATAATTAATTAATTATAATTATGTATATTTAATAGACACGTGCAATTAATTAATAATTATGCATATTTATGTATGCATTAATTACTTAAAAATTTTTTTTTGTACATTTTCCGTTTCTTTTCGGCCGAAAATAGGGATATTACCAAAATTCGATTTCGGTTTTGGTCTTAAAAACCAGTTTCTGTCGATTCTTATTTAAAAGTTAACCTATTTAGGACTGAATTTTTGTTTTCTCAAATTTGTTGATGAAATTACTTTAAAATGTTGCAAAATAAATTGAAAAAATACTAAAAAAAAATTACGCTAAAATATTTTTGTATTTATTTGATAAAATGTAAACGTACTAAATATGGGAATATCCATATGTGAGAAAATCCATAATTATATATTTGTCTAAATTTGTATAAATTATGCTTTTAAATTGAATATTATGTACTATAATTAGTGTTTTTATGAATTATTTAAAAATATATTTATTTCTTTACAGAGACTAATAACATTATAAGTATTATTAATAATAAATTAGGAATAATCGTATTTGAGGCTAAAAAACAATTTATTTCAAAATCATCTTGACTTTACATAAATAACTCTCCTTTAAGGCTGTTCTTAACTGCTCTGCTCAACAAGCGCAAAACGTTTTGACACATTTACAAATTCATTTTTTAACGGAAAGGTATAAAATTGGAAAGCCTGGCCATGGAAGCGATTTGGAATTGAACTGTTTTTTCCATTTTTTGATCCATCAATTACCTATTGAGTTATAAGGAATTTTGACCACGTGACAAACACATTTTCCGCCCGCTTTTGAGTCTCTTTCTTCCTTCGTGAGAAAATTCGGTTCAAAACGCCCACTTTGACATTATTTTCTGAAAGATCTATTGCGTTTACAAAAAAAATGAAAAAAACAGATCAATGACATAGTTTCTGAGCAACAACACCAGCTAGTTTCATGCATTTTCGAACAAAAATAAATTAAAACTTATGTCAGAAAGTTGCCCTTTTGGACTTGAGAACACCCTTAAAGGGCTAATGAAAATATGCACCCATTTGCGCCTAACGCCCTATATTTTGCATGTTACAAACATGCATAAAAAGTAGTCTTGAATATGTAATTTCGCAATATAAAAAAAAATACGTATTTCAAACAAGTCTGCAGGCTAAGATTGTGACTTATTTATTTGGATCCTTGCTACAAAAGATACAAATAAACATCTTTTTACATTCCGCTATCTTAAACTAGTATGTTGTGGCCATCACAAAACTTTCTTCTATCTCATACATGTCAATACTTCAAAATTCACTATCTCAGTGCCAAATTAAATGGCAATCTGTGTTCATCATGAGAATTCTAAAAATATGAAATTCCGTGCATTAGTTCTCGAGGTATGACTGTCGCTGAAATCGTGTAAATCCCGCAAAATGCAGCATAGCAGCGCCACCTATTGCGTTATTTACACCAGAACCAAATTATCACCAACTTATGTCAACGTCTAACTGAATATGAAGTTTGAGGAAAATTCGTGCATTAGTTCTTGAGATAGAGGTATTGCGCAAATCATGACAAATGTAGCATAGAAGCACCACCTGTTGAGCGATTTGCAACAACACATAATCAGCAGCAATATTAATCAAGTTATACTTAAATCTGAAGTTTGGTGAAAATTCGTGCAGTAGTTCTTGAGATATTTATCTATTGAGGAAATAGTCCAAAATGTATCACAGCAGCGCCACCTATCGGGCGATTTACACCAACACGTAGCCAGAATAATTTCATATAAAGGAGTAACTAAATCCGAAGTTTGATGAAAATGTGTGCATTAATTCTTGAGATAGAGCTACTGCGAAAATAGTGTAAATCCTGCAAAATGCAGCATAGCAGCGCCACCTGTTGGGCGATTTACACCAAAACGTAAACAGCATCCATTCATGTCAAGAACTAAAGGAATCTGAAGTTTTATAAAAATCCGTGCATTAGTTCTTGAGATAGAGCTTTTGCGGAAATCCTGCAAAATGCTACATTGCAGCGCCACCTGCAGGGCGATTTACACCAAAAACTAATCAGCACCAATCTATATCAGGGACTACCTGAATATAAATTTTTATTAAATTCCGTGCATTAGTTCTTGGGATAGAGCGCCCACAAAATTTGTGTCACATACAGACAGACAGACGGACAGACAGACAGACTCACAGACAGACATTTTGTAAAAACATGTTTTTTGGAATCTCTGACCCATAAAACGTGTAAATCCGTCAAAAACTGGAATTCGAAAAATTTTCATGAAACCAATACTTTCTTCTTGTAAAGATAGAAGAAAGTAAAAATGAAAAATCTATAAAAACCGAAAAATGGGCTTCATTTAAGAAAATAAATATCAATCTTATGCTGTCATCTCTCGGTAATAGATAAAGACATTAATAAACTATTACTTCATATAATTTTCATGTTGTAAAGAAGAAGAAAATTAGAAAAAAAAATTAAAATTCGAAACGTCCCGAAAATGGGACGCTAGGCATAAATGGAGGGCACAACAGAGCTAGGCACAACAGAGGTGTGAAAATTATTAGAATAACTGTGAAATTTACATTAAAATCTTAAAGAAATTATCATTATTTAAAAATTGTTGATACATTTAATATTTAGTGTGCATCCCCCTTTTTCTTATTAAAGATTCGATACGTTTTGGCATACTTTGTATGAGTTTTTGTTTTTGGCAATTAATTTATATTTCGATGTCATGATGCCAAATTTGGACCATTCTTGTTTGTGATGTTGCATTTCTTTATCTTTTAACTGAAGAAAACACTTCCATGGCCTGTAAACAGTCCAGATATGAACCCCATAGAGAATCTTTGGGCCATTGTAAAGAAAAAAGTAATGAAATGCAACATCACAAACAAGAATAGTCGGATAGAAAGACTCATCCAAATTTGGCATCATGACAACGAAATATAAATTAATTGCCAAAAACAAAAACTCATACAAAGTATGCCAAAACGTATCGAATCTTTAATAAGAAAAAGGGGGGATGCACACTAAATATTAAATGTATCAACAATTTTTGTATCCAACAATTTTTGTATCCAAATTTGGCACCATGACAACGAAATATAAATTAATTGCTAAAAACTCATACAAAGTATGCCAAGACGTGTCGAATCTTCAATAAAAAAGAAGGAAATGCACACTAAATATTAAATGTATCAATATTTTTAAAATAATGTATATTTTTAATATAACAAGATTTTATTGTAAATTTCACAATTATTCTAATAATTTTCACACCTCTGTAAATGTGTTGGAAAGTGTTTTATAATCCGTGTTTGACAAAGGATTTTTCTTTATTGTTTTGTTTCCTTGTTTCTCTTTTTGTGAAAGTGAAACTAACAACAGTATGCCTAATGCATGGGATTTTAGTCGGACGCGAATCCAATGACCGGCAAGAACTGGTCTTATCGACCTTGGGGATATGCAGATTCTCCACCTTTTGCATCTCGTCACACTTTATTCAACAAACCGGCATTTTTACAACACCGGTGTAAGTGAAAGTGTCATGGAACGCTGTCAATAGAGATTGAAGTATTTTTCTCTCCATCATTTATTATGAAAATGCAGGGCAAAGCAGTGAAAGCGCTTCTTATATTTGAAATGTGTTTCCTTTCGCAAATTCTTGCCGTGAAACCGTCGACATGTGGAGAGTTGAAAAAGAAAATAAAGTCCTATAAACATGAAGTCGAGAGTCTAAAAATTTCCCTGGAGGAATATGAATTAGTCATCGGAAAAACAGAGGTATTGTATCTTATGTATTTCTTTCTTAGTTGATTACTGATAATTAAATTTAACCCTTAGACTCACAGTGGGACACTATGTCCCAGTGCAACTTCAAAAATTACCACTGGACACAGCAGTCCCTGAAACACTTGGGAAACCATGTCTGCTTGTCCACAGATTTCTCATGTTCATTTGGGATTAGAGTTGTGGCTTTTAGACCTTATTAAAACATTGTGCTAAATTTGATTTAAAATATCCCACAAAAAAATTGGTAGTCAAGGGGTTTAATAAATGGTATTCGGTGTGTAATGAGTCTAGATGTAGGCTAGAAGTGAAAATCTACGAGTTTTATAGGTGCAAAAACTATACATAGGAATTTAATAATTTTTTTCTAAGGATATACATTACGAACTTGTGGTGTGCAGACTGCATTTATTTTTTCAATTTGACTAATTTTTTGAGGGTTTTTTTCAGTTTTTTAATAAAATTTTCATTATTTCAAGAATTTTTTTTTTCTTATTTTAGAAAAGGTTATTATTTTAAATTGTTGCCAATTGTAAAAACAACGCAAAAGGATAATATTTCCTTTCAATTAAAAATTTATTTACACGTAACTATTAAAACAAATTAATTTAGAATTAAATGATAAATTGTATTTACACGTGAATATTAAAAGAGAAAGAAAACATTAAAATAATAAATTCATTAATGCGTGTTAAAAGCAGAAAATGCGGGTAAAATTACGTCCTATTTAAATTGTCAAGTAATAATACTACAATTAGTTTTAAACAATTCATTTAAAATTAAAAAATATATTTACGAGACATTTATTTCATATTTCGAGATTATCTTTTTACCGATTGTTGCCAATTCTAAGGCAGTGCAAATATTTCCTTTCCAATAACAAAAGCATTTTCACGTGAATATTAAAAAGAGAAAGAAAACTTTGGTAAAAATTACGTCAGATTTAAAACGATACATTTAAAATGTCTTATTTAAAACAATTTTCTTACAGTTTCGTTAAAAAAATACCAGGAGGCAAAACCTCTGTTTACATAGCTAATTTTATATTAGCTTTTTTTTTTTCAAATATTTAACTGATCTTATTGAATCAAACACGAAAACAGCCATTAGATGTTTTAACAGCAATTAAGACATCCTTTATATTCGGCCTTAAAATTTCCCAATCAAAGGGAAATGAATAGAAACCCGTTTACAAAGATTGCCAGTAGTTTTTAAAATTATAATTCAATCTTCCGTAAACCTTTTAAACCTTTTAAGAGCCAATCAAATTAGTGTGTGTTTAGAGTCTGCGGTGTCCTAACGAGGGTTGGCGTGTGTAACTCGTAGTGGGCAGAGCCCCCTAGTTACGAAGAAAAAAAACATTAGTGGGTTTTAATTTTTTTCTTCATTCTTATTTTTGAAATCTGTTTCTTTTCTCAAATTCTTGCCGTGAAACCGTCGACATGTAGTAAGTTGAAAAATAAAATCAAGTCCTATAAACATGAAGTCGAGAGTCTGGAAATTCACTGGAAGAAAATATATAACTAGTCATCTGAAAAAAATATAGGTATCTGATCTTATTTATAGAATGTTTTTGTTAAGAAGTTTGTAGACTTCTATTTGTTTTAATTGCATAGCGTATTCTTTTTTTCTTAGTTAATTTTTGATCATTAAATTTAAATTAATGGTCCTCGGCATGTAGTAATTCTATATGAAATAAAGAAATAAATATATACAAGTTTTTTTACTCTAAGATGATACCTCGATTAAGTCAAGGGTTTTGATCAGTGAAATCTCAAATTTCCCTCGCTAATGTTAAACTGATGCACGTAGAATGCATTCTTATTTTATAAATATCTATATCATCAATAAATGAACATCTTTAGCTTATTTTTCCTGCGTACTCTTCTTTAAGAATGTGCTTTCTTTTGAGGTTTGTACAAACTGCTTCTAATATGTAAACTGCTCTAACTTAGTTAGAAAGTGTTCATGAATTAAGTTTGTCTGTCTGTCTGTCCGTCTGCCGTCTGTCAGAGCTGTAATTCGCGTAAATATAGCCAGATTGCCATAAAATCGATATAGGGTATTCGGATTTACTATGGCAGTTGGCCGGCGGAACCATCGGGCCAATGGGGCAGAATAACTTCAGATTTAGTTAGACGTTGACACAAGTTGTTGCTGATTATGTTTTGGCATTAATCGCCCAATAGGGGCCGCTGCTATGCTGGAATTTTCGCGATTTTTGCAATAGCTCTATCTCAAAAACTAATTTCCCCCAAACTTCAGATCCGGGTAGACTCTGACATAAGCTGTTGCTTTGTGGTTTTGGTGTAACATAGGTTTTTCTGTAAAGCACCGAATAGCTGGCGCTGCTAGGGTTCAATTTGCTAGATTTACACGATTTCAGCGGTAGTCCTATCTCAAGAGCTAATGCACGGATTTCATATCTTGAGAATCCTCATGATGGGCATAGATTGTCATTTAATTTTGGCACAGTGGTAGCGAATTTTGAAGTATTAACATGTATGAGATAGAAGAAAATTTTGGGATTGCGACATCCGGCTAGTTTTTCATATTATTTGGTGTGTATAAATTCTTTCGATCCCATACAGGGGTATTCAATAAAAATTCGCTATCTATAAATGGCCGAAGTTTTGATATGTATACATATCAAAACTTACCTAAACTTTGTCTTTTTCAATAGCAACACCCAAGTTTGACACCATAAATAAATTCTACACCTAAAAACAGATAGCCTAAAACAAATTTTCATGAAATTAATTTCTGAGAAATTAATTATTTTAAAGTGGACCTATTTTAGAAGCTGTATCCAAATTGAAGTTTCGTACTCGATTCTTGAAATGCTGCATAATGACTATGTCGCTTCTATTAATGTATTATTTCTTACCAATAGGACCATTTCACTCGCTTAACATGTTTCGGCTATATTTCCAGTCCAAATATTTCAATAAAATGACTAAAATACATTTTTTCAAATTATGCTTTTCTGCACATCATAGACGATCCCTTTAACCATTACTTTGATGCTTTTTAATGATAGCTCGGAAACTAAACTACTTGAAAGAAAAATTTTAAATTGAGAATTCGCATAAAGCAGGACATCTATGTATAATAATAGCCTAAGTCATGTGACTGTCATCAACAGTTCCGGGTTGACCGTTTCACTTTTTACATGCCAGATGGCCAATTTGGTAGTTTAATGTGAGCCGGGCGCAGGTGATAAATCGCCAAATATTCCACCATGTCATCAGTATTATAATAGTCCATTTCATGTAATTGTCATAAACAATTTTTCGCGTGGTAAATTAAAACAAAGCTTTGATTTTGATATTAAATGTCATGGTTTATGGTATTATTTATTATGTTTCTTTTTTCTTTTCTTTTATTTGTTGTAAAAAAATAATTGAGAGTCGCAAATTTTAAATATTTCAGATTTTACATTAAAGTTATGTATTTTAAATAAAATGAGTGAAAGTACTATATTTTAAATTAAATTAATTAAATGCGAAAAAATACGACGGGAACAATGTTTGACTATTTATCATCTGCGCCCGCCTAACATAAAAATACCGAGTTCATGATTTCTGTAGCAGAAACTTCCGATTTGGCGAAGGATTGAGCAAGTAAAATAAATTTTGAATAAAAGTAACATGATACAATGCTTAGCACGCATTTAAGGGAGACCAAGTTGGTTGACAAGGGCGGCTAGTAATAAATATAAACCTATAAAAAAATTGTAGGTGGCAATTCATATTTTTCTCTAATATTAATTTCATAATTCATATTATAACTTTTTTTTAATTACAAATTGAATGTATTTATGTTTGGGTTTTTTAGTATTATAACCACACACAATATTATCACATGTATTATAACTTCAGGAGATATTAATAAAAAAACATGAAAATGTAATTTAACATTAGAAGCTCTAAATGCTGAATGTTTATAACTCAAAAACTGATCATTCAAATGACTAGAAATTTCATTTCCAGGCATAGTTTGAGCCGAAGATTTGAAATATAATGTCAAAATTGGGTGTTGCCAATGGGAAAAATCAAAGTCTGGGTTCGTTTTAATATGCAGATGGCCCCCTAAGCAAATTTGATATACATCATTTAAATGTAGGCTTTATTTCCAATCCAGTGGTACTAGTAACTTTCTTCTATTATAATTAGCTGCAGAGTTAGTAGGGGTGTTTACTTTTCTTCCCACGACTGTACATACAAATCTATACATCATATACAGAACTGAAAGAAGAAAAAAAAATCGGATATTTTCCCGTCTATTGATGGTAATTGGGTTGGAGAAATTATTTTTCAAATAAGTTATGCGTTTTCCAAATTGTTTATCTAGATGCCACCTTTCACCTAAACTGTAAAGTTCTGTTACCTTATTCTGATTGTGATGGAAAGGGATTTGTAATACATGCTGTAGACACGAATTTTCGTTCTTTTTTTTCCCGACTGCCAAGTAGGGTTATGTGTTTCACGCGTATCTGGGGATTTCTTTATATTCTCGGAACATCCCAACGGCTGGATAGATTTTAATGAATGAGGTCTCTATCGATTCGGCTTAACCGTCCGATGGTTACAGGCTAAGTTTTGTTTTTATAAATTCAAAATGGCGGCCGTAAAATACAAAATGGCGGTAGAGACAAAAAAAAAATTATGCACCCTATTGAATGGCCTATCATTGGATAGATCTTTCAAAATGAAGACGATATTTCATTGACCATTTTACAGTCAGAAGCTCCGTTTAAATATTACACAATCTGGAAGTTGTGCAGGTAGGATCTCTAGCTTTATTGGAACTCTAACCTTCATAGGCCTCATCAAAACAGTGTTTATAGATAGGAACTAACAATTAAACACAACTTAAATGTCATCCATACAAGTAAATAAAAAATTAGGCAAGTAATATAAAAAATAGTTTCACATTGATGAGAAATAATTAATGAGTTCGCTTTTTACGCAGTAGGGTTTTTTGATTTTTTAAATTTAATTTTTAATTGTTTTCGGCAGGATTCTCTTACACAAATGTTTCGTTTTTGCATGTTTTACTATATGTTGCCTTATTCGATTGTGATGGAAAGGGTTTTGTAATACATGCTGTAGACGTGATTTTTCGTTATTTTTTTCGGCAGGATTCTCTTATACAAATGTTTCTTTTTTACATGTTTTACTATATATATATATATATTTCTCGTGATTAGTTTCATTTCGTAAAATACTACACTTGAAACCAGTCTTGAACAGGAAGCTCGTGTGCTTAGTGTATACTCACTCTTGCAAAATCTGAAGCAATTTCGTTCGCAAAAAAGTTACCTCCAAGGTCAATAAATTCTTGAAGTGTTATTTGCTGTGTTGTCAATCTTTAACTCTTCTATTACTTTCATAATGAAAACTATTATGTAATTCAGAGGTAACTTCATCGAAACTTAGCGGTAGTCTTAGTTTACACTTACCGCCGTTTATAATTCACATGTGAATTAACTTTTTTCCAATTTGAATACAAATGTTTAGACATAACTACAGCAGAACCTCGAAAAAAGAACAAACGTTATAAGATTGAAAAATCAAATAGCAACAGTAAAAACATTCACTCGTGATGCTACTTGAAAGACTATATTTGAAGTCTATTTTCTTTTTGGTAAAAAAGTTTATATTATTTTGTAAGGATTCCGATTGCCATTGAAGTGGATGATAATAACGATCCCAGTTTGTGTTTAGAGTTATAAAACTGAGATTGTATCATAATACATCAGGAAGTACCAAATGTTCCTGGCACATTTTAAAATTCAACATAAAATCTAGCAATTGTCGTACAGGAGTGCAGTTGGGAATAAAATGCTTCTCACGATGAAAAAGTTTTCTTCATGCGAATAAAGCTAATTAGTACCAAACTTCGATCCTAGATGGCGTATGTTTGGTTTCAGACATGCGTTTTTTTTTTCTTATTTTCAGAATAGTTTTGACGCTGTGCAACAGAAACGACGTCTTCCAACGAAAGAGCT
Organism: Maratus speciosus; assembly: GCA_963932465.1. NCBI lineage: Eukaryota > Metazoa > Arthropoda > Arachnida > Araneae > Salticidae > Maratus > Maratus speciosus. Next base: position 5,584,004 of record OZ010799.1, on the reverse strand, counting down.
AATGGACCTTATGCATGATGTCAAACGCCAGAGCTGGCGGTATGCTAATCTGTTATTCTAATCACTGTACCGCCAGTATACGCAAGTGCAAACAACCCTAGCAGATGACTTTAGCTTCGACCCAGCTTGTGTGCATAAATTTTAACCGAAATATTGAAAATTTAGGGAGTTTTCTCGCATACAGAAGTACATTTCGAATTTATATTACAACTAGGGGGCTCACCCTCCTGCAAGCTACGCTCGCCAACCCCCGTTCAGACAACGCAGAATCTAAAAACACGCTAATCTGATGGGTTTTAAAAAGTATTAGAGAAGATTGAATTATACTGAAAAAAAGCTGTGCAGATCTACCTGTAAACGGGTTTCCATTCAATTTCCTTTGATTTCAAAAATTTAAGACCGGATCAGTTGCTGTTAAGACATCCAATGGTTGTTTTCGTTTTTGATTATAGAGGATCAGTTAAACATTTGAAAAGAAGCTAAAATAAAATAAATTAAGTATAAGAGTCTTTGTCTCCCGGTATTTTAAAACAATCTCTATAACAATAGCCTAAGTCATGTGACTATCATCAACAGTTCCGGGCGGACCACTTCGCTTTTTATATTCTAGGTGCCATTTTGGTACTTTAATGTTAGCCAGGCACAGGTGATAAGTCGCCAAATATTATTCTATCGCCCTCATTTCATCTATATTATAATAGTTCAAGTCATCAACTGCCATAAACAAATACGGTCTGATCCTTCGCCGTTCATATGAAAGTTTGGCAAAGATGTCATATACGTCCCACATTGGCGTGATTTTTTAACGACGCCAATTTGGGGAACGCATCAACAGCATTGCTGTTTACAGCAACATCCGGTTTATCAAATCAAGCAAAATAACGATACTTTGGCACCAGTTGTGTGCCCGTTCCGTATATGACATTGGCGTCAGAAAAAAATCGCGCCAATATGGGACCGTAAGTTTTCCCTTTCGATTAAAAAATAATTTTTTTTCCGAATAAAACTACATAAAAGTTGCCATGGTCGCTAAGAATTCTAGGTACTGTTACGCTAGCAGGATGCAAATCTTGCCAATAGCTTTTTTACAACTCGCCAGTTAGCATTTTTTTTTCGAGGGGTAATATTTGGCCAGTTACGGTTATACAGGTTACAGATATACACGGTTACAGATGTACAGGTTTGGCGTGATTTTTATTTTTTTACGAAAATTTGGCGAAAACCTCGTTTTCAAATACCAGTTACATATGCATTTTTGGTATTCCTTAGATATCCCGACGACCAAAAATCTATCGCTAAACTATAAGATTAATTGCCAATAACGGTTGATCGTAAATGTCACATTCACTTGACTTTAAGCAAGTTACACGTGTTTACGTCATCAAGTGATTTTTATTTCGAGGTTTTATTCGTATATTTATTAATGTTATACTAATTTATTTGTTCTTTCGTTATTTAAAATAAAAATTATGTCAATTTGTATAATTTGGCGAAAATAGTCGACGGAGTTACTAAGTAGTGCTGTATTTCTTAATTATTTTCTATTATTTTCTAAAGGATATATAAAAAAATAATTAATAATCATAGAACACAATAATTTATATAATTTGTAAAAAGAAATAAAAGTAAATAAACATTTATTATCAAATAAACAACAATAGCCGGTTTACCCTGTCAACCTTTTCTGAAATATAAAAAAATAATTACCTGTTTGATTAAAATATGAGTTGCCATCATTGGAAAAATGTATATAAAATTAGGAAAAAAAATCAATATTTCGAAAACTAATTCGAATTTAAAAATTCTAATACCAGTTTTGAAATCTGCGGATCAATATTGATTTTTGTTGTTAATTTCCTCGCAAAGTATTGCATATTTTAGGAGAAATCACCGTGAAACATAATCAGTTGTTTAATCAGTCGATTCATATTTCCGTTTCATAAATTCGTTTCATTAGAATTTTATATATATAGGGTAGAGATATTAAGTATATACTTGTACAACAAAGAATTTTTTTGCTGCATTTTTAGCAAACATGCATTAATAACACACTCTCCATACACTGCTATGCTAATATTCAACAGTAAATACCGTCAGCAGACGAATTTTAGCCTCGACCTCAAGTCGTGTACATAAAGTCCATAGCGTAGGTTGATACTTCGAAACAAATCGGAATTAATCTGAAAATTCGAATAAACACATCTTTGAAACCAAACACACGGACAAGTGGCGCCGTCTGTGATCGAAGTTTAGAACTAATGTTTTTATTCGCTTGAAAAAAACTTTCCATCGAGAGAAGCATTTTAGTCCAAACCGCACACCTTTACGACAATTACTTCATTTTATATTGAATTTTGAAATGTGTCAGGGACTTTTGGTACACTCTGTATATGCGTTGGTTGAATTTTGTCTCTTGTATATATTGATTTCACCTATTATTCGTTTCATTAGGACGTTCCAGACGAGTGTAACGAATATCTTACCTGTTCAAATTGTTTATGGGAGAAGAGGAACAATGGATGTGGCTGGTGTGTCCTGCGAAACAGGTAAGATGGATAATGAGTAATTAGCAAAAAATATGTTCAATAAAACCTGCTAAAATATAGCGCATCAGGTTTTACTGAACACATTTTTAATAATAATTTTCAGCTTTATGTTAATAATAAAAGAAAAATATCATGCTCCTCTGGAGTAACATAACAAGAACAGAAACTAGTCGTTGGGGGCCACCGAAATACTTACCCATTATGGATATGCATAATATAAAATATGAAAATAAAACATGTGTGTAAACTATTGATAAAATGCATTGCAATTAAAAAATAAAAAAATTAAACGCACTTTTAAATATTTTTAATACATAGTAATGTTCTATTACTGAATTGCGGGTACTACTTGATTATCCAGTCGACCAATTTTGATAAATTATATAAATCACCAAACTACTCGCAAAATTATACAAACTAGCCGCCCTTGGCGATCAGTTTGATCTTCCTTAAAATTTACGCTTGAGAAAGCATGCTAAGCTTTGTATCATGCTACTTTTATTCATAATTTAATTTACTTGGACTCCCTTAAATATAATTAATATAATCCCTTAGGCTCATATTAGTTTTTGTTGCATTAAAATACCCCACTTTGTTGATTTTCTGTAAGCAAGTAAACCCTATTGGTTTACAATGGAAGTCTATGGGAATTTGGCGAAATATTAAAGATATCGCCAAGTTAGCGTCACTTTGGCAACTACTTTTGATCGCCAAATTTGGCGATATATCACTAAGTTGGCGACAAACTTGGCGGCATTTGGCGACAGAACAGGTATATAGATTGGCATTTTAAATAACGAAAGAACAAATAAATTAGTAAAAGATTAATAAAAACACAAATAAAACGTCGAATTAAAAATCACTTGATGACGCAACAAACACGTGTAACGTGTTTAATGCCAAGTGAATGTGACATTTACGATAAGCCATTATTGGTATTTAATCTTATAGTTTGGGGATAGATTTCAGGTCGACGGGATAATCGAGCAGTACAGAACTGCGTAAAAGAAGCAACCCTGCAACTCGAAAAATTATAATCCTATTAACTAACAGTTTACTCCGTCGGATTAAGCGTCTCATTTCCAATTAAAACGTTTCTTTGAATTGAAATCTGAATGAAATACGCAGGGTCCTGAAAAATCAAAAAGTGTGAAAAATAGGATTACAAATATCTCGGCAACTCATTTTCCGATCGACTTCATTCTTTATGCAAAATTTATGTTTTTTATTGTCTTTTATATTCACACCTTCAAATAAACAATTTCGAAAATTTTTGTATACTTTTTATCAGAACGAATATTTCGAGAGTTCGAAAAAAATAATCGAGGTTACTGATATTCAATAGGCTTCTTCCTATCATACATACTAAGTACACACCAAATTTCAAGTCTCTATCTCAATTTGTTCGGGAGATAGATCGTTTACAGACACACACACACAGAGACGGATGGCATTTTTTTTCTCTAGAAATATGTTTTTTCGGAATTTCCAGTGTCTAAAACGTGTAAATCCGTCATTTTTTTCCCTTTTTAGATTTTAAAACGATTACAAGACTTACCCTATACTATGTATGATGGTTAAGTAAAACCGGAATTGCGATTCTATTTTTCACAATAAATTTAGTTCAGAGAAACACCTGAATCATGGTTCAACCTTTCACAGCAAATTTGGTTTAAGACAAAACCTGAATTATTGTTCAAACTTTTACCGCAACATTGACTTAAAAAAAAACCTGAATCATGGTTCAACATTTAAGCATAAATTTGGTTGATTAAAAAAAAAAGTTCTGAAGCATGGTTTAACTTTTAAGCATAAATTTGGTTTAGTAAAAAACATAAACCATGGTTCAACCTTTCAACATAACATTGGCAAAAAAAATCCATGAATCATGATTTAACCTTTCTCTATAAAATTTGTTTAGAAAAATAATCTGAATTATGTTTTTACCTTTTACAAAAAAAAAAAAAAAAAAAAAAAAAATCTGAATCATGGTTCAATTTTTTATTAAAAAATTGGTTCAATATTTTACTAATATACCGTGCGAATAAAAGCGGTTAACCTGACCCGATGCAGGACTTTATTTCAGGATTCTATTAGGTTTACTGATTCCAAAATCTCTTTACAGGTGTAGCCTGAGCAAAAACTGCCCCTCCAGGGATTCCGCTTCCGATTTCTGGATTTCTGGAAGTGACAAATGTCCAAAAATAAGAGCCGTGATGCCGCATAACATTCAAGCTACTGTTTCAAGTACGGTAAGTAAGTAATTCAAAGTGTGTCAAATTTTCTTTAAAACAAGAACAAAATATCATGCATCACAGCGTAGATTATGAAACACTTTCCAACACTTTCGGAATACTGTTAAGAAATTTCATTTTAGTTTATACAATAAAATGCGATATCTGAATAAATACAAAAGTAAAAATAGTTTTTATAAAAGACAAGAAAGAAAAAATTATTCGCCAAGCATAGATTATGAAGCACTTTCCAAAAACATTCAGAATAATGTAACAAAACTTCACTTTGGAAACGTATATCTTATTTGAAAACCCAATTTCAGCAATGCCTATCCACGGACAGAAAATTATCCGAATTCTTTTAGCAGCCTGTATAGGATATATAGATTAGTATCTATAAACTACATGCATTCAAAAATTAAGTTCAGTTAGGAAATACATACCACACTTGAAAATACCCCCTTCATTCAGTAATCTCATAAATAAAGAGATTGGTATGTGAATTCGTTTGTGCAACCCTGTACACGAACTATTGAATTTATACACAAAGAGTAAGATGCAAAAAATGAGTTGAATTTAAAGCGCACTTCCAGCAGTTACGACTCAAAGACAGAACTGTAACCAATTTCTTTTGTGTGTCCTTGTAAATGAAAGACAAATGCTATCAAAGCCTAAGAGCTGGTGTGCCCGCAGGTTCTGTATGTACGTATGTACGTAACGCGATAACTCTTGATAGTAATATCCGATTTGCTTCAAATAGTTTTTCTAGGTTCATTCTGAAAGGTGCTTTCCTGATTAATTTTGGGAGTTCATTGGTTAAGTATAAAAGGGAAGGGGGGGGGGGGGGTACGGGGGCTAACACCCCCACCTAAACTTAGATAAATGGGTTTTTCATGCAGAATTGCTTCAAATTTGGTATACCGGTTAATTCTGATAAGGCGCTTCACTGATAAGATTTGGCGGTTCATTGTTATTTAGATAAATGTTTTTTTATCCGATTTGCTTCAAATTTAGTATACCAGTTTATTCTGATAAGGCACTTCCTTGGTTAGATTTGGAGATTCAGTGTTTAAGCATAAATGGGGGAATGGGGGTCTAATACCCCCTTAATTTAGATAGATGGGTTTTTCTTTCAGATTTGGTATACCGATTTATTCTAATAAGGCACTTCCCTGATGAGATTTGGAGGCTCATTGGCTAAGTATACAATTCGGGAACAGAGCGGTGGGGGCTAATCCCACTTTAATTTAATTTTCGAGGGCATTGTTCTTTGAAATAAGAGTATAATATGCAATTAATGTAAATGGCCAATGAGCTCAATGCCACCAGTTTAACTGGACACTTTTCGTTTTATTTATTTTTTATTTACTTTCTACTTTTTAGTCTTTAAAATGTTTCATAATCGCAGTTTCACATTGATTTGGCCTATATTGCGATCATTTATGGGCGCATAGTTAAATTCATTGTTATTTCAACTCGCATGAAAGTGTACATGTCACAGAGAAGTTTGGGGGATTGATCATCTCTACGAGGCTAATTGAAAAATACCGTAAAATTAATGTATTACTTTATCTTTAAGTTGTAAAAACATTAAGATGGTGTATTGTCATTGGAAACGCATCTTTGTACATAATTTTAATAATTCTAGCGCATAAAAAAGTGGATTAAAAATCTATTGCAAAATCCTATATGATGATCCTATATTGCAAAATCCTATATATCCTACATGATACGAAAATTAGGTTGAGTTAAACAAAAGAGTGTAAAAAACGTAAAGTAGAAAAAATTATTTTTCAAGAATTGCTGTTCATAGACGTAATGTGTGCGAACGCTTTCTTTCAACTCTTTCGTGTTTTTACTGAATTTTATGTGTTTTTAAATAACTTATTTAGCTATCTCGTTTCCTTATATAAAATGTGAAATTTCCTAACATGTTTGTTAGTGTTGGGAAGTGTTTCATATTCTATACCTAATGTATGGCTTTTCGCTCTTGTTACATAAGATAGCGAGGTATTGTTCCATGCAAAGTAACTCTGATTCAATTTAACAGGATTACGCTGTCTGTACCACGTAGAAATTTTGTTAATTGAGAAGCAACTCTGTTTCAATTTAAGGGGTCTCAGGACTCTTAAAGCTTCAAAATTTTCGAAATTTTAATTTTCTTAATTGTTAAACCCCTCTATTTTCTGAACATTTTGATATAATTGTTTCCTTGAAATTCGCATTAGAACAGAAATTTTGGTTTGCAGAATTATACCTGCTCAATAGCTGAAGCGGCGTTTCCGGGTCCTTTTTTTCCAAATGATGTTTTTGGGCATAACGCGTACGATATCTCAAAAACTTAATATTTTTTTAATGAAATTTTCAAAACATATGTTTCATGCTAGTCTGTATAAACTGAATCTAAAATTTCCTTTTTATTGTTCAAGAAAATATTTTTTTTAGGTAACTATACTGTTCAAATTTTCAAAATTTTGTATTAGCTAAATACAACTTTGTATTAAAAATATAAAAATGCTTTAAATAGAAATTTATTTAGGTTCAGGTTATTTATTTCAATCTGAACTATAAGTAGGTAACAAAAGTTTCATTCTAGTTGCAAAATGTATTTTGTAATCCTGCGCGTAAACTGTTATACCAATTTTCTGCTCGTCAAATAGCTGACAGTTTGGAGCCTTCCTATAAATGTTAATTCTGCATTTTGCTATTATTTAAACACATGAAATGAAAGAACATACATCTTTCATCCCCATCAAAAATTGTGTCTTAAAATCATATGCATTTTAAGATTATTAAATGTTAAAAATGGTCTTTTTTTCATTTTTTCCGATTTTAAGAGACCCGACACCCCTTAACAGGATTTCGTTGTCTGTACCATGGAGAAATTCAGCCTCATACAGAGAAACTCTGTTTCAATTTAACTGGATTTCGTTGTCTGTACGTAGGATAAATTTTGTACCATGCGAAGTAACTCTGCTGCAGTTTAACAGGATTGCGTTGTCTGTACCATGCAGAAATTTTATTCCATGCGAAGCAACTCTATTTCAATTCAACAGGATTTAGTTGTCTGTACTATGGAGAAATTAAGTTTCATGCAAAGAAACTGTTTCACTTCAACGGGATTTCGTTGTCAGAACCATGGAGTAATTTGGTTCCATGCGAAAAAACTCTGTTTCAATTTAAGAGGATTTCGTTGTCTATACCATTGAGAAATTCAGTTGCATTCAGATAAACTCTGTTTCAATTTAACAGGATTTAGTTATCTGTAACACGGTGAAATTCAGTTTCATTCAGAGAAACTCTGTTTCAATTTAACAAGATTTCCTTTGACAGTACTATGGAGAAATTTTGTTCCATGCGAAGCAAATCTGTTTCAATTCAACAGGATTTCGTTGTCTGTACCACGGAGAAATTCAGTTTCAGGCAGAGAAACTGTTTCAATTTAACAGGATTTCGTTGTTTGTACTATGGACAAATTCTGTCTCACGCAAAGAAAGTCTGTATCTGTTTAACAGAATTCCTCTGCACAAATTACAGAGAGGAAAACTAGTACCATTGCTGATCTACACGATTTTTTTAGTGTGTGTGTGTGTTTCGTATGAATTTGAGTCTTTTTAATTCGCCCTTTTTTTTTTGTTCACCATTGCAGCTGCAAATCATCATCCATCATCTACCTGGTAACGACGAAGCCTTCATATGCTCTTTCGAAGTCCTCGGGAAGACGCTGGTGACAAAGGGAAAGAAATTCGATCGAGGAATCACCTGTCCATCGCCCTATTCTTCCAACGTCCCAAGAATTCCAGTCGGTGAAGGTAAGAAGCTTTTAACAGCCATAGATACAGGGCTGCCACGGGGGACTATTTTTTATTTCTACAGTAGAGTCCGGATTATCCGAGTCCTGCTTAACCGAGTTTCCACTTTCACCGAGTTATTTTCTTCTGACGGACTGAAGGCTTCTATTATTATGAAACAGCCATTACAAACGAAGTGTTTAGGTGAAAATGAAAGAACAGCCCTAAAAAGTTAGAGCTCTGATTTCCTGGTCAGAATAGGGGGAAAAAATGGGCATAGTTAAAAAAAAATAAAAATAAAAATAAATAAATTTAAAAAAAAATGGTCATAATTTGTTTTGAAAATTTTTTTTTTCCAATTCTGACCAGAAAATCAGAGTTTTAACTTTTTACTGCTGCTCTTTCATCTTCACCTAACACTTCATTTATAATGGCTGTTTCATAATAATGGAATCCATCAGTCCATCAGAAGAAAATGATCCATTTCCAAAGGTATAAGCTCGATTGAAAAAACTCTTTAATACTTAGAGCAGAAAGAAGAGGCGACACCTGCAATTTTTATGACCCTAACAGAATCACATTAGCTGCCAATTTGTACGGTTTTGTTAGCTCTAAAATTGAATACAAATTTTTTCAATATTGAATCGTTGACAATTGTTAGATTTCGGCGATTGAATTAGGCAAAATTTACTAGTAAGTTTTAATGGTAAGAAAAATCTTAGAAATTGGTAGCTATGCAGTAGCGTAATACTGCAAAAAAACAAAACAAAAAATGCAGCAAATTTGACATTCAACAAACAAAAAACTATCAAAGGCTTTTTCATATAAACAATTTCATTCACCGTTTTTCTTAAAAGTAACGGAAATGTACATCAAAATAATGTTACTAGTACCATAAAAAGAATGAATTAAGTGAAAATTTATATTTTATCTCCTTGGTTGGTGACGATTTGTATGAATCCGGTTTATTCGAGTTTTTTGCTTATCCGAGATGAGCTTGGTCTATATTAAGTCGGATAATCGGGACTCTACTGTATCTCACACCATTTTTAAAAAACATAATTTTTTCACATACACTTTGACAAAATCTGCAAGAGAAATATACTACAAAATTAATTTTTAAAAAATAGTGGTGCGAATAGTGGTTAGAATATAAAAATAGTCACCTGTGGTTCCCCAGTGCTATGGTATTCTAACTGGAATAACGCACATAACTATTTTAAGTGGGCATTTTTTTTCAGCTGAAAAAAAATCGAGGTACTTTTCGGTTAGCCGGGCGCCAGTGTTATATATACATATTTATATGCATACATATATGTAAATATACACATATATACATATACACATATTGTATATATACACACATATATATATGTAAATGTATATGTATATATACATACATTTATATATACATATATATGTATATAAAACACTGGCGCCTGGCTAACCGAAAAGTACCAAAATCGATTTTTTTTTTTTTTTTTTTACATTTTTAGGTGCGTTCGTAATTATATAAATACATAGCATCTATAGTCGTCGTCTGCTCCATCCTTCTGTCTGCATATAACAGCGCAAAAACTCCCCAACCGAATAGTTTGAAATTTAACATATAAAATCGTTGCAGAGTTGTGTCGAGTCCTTTCAAATTTTATGAATATTAAATCAAAACTTAAAAAGATATTAATAAAAGTTTCTTTCATTCTATTAAATCCTATCGTACGTCATGTATTCAATGGTATCCCATGATAGGTAAAGATTCTAGATGCCAGGGTGAGGTTGTCCTGGTTAAGATGGAGTCCTATTATTTCTGTATTACTGAATTTAATACATATAGAATCGTAATGAATTTTGTATTGATGAATTTTTGCATAAGAGTGCAACAGGTATGGAACCAAGATCTGAACATTTAAAAAACTAGTTACAGTACGAACGCACATCATTTGCCCCTTTTGACGTACAGTTTCCGACTTGTGCTATTCCCCATAGTCTGTAGATTATCTCTGTTAAGCGATTTGGTGAAATTCAAAGTTCTTTTCGTAGTTATTGACTGCTTTAGCGCAACGCGTCCGCAAGCTTAAACCGTTTTGGAGCCCTAAAAACGCATTTTACGCAAAATGACTTTTTTCAAACTGAGCGGGATCAGAACGCAAAAACTATTAAACCGACGTTGCTATTTTTTTTTAAAATAAAAGGTAACATAATTTATTGGAGCTCGAACCCCTTTCAGTCATTTTTATAAAAAACTAGCAGAATTATCCGGCTTCGCCCGTGTCAATTATAAGAAGCCTTCCAGGTAAAATAAATTAAAACGAAATAATACTGCAATCACAATAACTGAAATTTGTGCATTCTCATCCACAAATCGTTATAAAGATAATAAAAAAACATGGCGTTATTGTCTTGCAACCATCCCCGAGCTTTAATAACAGAATGCACGTTTTCTTTGGCGGGTATAAGAGAAAAATATGTGATTTTCTTGACAGTACGAAAAAAAGAAATTCCTCCAAATCGCGCAGCACTTAGTGAAATTCTCGTTTGTATGGTATTATCTACATTATAAAGTAAAAACACTATGTCAGTGCCCATAAATTGTGCCCCATAAATTGTAACCCATAAAATGTGCCTTTACTGCAATTTTTCTAACTTTTATACATCACACAATTTCATTTTTTACAATGTCGAATAAAAAAAAAGTTCTCTCAAATGAAATTTGTTTGAAAATTGTACCTCAGTTTTCTGATTTTAATGGATTTTAAAGTAATTTTTAAGCATGGATATTTTTAAAGTTGAGTGCAACCCGATTACGAAAGATGAACCTATTTACACTTAATGCAATAGTATAAAGAAAAGACATGTCTATGAGTAACACTGGTATCATATTTTCGGTGGCAACAACCTAACACGACAAATTTCCCTTTTATTGCAGTTTAACGTCTAAACCTTGTGAATTCGATTGTTCCAACGTATTATAGAAAACAAAAGTACTTTCATTGATATTTGTTTGTAATGTTTACCTCAATTTACGAATTTTTTATGGGTTTTAAAATAATTTTTAAGCATGCATATTTTTTAAATATGCTTGCAACCCAAATACAAAAGATTAACTCAATTGTTCAAAAACATTGTAAATAATTCAGAATTTGTTTGCTTCGTGTAATATTCAATAACTAAATTGGCAAACGAAATTAAAACGCCAAAACTAAAATAAAATAAAATAAAATACGAATTTAACAGATATCAAATCAAACTACTCAAAATAACCTGATAAGTATATAAAATTCAAATGGGAGTTTCGTTCCGGGAGCATATAACTTGAATTCTTCAGAGCGGATTTCCATGCGACTTGCACTATTAGTTTTTTAGGGAAGATTGTAGTGCGTAACATATTGTTTTCCGCTGCTTAGTCATAGAATTATAGGGTAAAGTTATGTAATCATGTGAACCCAATTATGAAGGATTAGTCTTATTAGCTGAATGAAAAATGCAGAATTATTTTTATCTCTAAGTATATTGACGGGTTTATCTTCGGGAATGGGGCTGTGCGCTAGGGTATTCTTATTTTAACGAGTGTGCCTGACAACTATTATGGCATGCACCTTTGTTTAAAACAATATAGAGTGATTTATGTTTTAAGCGGCTATCTGGCATGCAACTTGATTACAAAATACAAACATGCAAATGATTAAGGTACTTTTCCAGTTCCCTGCTCAACAACACGAAACTTTCTGACACACTTTCTGACTCATTAAACGTAATGGCTTAAAATTTGTAGGCCTGCCTCTTAAAGCGATATGGAATTGAAATGAGTTTTTTCTTTTTTCATAAATAAATTACATATCGAATTATGAGCAATTGTGGTTGCGTGACGGCCGGTTTTTATCTTTTAGTGCACTGTTGCGTCCGAAATTCAGTTCAAAACACCAACTGAAATATTTTATACCTTTACCAACAAATGGAAACTATCTTTCGATTACATAGTTTCTAAATAAGAACTCCTGTCAATTTCATGCGTTTCCGAACAAAAATTAATTTAAAAATATGTCAGAAAATAGCTCCTTTGGATTTGAGAACAACCTTTGAACAGCCTTAACTTGAAGTTTATGAAAAAACTCATATTTTTAGTTTTAATTTTGGAACTCGCGAAATTTAAATTCAGAAAAAAGATGTTCTTTTGACACATTGTGGTAATTCTTTTAAACTTTTAAAATTAAAATGCATGTTTTCTTTGGCGCGCGTAACAGAAGTATACAATATCTTCACAATACGGGGGGAAATGCAAAAAAAAAAAAAAACATCCAAATGAGGTAGTAGTTACTAACATTTTATTTAGAAAATTTGTAATTTTATTGACATTAAATCTACAATGATTAGATGAAATGATGTCATTTTCCATAAATTTTAAATCAAGACATCTGCAAAGATTTTTTTTGAAAATTTAAATAACCGCTCTCTTTTTGCTATAAATCACAGAAAATGTTAGCACTGAATCTAAACCAATACAACACTTAGCGATAACGTATAGCTATAAGATATGGCTGTAGTATACAATCGAAGTAGTAAGCAAAATATAGGAGCCATATGTTTACAATGAGTTCGATTACGCGTTGAAAAGATTTGATAGAATGGGACGTCATATATAGCCTTTTTTTTCTTTTTGTTAAATTGTTTTCATGAAATTTGACTGTTTGTGTTAAAATAGATGTTTCAATAAAAAAAGACCTTCAAATTGAGATGCTACATTATTTTCCCGCTCTTATAGTTAAAGTTTTTATTTTATATACAAAAAATTGTAAATTTTCTGTTTAGAATGACGTTGTGGTGAGTCGCTCGTATAATATAATCACTCACTTAAAAACTCTTTACTACCTTTATTCGTAGAACATTGATAAACGTCGATTCTGACACTCATCGTATTCGAACACACAAAAACGCAATGTAAACATTTTCGTCTGCGCTGCTATGACAACGGCTCTGGCCAGCTGCCATTCCGAACGAAGAATTTTCTCCCTTGCCTTTCTGCGGCTGCCACAGAGTATCCCCCCAGTGACGTAGGGTACCGAAGAAACGATATACAAGTGTATACTATTTTTTTTTTTTTTTTTGACTATCTGTGTCAGAATCCACGCTTGTGGAGAAAAATTACAAGGATATTTACATGAAATAAAATTGCAATATATAACAAAATATAGGCATAATGTGTAGTATGCAAAATGAACAATTTATCAACAATTTCAGTAAGTAATATAAGATGCCAGTTTTTTAGGAAAATGGACATGTCTGCCCGAACGTGTGACAGTTTTTGTTTGGTCAGGGTTACTGTCCGCTTTAAGAGAGAGTTTTAATTTAGAGTTCTCTGGAACAGTTTTCGTGGACAAGTCTGAAGTAGAAATCAAATGAGCTGGCTTCACTCGATCTATTGATACCGTAGACTTACGACCATTAAGCTCGATTGTTATAGTTTTCCCAGTTCTACTTAGGACTTTGTGAGGACCAGTATATGGTTGACACAATGGAGGTTGTACATGATCCACTCTTAGAAAGATGTGTGAACAAGATGTCAAGGAAGGGTGTATATAGAACTTCTCTTGGCAGTGAGATGATGTAGCAACTGGACTTAACTGCCGCATGGTGTTTCGTAGTTGCGTGACGAAGTTATCGTTGAAAGGTCGGATCTTGTATTCATCCAGCATATCACAGGGCAATCTCAACGTAGTGCCGTAGACAAGCTCAGCGCAAGAAGCTTGTATATCTTCCTTCACTGCTGTGCGAATGCCTAGTAAAACTATCGGTAATATTTCAGTCCACCTACTGGTTTCGTAAGCTTTGATGGATGACTTTAAATGTCGATGAAATCTTTCGATAATGCCATTCGATATCGGATGATATGCCGTTGTGCGGATCTTCTGTGTTCCCATCATTTTCGTAAATTCATCAAATATTGCTGATCGCATTTGTGGGCCTTGATCCGTGGTTATGAGCGAAGGGCAACCAAATCTTGATATCCAATGCTTTAATATGGCACTACAAATTGTTTTAGCTTGTGTATCAGATATAGGTACGGCTTCTGGCCATCTGCTAAATCGGTCAATCATCGTTAAAAGATAGCTGAAACCGTCAGATGGAGGCAAGGGACCTACGATATCTATATGTATTTGGGAAAAACGTGCATCAGGAAGAGAGAACGTGCCAAGAGGTGCTTTGGTGTGCCTCTGTATTTTTGATCTTTGACACTTCTCACAGCCACGAACCCAGTTTTTGATGTCTCGTTTCATATTTGGCCATACGTATCTGGAACAAATTAGTTTTGTGGTAGCTGCTATGCCTGGATGGGCTAGGTTGTGCAAATGTTCATATATCAGCCGACGAAAGAAACTAGGAACTAAGGGTCGAGGCGTACCTGTTGAAGTATCACATAGTAGGCTACAATCAGAAATGAGGCAAGGTTTCAATTCCAATTTGAGCAATGTACTATTATGCAGGTTCTCTAGCTCTGAATCATTTTCCTGAGCTTTTGCGAATTCCTCAAAATTTAAGATTGGAGATTTTGAAATAGAACCAATTTCAATTCTTGAGAGGCAATCTGCAACAATGTTTTCGGAACCTGGTACATGTCTAATGTCAGTGGAATATTGGGAAATGTAATCTAAATGGCGTGATTGCCGCGGCGAACATTTATGGGGATTTTGCTTAAATGCATAAATTAGCGGTTTTTGATCAGTATAAATTTGAAAAATTCTCCCCTCTAGCATGTGCCGAAATTTTTTTATTGCCGAATAAATAGAAAATAATTCCCGGTCATATGTTGACCAATTCCGCTGACTGTTGTTTAATTTCATGGAAAAAAATGCTAAAGGTTCATAACGTTCCTGATAAAACTGCATAAGGGTGCCGCCGATCGCGACATCTGAGGCGTCAACCCATATACTCAACTGAGCGCCTGGAATAGGGTGCCGTAAAAGAGCAGCCTGAGATATTGCATTTTTGGCAGCTACGAAAGCTTTTTCAGCATCTTCGTTCCAATTAAGGGGTTCTGTTTTAGGAACACGGGAACGAGATTTCTTTTTGTTTGTATGGCCTTCTAACAATTTCACTAAAGGCGCAAGTATGTGTGCAGCTTGATATATGAAAGACCTATAAAAATTAAACATACCCAAAAATCTTCGAAGTTGAGATAAGGTTGTGGGCTGCAGAAAATCGATTATGCATTTAACTTTATCTGGAAGTGGTTGAATACCATGTTCAGATATTCGAAATCCTAAGAAATCAATGGTAGGTTTACCAAATGTGCACTTGGATACATTTATGCACAAACCATATTCTGCTAATTTGGAAAATAGTGCTTTTAAATGATGATAATGCTCCTCGGCATTTTTAGAGGCTATGAGTATATCATCGACGAAAGCATAGACGCCTGGTAAATCACGTATTACCTCATCTATGAATCTCTGAAATGTTGCAGACGCATTGCATAAGCCAAATTGCATGCGTGTGCTTTCGAACAATCCAAAAGGTGTGCATATCGCTGTTTTGGGAATATCATCAGGATTGATTGGTATTTGATGATATGCTTTGATGAGGTCAAGTCGACTAAAAATTTTAGTGTCACGTAAATTAGCAGTAAAATCAGCTATACATGGTATCGGGTATCTGTCTTTTTTGGTTTGCGCATTCAAGGCACGATAATCACCTACAGGTCTCCATTCCAAAGTTCCCTTTTTTGGAACCATGTGCAAAGGTGATGCATAGTTGCTACGTGAAGGTCTTAAATGTCCGAATTGTATCATATTTTGAAATTCTGTTTTAGCAATTTTCAGGCGATCCGGAGCCAACCTGCGGGGTTTTGCCACAACTGGAGGTCCTTTTGTTGAAATAAAATGCATTGTGTTGTTTTTGACAGGCTGATTGGGATCTGGTAATTTTGTAATAGATGGGAATTGTTTAAGAAGTTCATTATATATATTATCAATATTGATTGTTTTTACTGAATGAATTAATGCACATTTCATGTGACCTGTTGTTTCAAATTTTGTTTTTAAATCTCTTAGACATTTGTGGCGGAGATCTGGAACCAATTCGAAATTATGGAGAAAATCTGCTCCCAAAATTGGTGTACTAACATTTGCCACTAGAAAAGTCCAATTAAATTTTCGTCTTAACTTAAAATCTAGAGAAAGGGTTTGTTGACCATAAACATTTATAGGGGAAGAATTAGCAGCCAAAAGCGTTTGTACGGGTGGATTCCGTTTTTGTACATTGTTGGCAGGAAGGATTGACACGTCCGAACCGGTGTCGACCAGAAAAGAAACATTTGTAGTCCGGTCTCTAATGAACAGGCGACGTGACTGTTGAGGCAAAGAATAAGTCGCCTCTACTCTTTGCTGGTTTCGTTTCCCGCCCAAGAACACGGCTTTATGCATTTTTCTTCCCTACATTTTTTTCCAAATCGTCTATGATACCAACAGATACTTGAATCCCGATTATCACTATTACTTCGCCCTCGAGGTTTACTCCAGTTTCTGCGGTATGGGGACCGACCACGTGAAACAGCAAGCTGATCGATGCGCTTATTTAATTTTTCGACTTCTTTCAATAATTTACCCTCTATCGCCTGTTCATTCGAGCAGGACACGGCAATTGCAGAAGCTGGGGAAGGGGTAACTTCTGAAATACGATCTGAAATTTCCGCTGCTTTATCAAGGGTTAATTCAGAAACAGCCGCTAAAATTGTCTGAACAGAATTTGGTAATCGTTGCAAAAACAATTCTAACATTAAATTGTCTGGAACATTTAGGGATTCCGCGCGGCGTTTCATACTACGTAATAAATCTGAAGGTTTCCGATTTCCTAGTTCTTCTCCAGACAAGAGCTGTCGTATCTCTTGCTGGGATGATTCACCTGAGCGCGCAATTAATTCCTTTTTTAAGACACCATAAGGGTCAGTAGCATCTGGTTGCATTAAAATATCACGAATGATTGATGCAACATCGGGTGGAAGATGCGAAACTATATAATTATATTTTGTAACAGATTCTGATATTGCTTTGGGGGTAGCTAAAGCAAATGTGCTTTCGCACATCACAAACCATAGCGCAGGATCTGATCTGTTATATAATGGAATTTGAACAGCATCGACACCAGACATGATTTATGGTAATAAATATATAAAATAGTACAATCAAACCAAAATAAATTCGCGAGTTAAATTTTTCTAATAAAATAACAGAAAAAAATATCAGGAAAATGACTCAGAAGAACTTATCTGCTTTCCATCGAGCCGCTGTAGAACGATGTATTCTTTGAAAGATGAAGATGATCGGATAACATTCCAACTCATCTAGGAAGGCTGATGCTCTATATAAGAACAGTCCATGGTCACCATTGTGGTGAGTCGCTCGTATAATATAATCACTCACTTAAAAACTCTTTACTACCTTTATTCGTAGAACATTGATAAACGTCGATTCTGACACTCATCGTATTCGAACACACAAAAACGCAATGTAAACATTTTCGTCTGCGCTGCTATGACAACGGCTCTGGCCAGCTGCCATTCCGAACGAAGAATTTTCTCCCTTGCCTTTCTGCGGCTGCCACAACGTCAATATCAAACACACAAAAATATAGCAAGAAAATCTGAATTTTTATTGGCAAATAGAAACAAAATACACGGGTTATCCTTATTTTTTTCACATTATTGTGTCATTTTTTAGGGTTTGGTAACAGGAAAGAAAAGTTTGAATTAAAAAAGATTTAAAAAGAGATATTTCTATAATGTTAAATTATGGAAGTGGTAGAAAAAAGGGATAAATAGTGGTCTGATAATTTTTTTAAAGTAGACAGTGATCTTTTCCACGTTCTAAAACAACGTTTCGTACAAATCGGTCTAAAATTGAATATTTGTATAAAGGACATACACACAGAGAACGGCTTTTATATATACTAGGGGACCGTACCCGTGCTTCCCGGGTTAAAGATTATAGATGAAAACATTTATTTTTATTGAAAACTAATATTTTTTTATGTACAATAAATTTTTTAGATTGCCCACTTACATTACAAAAGCATTTTTTACATGGAAAATACGAATTATACAATCAAATAAATTTTTGAAATTTATCAAAAGCGATATTTCTTATTAGCCGCATGCTAAGAGCTATTTGACCAAGATTTTGCTAGTTATGACATCCTTTTATATTCTGATAATTTCAGATCTTATACATGTCTGTTAAATTTGCGTTTTATTAGCCTCCGGTACTGTATGCTATTTCTTTCTCCCAGCTTATTTTGTGTCCGAAAAATAACGTTAGCTTACAGACGCTAGCCGTAAAACAAAGCATTACGATTAAATACTCTTTAGCAATTTTTTAAACTTCTAAGCGTCGCACATTTTCACATTTTATACCATCGAATTGGAAAAAAAAAGTTATTTTAAATGCATTTGTTTGAAAACTGTATCTCCATTTGTTTTTGAAATATTAATTTTTTTGTAGTTTTTAGAGCCATTTGCTTAATATTAGCAACGGAAGTACTCCATTTCTGTAGAAAGTAAAGGAACAATAGTTGTAAAACAGTAATTATATCTTTTTGTTGCCATTTTCTCATAACAACCGAAAGAAAATGCAATTAAAATACTTGCCATTTTGAAAAAAATATAAACGAATGATTTCTGTTAAAACAATTCAGCTATTATATACTATATTTAATTGTAAGTATCTATGAATCATTAGATAGCCGTTTTTTTTTTCGATTTTCTTGAATGACGGAATCATTTTGCTGCATTTGTGCATTATTTCGCGATAGTGATGTACTATGCATGCTTTACTGTAGATGTTTAAGAGTAGACCGTAAATGTGGAATTCTTAAGCGGATGCGAATGACGTCATTTTACATAAAATAAAACCTGTGCTTTAAATCTTAAAATTTAAATATGTTTTGTACTGCAGTAGAGTCCTGCTTAACCGAGTTATTTTCTTCTGATGGACTGGTGGCTTCTATTATTATGAAACAGCCATTATAAATGTAGTGTTAGGTGAAGATGAAAGAGCAGCCGTAAAAAAACTATTATGATAATCCCCCCCCCCCCTATTCTGACCAGGAAATCAGAGTTATAACTTTTTACGACTGCTCTTTCATCTTCACCTAATACTTCATTTATAATGGCTGTTTCATAATAATAGAAGCCATCAGTCCATCAGAAGATAATGGAGTAATGGAAATGCCGGAGGCGACACTAAATTCTGAAAAAGCAGAATTCCTGTTCTCTAGTTTATATTATTTTATTTATTTATCCATAAGGAAGTTTTTTTTAATGGATAATAGCCGTAAGAAAATACTAAACTCTTTATTTTGTTTTAAGGGCAAACAGATTAATCTTTCGTAATCGAGCTCCGCGACGTTATTTAGCTAGATAAATTAAAAAAATATTTCATGCTTTAAAATTGTTTTTAAAACCATAGACTATCAGTATACGGAGATAAACTTTGCAAACAAATTCCATTTGAAAAAAAATCCTATTTGGTGATCTAAAAATTTAAATTGTACGATTACAAATATGTTAGATTTGTGTTTTTACAATATAATTCTTTTAGTTGTTTATAAAAGAAGTATTAATTTCGTTAATTTGTCTTTCACAAATATGTTAGATTGGTAGTTTATTTAATGTTATTCTTTTATCTGTTTATAAAGGAAGTATTAATTTTGTTATACAAAAATAGTCAGAAAAAAATGCTGAAAAATGTTTGTTGCTTTATGTGCAAAATGTTTATTATTATTATGCATTGAAACCGGTGCGGGATAAGATAAATTTAAAATAAAATCATGCTTAAAAATTATTTTAGAAAATATAATACATCAGTCAATTAAGATACAGTTTTTAAACAAATTGCATTTGAAAGTAAATTTTTTCCCCTATGCGACGAAAATTGAAAATGTACGATGGTCAGAAGATTAAAAAATTGCAGTAATTGCATGCTCCTAATGGGATTTTGCGCCACTAAATCCTATACAAATATTTTTATAAACAATTTTGAATTTTTATCAGTAAATGCCGTGAATAAAGATAAAAAACACCTCATTTTTTCTCTCTTGTCTTCAATAATGAAAGCTATCTAATTTTCATCATTTTAGAGAAATTTCATAAAATGCTTTTAAAATTAAAATATAAAAGTGGGGATATTAAAAAAAAAAATGATAGTGCGATCATATGTACAAAGGAACAGCTTTCAGTTGAAAAAAAAAATTAGTCAAACTGGTTCAGCAGAAAGATCAGGGCAAATGACTAAAAAACACACTTGTGTTTTAAATATACGAGTTGGAACCCGTCGAAATTCGACGAATTAAAATGTTTGGAAAGAAACTGTTAGATTAAATTTATGACAAACCTACAAAAATAATTACAATAAAAAATTCATCCTACATTGGTTGTCTAACTCTTAAAACAAATAATATTTTTAACCTAAAATTACCAAAATATTATTTCCACAAACTTCAATTGCTTAAATTATTGAAAAATTAAACTGTATTAGAATACGTAATCAAGATGGATAATTAGGATGAAGCTATTGATTGAGGCTCTTACGTTTGTTTTTACGGGATGAAAAATTAGTAAAAAGGATTTTGCTTTGTCACACCACAAAATTTTCCCCCATAAAATCTAAATCGTACGTTATTTTCACATTCTCAAAATTTACATTACACACCACCAGGGATCTATCTAGAATTGGGTCCTTTAAAGGACCCTTTACAAAATTTTTCATCTCAAAACAGGACCCTTCACAAAATGTTTGATCTCAAAACAGAACCCTTCACAAAACTTTTCACCTTAAAAAAGGACCCTTCATAAAATTCTTTGTCTTAAAATTAGGCCTTTCACAAAAATTTTCCAGCTCTAAACTAAACTTTTCACAAATTTAATCATTTAAGAGTGAAATCTGCCTGTCACTTTTACATATATAAAGAAAAAATATATATTTTAGATACACATATCTTCTTAAAAACACATAAAAAAGAACTTGAATGTAGCGATCATTTAAATTTCACAAAATTAGGACTAAGTTTTTCACAAATGTAAAAAAAAACTGTTCACAATTTCACAAAAACAGGACCCTGAGAGAAAAGTCTGGACAGACCCCTGACCACTCAAATTCACAATTTAAAAGTATTTTTACGCGCAATAATGAATGTTATTTCCAAACTTAAAGTCACCTTTTTCCGATACAACTTTACATGTGAACATTCTCACAAACTTTAAGTTCTAATCTCAGTAGCCGCGAATAAAAAATTTAGAAATTTGCCTTTAGTTGTCATAGTATTGGCCATTTAGTTTTATCAAAGAAAATGATCGTTTTATTTTAAATATGACATTTTTACTCACTGAATCATTTTGCCTAGCGTCTCAAACTCAGTATCAGCGTAATGTAAAAAGTATTGAAATGTAATTGATTTATGAAGAAGAATGCATGTTTATTTTTTTTTAATGGCTGGCGTTCAAAAATGATAAAAAAAGTCACTTTTATTTGTAATGTGAAAATGGCATCAATAAGGATATAATCAATAAAAATAAATAAACCATGCCTATTTTCGGGGCTCTGCGGCTGAGTGGTCAAAGCACCAGTCAGCTAATCGCTTGTGCGTAAAAGTTTATGCATAAACTCTTACGCACAAGGGTGATTCCCGCTGGTTCCATTGCACACACACTTTGTGTGGAACTCCCAGGGTGTATTTCTCTTATGTTGCAATATTTCCTTGTGCTATCTTGTCTCCGACTTATAAGAGTTATAAGCGGGCTTTATGTCAAGCACAGAAGTCGTATGTGTATGTTTGTTATTC
The DNA here is from genome assembly GCA_963932465.1 of Maratus speciosus. Taxonomy (NCBI): domain Eukaryota; kingdom Metazoa; phylum Arthropoda; class Arachnida; order Araneae; family Salticidae; genus Maratus; species Maratus speciosus. Next base: position 5,561,606 of record OZ010799.1, on the reverse strand, counting down.
AGTTAAATAAATGACTATTTTCCCTTTACTTTTAATAGAAATGGTGTACTTCAGTTGCCACAATTACAAAATTGGTACTAAAAACTATAAAAAAAATTAATATCTCAAAAATACATTGAGATAGAGCTTTCAAACAAATTGCATTTAAAAGTACATTTTTTTTTCTGTATATTACGATGTAAAAATTGAAACTGTGCGATGTTTAGAAGTTTGAAAATTTGCAGTAGCGAAAATTGCAAAATCGAAATTTCAGAGTGTTGCCATTCGCAGAATGACGTATGCGTTACGCACAGATATGTTTGTCCTTTATAATATAGATAGATAGATTATATAAAATTGTGAAAAATTAAATTAAGCAAATTATGTTATTTGGATAAAATTGTTGTAGAATGCCCTAAAGGATAGCATTAAAGTTTTATAATTCGAGAGAATTTTGGACAATAACTCCAGGAACATGATATTATTTTAAACCTCGATTTTGCAAAACATTGCGTTTTATCAGTGTGTGATTTCGATTACATTATCTTCAAAAGTGAAGCATTTTTACACTGTGAAGAATTTGAAAGCAGCTGGGCTGTAAAAATGACGCACTTCTGCAAAACATAATTCAGTTTTTAAAATTAAAATACACGCTGTTTTATAAAACGACGTTATTTGCATCCGCTACAGCAATCCACTTTTACAATATAATCTTAAACTTCGTCTATAGGAAAGTATGCATATGACATCATTATTGCGGAATAACAGACAATATTCTTGACATACTCCGTATTTTAATTTCAACTTTTTTTTCAGGTTTTATGAGAAAATGGCAACAAAAATATACAGTAATCTCCTATTTTCCACTATTTTTCGTTTACTTTCAATGACTTTCAATAGAAATGGGGTACTTTTGTTGCCACGATTGGAAAAATTGTATTAAAAACTACAAAAAAATTAATATCTCAAAAATAAATTGAGATACAGCTTTCAAACAAATTGCATTTAAAAGAGCATTTTTTTCCTTATACGACGGTGTAAAAATTTAAAATGTGCGATGTTTAGAAGTTTAAAAATTTGCAGTAGAGAAAATTGTAAAACCAAAATTTTATTTCAAATTTTAAAGTGTTGCCATTCGCAAAATGACGTATGCGTTACCCATAGATATGTTTGTCCTTTATAATATAGATAGATAAACATTTTTTGAAGCACCCAATGTGAGAAAAAAAGGGGTCAGAAATAGATCTTTTTATCAACTGGCTGCCACTTTGTTGATTTTCAACTTTTTGACCTCAAAGTGCTTGAAGCTCCAGACAATATTATCTACTTTCATAATCCCTAAGGAAAGTTGATTGCAGACGACTCCGATGAACTATCGGATCCCGCCCGATTGGAAGTGAGCGGCAAGCACGCTAGGACATTTACCCACGCAACTCGAGTCACATCATCAACTTTTGATTAAAAATTTTTTGAAATGTACTTCAAATGATAATAAAGAACATGCAGAAAACCCTGCGCAAAATCTTCATTCCTATTTCAAAACTAGTCGGATGTGCCAATCCCAAAACTTACTTCGATCGTTAATAATTCAAAATTCGCTAACACTATGACAAAATTAAATGGCAATCTATATCCATCATGAGGATTGTAAAGGTATACGGTTCGTTGAATTGGATGGATTTAACAAGGAGATATAAATATCACATTGTTTCAAACAAATCATTGAATTTCGGAACCCACATTGTAACAAATCCACTAAACGTACCACGAAAGCAGATTTATGTCGACTTTAAATTTTATGAATAAAAGTCTTTTACAAAACTTTAAATTTTAAATGTAAATACAGTCGAACCTCTATTTAACGAAGTCGCTAAATCCCGGAAAAAACTTCGTTATATGGAAAATAGCGTTAAATCGAGATTCACCTTTTAAAATACTTTAAACTACATAAAACAGATTTTAAATTCATAAGCACTAAATATTTTTACTAAAAGTAATTAATCGCATTTTTTTTAATAAATTATATCGATTTGTTTTATTTATTTTACCAACAAATTCCATCCTCAATTCATTTTTTCTATGTGTTTAAATCTTTGAAATCTGCAAGGAAAACAAAACATTGTCCGGGAATACACTGCATTTTCTGTTTAAAGTAAACAGTTTTACATTAAAATTAACGAATTTTAAGGACATTATCGCATTTATTATTATTATAACAAATAATTTTAACCATACATTAACATATGCGTCCTTAAATGTAATTTCTGAAAAACTCTGTTAATTGTGCCTGAGTTTTTTATTTTAAAAAGTGGTATCTCTCATAATAGGTCTAGCATCTTCGCAATGCCCCTAAAACCCCTTCATGCGTATTTTCTTCTGACTATAATCAGCGGCGGTTGTTTCAAATGATTTTAGCATTTCATCATACGAAGTTTTGTTAATTCCTGCATAGTGATCATTTCCATCATCATCATATTCGTCTTCATCGCAATTCATTGCTGTATTGTTCTTATTTTTCACACTGTCGAAAATATCCAATTCGAATAGTGTTTTCGAGGTCTCAATTTTAGAATTAAGTGAAATAAACTCATCAATCAACACATCATGGTTAATTTCTTCTTTTCTCACTGTATCCACATCTTTTTAACTTACTCTAAGGGATTATCGTATTCGTCCTCCATACTTACCAAATTCTCACTGCTGACAAAGAAGGCGCCTGGTAAAACCGGTTCAAGATTATTGAACATTATCATAAAACGTGTTTAAAGAAAGAATAAATTTGAAAGGTCCAGAAATATTTTGAAAAACGGGGAGAAAAAAAAATTAGATCACAAGAAAAAGTTCGTTAAATAGAGAATGCACTTCGCTATTTGGAGGTTATTTTACGAAGAAATTCGTAAAATGTTCTTGGTTCCAAGGAAAAATTCGCTACATAGAAAAATTCGCAAAATAGAGGTTCGTTAAATAGAGGTCCGACTGTAATACTCACATTAGCACCTTTGTGCACGCATAGTTGTAATATCTATTACACAACTCCAATGGTGAAATTACCACAAGACTTAGCAATAATGGCTAATGAAAAACAAGCTACAAGCATTTATTTTCTTTTCCTTTTTGAATCCACAAAAAATTGCAAGTTGCCACAAAATACCTCAAAACTTGTCCGTTTTTTCTTTAACCCGAAACAATGACATGTGAACGCGCACTAAAACAAAATATTAAATGTCATTTCAAGTCAATCTTTTTTTATTTTCTTACATTGTTCATCGCTGATCGCGTGATTTTGAACAGAAATAAATAAATAATGTCGATTACGTAAAACACACTCTCTTGCGCTGCAGATGTCCGCAACCAAAATTTCCAATCCAAAAAGCATAAAATTAACACCCTTTGTTCAATATACACACAAGTCTAATAAGAATCTATTTACACGAAAATGTAACAGAATATTAAGTTTGATTCAATTGCGTGCATTAGTTTTTGAGTCTTTTCGAAAATCATGAAAAATTCAGCAAAGCAGCGCCACCTGTTGTGCGATTTACACCAAACCCTCATCAGTAACAGCTTACTGAATGTCTAACTGAATCCGAAGTTTGATGAAAATTCGAGCTTTAGTTCTCGAGACAGAGCTATCGCAGAAATCATACAAATTGCAGCACAGCAGCGCCGCCTGTTAGGCGATCTAGAGCAAAAGCTAATCAGCACCAGTTTATATTAAGGTCTAACTGAATCTAAAGTTTTGAGAAATTTCGTGCATTAGTTCTCGAGAAAGAGCGCAAACAAATTTTTTGTCAGATACAGACTCACACACAGAGTGATAGAGAGACTCACAGACATACATTTTCTAAAAACCATCAAATCGTGTTCAGGACCATCTAAATCGTAAATCCGTCGAAAACCAGAAGTCGAATATTTTCATGAATTCAACATTTCCTTCTTGTAAAGATAGAAGAAAGTAAAGAAAAAAAGAGCTAAAAAATACTATTTTTTTTCGGTCTTCTAGAGGTAAATCTGCCCTTAAATGACTCCAAATTAAAAAGCATTTTTCACTGTTCTATAAATGTGCTACGTTTTCAGTTATAATAGGATTGGTGGATGATAATACTTTCGTGATGGTTTCGAGCTCATACTTTTTTATAAATTATTAATCATTTTATGAGCATATAATTCAATAATCTGGATAGACAAATTTATATTATAATTTTGTAACAGGGTTCTTTTTTTTTTTTTTTTTTTTTTTTAGATAATGTTTTGGTGCATACAGACAGGGAGGTGGCTACACAGACCATCACCTCATCGAGTTGACGGCTAAAATTCCTGGATTAGACAGAACTCGATTAGCATATTAAAATGCAGCTCGTCTGCCAAGTCCTCTCTGGGTTTAAAACACCTACAAACCCAATTTTAGTGGTTAACTAGTAGGTTTATCATTGTGTTTTCCTGCTCGCAGCCCTTCATGTTTTCATACTTTTGGGTGCAGGAAAACACAATGGTAAGTGGTTGACTTAATCTTATCAGTCAACCATTAACATCGGGTTTGCAGGTGTTTTCAACCCAGATATGACTTGTCAGACCAGTTGCATTTTAATATGCTAATCGAGTTCTATTTCATCCTGGAATTTCAGATGAGGTGATGTTCGGTGCAGAGCCTCCCAGTCTAATACATGTCATTATTTTTTAACACTTACAAACATATTCGAAAATATTTATGGATTCAGTTTGTCTGTCCAAGAATTAACTCTCCTAAATTATATACGTTACTGAGCTTCACATTAAAATCATTGCCATAGACCATAATGACCATAATGTAATAGCATTTAGTGTTCATTTACAGGGACACACAAATGATTTCGGTTACGGTGCTACCTATTAGAGATTAAACAACGAAGTTTTTTAAAAGCATTCAGGAAGTATTGGAAAGTGTTTAATAATCTATGCTTGACACGCGTTTTTCTTTCTTGTTAAATTTTTTAGAGACTAAGTAGTGTTTTTCCTCTTATGCAGATCATATGACTGTCAAATTGTCCGTTCGTACTCCAAATGGACCCAATATCGCTTCAACTTCAAACTTCACAATCCATGACTGCAGTCGATACCACACGTAAGTACTCGCTTAAACTTTTAACTAATATATTTTCAACACGTTCCAACATACTTGAAAAGTGTTTGTCATTTTAGTTTGGCTGCACCACATGTCCGTCTATCCGTGCTCTAATTATCATAAATATACTCGGATGCCATGTGATTTTTACATGGTGCAGTAGAACCTCGATTATCCGAAGTAATTGGGACCAACTTTCTTTCGGAAAATCGAAATTTTCGGATAATCGAGAAGATTTTTAACTTTAAGATTAAGGAGAAATATATGCAATATTTCTTATTATGGTAATAAGTGTTTAATAAAAATAAAGCAATGGCAAAATAGAAACAAGAATAAATTACCAGAATTTTAATTTTGAAATTAAGTACTTTTTGCATATATCACAAGGGTTTGAAAAAATGTTTTGTTTATCGCAGTTTCGATTGCTTTTGCTTTGAAGCTCTTTCAAGGAGTTTTTTAATATTATTAGTTCATCAATATCACAGTCTTTCTGCTACTCCAGCCATGCCAAACCTTTTCCAAAACATTCAAAAGCTTCAGAATTGCTAATTTGTTTGTTTTCTTTGTTCCACTCCGCAGCTTACGGGGGCTCAAGTTAAATTAGAAGGAACTCTAAGAAAGGAGATCGAAAATATTTATCTATATTCATAATTCGGAAAGGACCGCTTGCACACAAGGAATATGGTACTTAAAAAAGAACAACAAAAAAAAAGCTTTCAAAAGGGATTTTGCACACAAGGAATGTGATAGTAAAAACAAAACTTCAAAAATGGATTTCGGTTAATCGAGAGTTTCGGTTAAAAGAGTTTCGGATAAAAGAGGTTCTACTGTATTAAGATTTGTTCTATATTGAATGAATTGTGTAGCATTTATATCGGGTTATTCTGAAAGTTTTTTTTTCTTTTTTTGTGAAAATGAAAAAAGATTTTCTTATAGTGTATAAATATTTTATTGAATTATATATGCTTCATTTTTGTCCAATATCTCTTGCCACCTTTCTGACAGTTGCACGATTCCACGCTCCTAATACTTGTGATCTTTGCTGGCAAAGAATTGATCGAAGTCATTTTTGTTGTCTTCATTTGAAGTACAGGTTTTGCCGTCTAAAAATTTTGTAGAGGCCTGAGCAAGTAATAATTTGAAGGTGTCAGTTCTGGAGAGTCTATTGGGTGGGGCAATACACCCCATCGAGTCTGTAAAACTTTCGCAGAGTTGCCAAACTTGTATGAGGTATCGCATCATCGTGGTGGAACCTTTTCTTTCGATCAATTCTGGCTTTTTCTGTTTGAGTGAAACATTCAGTTTGTCCGGTTAATGACAGTACACTTCAGAATTGACCGTGTTAGTGTCCGATAGAAGTTTAAAAAAATCCCGAATCCCTCGAAATTTCACCAAGCATACAACATCACCTTTCTTTAATGAATATCGGTTTTTGAAGTGCTTTGAGCCAATTCATTTTTTTAGCTCACAGGCTATCAAAGCCTGAGAGCTAATGTGCCGGCAGGTTCTGTATGTACGTACGTAACGCGATAACTCTTGATAGAAATATAAATATCTGATTTGCTTCAAAATTTTTTTCTAGGTTCATTCTTATAAGGCGCTTCCGTAATTAGTTTTGGGAGTTGATCGGTTAAGTATAATGGGGGGGGGGGGTACGAGGGGTTAATCCCCTTTAACACAGATAAATGGTTTTACAAGCATAATTATCAGATTTCCTTCAATTTTGGTATACCGGTTAATTCTGATAAGGCGCTTCCCTGATTCAATTTGTGTGTTCATTGTTTAAGTATAAAGGGGGGGGGGGATCGGGGGTGGTAATACCCCCCCTAATTTAGATAAATGGGTTTTCTTATCCGATTTACTTCATATTTGATATACCGATTTATTCTGATAAGGTGCTTCCCTGATGACATTTGGAGGTTCATTGGTAAAGTATAAAGATGTGAAACAGAGGGTGGCCAATCCCCCTATAATTTATTTTTCGAGGGACATTATTCTTTGAAGTAAGAGTGTAGTATACAATTAGTGTGAATAGACTGTGAGCTCAATGCCATCAGTTTAACTGGGCACTTTTCATTTTATTGCCTCTATAATCTCTTGCGTTTAACATTGTTGTAGACAACCTATTTGTCGTCCCCAGTGATGATTCGCTTCAAAAATGGGTCTTTTTCTTCGCGTTTGAGAAGCAAATCACAGACGTCAATACGACGGAGCAAATTTTTTTCTGTAAGGACATGTGGAACCCATATGTCGAGTTTTGAAATTAAACCAAGGCATTTCATGTGATCATGAACAATCAAATTCGATAAATTTAATCTCTGAGTGACCTCATGAGTTGTCATTTAGCTGTTTGCATCAATAAATGCCTTTATTTTGCCTTCATCAGTTTCAACTGTCCTTCCAGAACATGGTGCATTCAACGTAGTGGAAAAGTGTTTCCAATATAGTTGAAAAATCGGTATGAATTCGGTTTATCTGGCCGTCTATCTGTCCGTGCTCTAACTCACGTAAATGTACTCCGATTACCATGAAATTAATGTATGTTATTGGGGTTTACTGTGGCATGTGCGGAATTGAAAATGAAGTGAGTTACATTTACGGTTCATTTACAAGGACACTCAACAGAATTCCGTTACATTGCGGTCTATGGAAAAAAATCGTTTTCGGTGTATTTTAATGATTTTACACATATTAAAATTGATATGCATCACTGAAGTGTACTACAAGGTTCTTACTATAGAACGTGGTGAGTATAGAATTTATCGCTCATTTAAAACAATTTGGCTACAGAAGAAAATGAACAATAAATTTATCTACATGGTTCGTACGGGTACCGTTATTTTTAAGGCCCAATATCAGATTTTTTTTCATAGAAAAATAAATCTAGTTTAAACGGACGAAATTTCGCCTTATTTCAGGAGAAACTTTCCATAAGAAAATACTGGTACCAAAGAATTCCTTAGTCTGGAAATTCAAGCACCCGTACGAACCTAGATCTACTGAAGGTCAAAAACAATTATTGCCGGAAGTGGTTTTCAGTTGAAATACGTGTTTTTAAATTTAATTATTTTTTAAATATTACTTGGTGTGTATAAATTCTGTTGATCATATACTGTGCAAAAGTTTTCAACAACATCCGTTTATTGGCGGAAATTGCTGAATAAAAAATTTTAACTGTGCTATCGTTTAACTGAACTAACTTTTAGCATGCTATTTAGTATACATACATATCTATAGACCATATACAGGTCTGCAGAAAAAAATCGCTTATTTTCACGACTATTCATGGTAATAGCAGAAATCTTGTTTTCAAATGCATTATGCGTTTTCTAAATTGTTCATTTAGACATTGTCTTTCGCCTTAGTAAGCGGTGAAATTTTGTTATAGTATTCTGAAAGTGTTGGAAAGTGTTTCAAAATCTAAGCCTTTTGTATTGATATTTTTTGTTCAATTTGTTTTCATTAAATTCTATTTTAGCTGTTCAGAATGTTCTGCTAGTATTTATCCCTGCTCTTGGTGCATAGAAGGACAGAAATGCACTCACGACGTTTCAGAAAATTGCAGAAATGATAACATCGTATTTAGTAAATCGGTAAGGTTCCGTCGAGTTATATGATTCAAGAGATTTGCCAATAGAGGTCACTTAATTAATATCTATTGTATTTCAGGTTACCAGGCCAACGACTCGCCAGGGTCCTGGTTATTGTCCAAGGATATCGTCTTCTATCGAGTCGGGAAACGAAATTCTCGTACCCGCTGGGTCCAAGAAGAGAATTTCTTTAAAAGTTGAAAACCTTATGGTAATACATCATTATATTAAAATACGAGCAAATCTTGTGTGTGTGTGTCTGCGATGGCTAGCAAAATCTACGACATGTACGAGGCTCAAAAGTTTTGTGATGATAGTCGAAGGCCTCTCCTGGTGCATCTGGGTCTGAGAATTTTAAAATTCTAATAATTAGTTGAGTTATAAATTAAAAATTGCAACTCACTCTCATCAAAAGTGCGCTTTTTTCCTCCGCTTGATTTCGGTTGGTTGGTTTATAAAGCTTCTTTTGATGCGTTTTTTTCCGCTTGCTTTAGGTTGGTTGGTTGTATAAAACCTTGGCAGAAATAATTAAATAAACCGGGGTAGAATTAAATAAGCTAATTTCAGTGTTTGATATTTCAACAGTGACTGTTTTTACAACTAAATATTAAATTTTAACAGGAAGGCTAAACACATGCTTTGGGTACATATTTATTAGTCATGAAAATTTAAAAGAATAGATCAGTTTCAAATGACGTCAAACCCTAGCAACCAACTTGACAACCTGGCGGGAATGTTGTTTGCCCATCGGTTTTCCTGTTTTTCTCTACTTTTATTGGTTAAGCGATAATATCTGGAAAAAAAAAATCGGCGATTTTGATTGGTTAGTGAGAAATTCGGAGCACGTGGTTGAAAGTGATCAATTTAGATAACAAGAAATATAGTTTTAAACGTTAAATAAACTATTAGAACACTTCTTTCTGGCTCTTTCACCACTAAAAATTAGAAATCGGTAACAGTAAGTCTTTGCATTCCAATGCTTTCTGTTGCTGTAGCGAATAACAGCATTTTAAATAGAAATTAAATTCACATTTTTGATAATATTAAGGATGGTTTTTTCTAGAGGTATTTTTGTTTATTTTTAAATGCATTTTTTTTCATTTCTGTTTTTTTGTCTTTTAAATACAGAATAATGTTTCCAGTTTATCGCGCGCCTGCTATTGGCGATTCAAGCGCTCGAATACGCTATCTGGTGGAGAAAAGATGTAACTTCTGGCTTCAGGATGGTACCGTACAAGTGCATTGCATTACATGTATTTTAAATTTGTTCAGAATGATTATTCTTTTGCACAATTTCAGATTTTCTGTGACATTTGTGTTCTGTCTTATAGGACAAAGTAAAAATTATCCGAGTTTGAATATCTAAAACTTTCAAATGCATTTACAATAAAGAATTATTTCAATGGCACTTTAGCGTTAGTTAAAGGGACAATTTTCCTGTACCGAAGGCTGCGGGCAGAGCCTCTATAGGCCGTTTTAATTCCCAATACGGTGCCTCAGGCAGCTGGGACCCGTGTCGTTTGTTCGTACAGAACATACCCCTACATGGCCTCATCCTTGGAGCGGATTTAAATGTGCACCTAGCATTGCTAAGATACCAAAAAAGAGGACGATCGGGGAAGAATGCTAACATACTTATTGCTGTCGAACGATCTGACCCTTATCAATGACACGGAAGCTCCTGCATCATTTATAGGACAGCCTAATCGTCCCTGTAAAGGCAATCCAGACGTAACATTGTGTACCAAGGATCTAGTAGACTACGTTGACTCGTGGTTCGTGGATGAGAAAACTGAAAGTACCTCGGACCACAGGTATATTCATTATTCATTGGCTCTAAAACCCGAGATAGTGGTACTAAAAAGATATAAAACTAAATACACTAATTAAAAAAAATTTAATAAGCTACTTAAACCAAAAATTAATAATCTTCTAGATACGCTCTCAAACTCCACAACCAAGATTGAATTAGACAATTGGCTAGCTGATTTTAATACAATAATTAAAGATATTTGCGATCAGTCCCTTAAAACCAAAAAGTTAAAACTATACCCCACATTTGAATAATGATCTCAAAATTCAAAGAAATAAAATTTCGGCCCTCAGGAAAAGATTTAAAAATACCGGCGATCCGAGGTGGCACACGCTCCTACAGCGAGAACGAGCAATGTACAAAAAGCAAATTAAATCAAATAAGTTAAAATCATGGCAAAATTTTTGCACACGCACAAAAGACAAATTTGGACAAACATTTAAAATAGTAACTAACAAACGATTAAACAATACACATTTTATACATATAACCATGGAAGGTTCAACCCCGTATACAACTAAATTAGAAACTTTTAATGACCTTTTAAATTATCATTTTCCCATACATAGCAACCCTCAGCCCCCACTTTTGGACCCAGCGGCGGAGGGAGACACTTTTTCTCCTCCCCCTCCACCATTTTCATATAAAGAGATATCAACAGCAATACAAGAGCAAAATAATCTAAAATCCCCTAGATTCGACAAAATGGATGCATTTATAATAAAAAACCTAAATAAATCATTCAAATTTTTAATTCGCGAACTTTTCAATAAATGCTTAAAACTTAATTACTTCCCTAAACAGTGGAAGATAGCTAATGTAATATTTTTCGCTAAAAGAAATAAAAACCCGAAGCAACCATCTTCATATAGACCCATTTGTCTCCTTCCAATGCTGGGAAAGATTTATGAACGTTTAATTAAACACAGACTAAATTATTACCTAGAAAACAATAAATTTTTTCATGACTCACAGTTCGGCTTCCGTGAAGGAAGAAGTACTATACAAATTCTTAATAAACTAAAATACACAGCTAAAAATTATCTTAAAAATAAAAAATTGTGGAATTGTCTCGTTCGATATAGTGGGAGCCTTTGACAACATAGATTGGGCCACTTTGGGTCGACTTATTAATCAACTCCCAATCCCCTATTACCTAAAACAAATTCTATTGAGTTTCCTATCAAACAGAGAACTCATAACCAACTATTTAACCAACAATATAAATAGACCCACCTATTAAGGCTGCCCACAGGGGTCGTGCCTCGGCCCGCTCCTGTGGCTCATAATCGCAAATGTAATACTCACGGAGTTCTACGAGAAGTTTGAGGACCTGTTCGCATTCTGCGATGATTTCAACCTCATAATTAAAGCTAACAGCAGACAATCTCTAGAAACAGAAACAAACACTAAAATAAAATATTTCTATGAAATCTGTAATAGACTTAATCTAACTATATCGCAAGATAAAACTAAATTCATCTTACTCGGCAAAAATACTATGGACAATCGTCCACCAATTCTAAAACTAAATAATCATAATATTCAGTTAGTTAAAAACATTAAAATTTTAGGACTAATTTTTCAAAGTACACTAAATTGGGATTTACATATTACAAATATTAAAGGCAAAATTACTCAACTAACTTCATCTATAAAGCGGGTCTTCTCGGCAACGTGGGGCGTGTCCAGGGAATACCTTAGAGCGTGGTATATCACTGTTTTCGAGAAAATTGTAGCTAATGGATCGGAGGTGTGGTTCGGTGACCTCAGGGTGATCGATAAGCGTGCCCTCCAGTCCATACAAAGAATCTAATATCTATCACTAAATCACACAAAAACGTTTCAACGCACACACTACAAATTTTATTAGGAATCCCTCCATTATTAATCACATTAGAACATAAATCCATTAAATACAAATTTTTACATAATAAAGAAATAATATTAACTAAACACACACCAATTAGTAAAAAACACGCAGAAAATAAATTATACAAATATCAAATAAATCCTGAAATATATATTAATAATTTAATTAATACTGACAAAATAATCAGTCATCTAAACATTATTAAGATGTACACTGACGGTTCTAAGGTGGACTCTGGCACGGCATATGCTGTAGTGGCCTACCTTCAAAACACAAAAATTTTTGAAAAAACTGTTAAAATACGTACAGATAATTCTATTTTTCAGGCGGAGCTGTATGCAGCCATCACAGCCATTAATTGGGCAATAAATTCTACTCACAACAGATTCCAAATTTTCTCTGACAGCCAAACGGCAATTAAAGCATTACTTAAATTATTCCCAACAAATCAGGGTTTCTATAACATACAAATTAAAATTAAAAAACATCAAAATAAATTAATTTACTCAACTTGGATTAAAGGTCATATTGGAATAGCAGGAAATGAACTGGCAGACAAGCTAGCGAATGACGCTGCTCAGTACTGCAACCTTCCAGTAGATCGGAGTATTAGATTACCTCGATCATATTTATTAAAATGCATCAATTCACAATTACTGGATAGGTGGCAGCACAACTGTGATCACTCAGGGAGCGGCCGATTTACGCATCAGATTCTGCCAAAGGTTCAACAAAACCTAATTGTTAACGACAAAAGTTTCCATTTATTTCCTAACGGACTGCGGTAGCTTTCCATCTTTTCTTCATCCATAAACAAGAAAGATAACGATCTCTGCAAGTGTGGTGTCCGAGGAGACTCACTACATTATCTATTTGGCAATTGCAAATTTATGAAATTTAAATTCGAGCGAAAAGGACCCTCAATCTTCGCAGATATTCTTAAGATTATTAATGATCCCATTCAGCTCAAAAAGTTATATGAAAACTATAACATTCTCAACAGTTTTTACTCATTTATAAATTATAAATTTCTAGCTTAATTCTATACTATTTAACTTTTCCAAACTTAGTTCTGGCTGTGGTCTGGGGTATTCGTGTCGGCGTGGTCATATTTTAAATAAAACTAGGGGGCTCTGCCCCCTGCAAGCTACGCTCGCCAACCCCCGTTCAGACACTGTAGAATCTAAAAGCACGCTAATCTGATCGGTTTTAAAAAGATTAGAGAAGATTGAAATATACTGAAAAAACCTGTAGCGATCTCCCTGTAAACGAGTTTCCATTCAGTTCCCTTTGATTGCAAAAATTTAAGGTAGAATCAGTTGCTGTTAAGACATCCAATGGTTGTTTTCGTGTTTGGTTAAAGAAGATCAGTTAAACATTTGAAAAGAAGCTAAAATAAAATGAATTAAGTAAACAGAGTCTTTGTCTCTCGGTATTTTTTAACAGCGTTATAAAATGATTGACATAATACAATTACTAAAATTTGCTGCTTTAACCCCTTCAAGGGCGGTGGTTCATTTTTGGACCACTTAATTTTAATTCTTAAATGCCACATCAGTATCAGAATATTGGGATGAAAATTTCCCTTTTATTAAGCAAGTGAACAAAAGCATTTTTGTATTTCGAAATTTTTTTGTAAATTCTGGTGCCATTCACTGATTTCAAGATTTTACGAATAGAAGTGCCTTGTCCGTGAAAGGGTTAAACGCATATTAATCTATTTATTATTTTAAAGTTTCCTTTCCCTTTTAATATTCACGTGTGTACAATTTTCAGGACATAATTTTCAATATTTTCCTGCCTTTAACACGTACTCATTTAATAGTAATTTTAAAGTTTTTTTTTTTCTGTTTTTAATAGTCATGTGAAAATAAATTTTTAATCGATAGGAAATATTATTTTTTTGCGCTGTTTTTAAAATTCAAAACAATCTCTATAATAATAGCCTAAGTCATGTGACTATCATCATGAGCTCCAGGTGGATCCCTTCGCTTTTTATATTCCAAACGATTATTTTGGTACTTTAATGTTAGCCAGCCACAGATGTGATAAGTCGCCGAATATTATTCTATCCCCATTACTTCGTTTATATTATAATAGTCCAAGTCATGTAACTGCCATAAATAACGGGCTGATTCCTTCGCTTTTCATAAGAAAGGTTTCCATTTTGATTAAATAATCAAAATTATTTTTTCGAATTAAACTACATAAAAGTTGCCATGATCACAAAGAATTCCTGGTACTTTTATGTTAGCCGGGTGAAAATCTCGCCAATAGCTTTTTTTTTTTTAACTCGCCAGTTAGCATTTTTTTATTTTGCGAGTAGTAAATTAAAACGGTGCTACTTGGTTATCCCATCGACCAAAAATCTGTCGCCAAACTATAAGATTAAATGCCAATAATGGTTGATCGTAAATGTCACATTCACTTGACTTTAAGGAAGTTACTCATGTTCATGGCATCAAGTGATTTTTATTTCGACGTTTTATTTGTATTTATTTTAATGTTATATTAATTTATTTGTTCTTTTGTTATTTAAAATTAAAAAAAAATATGTCAATCTGTATAATTTGGCGAAATTGGTCGACGGGAGAAGTAATAACATTAAAACGTTGCTTTGAAGTGAAAATTAAATCTCATGATTTGTTGCATTGTCACATACGCACCGGGTTTGGCGTGATATTTTTTTACGACAATTTGGCGAAAACCTAGTTTTCAAATACCTGTTACATATGTATTTTTAAATTATTTTCTGTTATTTTTAAAATGAAATAACAATAATAAAAAAAATTAATAACTATAGAACAAAACAATTTATAACATTTTTTGGAAATGAAAAGAAAATAAATTCAAATAAACATTTATTAATAAATAAGCAACAATAGCTGGGTTACCATGTCAGGCAAAATAACGCCATTTTGGCGCCAATTAGGTACCCCGTTGCGTATATGACATCTGTGCCTAATATTTTTCTTTCCGTTTCATTTAAAAAAAAAGAATGAAGTAAAAGCCATTTATTTTAAAGGTTTCAATTTTAAATGAAAGTTTTGTATTAAATAAAATGATAATGAAATACAAATTGAATTCTGAATAAAAGTAACATGATGCATTTCTTAGCATACATTTAAGGGAGGCCAAACTCGTCGCCAAATTAATTTAAAATAACCTTTTCTAAAATATGAAAGAAAATATGTTATGATTAAAATTTGAGTTGCCACCATTAGAAAAAAAGTATTTAAAATGAGAAAAAAATTAATATTTCTATAACTAATTCTAGTTTTAAAATTCTAATACCAGTTTTGAGATCTGTGGATCAATACGGATTTTTGGTGTTAATTTCATCGCAAAGTATTCCATATTTTAGGTGAAATCGCCGTGAAACGTAATCAGTTGTTTAATCAGTCGTTTCATAGAATCGTTACATAAATTCGTTTCAATTCTATTCATTAGGATTTTATATATATAGGGTAAATGTAATTAATTTATACTCCTGGCAAGTTTTCTTCGACTGAGTCA
Source organism: Maratus speciosus (assembly GCA_963932465.1). NCBI lineage: Eukaryota > Metazoa > Arthropoda > Arachnida > Araneae > Salticidae > Maratus > Maratus speciosus. The sequence goes on along the minus strand of OZ010799.1, from coordinate 5,545,734 downwards.
TCTTCAAATACCAATTCTTTTATATAAAGTGTAAATAGCAACTTTCATTATTCCAGTACAGATTCTTAATTACTATTGGAGTATTATTGTGCTATAAATTTAGATATAACTACTATACACAATCTCTTATACTTTTATAATAGTGCATAATATTAATTATTGTTCGTATCGTGTATCTTAATACTAAATTTTTAATGTAGATTTAAAAATAATTTTTGCATCATGTATCTTACACAATATCTCAAAAATAGTATCATTGTATTGTAAATTTGTAAATAATTATTATCTACAATTACTTATACTTTCATAATAGTCATAAATATCAATTATTATTTGCATCTTGTACCTTAATACTTATTTTTAGTATAGAGTTAAAAATAATTTTGCATCATATACCTTGAAAATAGCTTTAAGTGTTGCAAATATCACATTTGTACATGGTTTAAATTGATGTTAGTATTGTGAATCCTGAAAATAACATAAAAGTGTTGTAAATATGTAGGTTATTGTGATAAAAAAAGTTTAATATCAAATTCTAAAAGCTATGCATATTTATATGTTATAATAATGAATATTTCTCTCAAATGTAATTATAGAGGTTATCTGTAAATACTTATTGCACACACTGTCAATAATTGTCATATATCTAACATTGTTATTTCTCATAAACTGTAAAAAATCATTGAAGGAGTTCCACAGGTAGTAAAACTTTTCCCTGCCCTGGGCTTGGGGGTTACATCTAACCATAAGCCAAAAGCGGGTTCCCAGGGTGGGTGCTTACTTACTTACTTACTTACTTGATTTATGAGTAGTGTTTATGATTATTTCCGAATAGTATTTTTAGCAAATTTCTTAAATTGTTGTATCAGTCCCCTAACCCCTCGACTAATATACCTACGGACAAGTTGGCTAACGGAATTTCGTTTGGATATAGGTTTGTTTAGAACAGAGTGCGCCTTCTGGCTGTGGAAAGAGGAATTAACATATTTTACAGAGTGTTACGCAGCATGCCTGTTAGCAGGCAGAATCGACTCGTGTCGGAGTTCTTATAGATTATATTGGGCCATTAAGTGGTGGTTACCATTATTTCGGAATAGCAATTTAAGCAAATTTCTTAAATTCTTATTAGAGTCCCCACCCCGTCGAGTAATATATCTTCGGATAGATTGAAAATCGGAGTTTCTTACGGATTTAGGTTTGTTTACAAAAGAATGTGCATCCTGGCGGGGAAAAGTGGAACTACAAGATTTTGCAGAGCGTGCACGGTTAGGATACAGTTAGTGTTAGGTTACATTTAGGTTATGGTTAGGTTACGCTTACGTTACACTTAGGTTACGGTTAGGGTTAAGTTACAGTTTGGTTAGGTTTAGGTTATATTAAGTGACAGTTAGGTTACGGTTACATTGCAGTTAGATTGCACTTAGGTTATTGTGAAATTACGGTTAGGTTACGGTTACGTTACATTTTGATTACGGTTACGTTTCTTGCCACTGGATGAACATTACGCATGTTTTGATTAAAAAAATATACTTAATTTTATACAATAGCTCCGAAATTTTAATACTATATACTAACCTTTTAGCTATAGATTTGATGCACGTTTTGACGGATTTAAGACTCATAGTTTTAAAATAAAAAAAATCATTCAGGATTTCGATGTGAAAAAAAATAGTTACGTATACAACAGTGATTTTGACAGTTAAATATCAATATTTTAGCACGAAAATTACGCAGTCGTCGGCAACATATCGAATCCTTCCCGTTTTCCGTTGCAGCTATTTCAAACCTTTTTACAGCTAAATATCAGTTTTTTTAAAACCGATTTTTCACGCAGTTAGCGGGCACGTATTTCAGACAAAATCCAGTTAAAGATATAAAATCACACAAATTTTACGTTTATTTCAGAATATTATCACGTCCCGGGAAATATTGAGTGGGTCAGCTAGTGACTCTAATTAACGGTTTTCATTGCACATTTTGCTGTAACTATCCTATCTTGAATGTTTATCTATGCTCTATCCCAAATTGATGCTTTTTTTCAGGCATTTCAGGTAGCTGGGAGATTTACTTGCAAAGTAAAGGGTTTGCAGGAAGTAACTGGATACCTTTTGGGAGACACTCTCACTTGTGATGACGTAAATGTAGGTGTGACGTAATTAAACTGAACATTTTCTTAATGTGTGTGTATAATTATAATTGCATGTCCTTAATAAACTTTAATGCTTATTCTAGCTGAGAGTATTAGGTCGACAGCCAGTCTACAATCTTACGCTTTCTGTCTTTTGGAATGGAGAAGGGCAATTGGACAATCCACAAAATGTGCACGGTAAGTTACCTACCGGTTACAGCATGTGCATCCTGCTATGTGGTTACGTCTTAGGTTTAATTCTTTTCAAATACCTTCCTCAGAATGCATAACTTCAGGCATCTTAATTTGGCTTTTTGAACTAGTACATCCAGAATCAAAATTGCCTTGTTATTTACACAAAAAGATTGTGTTTTGATCCACCAGGATACCAGTATGTGCTAGAGTGCCTCTATATGAGAGTGGCGACTACAATTACTGTGACTGTGCTTAGACAGAATTTTTGTCCAAACTATAGCAAACTTGCATTGCACAATTAGATACCATCGCATGGACGACTTCGATTATACCAGTGAGATATGTTCAGAAAGCATTAGCTTTGCGATAATAACACGCCCGCCAAGATGCTTGGTGATTCGTATTTTTCAGAATCGTCTCAAACAATTAATTTTTATATTCAGTATGATGCCACTCTCATATCGAGGCACCGTAGTATGCGAAGCCACAAACGCCGCCAGCAGACGATTTTTATCCTCAGTCCAGGTTGCGTGCGTATGTTCTCGGATACAGAACAACTTTTTGAGTTTTTATTACAATATATGAGGCGTTGAGAACCAGAATTGACCAACCTCGTCAGCTGCCATCACGAGAAAAATGCTTTCGAAAATTTGGAACAATTTTTTCTAAAACTCTTTTAAGACAACTTTTAAAGTGGCCAGAGGTGACAAAGCTTCTTTGAAAAGCATAGGGTGATCAAGTTGGCAACGCCAAAGTGACTAAGCCACTTGATCCACTTTTGCACTGGTAGCTTATGTACAAGATACATTGGACTATGTATTAAACTGGCTCTATCACTTGAATAATTTCAAAATTAATAAAATTCGTTTTGCAGCTAATAGATGGTATGACATGAAATGCTTTAACACTTCAAATTCATTTATCACAAAAATATGGGATAGCTCATTCTGCTTCTCAACTCCTCATAGTATTTACTGCTACAACAATGGATTTTTTGCGGCATTTTTAACAAATAAACATTAATAACACATATTCCATAGAGTGCTGTGCTAATATTCAAAAGTAAATACCGTCAATAGATGAATAGTAGCCTTGATCTCGTGTCGCGTGCATAAAGTTTGTTACCTGATAACAAATAAATAGCACTTGACTGATAAAATGCAGCAATTTTTTTAGAGAAAAATAAAATCAGCATAATTGTTCCTTAAAGAGAATAATTTTTCGTTTTTGTTTTTCGTTCTTCCAGTCGTAGTATACAACTGTGAACGAATGGCCCAAAGTTGTGGAGAGTGCATTGATATACCTGCTCGATACGGATGTGGATGGTGCGAAGAAAAGGATTCCTGCTCATTCAAAGACAATTGCTTCAACTCACCTTGGATGGACGAGAGAGGTACCTGTCAAAAACCAGAAATCACCTCGGTAAGTTTTGTCTTGTACCTTGTTCAGACTTGATATATAAGTTATCTTAGATCGCCATTTTGGAGATGGTACACACCGGAATTGAAGCCCCCGTTGACACTGCAAAACCCATCTAAGATAGTCACTGTGTCTGAGATCTGATCGAATGGAAAGTGTGCGCATGCGCATAATTTAAAACATTGGACAACAGCCAATCAGTTAAAACGAAGCTCCACTGCCAATCGGAGTGAGTGCTAAGTGTCTGTTTCTAGCCGTAGAAAGTTCGAACTCGCCGAGAGAGTTTGTGGAACTCTCTCAGTAAGTTTAGCGGTTAGAGACATCTTAAATATCTGGTCTGAACGGGTTTTTTACATTTATGAAATTTGTACATTACGTTACGATGTAAAAAGAAAAAAAGAAAAAAAAAAAAGAAAAGAAAAAAAACTAGTTGGATGTGCCAATCCTAAAACTTTCTTCTATCTCATATATTTTAATATTTCAAAATGTTGTTACAAGTGTCAATATTTCATTTTTATTAACTTTGCTATATAACAATACTATATTAACTTTGACTTTCATCTTAAATTTCTGCTTCAGTCAATTAATCGGAGTAAAATCGAGTTAATCTCGATCATGGTAATTATTAAAATCAATAGTTTTTCCTTATTCTGTTGTATATCAGCTGTTCGCGAATAGTCGGCTTATCAGGATGGGATATTTCCGTCGATTCACCAGCCGCCGGTGTACAATAGAACTACGAAAAATCAAGAAAATGGCACAAAAATCGCTATTATAGTGCCCCCTTTCGGGTGAAAATTTCCAAATTCAGGGAGGACTTTCTTGCGATGGCCAAAAACATACACAAAAAATTTGGTTCAACTCTATGCATAACTTCATACACTTTTCGATGGTACAATATACAAAATGCCACAAAAATTGCTATTACAACGCCCCCTACCGGCGGATTTTCTCCAAATTAAGGGAGAACCTTCTTGCCATAGCCAAAAACTTTAAAAAAAATGTTTCAATTCTATGCATAACTTCGTATACTTTTTGATGGTACAATGGCGATATACGGACACACGGACAGACAGACATTTTTTATAAATAAGTATTTTGGAATCTCTGACTCCTAAAACGTGTAAATCCGACGAAAACATGAAGTAGAAAAAAATTTTGACTACAATACTTTCTTCTATCTTCAATAGAAGAAAGTAGGAAGATGGCGATTTATGTTATTGAACTTTTAAACAGAATTTTGTACATAAATTTCTATGCAATATTACGTTGCTGTACATTATTATGAAAGAACGATTTCTGTCTACTTCTTGGATATTATAGTTGACCGTCTCGTCATAGTATGAGGATATTTGAGACTAGGCCTGGGCTTTAAATCGATTTAAAGCTTACATCGGAAATCCGATTTAACCATTGGTCTTAAATCGATTTAAGCTATAATCGGAAATCGCGAATTAGCCAATGCCTTAAATCGCGATTTAGCTAATGTCTTAAATCGCGATTTAGCTATTGTCTTAAATCGTGATTTAGCCATTGGCTTTAAATCGATTTAAAACAAAATACTGATTCAGAGCTAACATCGGAAAACCGATTTATCTACTTTGATGTATCTACCCTTGCATGGCAAGCTGGTAGTGTTAAATCGATTTAGGAGGATCCGATTTAAGCAAACATCGCAAGCCTCAATGCTTTCCGATTTAAGAAAAACAAGGCAAGCTGGTGTTAAATCGATTTAGGAGGATTCGATTTATGCATAGCTCATCCCTCCAAGGACCTCAGCTGAAGCAGTTCTGAGCCGACCCTAAGATGGGTAGGATTTGGCGGTGCCCCCGTCGACCAAGGAGCGGTCGCGTGGGGAGGCCAATATGGCTCTGGTTGCTCCATGTCGTGCCGTGACCCTTGGGAGGGGGGGGTCGGCCGGCAGGTCCACCATCGAACGCTGTCCCCGCGGGGAAACGGGCCGGAGGCTCGCCGGTAACGCGGCGGCTCATCGAGCCTCAGAGGAACTCTTGGTCCGATCTAGGTCCTTCGTGTCTATGCGATACTGGAGTTTGCCTCACCCAGTGATGAGGACCTAGACATGTCTACACCTAATTTTCGAACGCACTAACAAAGGTAGCGGTCGGTCACTGCACGGGGTCATGGGCCTTCGGGTCTAGGTACCCTCGACGGCCCTGAGGTAAGGTAGTGGTGGGCGGGCTCTTGCCGGCCTCCACGGGCTTCTCCGTCTTCGGGCGGGACTCCGTTCCATCCAACCCCCTAGCAAGGCGGAGTCTATTCCGTCTAGGTGGAGCTTTCCGTGCCCGCCTGGGGTCGCTAACGGCACCTAGTCTGGACTATCTGGTTCCCGGCGTGATCCACGAGGGGTTCCGTCGGTCGAGCCGGGTAGTCTGGGCGAAAAGCCCGGAGCTGGGTCGCTTTACGGCCGGAGGGATTTCCCCCGTCCTCCCGGGTCTTCAAGCTAGGGGCCCTTCATAACTTTCCATCGGTTGGCCCACATAAATGTCTCTGCCGGAAAATGGTATCTGATCTTGGGGCCCCTCCGTAAAGTAACTCCGGGTCGGGAAACCTCGGTTCGGTCCGTGGGCACAGCGTCTTTATAGGCGTCTGGTTCCTGCGGGGCTTGCGGGGTCTACTGGCTTGGGAACCAAGTTTAGAGACCACTTGGTTTTTCTAGCTGGGTGGTGAGGACTGTCGTAGCGGCCGTTCGTCTCTTCTTGGGAATAGCCGTCGCCGTGTGCGCTGGGCAGCGGCGTCGGTCTTGACCGGAGTTCGCGTTGGCGGCGACCTTCGGGACGCACCGCGGGGCTTGTCTCGCGGGTGGTTCCCTGCGTGGGCTTGAAAAGAGCCTGGGACCGGAGGACGGTCCCCTTTTTTGGGGGACACCCACGTCTTATGCAAACATCGCAAGCCTCCATGCTTTCCGATTTAAGAAAAAGACGATTTAAGGAAAACAAGGCAAGCTGGTGTTAAATCGATTTAGCAGGATCCGATTTAAAAAACATCGAGCCTCAATCCTCTCGATTTAAGAAAATGATGATTTAAGAAAACGGTGATTTAAGTAAGAATTGATATTTATTTATTTATTTTGTAAACAAGATTCAGAGTTTACGAGATTGGAATGTGTATTTTTCAGAAATTAAGAACTTATATAGTGGAAAGTTGAAAGGAAAAAGTAATGCTTAAATCTTAAAATCCAAATTCATCGAATTTCAATTTATATGCTAATGCAATCTTTTGATGATAAATTAAGTTTTCACATATTTGAGTAATATTGCAATATGTATTTTTTATTTTTCAATATTCTGTAATTAATTAAAATGCTTTAAAGTAGAATCCTGCATTGTTTCAAAAAATTATTTTCCTGAAATTCATTCAGCATTTATATGATTAAAAATAATAAAGTTTTATATTTAAAATCCAAACTCATCGACTTGCAGTTTATACTTTTATGCATTCTTATGAAGAAAAATTCATTTTTTACATGTTTTAGTAATATTTTAACATTTATTTTTTATTTTCTATTATTTTGTAATTAATGAAATTATTTTAAAGTGTAGTCATACATTGTTTTGTGTATTACTATTTGGCCGTGATCCACATGAAATATTTTTCTTTTACTAATAATATTTTTTTCCTGAAATTGATTGAGTATTTATGGTTGGAAAAAAAAGAATAAAGTTTCATAGTTAAAATCCAAATTCATCAAATTTCAGTTTTTATTTTTATGCATTCTTTTAATGAAACATTCATTTTTCACATGTTTGGGTAATATTTTAATACACATTCTTTATTTTCTATTATTCTGTAATTAATTAAAATATTTTAAAATAGTCATGCATCTGGTTTGACATCCGATTTCAACGCCAGTCACCTGGATTGAATAATTTGCTCAAATTGATTCACTATTTATATCCAAATTCATCCATTTTTAGTTTATATTTTTATGCATTATTTTCATGAAAAATTAATTTTCATATGTTTGGGTATTATGGGAATATTTTAGTTTTAGTTTATTATTATTTTATAATTAATTAAAAATACTTTAATAAAGTTCTGTAATGAGTCAAGTAACTTTATTTTTACAGCAGAATGAGGGAGGGCTGGAGGAGGCATTCATTAGACTTTTCTGCAGATCTGCGGTTTTCTGCTTTTTTGACATTTTGTTATCATTAAAAAAAGATATATTTTAAGATTATATTTTATTACTAATCTTAAAGGATGACAACAGCCACGAAAAAAATCCGCAATTTCAGTAATTGTTCACACTTTCAATCCTTCTCCATCCGCTATATAAATGTCAGCATTTATGTTAAACAAATCTTATTATAATCTAAAAGTTAAAAAGAGATAAAATTGCACCTTATTTCTCATATCTCTCCCCCCCCCCCCATCTTTTTTTTACTACTTTTCTCATCATGGTAAATGAATAGTTAAATTCATCATTGAATTATTTTAATATGCTTGTGTTTTACCTCAATAATTTTTTAAATCTCTGTCTGTAAAAAAAAAAAAAGTGTATGCAGGCTGTTAGCAATGAAGTGCTATTTGGGTGGGCTAGGGGAAGTCCCCCCCCCCCCCCTTAAAGAATTTAGATTGTAGCAGGCATAACGTCAGACAAAAAAAAAATCATTTTCTTTTATATTACTTCTTATAGAATGAGTTTATAAAATGTATTACAATAGGTCACTAATTTTTAAAATGGAAAAAAAAAACTAGTATTTTGGGACATTCAAAGTTTTTTATGTGTAAAATATACCTCTTTTCAAAATTATTTGAAAAATTAAAAGCTAAGTATACTAAATAATACAGGAGGGGGAAGGGAGGGGCACATAAAGACCGTATTTTGTTACTAAAAATTAAAAAATAGGCTTCCAGATGCTAAAATGTAAAATCGGTGTTAAATCGCGATTTAGCACTAAATCGCGATGTTAGATGGATGATAAATCGATTTAAGAAATTTCTACATCGCCCAGTCCTATTTGAGACCATTAAAAATACTATGGAAAAGAAACAGGTTCAAACTTTTTTGTATAAATTCAAAATTCCAGCACCAGCAGGAGCCTAGGACCAACATGGGTTCGAGTTCGATTTTTATACCAGTCTTTGGGCTCAGTTTCAAAGTGAAAATTTCATTTATTCCAAATAGAAAACTAGTTGGTTGTGTCAATTCCAGAACTTTCTTCTGTCTCATACATGTTAGCCCTTTGCACTCGAGAGTTGAATCTCATTCCTCACTAGGACAATTAATAAAGTTTTTTCAAATATTAATTAATTAATTAAATTTTAATTAATTAATTTTAGTTTTGCATGGGAAACAAAATGGCCGCCATTGGTTATTGAATTTCACTGAAAGTATTTTCAATAAGGGTTACCATAGGGGGGGGGGGCTTTGTTCTGTCGCCAAATACCGCCAAGTTTGTCGTCAACTTGGCGACATATCGTCAAGTTTGGCGGCCAAAATGAGTCGCCAAAAGTGACGCCAACTTGGCGATATCTGTAATATTTCGCCAAATTCCCATAGAGTTCCATTGTAAACCTACTTGCTTATAGAAAATCAACAAATTGAGATATTTTAATGCAACAAAAACTCATATTAGCTTGATTATATTAAATTTTTCTTTGATGGCCTAAGTAGGAATCGACTTTAAAAACAAAATTTTTATATTACTTGTTTACAGTTTATTTCGCCATCTTTAATCGCAGATAATTGTGCTATTAAATAAGGGGAAAAAATTCCTTTAAAATACTGGTGTCCAGACCATTTGTAGCTACGAATTACGCGTAACACCTGTGGCAACACTAGTGGTGAGTGAGAGTCACCTCTCGAATGTAAAGGGTTAATAAAGGGTGGAGCAAATAAAAGTGGCCCCGGACGAGTGAATACGATTGGACGTGAATGACTGACACGCACATCATGCGCACGCACACCACGTAATCGAAACCGGCAGCATTAACTGAGGAGGAAAAAACATACAGTTATTTCCAACAGGATGAAGCAACTGCCCATACAGCCAGCCGAACAATGGATACAATTTACATAACCTTCATTCCTGATAGAGTTGTTAGCAGAGGTCAGTCTGGTCTCGACCCTAGCTCGCCACCCAGGTCACCTGATCTGTCAGTGTGCGATTACTTTTTGTGGGAAACACTCGAGTCTAAGGTGTATCGCAACAACCCTCATAGTCTTCAAGAACTGCAGCAGAACATTTCTGATGAGATTGCAGCAATTCTACAAGTCCAGTTTCGATCTGCCTTCCGCAATTTGCTGACCAGGGTCCAAAAGGGCCCGGAGATGAATGGTGCTCATTTTCAACATCTGCTATAGGCAGGTTAGCGAACTAGTATTTCCTTTCCTTTGCTGTGCTTCTTTGTAACCTGGAACTCTGTTCTTCGGGCCACTTTTATTTGCCCCACCCGTTACTTCAAAATTCGCTATTACAGTGCCAAAATTAAATGACAATCTAGGCCATCATGAATATTCTAGAGGTTTAAGTTCGTTGAATTGTGCGCATTTAAAAAGAATATACTATAAAAATCGTATTTTTTAAAGAAATCATTCACTTTCGGTACCCACCTTCTTAGATTTCTGCAACCAAAATCCCCGACCCAAAGATCATGAAAGCGACAGCATTGGACGATATACACCCAAGCCTAATAAGGAATATGAAGTTTTATTAAATTATGTGCATTAATTTTTGAGATACAGCTATCGCGAAAGATGCAACATAGCAGCGCCACTTGTTATATGATTTGCACGAAAATCTAATCAGCACCAACTTATGGCAGGGTCTAACAGAATTTGAAATTTGATGAAATTCCGTGAATTAGTTCTTGAGATATGACTACCGCTAACATCGTGTAAATCCTGAAAAATGCAGCATAACAGCGCCAACTGTTAGGCGATTTACACCAAAATAATAAGCAACATCTTATGTCAACGTCTAACTGAATCTGAATTTTGATGAAAGTTGTGCCTTAGTTCTTAAGATAGAGCTATTTCGGAAATCGTGAAAAATGCAGCATAGCGGCGCCACATATTGGGCGAATGATACCAAAACCTAATCAGCAACAACCTCTGTCAACATCTAACTTAATTTGAAGTTTGATGAAAATCTGTCATATAGAAATTGTCAAATTTTGCTGTCAGACTTTTGCTGATTTGTATTTTCTCTGATTCTTTTTCTTTCTTTTCTTTTCTTCTTTCTTTCTTTTTAATTATTACTTTCTTCTATCATTAAAAAAGAAAGTATTGGATTAATGAAAATTTTCGAATTCCGGTTTTCGACGGATTTACACGTTTTAGGGGTCAGATAACCCGAAAAACATGTTTTTGCAAAATGTCTGTCTGTGTGTGTGTGACACAAATTTTGTAGACGCTCTATCTCAAGAACTAATGAACGAAATTTAATAAAAATTCACATTCAGTTACTCCCTGATGTAAATTGGTGCTGATTAGTTTTCGGTGTAAATCGCTCAACAGGCGGCGATGCTATGCAGCATTTTTCACGATTTCCACAATAACTCAATCTCCAGAACTAATGCATGGATTTTCATCAAGCATCAGATCCAGGTATACCTTGATATCAATTAGTGCTGTTTATGTTTTGATGTTAGTCGCTCAATAGATGGCGCTGCTATGCTACATTTTTCAGAACTTCCGCTATAGCTCTATCTCAAGAAGTAATGCACGAATTTTCATCAAACTTCAAATTCAGATATACTTTGATTTGAATTGGTGCTAAGTTGATGTAATTTCTTGTACGACGTGATTTATATAGATGAAAGTTTTGTGATGGCCACAACATACTAGTTTTTACAGTGCGTGTGCAGATAAAAGAGCGTGTCATTATCGATGCTTACTGTTATGATTTCGCATTTCCATTTCTTAAAAAAAAAAAAAAAAACAACATTTCTTTGCAGATCCTTCCCTCAGTAGGTTTGTTAACTGTGAAAACGAACTTGACGATTGAGGGCCTCAATTTGGCCAAGGAATTCAAAGATATCGATAGTGTAACATTCATCAATGAAGAAGGAAAAACTCTCGTTGATTGTGTACCCTACGAAGATTTACATGTTAGACATTCAAGGTAAGTTCAGATACATCACTCTCTAAATTGATAAATAAGTATAGATGTAAGAAAAATATTTTTTTTCTCAATTATTCTTTCATAAGCGATTAGTTTTTATTTTGTAAATCAGCGTTAGCTTCATAGCTGCAATTCATGCATTCACTGGGTTTTTTTTTTATAACTAGGGGGCTCTGCCTCCTACGAGCTACGTTCGACAACCCCTGTTCCCGCTCTAAAAATCCGTTAATTTGATTGCTTTTAAAATATTACGGAAGATTGGATTATAATTTGCAATTTTTTACAGAGAAATACTGTTTTAAAGGAAAACAGATTTTTGCTGTAAAAAATACTGAATTTTGTAATTTTTGCAGACAAAATCTATATTTTTTTACAGAAAAAAAACTATTTTAATGACAAATTACAAATATTTTCTGTAAATTAAACGGTTTTCTATTGGCGCCAAAACTGACAGTTTTTTTTTTTTATTGTTGTTGTTAATTTGAGAGATTTTTTTTTACAGTGCAGTGGCAATCTCCACGTAAACGGGTTTCCATTCATTTATCTTCTATTCAGGGATTTCAAGGTCAAATCAGTTGCTGTTAATGGCTGTTTTCGCATCTGATTAAATGTGATTAGTTAAATATCTAAAAATTAGCTAATATAAAATGAAGTAGGTCAACAGAGTCTTTGCTTCATGGTGTTTTTTAATAAAGCTCTAAGAAAATGATTTTAAATGTAACGTTTTAAATCTGATGTAATTTTCACCAAGCTTTTCTTTCTCTTTAAATTATTAACCTGAATTTTTTTTTTTTTTTTTTTTTTTTTTTTTTTTTTTTTGTTAGAAAAGAAATATTATTTGCGCTGCCTTAGATTTGGCAACAGTAGTTAAAAAGATCTTCTCGAAATATGAAATAAATCTCTCGTGTACATGTAAATATATATTTTAAATTAAGCTTTATGCCATGCTATGATTTGGCCATTTGAAATACGACGTAATTTCACTCGCATTTAGGCTTTTAACACATATTAAATAATTTATTATTTTATAGTTTTCTTTCTTTTTAAATATTCACGCGTAAAAGCAATTTTCATGACGTAATTTTCAATATTTTCCTTTTTTTAACACGTAATCATTTAATTTTAATTTCACAGGGGTTTTTTTCTGTTTATAATAGTCACGTGTAAATAAATTTTTAATTTAAAGGAAATATTATCCTTTGTGCTGTTTTTACAATTGGCAACGACTTAAAATAATAACCTTTTCTAAAATACGTAAAAAATATTTCTGGAAATGCTGAGAAAATGAATTTAAATTTAAAATAAACCCTGTAAAAAGGAGTCAAATTAAAAGAATAAATGTAGTCTGCACACCGCGAGTTTCTGATGCATAAACTTTAAAAGAATGATTCAACTGCTGTGTATAGTTTTTGCTCCAATAAAACTTTGTTAAAGGAAAGATTTTGACCAACTTTAACATTAAATAACTCTTAAAATAATTCTTCGATTTAAAATCGGTCTGCTTCAGCGTGTTTATCAAACATTTCTCTACGATATCACAGATTTTCATATTTTTGTACGCAGTATTTTTCTTACTGTTAACGAAGAAAAACTTCAGGTCACAAAAAAAAAAAAAAAAAAAAAAAAAAAAAATATTTACAGCGGCAGTGACAATGTTAGTTACACCTTTTTTTTTTTTTTTTTTTAGGTAGATTTCGTAAGAAATACTACCTATTGCAGTCGTTACCATGATGCGACTTTTGAAAAATTCCTTCATAACTTTTCATTATAGGACCCCAGGAACCCAAAACCACCCCCACCTAAAAAGTTTATATATATATATATATATGTATGTATGTATGTATGTACTAAATTTTGTCCGCACGATAAAAGTCGCAATAATGCACGGATCGTCTTCAAACTCGCCAACAACTTTGAGATAGCTAATATCTCGGCGGGGATTGAAAATGGGCAAAATCGGCCCAAGGGAATCGAAATGGGGAGGGTTCAAAATTTTGAATACCACCTTAACATGATTCTGATAAAACCAGCTCTTACACAACAATGACAGGAAAAAATAAATATTTTTCGTTATAGCAGTTGCCAACAATTAAAAAAAAGCAATAAAATTCTCACCACAACAATTGCTTTTCTATTGCAAGATCTTCACGTGAAAAGTTAAATTAAATAAATAGTTTGGCGAATTGAAAACAAATTGAATATTACGTCATAAGTTTCCAAGAGCAAGATTTCTGCATGAAAACTCAAAATGAAATAAATAGTTTGACGAATTAAAAAAACAAACAACATATTGCGTCATATTGGAAATAAACTGGACCTCAGCAGGTGAATATGTAACGTCATGTGAATTTGAAGAAACGTATTAAAACATGATAAAAACCCGACTATGGAAATATTAACTTATTTTAACACTTTGAGGTTCTCTGAATTTGCTTTAGCTATTTTTTAAACCTATTCCATATACATGCGTTTGTGTATTCGTGTATATTAGAATTTTCACAAAATGCTTAGCTCCTTAGAGCTCATTCTTAGTGAAGGAACAGAGTTTATCTCTAATCTTGATTAAGTGCTGTTGGTGAATTTAGTACTTAACTTCGAAATCTACCTCCGCCTGTAGGCCCGAGCCGGCAGGGATTTTTTTTTTTTTTAGAATAGAGAGATTCTTGGTTAAAAGAACGAACTAATAAATTTTTTTTTAAAAATTACAAATTTTTAAGCTGTTTCTTTTTAAGATATGACAACAGGAAACAAACTAGTCAGATGCGCCAATCCCAAAACTTTCTTCTATCTCATACATGTTAACCCTTCAAAATTCGCTATCACAGTGCAAAAATTAAATGATAATCTATGCACATCATGAGGATTGTAAAGGTACATAAGTTAGTTGGGGTGCATTTATGAAGGAGATACAAGCATCGCATTTTTCTGACAAATCATTGAATTTTGGCACCTACCCTCTTAGAAGTCTGCAACCAAAATTTAGGACCCAAACACTATAAATGTGACACCTGTTTGGCAAAATGTACCCAAGCCGAATAAGAATCTAATTATGTGAAAGCGTCACAGAATATGAAGTTCGATTAAATTCCGTGCACTAGTTTTTGAGATATACTAGCTATCGCAAAATTCGTGAAAAATGCAGTAGAGCAGCGCCACCTGCTATATGATTTACACGAAAACATAATCAGCACCAGCTATATCAAGGCCTAACAGAATGTGGAGTTTGGTTAAATTCCGTGCATGAAATCTTGAGATATGGTTATCGCTAAAATCGTGTAAATACTAAACAAGTTGGAAATTACACGTTAAAAGTGGCAAATGAGGTGCGTTCGTACTATAACTAGTTTTATGAATATTTTTTGCACCGTATAGTGTACTGAATGTCTATTTTAGTGCACTTCATAAGTGCATATCCATCTCATTCTGTTCAAAAGGCTGTAACATCATTAAAATGAACTTGCAATATTTTTTTTCCCATTGGCCGTTATGTAACGGAAAACTTTTGATTGTCCGTGTCATTAAACTATAGATCCTATTTTCATAAAATTTGAAATGACTCGACAAAATTTTGCAACAGTTATATATTTAAAATTTCAGACCATTCGATTGGATAGTTTTTGCTCTGTTACATGCGGATGGACGGAGAGACAGACGGACTGAACGACCACTATAGGTGCTACGTATTTACATATTTACGAACGCACCTAAAAATGCAGCATAGCAGTGCCACGTGTTGGGTGATTTACATCAAAACTTAATCAGCAACACTTTATCTCAGCGTATACCTCAATCTGAAGTTTGATGAAAATCCGTGGATTAGTTTTTGAGATAGAAACTATCGCAAGAATCGTGAAAAATGCAGCGTAGCAGCGCTGCTATTATATGATTTACACGAAAACATAATCAGCAACAACTTATGCCAACGTCTAACTGAATCTGAAGTTTAATTAAAATCCGTGCATTAGTTTTTGAGATAGAGCTATTGCAAAAATCGTGAAAAACCCAGCATAACAGCGCCATCTATTGGGTGATTAACACCAAAACTTAATCAGCAACAATTTATGTCAACGTCCAACTAAATCTGAAGTTAGATGAAAATTTGTGCATTATTTCTTGAGATAGAGCTATTGCTGAAATCGTGAATAATGCAGCATAGCAGAGTCACCTGTTGGGAGAGTTACACCAAAACCTAGTCAGCACCAATTTATATCAGCGATTAACTCAATATAGATTTTTATTAAATTCCGTGTATTAGTTACTGAGATACAGTGCCCACAAAATTTGTGTGACATACAGACATTTTGTAAAAACATGTTTTTGGTATCTCTGATCTGACACCTAAAACGTGGAATTCCGTCGAAAACCGGAAGTTGAAATTTTTTATGAATCTAATCAAGCCCTGACTAACACACGGGCACCAAGGGCCTGTGCTCTGGGCACGAAATTTCTCAGGGCACAATTTTTTTTTATAATTTCATCTAAATTTACTGAAAAATGTGATATTTGAGATTTTAATACGATGAAATGACAAAGATATATCTCAATTTATGGTTAAAAGCACATTTCAATAAATAATATAAAAAATATTTTTTTATTCCTGTAACTCTTTTTCAATTTTCTGGGAAACTTAATTTTTTAAGTTGGCAATTTTTGAATAAGTATGTAATATGTAAAAAAAAAAAAAAAAAAAAAAAAAACTAATATCAGTAAACCAACGAATCTAAGGGGCACGAAAAATTGAAAATGCCCTGGGCACAGAAACTTGCTACTTGGGCCCTCAACCCAATACCTTCTTTTTTGTAAAGATAGAAGAAAATAAAAAGGCAAAAAACCTTAAAATAATAAAAACAGTTCACCAAGCAGAAAAAATTCTTTATAGATTGAGATTCTTACCGACACTTTGTTCCATGAAATAGCGAAGTAACATAAACCAATTTGGAGAGAGAATAAAAGGAATAAAAATAAAAGAACATATGCTGCCATCTACATTTGGTATCAATAACTACATTACCATTAAGTAAATGTAAGCAAATATGTGAGTAAAGTAATGGGTAAGAAAAACGATAATTGAAATGACATTATTAAAAATCTGTACAGAAATAAATTGACATGAGAATAAAATAAGCATAAGGTAATAATAATAGTAATAATAATAATAAAAGTTAAAAAACAGCAACAAAATAAAATATAAAAAACGCATAAAGTAATAATAATAATAATAATAATAATAATAATAATAATAATAATAATAATAATAATAATAATAAAAGTTAAAAAACAGCAACAAAATAAAATATAAAAGACGCATAAAGTAATAATAATAATAATAATAATAATAATAACAATAATAAAAGAAATAAATCCCTGCCGGCTCGGCCTACAGGCGAAGGTAGATTTCGAAGTTAAGTACTAAATTCACCAACAAAACTTAAATCAAGATTAGAGATAAACACGGTTTCTTCACTAAGAATGAGCTCTAGAGAGCAAAACTTTTTATGAAAATTCTAATATACACGAATACACACACGCATGTATATGGAATAGGTTTAAAAATGACTAAAGCAAATTCAGAGAACCTCAAAGTGTTAAAATATGTTAATATTTCCATTGTCGGGTTTTTATCATGTTTTAATACGTTTCTTCAAACTCACATGATGTTACATACCTGCTGAGATCCATTATATATCCAATATGGCGCAATATATATATATATTTTTTAATTCGTCAAACTATTTATTTCATTTTGAGTTTTCATGCGGAAGTTTTGCTCTAGAAGACTTATGACGTAATATTCAATTTGTTTTCAAATCGTCAAACAATTTAATTTTTCACGTGAAAATCTTGCAATAGTAAAGCAATTGTTGTGGTGAGAATTTTATTGCTTTTTTTTAATTGTTGGCAACTGCTATAATGAAAAATATTTATTTTTTCCTGTCATTGTTGTGTAAGAGCCGATTTTATCAGAATCATGTTAAGACGGTATTCAAAAATCCCCCCCCCCCCCATTTCCATTCCCTTGGGCCGATTTTGCACATTTTCAATCCCCGCCGAGATATTAGCCATCTCAAAGTTGTTGGCGAGTTTGAAGATGATCCGTGCAAAATTGCGGCTTTTAGCGTGCGGACAAAATTTAGTACATACATACATATATATATATATATATAAACTTTTTAGGTGAGGGTGGTTTTGGGTTCCTGGTGTCGTATAAGGAAAAGATATGAAGGAATTTTTCAAAAGTCGCACCATGGTAACGACTGCAATAGGTAGCATTTCTTACGAAATCTACCTAAAATTCATTAATATTATGATGAATGTAGATGTTAAATTAGTATTTTCTAAAAAAATCTACCTAACAGCAATAATAATAGAATTCATCAAACTTTTATTTATTGTTGATATTATGTAAACAACTAATATCTTTCTAACAACTGAAAAAAACTTGCTCACTTGACGGAAAGAGTGTGTTTATGAAGAAATACTGTATCTGACTGTTATAAAACACAAATACATTCGTTCCCGTAAAATAAATGTTTTAGGTAGATTTCGTAAGAAATACTACCTATTGCAGTCGTTACCATGGTGCGACTTTTGAAAAATTCCTTCATAACTTTTCATTATATGACCCCAGGAACCCAAAACCACCCCGACCTAAAAAGTTTATATATATATATATATATATATATATATGTATGTATGTATGTACTAAATTTTGTCCGCACGATAAAAGTCGCAATTATGCACGGATCGTCTTCAAACTCGCCAACAACTTTGAGATGGCTAATATCTCGGCGGGGATTGAAAATGAGCAAAATCGGCCCAAGGGAATGGAAATGGGGAGGGTTAAAATTTTGAATACCGTCTTAACAAGATTCTGATAAAACCATCTCTTACACAACAATGACAGGAAAAAATAGATATTTTTCATTATAGCAGTTGCCAACAATTAAAAGAAAGCTATAAAATTCTCACCACAACAATTGCTTTTCTATTGCAAGATTTTTCACGTGAAAAAATAAATTAAATAAATAGTTTGACGAATTGAAAACAAATTGAATATTACGTCATAAATTTTCTAGAGCAAGATTTCAGAATGAAAACTCAAAATGAAATAAATAGTTTGACGAATTAAAAAAATATATATATTACGTCATATTGGAAATATAATGTACCTCAGCAGATGAATATGTAACGTCATGTGAGTTTGAAGAAACATATTAAAACATTATAAAAACCCGACAATGGAAATATTTACATATTTTAACACTTTGAGGTTTTCTGAATTTGTTTTAGCCATTTTTAAACCTATTCCATATACATGCGTGTGTGTATTCGTGTATATTAGAATTTTCACAAAATGTTTAGCTTCCTAGAGCTCATTCTTAGTGAAGGAACTGGGTTTATCTCTTGATTTAAGTTTTGTTGGTGAATTTAGTACTTAACTTCGAAATTTACCTCCGCCTGTAGGCCCGAGCCGACAGGGATTTTTTTTACTGACATGTATTTTTAAATTCCTGTCTTAAAGGAAATTTTCTTTTTTTTCTAGGATTGTATGTCTGTTGGATACGCCCAAGACTGTATCTGGAAACAACGATACTTTAAGGGGAATCGTCGAAGTAAAGTTAGCGAAAGACCGCGTAGCCATTTCTGAACAGCGATATTCTTTTGTGGTAAGCTGCTATTATTAGTACGAGTTGGAACCCGTCGAAATTCGACAAATTAAAATGTTTAGAATGTAACAGTTACATCGAATTTATAATAAACCTACAAAACTAATTACAATAAAAAATTCATCTTGCATTGGTTGCCTAACTCTTAGAACAAATAATGTTTTTAACCTAAAATTACCAAAATATTATCTCCACAAACTTCAACTGCTTAAATTATTGAAAAATTAAACTGTATTAGGATACATAATAAGGTGAGCAATTATGTTAAACTTATCGACTGAGGCTCCTACGTTTTCCTTTGCGGGATGAAAAATCAGTAAAAAGGATTTCGCTTTGTCACATCAGAAAAATTTCCCCCATTAAATCTAAACTGTACGTTATTTTCACATTCTCAAAATTTATGTACGCACCTTTCAAATTCACGATTTAAAAGATTTTAACACGAAATACATTATTAATGAATGTATTTTTAACTTAAAGTTACGTTTGTCCGATACAACTTTTCACGTGAACATTCGCATAAAATTTAAGTTCTAATCTCAGTACCCGCAAACATTTACCATTCAGAAATTTGCCTTTAGTTGCCGTAGTATTGGCCATTTAGCATTGGCCAAATATTTAGTTTTATCAAAGAAAATGACCGTTTCGTTTTAAATATGACATCCTTTTTACTCACTGAAACATTTTGCCTAGCATCTCAAACTCAGTGTCAGCGTAATGTTAAAATATTGCAATATCTTCTTCAATCTTTTGATTTATGAAGAAGAATGCGTGTTTTTTTTTTTTTTTTTTTATGGCTGACGTCATTTTCTGTTCAAAAATTAGAAAAATGTTATTTTTATTTGTAATGTGAAAATGGCATTACTTATTATATGATCAATAAAAATAAATAAACCATGACTATTTTCCCTTTATTTTTAATAGAAATGAAGTACTTCAGTTGCTACAATTATAAAATTGGTACTACAAACTATAAAAAAAATTAATATCTCAAAAATAAATTGGGATAGAGCTTTCAAACAAGCTTTCAAACAGTACATTTTTTTCTCTATACGACGGTGTAAAAATTGAAACTGTGCGATGTTTAGAAGTTTAAAAATTTGCAGTAGCGAATATTGCAAAACCGAAATTTCATTTCAAATTTCAAAGTGTTGCTATTAGCAGAATGACGTATGCGTTACGCACAGATATGTTTGTCCTTTATAATATAGATTGTTATTATTTTTTATTTATTTATTTATTTTTAGGGTTTCGTTCATCTGACGAAACACTATTCGTCCAGGGCTTTCTTAATAATATATTAAGATGGCTTTGTCTCAGGTCGGAGGTCTTCGCCCACTCTCGCGACTGAGGGAAACATCTGCGTATTGTTAAAGCTTCTATTGGGTTTTCGCTTTCCCGCGCTCTTCAACGTTAATATAACCCTTGCACGGTCAAGTGAGGTCAAGGTTTCTAATATCCTGTTCACACTGGGATATCGGTACTGTCTTAAACCACCGAACTGTCTTAATTTTGAGGTGGTACCCTTCCGGAATTGGAAACCTGTTCATATCGAAAAACTCACTTAAGATAACTCAGTGAACGTCACTGTGTTATTTGCGCATGCGCTTAAGATAAAACCGCCCGCAACACCAGTGGCGTAGGAACTTTTTACAAACAGGGGGAGCCTGGGCATATTTCGGAAAGCTAGTGGCGCGGATCATTTCGTTCATTTTGGAGGGTTCCTTCATAGAGTAGCATGTTTCACAAACAGAAGTATAAAATAGAAGCATATCAAGAGATCACCAACTCTTTAATCCAGTTAAAATACTTTTTAATTGATATACTTGATACATAGAAACTTAATTTATGCGGGATCCCAATACAATATTCAAATTTAAGACTTCTCCCACTTCCATTTACCAAAAATTAAAGTGCTTTCTGTTGTTTTGCTTACAATTTTTTACAAATCTCTTCCAAATCAATTTTAAAGGCCTCCTCTTTATAAATATGTTATCGGTGCAGGTAATTTGTAGAAGATCTATATAAGACGCCGTATTTTTCTGGAAATCGGGAGGGTTGTAAACAATGAGAAAAAGGGTGAAGGCAGAAACAAGTGTGCTCACCCCCCCTTTCTCTCTCTTCTCTTTGTTGTTTATAGTGTGAATTTCTTAGAAAAATATATTTTATTTTTAAATTCAGTAATGTATCGTAAACAGATGTGGTGCGAGAATCGCTCCCGGGGGAGCTGATCCCGTCTGAAATATTCCTGGGGAGTCACAGCTCCTCCACCTTCCCCGGTTCCTACCCCTTGCGCAACACCCAATCAGTTAATGCGAAGCTTTACAGCCAGCGAGAGTGAATGGTCGTGACTGTGTCTAGCCCGAAGAAAGTTGAAACTCTCTGAGGGAGTTTTACAAATTATCTCAGAGAATTTAAGAGCGTTCGGCGGTTTAAGATAGTTCTTATAGCCCAGTGTGAACAGGGTGTAACTGTGTTTTCTTTGGAGTCATCGGGGCAATGCTACTCATAAATCTTAATATAGTTTATGTCAGAGAATTGTCCGATAGGATGATGTATCTATTTGTTTGGTCTTTCCTGCGTGGAAATAAAAATTTGAAATATTCCGGACTGGAAACTTTTATACGTTGGATCCTACGGGGATCCTGATGCGCTGTAAATTGAGCACAGATGCGAAACTTTATAGTAAAGTTTCTATCATGTGTTGAATGAGTAGGGATTCTGGACCAATATGTTCATTTTTGGGAGCAGAGAGCCTTCCATCTTATTGGTGGATTTTTTCGAGCATTCAGTAAATTTACAATTCTTCTGAATTGAGTGCAGAGAAATTTCCTACGAAAAATACGGTCTGCATCAGAAATGCCAAGTAGATTTTGACGACTATAACGTAAATATTATAAAGTTAAACATTTTTTAGTAGAAAAAACGCCCGGTTTGTCATTCGCAGCGTGCTAGATTCGCTAAGATAACCATAAAATATAAAGTTACTGTTAGGGCTTGATTAACCTCTGAAAGTAGGAAAGCACACTATAATTTTGGGACCCTCTTTCATTTTGGAAAACTTTCTAAATTCTATAGAAACTCATCACTGTTACAAATATTTTTCCTCTGGAAGAGGCTCAGTCGAGTTCACATGTATTTTATTTAACAGCTTCTTTATGTTTCCAATATACACTGATAAATATATTTCTAGTTAGTTCTTATGTTTACCTAGCTGGATGGTTTTCAACAAACTTATCATAATGTCATAATATGTGTTAACAGCACATCTTATTCCAATTAAATATTCCCTAAAATAGTATTAATTTTTTCTTGCATTTTGCAAACTTTCCCCTTCTAAGAAATTAAAACACAATGTAAAAAATTAATAATGCGAATTAGATGCCCCATTTTACAAGTAGAAACTCGTGCTTCACGTGCCTTTTGGATAATCAGGCCCTGGTTACTGTAGAATCACTCTGTAGACAATACACTGAGTTCATTAAAAGGCAATGTAAAATACATAAACCAGTATAGTAAAGTGAAAATAGTAGTATAAATATTATATAAATTGATGTATCTATTTCCTTTTCCTTTACAGAATCCGGTTATTGATGGATTCCAACCTGTGAAAGGAATAGAGTCTGGAGGAACTTTTCTGACAGTTTCAGGAAATCACTTAGATGCCGGAAACGAGATCCAAGTTTACATTGGAGATCTGCCCTGTCACCTTAAAAGGTAGGAGGCGTTATAACGTACTAATGGATTTTATGCGCATTACATCACATCCCAGAGTGCCGAGGCTAACAAAAAAGACAGGTTACCGTGGTGCGTCCGATTGTTCTTTTTTTACAGACCGCTGGAGTCACGTGATGCTCGAATGCACCAATGAAGTTGTGCGAAAAGAGCATCACGTGACTCCAGCGGTCTGTAAAAAAAGAAGAATCGGACCCAGCCTGTCTTTCTCGTTAGCCTCGCCAGAGTGCGCGATGTTTTGATCCATTATTTCAGTCACTGTACTGCCAGAATGAGAGTATGCGCAGGCGCAAATACCGCCAAGAGACGAGCTTTAGCCTCAACTCAGATTGTGTGAACGAAATTTCGAAAATTTAGCGAATGTCCTCCGATACAGTGTAATATTTTAAATTTATATTAGGAAAATATGAGGGGCTCACAACCATAGTTGACCAAGTACATTTTGAAAAAAATGAGATAGTCTATTTAGAAGGTGCATAAAATCTGTGTTCTTCCCTCTTACAGTGAACCAAGTCTGTTTTCACGTACTTTATCATATATATGTCATCTGTTTATAGACTTGGTTCACTGTGGGAGTAGATAAAAAACAGATTTTGTGCACCTTCTAAATGGACTATCTCATTTTTAACACTTTCCAACAAAGTTGAAAAGTGTTTATGATTTCGGTTTGTCTGTCTGTCTGTCCGCGCTCTAACTCTCGTAAATATACTCGGATTGCCCTGAAATTTTTGGATATTATTAAGGTTCACCATAGCACAATGACTATTTCAAATGAAGTTTGTAGCATGTTTAGTTCATTGACAGGGACAGTCAAAAGTATTCCGTTACATTGCACTCAATAAGGAAGAATCGTTTCAAATAATTTTAATGATGTTACACGCATCCAAAGATAACAGAATTGATAAGCATTTATGAAGTGCACTAAAATATGCATTCTGTAGAATATGCGGTGCAATGAATAGTTATTATTCATTTACAGAGCCACACAAAAGAATTTCGTTACATAATGATATGGGGGAGGGGCATTGTTTGCGCAGTATTTTAATTGTCTGAGCTAAGCGAAGGCTAATACTCAGCGAAATATTACTGTCCGAACACATTACAGCTACGATGGATATTAACGCCATGTCCTACTAAAAAAAAAGCCAAATAAAAACCTTTCGTCAAGCATAACTCAAAAAATATTTGTCGGATTTCGTTTCTGATTGCACCAGAAGGTACCTATGACGGCCACCTACTGAATGCACTTACTATGAAAAATAAGTTCCAAACCGTTTAAAAATTATATTAAAAAAACTGATAAAAAAGCACAATTTATTTGCATACGTCACACAAATTTGGTGTGCGTCACTTTCACCGGTGGATGTTTTCATAGACAACTGGTTTGAACACATGGAGCAAATAATAAAAAAAAAAATACGCACGCAGTAATATTGAATAGATCAGTTTCAACCACTTGATCACAAACCTTGCAACAACCGGTGGCAACGAGTTTTGGTGGGCAAACAAATAATAATAGAGTACTGCGTATCATGGTGACCGTTTTTAGCCTGTTGTATAAAATATGGCCTGTTGTATGGCATACAACAGGCTAAATCAGGCTAAAAACTCAGGCTAAAAGATAGTTGTCAGTCTATCGACTGGAAATTAACAGATTTTTTTAATACTTAAATAACGAAATTTAGAAACGATTGTGGATGATTAAAACAAAAGACATGAGTGTTTATTGCTCCGGGAGGTTATCTTTCTCGGGATGTCTCTCTGTCTATCATACAGCATGCAATTTTCTTGTAAAGGATGATATTATTATGCAGTAAAACCTCCATAACGGACACACCCGATTAGTGGGCACCTCTATTTAGCAGGCATTTTTTCGATTACCAACCCTTAAATAATTGTACATTTTTTACTCTTAGTAGCGGACACCTCCAAATAGAGGACAAATTCTGCCCTCCCGAGGTGTTCGCTATTCAGAGGTTTTACTGGTAAAACCTCCATAACGGACACAACCGATTAGCGGATACCTCTATTTAGCGGACATTTTTTCGATTACCAACACTTAAATAACTGTACATGTTTTACTCTCAGTAGCGGACACCTCCAAAAAGAGGACAAATTCTGCATTCTCAAGGTGTCCGCTATTCAGAGGTTTTACTGTAAATATTATTGATAGTTATTTTACAGGGCCGCACAAAAGAATAAGAATATATCAAACGAATATAAACTAAATTCGGGATTGGTAGATCGCTGATGGTAATGTAATTTTAGGATGTTGTTACAGTCATCCGCAGCATGTTTTTAGAGTTTCGTTCATCTAACGAAACCCTACCTGTCTCACTCCTTTGTCTGTCTGTCCGTCTGTCACAGAGCGCGTTCTCAGAAACTATATATGTCGGAGACTTGAAAATTTGCATACTTATAGCTGAATACCACACATCAAACGGCAAATAATAACATTTTGAAAAAGTCTATAACCCTCTGAACTCTAACTTGTGTATTTTAAGCAATTTTTCTAACTCAGCCCCTAATTAAGTTGGAGACATGAAATTTTGCATACTTATAGCTGAACACCACACATCAAACGACAAATAATAAAATTTTGAAAAAGTCTAATATTTAACCCTCTGGGCTCTAACTTGTGTATTTTAAGCAATTTTTCGAACTCAGCCCCTATTTAAGTTGGAGACATGAAATTTTGCATACATATAGCTGAACACCTCACATCAAACGACAAATAATAATATTTTGAAAAAGTCTATTATTTAACCCTCTGAGCTCTACCTTGTGTATTTTAAGCAATTTTTCTAACTCAGCCCTTAATTAAGTTGGAGACATGAAAGTTGGCATACTTATAGCTGAACACTTGCGATAACACGATAAATCATAAAATTTTGAAAAAGTCATATTTAACCCTCCGGCCTCTAACTTGTGTATTTTAAGCAATTTTTCTAACTCAGCCCCCAATTAAGTTGGAGATATGAAATTTTGCATACTTATAGCTGAACACCTCACACCAAACGACAAATAATAAAATTTTGAAAAAAGTCTAATATTTAACCCTCTGGGCTCTAACTTGTGTATCTTAAACAATTTTTCTAACTCAGCCCCTAATTAAGTTGGAGACATGAAATTTTGCATACTTATAGCTGAACACCTCACATCAAATGACAAATAATAAAATTTTAAAAAAGGCTAATATTTAACCTCTAATAATTTGTCGCGCGCAATTTTTAAATTTAAACTGTTTTGCAATATTATTTTTTGTTCATTTTGCATAATAAGTGTAATGTGACGTAATTTCTTCTATTTAAGATTTCTAACGCATGTTAATGAATTTATTTTACAATATTCTTTCTCTTTTAAAATTCACATGTAAATATAGTTTTTATGGCGTAATTTCCAATAAGTGCCTGATTTTTATGCCTAATTATTTAATTCTAACTTGAAGGCTTTTTCTGTTTATAATAGTAACGTGTAAATATTTTTTTTATTTGAAGCAAACATTATTGTTTGCACTATTTATACAGTTGGCAACAGTTTAAATTAATACCATTTTCTAAAATATCTAAAAAATATCTGTCGAAATGCTGAATATTTAAATTTAAAATAGAAATAAAACCTCAAAAAATGAGTCAAATTAAAAAAAAATAATCGAATCTGCGCACCGGGATCTTCTATTGAATAAAATGATCTAAAAATGATTAAATTCCCATGTATAATTTTTGCTCCTATAAACATTTTTTAATGGAACGATTTTGTTCAACTTTAGCATTAAATATCTCTTAAAATAATTCTTCGATTTGAAAATTGTATGCATCAGCGTGTTGATCAAACTTTTCTCGATAATACCACCGATTTTCATATTTTTGTATGCTATAGTTTTCTTAATATTAACGAAGAAAGACCTCCGGTCACAAAAAATTCAAAACCGGCGGCGACGGCGGTGACAGCGTTAGTTACTTTTTTTAGAATAGAGAGAAATATAAAAATGAAAACTTGTCTATCTGTCTGTTTATAATTCTATACAAATCCACAATTTGGAAGTCAAAATTGTGAAAAGATACTTATATGTGTATTAAAACATGGCCGAGGCAACTAAAGTAATCCGGAATCGAAATAATTTATAGTTAATTTTTAATTAATAAAAAACCACCAATTTAACAGCAAATTCTTATCAAATTTAAACATTTTTCGTTATAGCAGTTGCCAACAATTAAAATACGCAATAAAATTATTACCACAACAATTAATTTTCTACTGCAAGATTTCCTCGTGAAAAATGAAAATGAAATAAATAGTTTGCCGAATTTAAAAAAAAGGTAAACATTACATCATAACTTTTCTATTGCAAGATATTCACGCAAAAAATGAAAATGAAATAAATAGTTTGACGAATTTAAATGAAAGTGAATATAACTTCATAACTTTTCTATTTCAAGGTTTCCACGTGAAAGAGGAAAATATTACATCATATTGGAAATATAAAGGACGTGGTGGATATAGTATAACGTCATATGAGCGTGGAAAATGTATTGAAGCATGATAAAAACCCGATTAGGGAAATATTGGCGTATTTTAACATTATTGCTCCAATGATAAATTGAAATAAGTTCATTTATAGCTGTATTCTTTTGCGTCTGTTATATACATTTATACATTTTTATGTAGCGTTTTCATATGATTCATTCATACAACATTTCGACTGCTTTTTTTAATGTTTGTTTTGTGTTGTATGTTAAATTTTGAAATTGATTTTTCAGAACAAACATCCTTCAAATTCTGGGCTTCGCCGGGCAATTTAGTTTGTAACAGATAAATGGCTTTTGTATCTGTACATCTAATGCTAATATTATAAAGCGTTATAATATTATAAAATGTATAATATTATTAATGCTTGTACGTTTGCGAGGTGTTATCTCTGAAATTACATAGCCAACTTAGAAAAATGTTGGTGGCCATCTCTGTTCCGAAAAAAAGACTGTATTTTATGTGAGTGCAAGAACCTACATCGCTGCAGGAGCGAAAAAGTTCTAAAATTGCGATTTCTGCGATATTGATTGGGTTAGAAACTTTAAATTTGGTGCGGTAGTTACTTTTAAGATGTAAATACTGGTAATGAACGCTCTCTAAAAGGTTCAATTTGACGGATAAACGTAAAAATTTCTAGAAAGATTCTAAACTATGATTTATTTGGAATAATGAAATTTTTGGGATACTCTTGGGGTTAAAACTAGAACTTTGGCATGGTAGTAATTTATAAGATGTAAATGCTCGTTGCAGAACGAATTCTAAAAAATCGAAAGACTAAACAAAGCGGAAAAAGATCTAAAGATGATCTAAGTAACGAAGTAGATGGAATTGTTTGGAATATAAACATGAAAATTGACATGGCTGTATTTATCATGACGTAAATTCTCGCAATAGAATAATTTCTAAAAATGTCACTATATAAAACAGTGCAGAAACAAAAAACTTTCGAAATTTTTTTATTTCTATGTTACTGCTGAGCCCAAAAACTTGAAATTTTGCTTCGAGTTAGTTTTAAAATATACGATTGTCTCTATGAATGGTTTCTAAAAAATTTAAAATTTAAAAAGATGAAATTAACGGAAAGCGATCTCAATTACCATTAATTTGGAATTATTAGGTATAGCAACTTTAAATATTTCATAATGCTGCATTTCCTCCGCAAAACGTGCAATTTAAATGCAACAAAACTGATAGATACCCACCTAGTATTAAATAAATTGCGTAAATATTGAATAAAGACCTGTGTGAAACAGTGAGTAGGTTGCCCGAAAGTACTTGTTAAAGTGTTCCTTCTCTAGGCTTTTCTCTCTCTCGCCAAGGCCACTGACAGAGGGAAGTGCCGTTTTAAATGTGATATGAATTTTTTATCTGATTCATTTTTCTAGACATTTTATCATAAGGTCATATTCTCAATTATCATTAGTAGGTTTTTTATATATTAACTTATTCTGGTGAAATTTCATAATCGAGTTCATATTGGCGTATGTTAGCTTGCATTATTTTCCGAATAAATATGTATGGATTTGTAAATGACTTCAAATGACACTTAACAGCAATAATGTTTTATCAATATTGCTGTTTTAAACAATAGCTTAAAAGGCAATTTTAATTTGAAATTTGATTTTCATTTGAAATACTGTATGCAAGGCGAATGTTTCTCTCTGGAAAAATTTCCAAGTATTAATACTGTGATGATTCTTGTCATAAAAACTACGATAATTTTAAAGTAAAGTTTTGTTTGAAATATAAAATTTTATCTTTTTACCGTACTTTTTAGCAAGATATCGCTATTTTAGAGTCCTATTCTTCTAAAATATTTTTAATTTTCCATTTAAAAAACAATGCTTATTAACTGACATCTTTTTTTATTAAGTTAGCTTGATCTTGAATTCAAGCTTAATATTAAGAATGTGTAAGCTTTTTAATGTGTTATGATTTGTCATTGCTTTTTTAAATACGAACATGGAGTCTAACGGACATTAATACAACTGTTACTTATAGAACTACATGATAAGCCCTATTTATTTAAAATTTTTATTCCCGTATATATTGTATTTTGTGAATATGAGCTAATTAGATTTGGTATGTTTTATATGAAAAGACTGATCTGGGAAATAGAAACAACAAGTAAGATATATCATGCGTTAGGCATAGATTATAAAACACTTTCCAACTCTTCCTAAATGTTTTATCAAGACATCGGGGGAAATAACGTAAATAAGATAACTAAGTAAACATGAAAACGCGTAAAACATTTAAAAACTGATTTACGCAGTTACCATCCACTAAGGTGTAAAAAAAAAATCATAATTTAAAAAAAAAAAAAAAAAAAAAAAAAAAAAAAAAAAAAATCGTTTTTTTTTTATTTAAATCAGATTTTTTTTATTTAAATCAGATTTGTATGATTTTTTTCCCAGCGTTCAAATACTGAATAGCTATCATGAGTTTTAGGTTTCCAAAACAATTACACCACTAATTGCTAACATAATCTATGTTTTTACACTTTAATTAATAAAATTATAATTGTTAGTTTGTAATTACAGAAATAAAAACTGCAAATTAGTAGTTTCATCAGGTAGTATTATACAATAATGTTATATACATTAATATTGTAATAATTATGTAAAACTTTATAAATACTAGAGATACTTAACATTTATGAAAATTATTAACTGCATTTTATACTAAATAGCTAACATTACTTCAAATTAATTATTAAACAATCAACTCTCTAATTAGGAACATATTATACATTTTTAAGCCTTAATTATTAAAATGATAATAATTCATTTTAGAAAGAAAAAGGGACAGGATGCTAGTTCAAAAAACGGGCACTATTTCATGAGGAAATATATTAGTAATGTGTTTAGTAACGATGTAAGAAAAAAAAAAGAATATTTTTTAGCATTATAAGTAAAGTGTCCTTAATTTTTAATAATTTTATGAATAACAAATTGAAAAATACAATTAAATAACATATTTTAATAATATCCTGTTTTTTCTAAAGAAATAAAGTTCTATATTTTTGCAAGATTTTTTCCACATGAATTTAGAATACTATTGAATGGGGAAGTTTTTTACAAGAAATCTCTGGCTACAACTACAGGTAAATTTCAACTTTTTTTTTCTTTTTTTAAGGCAGGGTGCATTTTGCCAATTTCAAAAGGGGCATGGTGTGGCACCATTAAACAAAATGGCCTAGAAGAAGCAGTATAAGTAATTACAGAATTAATAAAAACTGCAAATAAGTAAAATTCATTAGTTAGTAGCACAAATAACAAAACTAACAAATATTATTTGCAGCTCATTTTGCATTTATATTTAGGAAAATTTCTGTAAACCACCAAAATCTATATTTACACACATGTACGTGTATGCTAACCAAAAAAAAAAAAAAAAAAAAAGAAAAAAATGAAAATGAGTTAAACCCATTCATATAGAATAAATATAAGTTAGCCACTAATATCTGAAATCTCAAAATATTTAAGTAACAGCATTATTACCTCTATTAGCTTTCAATGGTTCAATTTTTTAATATATATGAGTTACAAAAAAAAAAAAAAAAAAAAAAAAAAAAATAATAATAATAATAATAATAATAATAATAAACATTTATTCAACCTATACCAAAGAAGCTCTTGCTGTGCTTAGCATTTTTATACCAATTATTTCTTTTTCTCTTATGCATTCATTTACAATTTAGCTGCTGAGCAGATGTCATTCTTTCATTCTTCTTTAACTTGAGATTGCTATTAATTACTATTTATTCTTTTACTTGTAGAAATGTAATTATACTTGCTATGTGTATTTTATATAAAATAATGCATAAATTGATTACCTAAAGGAAATTATGACATTGCAAATTATGTTAGATTTAAATATCATTTTTAAATGAAATGCTTTTTACAAACTCAACTGTTTTTAATTTTTTTACAATACTAATGAATTAAGCTTAGAAACAATTATTTAAAGCTCTTTTTTTGTTTATTAATAAGTCAAAATACCTGTAGAAACTTTCAAATTATGTTCATGTTAGATTTTAATACTTTTTTTTTTTTTGACATTTTAAACATTTAGAAAATTTTTGATTTTAATAAATGATTTTTTTTTAAAAATCGGTTGATTAAAATCATGATTTAATCGCTGATTTAAATCAACCGATTAAAATCGTTGACACCCTACCATCCACAGCCAAATATGTTTTCTAATTCTTTTAAACAGTCCTGTATTTGATCTGTAGATTGATATATATATACTATATAATGGAAAAATTTAGTTTATCAAGGAAACGCATAACAGGTTGTAATTCTCTTTCAGCAATTTATACTAATATATGGAAACATACTTAAATAATTTTGTACAACCCTGTAGTTTACCTAGAACCTTTATTACACGCCACTATTTAGTTAAAATTTTATTCAAGCTAAAACACTCTTAAAACTGCTGAAATTACATTTCCAGAAATTATAATTCATAGATGGCAACGTATCCAATTCTTTGCGTGACCCTGTATATCATTTTATCTATATACTACAAACATTTCTTAGTAAATTAAATACAGTGCAGCGTTAAAATGCATAACTTATTTAAAAACCTCCTTTAAGCAATACCCAGTAACCCTTTCGAATACTTTTGTATATTCCTGTATATGAATTATAGCATATATATATACACCATATACTATGCATAAATGTAGTGAATCATAAAAGTGTATATCATAATTAAAAATGTATTTCCAGCAATCATCGCTAATGAACAGTACTTCGGATACAATATAGTATCTGAAATATTTTGTGTGTCCCTGTAAATGCTATATACACTTCGTATTATACATGAAATAATTCATAGTATGTAAACCTCAACGACGTATATCAATTTCATTACATATCAAATAGATTAACATAAATAAAGTACGCCGCAAACAATTCCCTCCACCCCTATATCATTATGTATTGGAATTCCTTTTTTAGCCACCTGTAAATGAACAATAACTATTCTTTGCATCGCATATTCTATGGAATGCACATTTTAGTGCGCTTCATAAATGCATATCAATTTTATTCTGTTTGAAAGCGTGTAAAATCATTAAAAATCATTTGAAACGATTTTTTTCCCACAAGCCGTAATGTAATGGAATACAATTGACTGTCCCTGTAAATGAAATAACATGCTACAAACTTCATTACAAATAGGGGTCTTGCTATGGTAAACGTTAATAACATCCAAAAATTTTAAATAATTTAATTATCTTTAAATGTCTATTAATTATGTTAATGATTGATGATAATACTTGTCCATATAATTTTATATTTATGCCACCATGTGGTTTTAACCCAATATTTAAATAAGAAAATAAACCAGATTAAAATGCAATTTAAATCACTAATTTTAATAATCTGATCAAAGCTGTTGAAAAGGAAGTTAGATATTTTAGCAAAATAAAAAATAAATGTAATGAAATATTTGTGTTCTATAACATGTTTATTAGAAGATAACTAAAATCATTGTAATTAAAAAAAAAAAAAAAGCAAACAAGGAAAATAATATTTTAGATATTTCAGCAAAATAAAAAATAAATGTAATGAAATATTTATGTTCTACAGCATGTTAATGAGAAACTAACTAAAATTGTTGTAATATATAAAAAAAAAAGCAAACAGGGAAAATAATATTTTTACATACCTAATTTCATTGACGTTGTACGTGATACTTTGATTTTGGGGAATCAATTAAATCCGATTATAAGTACGATAGCAATGACTTGAATCATCTTCAACAAGTCAAAGCTACCGTAATTTTCTCGGGTTTATATTTTGTTAGCTGAACTAACTTGGATCCTGAGAACGTTCTTGTTTCAGTTTTTAAATCCGTGTCAACACATCTATGCTGTCCAGTGTCCACAGAACTGTCCAGTGTCCCGCGTTTATTCTAAAAAGTTTCACTGTTACTTTTATCCGTTATTCTGCGGTCGAGTGGTAACAACTGAAATAGTGCAGATGCAGACGATTTTTAAGTTTCGAAGTTCGAAGCAGATGTTTTTTGGTTTTATTTGTTTTTCTATACCACAGTTTCGGAAGGAAATTAAATGCGTAATAATTTTGTCAAATTGTCTCTAATTCAATTTCCTGTTTGAAAATGTTTTATTGTATTTCATCTTTTATTTTTATCAGTTTTATTGAATTGTAAAGTTTCATTTACGTAAATTATAATAATAATATTATCCATAATTAGAGTTTACTAGATAAAACATTGCTTAAATTTTCAAAATGTATACAAATTAATTTAATGGTAATAATGATGACTCCCTCCTTTTTTTTAAAAGTAAAATTTGTATCACAGGTAATATATACAAAATATCTTCTTAAAAAATACAACAAGATTATCGAGAAGAGATGAGTTTTTCTTTGTCAATCTGTCATTCTCTTAATATTAATTTTCTGTAGAATAAAACTTGTAAAATAATTTTTAAAGATATATTTTGAAAACAAAAAATAAAACATGAATAATTAATTATGTCGTGGGCTTTGCCTAAATTTTGTACATTAATTTTATATTCGGAAAATGTCAATTCTATTTTAAACGTTTGAAAGAAGTAGAATAATAAAAAAAAAAAAATACTTAAAATAGTGAAACACTAAGAGGAAAAAAAATGACTTGAATGCAAATTATAAAGCAAGAAATGCATATATGACTGAACTTTGAAGACGCTTTCTGCGTGCTCATTAAAAGCTGCAGCCTTAACTGTAATAGAAAGTTTTTAGTTTGAAACGACAGAAATGTTTCGACTACTCTCTGAGAAACTTCTAGTATAACAGATGATCATTTACAAAAATCTTTATAAAAGATAAGTCGAGGTCTGCTTACCTAAAACATTTTTTTAATAATATGAAATTCTCATAATTAGGAAATCGTTTTGTGTTGCTGATGAATTAATTACATTTTATGTTATATGAAAATAAAAAGTTTTTGTTAGAGGCACAGATGCAACTTGGACCACGGTTTAAAAAATTTGTTAATCCGGCAGAAAAATATATTTTACAGTAAATAACATGTTTTTAATAATTTTTGTAATTTTTTAAAGTTTTCTAAGAAGTTCACATCTCAGTCACAATGTGACATCACTGAGTGGTGGCATTTTGGTCACAGATGTGACGTGACCACGTGACTTACAGTGACGTCACAATGACGTCACTGTGACCATGCATGCTATGAGGGTATGCTTAACGCATGATTTTCTTTCTTCTTTTTTAATGGACTTGGTCTACTATATTTGTGAGCCTCTCATATAATAAGTATCTACTGCTACAACAATGAATTTTTTGCGGCATTTTTAACAACTAAACATTAATAGCACTCACTCCATAGAGCACTATGCTAATATTCGAAAGTAAATACCGCCAGCAGACCAATAGTACCCCAGATCTCGAGTCGCATGCATAAA
Organism: Maratus speciosus; assembly: GCA_963932465.1. Classification (NCBI taxonomy): domain Eukaryota; kingdom Metazoa; phylum Arthropoda; class Arachnida; order Araneae; family Salticidae; genus Maratus; species Maratus speciosus. Next base: position 5,510,529 of record OZ010799.1, on the reverse strand, counting down.
ATTTGTTACCTGAAAAGGAATAAATAACACTTGTCTGATAAAATGTAGCATTTATTTTTAGAGAAAAATAAAACCGACATGATTGTTCATTAAAGGGGAGTTTTCATTTCTTTCGCCTAAAATTCATGTGTATTTTTTTTTTCTGTTACAAAGAAAAGAGATATCATCTTTGGACTTTTTGCATTATATTTAATGATATTCCACCCATATATTTAATACTGGCATTCCACTTATACACTCTGTTATAAGAAAAATGTTTATGCACCCAGAAAAAATTGAGCCACGGCCATGAAACTTGGTATATGAATAATGTTTGCTTAGAAGATGAACAAATGATTATAAATTCACAACAAAAAATATTTTATTGGCTAGTAGCAGCAAAAAGACTTTCAATTTCAGTTGGTTGTAAAGTTACATTTGGCACCTATAAAAGCCGATACTCGGTGATGTATGAATTCTATTAAGTTACCGATGTTTCTCTGTGCAAGATTCTGCCATAAGTGTAAAAACTGATAAACTTGTTCTGTGGTATTCCGAGAAGGCTGAAGTTGCCTTTCTAACATGTCCCAAACATTCTCTATTGGAGCAAGACCTGATAACTTGACAGGCCATGGAAGGACAGTATATCCTTGTAGACATTGTTGCGAGAGTCGTTCAGTATGTGACAGAGCATTATCTTGCTGATAAATGACATCTAGGTCACTTGATAGCATAGGCCGTACCACCGGATACAAAACTTTGTACCTGCGAGCCATTAAATAACATTGCACCATGAGTAAAAGTGATCAGCTGCCCCAGCAGATCGCGGACTATGCTACATTTGAGTCATGCGATATTTTCCCTTTGGGATTTTTAAAAAAATGGTGTCTACGTTCCGCCGCTACCCAATGATTTGCCAGAGTTCAGACACAGATGTAAAGAGGCTGTTGCTCCTATGACTCTGGACTTCTTAATCGAAGTGTGGGAAGAATTGGACTTTAGGTCGGATGTGTGCGGTATAATTAAAGGGGCACCTACTGAACATTTGTAAGGAAAACTAGGTTAGTTTATCTTCAATGTCAGTACTCTCCAGAATGTCACTCCCGGTGTTATGGCAGTGTGCCTAACAGTGATAAATACAGGTTTAGACCGCTGATCTCTCTGCCTCCACACAAGTATGGTAGTCACCTGCACTGAGAAAAAAGTGGGATTTGTCGCTGAATATCACATTTCTCCAATCACACACTGCCCAGTTTTCTCTAGATAGTCACCAATTCAAACGACACTGCCTATATGGACGTGGAGCCCAGAGTCGTCCTGTTATCTACGAATGGTATGTCTTGATACCACTGCATCCACATCAAGTGGAAAAGGGTGTCGAATAGATGATAGTGACATTGTGGTGTAGATGTGACTGCTCTTCTGATTCCTTGATCCTCTCATGCATTTGAGGTCCTGGGTGGTGGTGACCCGCTTCTGCGGCTGACCGTGCTCTGATCCACTGATGCCAACACAGCATAACTACAATATCGTCTCGACTAAAAAGCTGGCTGATAACTCTATTGGACCAACCCGCTTTTCTGAGGCCTATGGTTCGACCCCTTTTGAAAACAGAGTACTCTTCGTAGTGCGGTCGGGTACATCTTAAAGATATCATTTTTTTCAAAACCCATGTATCAACAATGGTAGTCCAGTTCTAACCACCCGTGAATTCGAGTACCGGCTCTTTTAAATACGGCCTGCTGTGCAGTTTAAATGCGCACTGCACAAGCCCACATCGGTCACTGATGCTGAAATATTATTCATTTACACAGCTCATCAAATCACATCAGCGCGTCAAGTTTCGTAGCTCTGTCTCAATTCCTTCTGGGTGCATATGTTTTTTTGCAACAGAGTGTCTATTTCTATCGTTTACGGTTTTCAAAGGACATAATTTTACAAAGAGTCCCTCCTTTTTGAAACAACCGCTATATGTATATCTGTTTATTTTTTAGATTAAAAAAAAAAAAGATCAGTCAATACGTCTATAAAGGATTTCATTTACGGAATAGATGCTTTCAGTGTGACGTCAGTCATGACGTTTTGCTTGGAAATTGATTCCAAACAATCGTTTGATATGTTTCATTTCTTATTAAATATAAATCGTAGACCACTGCCTATAAAGTATAAAAACACTTAGCTGTGAGATGTAGCTATAATATACAAACAAAATAGAAAATAGGAACCGTTTATTTGGAGTCACGTTTCCAAGCAAAACGTCAACTGAAATCACGACTGAAAATGTCTATAAAAATCTGTATTTAATACGAACTTTCTGTTAATTAACAGATTTTGCTCATAAAAATAGTTTGCAGATTATTTTGTTATGCGAAACAAATATTTTTACGGTGGCTTCAGGCCTTTTGTTTTTCTTTTTTTGTAAAATCAACATTTTCCTACAGCGTGTAAGCACTGTATATTTACAACAATCAGAAACTGAATAAGTATTTCTTTTTCAGTCGGGATCGCTCGAGCATACAATGCATTACTTCGCCGACATCATCTCCCAAAAGCGGTGCAGTACGAGTTCTTTTCGATGGGGAGGAGAGAACGTCGTCTTCTTATTTCTTCTATGTCGCAGACCCCTCTGTCCGATCTGTCAAAGGAGAACATGGTGCACAATATCCAGTAGGGACACCGAGGTAAGGATGTTGCTCATTATAAGTTAATGACAACCAATCAAAGGTTCTTTAACGTAGCTTTAGTGATAAATATCGAAAATGTTTTACTTTATTAAAATGAGTATTTCGTTAAATTAGTCAGTCAGCAAGTTATCCCCCTTGTTTGTGGCGACTTAATTTTGGCACCCAATTTTGCAATATTTTCCCAAGAGCCCCTAAGTTTGGCAAACATAGGCACACGTCTGCATCTAGAAGGATAAAATACGAGGAGCCGTTATAAATGACGTCACTTGAAACCATTACTAACCCCCTGCGTCCGCCATGTTTGACGGACTGCGGCGAACGTGTCCGCCGCGTCTTGTACTGCTTTGCTGACTGCTATCTGCCGAAGTCAAATATGGCGGACACAGGAAGAGGGAAAGTACTCGTTTGTTACCTTCAAAACTTCCCACAGAGCAAGGCTAACCTGTCGACTCTTCCTATTCTATCCTCCTAGGTCTGTATAAATTCCGTAACTGTAAACCGCAGCGGGTTGTTATATATTTCTCAGGCCTTTCTGTTTTAACATTATGACGTCATCGCCTATTGACGTAGCATAAAGATGTCAGCAATAATCACAGACATGTTTTTGCTCGTAATTAACATAGATATAGTATTTTCTAATCTTGATAATCTTGTAACCAAATAAGTACTTTAAATTATTTCTCGATCCTATTTTCCTAACTAATTTTTAAAGACAATACTGTAATATTCATTAGCATGTTGACAAATTTATCATTAAAATTTAACATGCATATGAGTAAGAAATCAGCATATATCGATAAGTAATCAGACCAGCTCAACTAAATCTATATGTATGTCAGAAAATGACTAAACTATATTTAAAACATGATGATGAAGCCACCAAATTGTGTTCTGTTATCGCATTAAACAGTTGTACAGTAAATGTTTTTGCAACACTGTAGCAAACATGAGACGAAATAAATCACAGCATCGGTGAAACAATATATAGATATAATTTTGTTTTACGCCTAGTTAGCTATGCAAAAATTCATACAATTAAAAAAATTCTAATTAAAAATCATATATTTTCAGCGGAGGAAATCTGATAATGGTTGAAGGAACCAATTTTGATCACGTACCAAGTTCCTACATTTACGTCATTGTTGACGCAATGGAATATCCTGGAGTAAGTATTGTTTCAGTGCCTTTGACGCGAATTGTTTATTAGGTTTATTATGTTACAATGTGTTATAACACATTGTTACATCGCATTATTATTTTTGTTCTTGTGTCATTATATTGTGTTGCCTTTTGTATTTTGCAGTATTGTTATATCCGTTTTATTACATTGGAGTCAAGTTGTTGTTTTCAGTTTTTAACTGACTTCGTTTTTCGGATTTTTTAACTGAAAACTAGTTGAATGTGTCAATCCCAAAGCTTGCTTTTATCTCATAAATGTTAATACGTCAAAATTCGCTATCACAGTGCCAAAATTAAATGAAAATCTATGCCCATCATGAAGATTCTAAAGATATGAAATTCGGTGCATTACTGAAATAGTCGGTTTCCACACTATATTTTCTAGACGCTATACTATTGTTATTTGGTGGGAAAGTTGAATCCGACATCAAGTCCTTTTTAGCGCGTTTAGGTTGTCTGTTTTGGCGGTAATTGCTTCCTTAGCGACTTTTTGATTTCATCCGCGCAATATCTGGAATCCGGAGAGAAATTCCGAGGAAATATTGGTGGGAGAAAAACCGATTTGACGCGCTTCCTCTGCTCACCATCACGTGACGGTGGACAGTGATATGCGTTTCAAGAAAAGGTTACCAGTTCTTAGTCTAATTTGCCCGGGTGTCATGGGTTATCTGTTTTATTCTGTGCGTTGCATTGAAGGTACGCATTACGAGATGGGTGGTACCACTCCTAGCCAAACAGAATAATGCCAATCCGTTCTTCTCTTTTCAATCAGTCCACCTTCCTGAGAACGAAAAAGAAATTAGCCACCTCTTTAACTGTTTGTATGGATACTTATGACTCACACTGTATCTTTATACTTGGTTAAACTTTATATCTTTTTCCAGGCATGTAATGTTATATCTGAAACACGCATGGAATGTCTCAGTCCCAGAATTCCTGCAGAAATTCTGAATTTCTGCGAAGGTGAAGGTTCTCTTTCTTTACACTACGGCTTTAGGATGGGTGACGTGGAGAGTGTTCAGAACATCAGCCAGAACACGAACTTCGAGATGTTCAAATTATATCCCGATCCGTATCTCATGCCATTCAACGACGAAAAGAAAATCAAGACTTTCAACTCTGATTATCTGATCATTCAGGTGAGTTTAGAAGCATTTTTTATTATCGACAGTGCAATTATTAGAAATATGAACCTACACTGTTAAAAGTATGTAGCTTTTGCTGCATAATCACTCCACCGCGTTTATAGAAAACGATTACTTGACTATACTATGAAGCATTCGCATTGGTCAGAATAGAGATATTCTATAAAAACGGTGGAGTGACTATGTAGCTAAAACTGCAGATTTTTAATAGTGTATGTATTTTAACTAGAGTGGCGTTACAAATAAGAGAGTGATAATATACCGCGACCAACGACATACAAGGATAATTCGTGACTTTTAAAATGTCACACGGAATGGATCGTCGCTGCTGTGTACCAATCACCCTGTAAAGATGGTCCACTCCATGTGACGTTTTAAACGTCATGAACTGGCCTTGCATGTAGTTGGTTATATTTAAAATTTCAGACCAGTCGGTCCGGTAGTTTTTGCTCTGTTATATGCGGACAGACGGACGGACGGATGAACGGACAGACAGACAGATGGACTGAACGACGATTATAGGTGCTACGTATTTATACAATTACAAACGCACCTAAAAATGGAAGCCGAAGAACATTATTAAAATGATTTTTGAAAAATCAGGCATTTAAGGGTTAAATATTTTTTAATGGGGTTATTTTCTCAACTATTTACATGAATTTAACTTGCCTCTTATTAAAAAATGTTTTACGAAAAATTTGCAACTACGAGACACTTCTCAGTTCCAGATAGGATCACAGTAAATTTATTTACATTGTTTTTGTAAGAATTGTGAGATTTCCATAACAGCATTTTTTATTAATTAATCTAATTATTGTTGTAAATATTTTACAAAAAAAAAACAACAAAAAAAACCCTCTTAACTACCGATTTATTAAATCAGTTTTATTTAAAAAAATTGATCTGTAAGCATTTAAACCCTATTAGTTTACAATGAAAGTCTATGGGAATTTGGCGAAATATTAGAGATATCGCCCATTTTTGGTCGACTAATTTTAGTCACCAAATTTGGCGATATATCGCCCAATTGGCGACAACCTAGACGGCGTCTGGCTACAGAACAGGGTCTCCCTATGGTAACCCCCTTTATAGGTATGGAGATGCATTAAATGCTATTCAATAAACAATGAGGTGCGTTTCATCAAGGCATTCGAGCGTATCCACTAAACAATTAACAAATAATTGCAATTTCTGTACCACGTACGATAGCGTAATATACAGGGTGGTCATAAAAAAACTTTGCCGATATATGGAACTCTAGCGGCCATTTCGTTTAACCGATTGAGATGAACTTTCAGATATAGTTATTCAGGGGCATGAGCTCGAGATTCTGTGAACGGCAACAAATTGGCACTCACGGTTACGGTTATAGGTACAGAAACTCGAAATTTTCGAATGGCAACGCCCATTTTTGTTCGTCGCAAAATGCTCAGCGTATGCGAAAGCCCTAAATAGCGCTGGAACGGTACGTGTATCGCAATTAACGGACGCGTTATGCATGCACAAAAAAACAGCTCAGCGAACGGCCAAAAACAATATGATCGGGCCGCACGGAGGATATTTGCATATGATAGAGGTAGTAATCCGTTTTCTACGCTGATTATCTGTCGAACGGCGTTCTGTGATTGATGTCTTGTCCTTGTCATAGGCAAATTTCCTCCGTTTTTGGCCGTTCGTTGAGCTGTTTTTTGTGCGTGCATAACGCGTCCGTTTATTGCGATACACGTACCATTCCAGCGTTATTTAGGGTTTTCGCATACGCTGAGCATTTTGCGACGAAAAAAAATGGGCGTTGCCATTCGAAAATTTCGAGTTTCTGTAACTATAACCGTAACCGTGAGCGCCAATTTGTTGCCGTTCACAGAATCTCGAGCTCATATCCCTGAATAACTATATCTGAAAGCTCATCTCGATCGGTTAAACGGAGCGGCCGCTAGAGTTCCATATATCGGCAAAGTTTTTTTATGACCACCCTGTATATATAGATATTTTACATAATTTTAATATTTTAAATGCTTAATTTTGAATGTAAGCATATATAAGTAACAGCTTTGGTTTTCGATTGACACTTGCACTGATGAGGAGATTGTATACAACTTGAAACGTCCACAGTTATTGATTTTATTATGTAAATACTAATGGCTAATTCCATGAAAATTTGTCATGTCTGTCACACAGCTGAAAATCGCTATGGTTATTGGCCACCGTTATTTTCGAAAAGTTTTCTTCGTGTTATTCAAGTGATGAGATATCTCCGATAAAATAAGTCACATTTTTCCGTTCTAAAATACTGGTAGCCAAAAATCGCAGTATGTGACAGACATGACAAGTTTTCATGGCATTAGCTTAATGTGCTGTTTTTTAGTTTTATTAAATGTCTAACTTAAATTGTCTTTTTAAAATTTTGCTTACTTTTTAACTACCGATATTAAACAGCGTAAGACTTTTCCAACATTCTTTTAGATGACCCTATATACATGGTGTATTAGGAATGATCGTTCAAATTTGGTGAGAAGTAGAAAATAGCAATAGAAGACTATTTCACATAAGAAAGTATGATGTTCCAGAGGACGTTTTGTATCCACAATTTTTATTCACGCACAAAGCTTTCTGACAAGTCCAACCGGTCGTCATTCGACAAGGTGATTTTGCAGAAAGTTTCGCACAGTTGTTGATGAACACCTGCAAACATTCAATCCTGAGGTTTGCGTCAGTTGCAGTAGCGTTCTTCATTCATTTGTGCAACTTTCCGACTGCTGTCCCTTGCCACACTGTAAGTACTATTACACGAGACGTCGAAGTTGCCTCTAATGGACCTTATGCACGCGATCTGGGGTCAAGGGTAAAATTCGTCTGATGGCGGTATTTACTGGCAGTATTTAGCATAGCAGTCTATGGAGTGTGAGTTATTAATGTTTTGTTAAAAATATCGCAAAAAATTCTTTGTTGTAGCAGCATATACTTAATATAGTGTAATATAAATTCAAAATGTTGTTCTGCATACGAGAAAATTCTCTAAGTTTGTAAATTTTCAGTTAAAATGGGTGCACTCAACCTGGGTCAAGGGTAAAGTAATCTGCTAGCAGTGTTTGCGCCTGCGCGTACTGGCATTTTCGCGGCGCAGTGGCTAGAATAACAGATCTACATACCGCCAGCTCGGGCGTCTGACGTCACCTGCATAAGGTCCATTCTGAGCCATTCAATATTAACCTACGGCTTCAAGAGAGTCGTTCTGAAAGCAAGCAACTATTTTGTGTAGGAGTGATTTTGATGCCTGAAACAAAGCGAGTCACCAGTAATAGTCAATCAAATGCTTGGAAAATTGACAATGGAAAAGCCTTTTCCCGAAAGGCCAATGAAATGCTTGGAAAACTGAAAAAATTGATACGTTAGTTGGGAGAACTGACGAGTCGCAGGAAATTTTTGCCGCTTGAAACTTTTTTACGTGTAATAGCACTTTAAGTTAGATGCATGTCTGCTTCATTTAACGTATAATGATTCATGCTACTTCTGCAAAGTCACCTTCTTGAATGACGACCTTCTGGGCTTGTCAGAGAGCTTTGTGCGTGAGCAGAAATTGTGGATAGACAGCGCCCACTACAACTTCATGCGTTCGTTTACGCCCATACTTTCCTATGTGAAATTGTGTTCTTTTGATATTTTCTACCTCCCCACCAAATTTCAACGATCATTTTTTATATACCCTATATATATTATGTATTGATGGTAGTAATTTTCTTTGTTTTCTTCCTATAGGGAAAATATCTTGACACTGTATTTGACGAAAAGGATTACGCAGTGACTGTCGATGGTATAGAATGTCGAATAACGTCTCTGTCACACACGCAGCTCACTTGTAGACTTTCTGATCAACAGGTAGATGACTATGATGAAAGCAAGTTGCTTCAAGTGCAGGTAATTAACCATTTGGAAAAATGGTTATTGTTCTCGTCAGGGTAGGAAATTAAAAGCATATCTGAACGTTTTCATTGGTTTAATCCGCAATTTATTCGTTATCTGATTGGTATATACAGTAATCTGCATTTCCCTTTGGCTTCAACAACAGAGTGTTGCCACTATGACAAAAAAGTAATAAAAACTACAAAAAAAATTAATAACTCAGAAACAAATTGAGATACAGCTTTCAAACAAATTACATTTAAAAGTAAATTTTTTTCTCTATCCGACGGTATAAAAAGTAATAATGTCGGATGTTTAGAAGTTTAAGAATGAAATTTTATTTAAAATTGTTCGTGAGATTTTTTGGAAATCTGATGATAGAAAAGCCTTTTTCCGAACAGCCAATGAAATGCTTGGCTATTACGTAAGTTTTATAGGAAATCTGACGAGTCGAAGGCGATTTTTCTTGCTTGCAATTTTTACGTGTAATAACACTATTAATCTTTAATTCATGGCGTACGTAATGCATGACCAGCTCCGTAGAAGTTTAAAAAAATTTACTGTACCGAAAATTGTAAAACTGAAATTTCTTTTAAAATTCGTTCATGATGGTTCCAGGAATATTATAGTTTAATCCATGGCGTACGTAATGTCGGATCAACTCCGTGCGATTTTTTATGTCTTAAATTTTAGTCTTTGAAAAAATCATTTTCCAAATGGTCGTTGTAATTTGTTAAATTGCTTTTTCTTTTTCTTTTTCTTTATTTTATTTTATTTTTTCTACTATCACCATTTTCTTCGTTATTGGGAACTTCAGTCTAAAATATTCTTAATTCAATTCCCAATCGCTTTCTTTTCAAAATTTCATCTTCAAATAAAGCAAAACTCCTTTAATGCGAACTCCAGTTATCCGGATCCACAATTATTTTGATCAATATCAGGAAAAAAAGACATTAATAGGTGACTTGTACAGTCGTGGAAAAAAAAGTAAGCACCCTCTACTAACTCTGCAACAAATTATTGTAAGAAGAAAGTTACTGGTACTATATACGGTTGGAAATAAATTCTACTTTTAAATGATGTATGTAACATTTGTTTAGGGGGACATCTACAAATCAAAACCAGGCCAAACTTATGATTTTTGATAATGTTAATGGTCATTCTAAAAAAATACATTAACACTATAACTACCAAGACTGTCATTTTGACGGTTTTCAAATTCCATGCTTAAAAATTTGATATAATTTATGTATTGTTCTGGAATTTTATGATACGAGTTTTAATGAAGTATAAGAATAGTTAAATATTCCTATTCAATGTCCACTCACCCACTTTAATTTCCATAATCAGTATTACCTATACCTATTTATACCAAGACCCGTCAAAATGACGGTTTTGGCAATTTCAAAGTCGAATGATCCAAAGTGTTCGGCAGCCGTCATAACGGGATCTATTTTGCTCCGATCACGATTCAGTTTACTCGAGGCCAGAAATGTTTTATAGAAGAATGATTCGAAAATTACTATTGAAGAATATATGCGCTTGTAGCTACTTTGTATGCTCGAGGAGCCTACGAAGCCAGAAATTTGAAATTATCCTAATTGTGGTCAGAAAAATGAGGACCTTCTTTCTTTCACAAAACTATGAGTAGAAGCAGATTTTCAGAAAATATGATATTCATTCGTTTCAACAAAAAAAAGCGAGAGGAGCGTTCGCTTACGAATTGACAAATTTGGATTAGTTTCCGAAATGTGGAAGTCCTTTATTAATAACAGCCAAGCTTGTTACAAACCAGAGCAGAATATAAGCGTAGATGAACAACTGCTTCCCACAAAGGCAAGATGCAGATTTCTGCAATATATGCCCAATAAACCGGAAAATTTAGGAATTAAGTTTTGGTTAGCTGTAGACGTGCGAAGTAAATATCTTATAAATGACTTTCCCTATTTAGGCAAAGATGAACTTAGACCATCAGGAGTACCTTTGAAAGAATTTTTAGTTTTGAATCCTGTAAAACAAATATGTAAATTGTGGGAGAAATATAACAACGGATAATTTTTTTACAATTATACAACTCGCAAAGAAGCTACTGGCCAAGTCTTGTTGGAACTATACTAGCAAATAAAAGAGAATTGCGGAAAATAGCTAAAGTTAGAAAAGATAACATGGCTCTTTTCCCACAAAACTCTACAAATCAAATGATATTGTTCTAACAATTTACAAAGGTAAGCCTCGTAAAAAAATACTACTTCTTACCCCAAAACATATATAAGTGAAAATTGCTTCTAATCGAAAACAAATTCCTGCAACTGTGTCGTTTTACAATGAGACTAAGTTTGGAGTACATGTAGTTGACCAAATGGCTCGCAAATATAACGTAAAAGCAGGGTCACGTAGATGGCCTTTGCAAATATTTTATAACATCTTAGACTTGGCAGCAATCAGTGCGTGGATTTTGCATAAGGATACTTGTGTTGAAAATATAACTAGAAAACAATTTGTATTTCAATTATCCGAAGAACTCTCCAGTGAATAAAGGTGTTGCAGAAAAGAAGCCTCCTCCCAAAAACAAGAACGGAAAGCAATAGATTGTACTCCAGAAATCTAAAAAAAAAAAATCCTCATGAACGCAAATCTTGCCAAATTCGAGTGGGTAACAAAAAGAGAGCGATTTATACTTGCAATGTGTGCAACAAATATGTTTGTGGCAAGTGTTCATCTAAGATAACATGTACTTGTACAAGATGTGCCCCATAGTTATTTCATACATATCAAAGGTGCTATATACTATAAATGCAAATAGAAACGGTTTTTGTTTGTTTTTTTATTATTAATTAATGAATTATTATATTAAATGTTGTTTTTGTTAAATTATATTCTTTTATTTACATTAACTAAGTGGCAAGTGTTCATCTAAGATAACATGCACTTCTAAAAGATGTGCCTCATAGTTATTTCATACATATCAAAGGTGCTATACTATAAATGCAAATAGAAACGGTTTTTGTTTGTTTTTTTATTATTAATTAATGAATTATTATATTAAATGTTGTTTTTGTTAAATTATATTCTTTTATTTACATTAACTAAGTGGCAAGTGTTCATCTAAGATAACATGTACTTGTAAAATATGTGCCTCATAGTTATTTCATACATATCAAAAGTGCTATAATATAAATGCAAAAAGAAACTGTTTTTTTAATTAATAATTAATGAATTGTTATATTCAATGTTGTTTTTGTTAAATTATATTCTTTTATTTACATTAACTAAGTCAAAAGTTACAATGAAAGTCATGATCAAAAATCCGTCAATTTGACGGGTGCGGTAAAACTAGGTATATATTTAACATCGGTAGTTCTAGTGTTAAATGTAAACTATCTATTATAGTTATAAATTAATAAAATGGTTTTCCTCTATATTCTGTTACCCGGGAACCCTGGGTATATATCCCTTGTTACTTTTTAGCCTCCGGTACGGTATGCTATTTCTTTCTCCCAGCTTATTTTGTGTCCAAAAAATAACGTTAGCTTACAGACGCTAGCAATAAACAAATAGATGTATCATTGTACAATTAAATACTCTATAGCATTTTTTAAAATTTCTAAACATGGCACATTTTCAGTTTTTATACCATCGTATTAGGAAAAAAAAGTACTTTTTAATGCATTGTGTTTGAAAACTGCATCTCTATTTGTTTTTGAAATATTAATTTTTTTGTAGTTTTTAGCGACATTTGTTTCATTTTGGCAACTCAAGTACTCCATTTATAATAGAAAGTAAAGAAAAAATTGTTGAAAAATAGCAATTATATCTTCTTGTTATCATTTTATCATAAAAATTGAAAAAAAAATTAATTAAAATACGTGCTACTTTGAGAAAATGTAAATTAAGGATTTATGATAAAACAGGGAGCTATTATAAACTATATTTAATTTTAAGTTTCTATATTAATGCAAATGACGTCATTTTACATAAAATAAAAGCGTTTGCTTTAAGTCATAAACTTGAAATGTGTTTTGCAGTAGAGTCCCGATTATCCGAGTCTCGCTTAACCGAATTATTTTCTTCTAATGGACTGGTGGCTTCTATTATTATGAAAAAGTCATCATAAATGAAGCGTTAGGTGAAGATGAAAGAGCAGTTGTAAAAAATGGCCATATTAAAAAAAAAAAAAAATATGGCCATTTTTTTCCCTATTCTGACCAGAAATTCAGAGTTCCAAAATTTTTACGACTGCTCTTTTATCTTCACCTAACGCTTCATTTATAATAGCTGCTTCATAATAATAGAAACCACCAGTCCACCAGAAGAAAATGAAGTAATGGAAATACCGGGGGCGACACTAAATTCTGAAAAAGCAGAATTCCTGTTCTCTAGTATTATACCTTTTTTCCCTTTGCTACTCTGAAATATTAGTACGTTAGTCATTTTTCATGATTGCTATTTTTGATGTTTCTGTCTGTTTTCATTTTTAGGTGAGAATACGAACATCACTTGATTACTTCATAGGATTTCTCCGACATGTGTAGCACTGATTTAGAAGACGAACTGGAGAAGAAACTTCGGGAAGGTCGTGGAAAATTTACACTGGACTTATTGTGTGATTAATATAAGTCCAATTTTACAGGGTAAATCAAAATGAATGGTATAAATGAATGGTATTTTGTCTTTTCTCTTGTATATGGAGCCCGTTCCCTCAACCTGTTTCTTTCCCTACCTTATGGTGTTGTGTCGGAGAGATGTAATTTAAAAAAATTTAGTCCGAAAATGCCTCTGAACAATAGTTACCGATAAAGGTTTTGTATATTCTAATACACAATTGGCTTTTTCTTTCGCTGGTGTCACCATTTTGATTTAAGGGGCGCAAGATTCTTAAACCTTCCAAAAACTCAATTAAAAAATTATATTCAGGGTGTTTCAAAATTCGACAGACAAATTCAGAGGGGTAATAGTAGGCATCAAGGTGATGAAAAATTACCCTAGAACATGGGGTCGCAAACCACCCATTTAATCAAAAATACGGAGTGTTGTATATCAACTCAACTTTGATTGCCGATAATATCTTTCAGAACACTGAAGAACACTAATATCTTTCAGAAAACTTATAATGAAACTTTTAAATGACGTGCTCGCTTTTAAACAAATGTGATATTATATAAAAAAAAACAAGTAATATAAAAATTTTGTTTTTAAAGTCAATTTCTACTTAGGTCGTCAAAGAAAAATGTAATATAATCCCTTAATAGCTAATACTAGTTTTTGTTGCATTAAAATATCTCAATTTGTTGATTTTCTATAAGCCAGTAAACCCTATTCGTTTACAATGGAAATCTATGGGAATTTGGCGAAACATTAGAGATATCGTCAAGTTGGCGTCACTTTTGGCGACTCATTTTGGTCGCCAAATTTGGCGACACATTTGGCGGTATTTGGCGACAGAACAGGGTCCCCCCTATGGTAACTTCCCTTATAGATATGAAGATGCATTAAATTCTGTTCAATAACCAATGGCCGCCATTTTGTCTCCCATATAAAACTAAAATTAATTAATTAAAATTTAATTAGTGAATTAATATTAAAAAAACTGTATTAACATATATTGTCATCCAGTACAAGTTTAAAAAAATTTATTTCAACTTGACAGGATGAATAATAAGTATTTTATTAACGATTGAAAATTTGAACAAGATATATATATATATATATATATATAGGGAGAGTGTGAACTAATAGTAGGAATTGAAATGAGAGAAGTTTTCCATTATACGCTCCAGCAATATGCACTTGGCGTTCCACATTTTGGACTGCGATTGTCAGCTCATACGGTATTATCGATTGCGTGAGCAACCTGTTTTTCAAGAAGTGTTCGTGGTGTTATTACATGTTTACTGTTGAATGAGTTTTAATTACTACAGGTTTACTAATGCTATTTTCTCATTACAATTAAAAGTAGCTTTCTTTAAAAATTTGAACATAAATGAAAACAATAAATAAATATAGATATATTTTTAATGGTGAATATGAATATGAGAAGTAACATATGTAAATTTTGCGATCGTGAAAATGATCTTATACAGTCGGACCTCTATTTAACGAAGTCGCTAAATCCCGAAAAAAGTTCGCTATGTGGAAAATTCGTTAAATAGAGATTAACCTTTTGAAATACTTTAAACTACACAAAGCAGATTTTTAATTCATAAACACTAAACATTATTACAAAAATTAACTAATCACACTTTTTTTTTTTTTTTATAAATCATATTTATTTATTTTTTATTATTATTCATTTTACCCATCAAAAAGAAATCTGTAAGGACAACGAGAATTTAAAAAAAAATATTGTCCGGAAATACACTGTATTTTCAGTTTTAAGAAAATATTTACATTAAAATTAATGAATTTTAATGACATTATTGTATTCATTATAAAAAGTAATTTTAAGCATTTTATTACTACATGCGTCCTTAAATTTAATTACTGAAACTTATTTACTACAGAACAGCCCCTTTGAGTGTGAAAGAGGGATATTGAAAGTTCGCATTTCCTGAATGAAATGCAAAGAAAGACAGGGATTTTACTGCTCTCGTTGAGTTAGGCACCTGGTAAAACTAATTCAAGGTTATTGAGCATTATAAAATGTATGAAAGAAAGAATAAGTTTGAAATGTCCGGAAATATTTTGAGAAATAGGGAGAAAAAAAAATTATATCAGAAGAAAAAGTTCGTTAAATAGAGAATACACTTCGCTATTTGGAGGTTATTTTATGAAGAAATTCGCAAAATCTTGTTCGTTCCGAGGAAAAGTTCGCAAAATAGAGAAATTCGCAAAATAGAGGTTCGTTAAATAGAGGTCCGACTGTACTTAGAAAAATTTATGATTTTATCAAAGTGACGTAGTTTGATTTTTCCTTCCGTAATGCCAAAATTCATCATAATTACTGCAAATAAAGTTTGATTTTTCAATAATTTGAATAGTTCAAGTTAAAGTAAATGGTATTTTGGAAAATTTGATTTAAAATAATATTTGTTCTAAGAGTTAGACACGCCAATATAAGATAGATTTTTACCTGACTTCCAAGAAGTGTTATGCGTTTCACACTTATCTGGGTATGTGGATTTCTTTATACCCTCGAAACATCCCAACGGCTGGGTGGATTTTAATGAATGAGATCTCTATCAATTCGTCTTACCCGCCCGATGGTTATAGGATAGGTTTTGTTTTTATAAATTCAAAATGGCAGCCGTAAAATGCAAAATGGCGGTAGAGACGAAAAACAAATTTACGCATCCTATTGAGGGGCATATCATTGGATAGGTCATTCAAAATGAAGACGATGTTTCATTGACTATTTTACAGTCAGAAACTCCGTTTAAATATGACACAACGTGGAAGTTGTGTAGGTAGGATCTCTAGCTTTACTGCAACTCTAACCATCATAGACATCTATAGGCCTCATCAAAACAGTGTTTAGAGATAGCAACCCACAATTAAATACAACTTAAAAGTCATCAATTCAAGTAAATAAAAAAAAAATAGGTAAGTAATATAAAAAATAGTTTCACATTGATGAGAAATAATTGATTACTTCGTTTTTTACGCAGTCGGTTTTTTTAAATTTTTTTAATTTAATTTATTGTACTTTTTTCTGTGGGTTTATTATAAATTCAATCTAACAGTTCCTTTAAAATATATTTTATTTCGGCAAATTTGAACCGGTTTCACCTCGTTTTGATGTAAAATAGCTATCCGCATTACCAAACTAAACTTGAAAAGTTATACTTGTGGATTATATTTATTACGGCAATTCTATGTATGTTTTCCTTATCTACCATTCATTTTGATTTATTCTGTATGTGATTTATCCATTATAAATCTGTGATAGATATTTAAAAAAGTTTTTTTTTTAATGATGTACCACGGGGATAATAAAAAATGGATTTAAACAGAACTGTCTCGTATCTTTTCTTTATAAATTTTGTGATTTACTTATACACAAAGGCCGATTGAAATTTTCCTGGGAATTTCGATAGCAAAATGATAAAATATAATGAACTTTATACATAAATAATTTTTTGTCATAGCGTATTTTAAGAGCACGGAACTCTAATGGGATATAACATATGTCAAAAAAGTTTAAGGGGAGTGGTACGTCAAAAAATTTTACAGTGTGACTTCAGAAATCAGGCATGAAAACCATGTTTTTCCTTCCTTTTCCTTTTACACTTTTAAGTTATGGTAGAAGAAAAATAGCAATTGTTTATGTATTAAAAACCTCAAGTTCGAAAGTAAAAATGCAAAAAAATAATATTTGACTTTACTTTCATTTGTCAGAGGTGATTATTTTCTAAAGAAATTTTCTGGTAGCTGCAACGTTTTTCAGCAACGGCATGATGATTAGTACACAAGATCTTTGGAGTCTCCCTTTGATGCTATGCTAAATAGAACCGCCGATAACGCTAGTAACAGCTCCGAAGACGAGGATGAAGAACAGGCAGAAGAATAGGTGTCACTAAAAAAATGCATAAATTTGGCTGGATAATTAATATCTGCTTTAGAAAATAAGACTGTATTTCCGAAATTGAGGTTCTTTATTTGTATAAAATACCAAAAAAAAAATAAAAATAAAAATAAAAATTGTTAAAGAACGGCTAAAAACATTGAAGCAAACAAAATTGACATCGATGTTTTCGAAATTACGCGAGAAGAAATAATTTCACTCTTTATTAGATTTTTTGGTACTTTTCGGTTACCCAGGCGCCAGTGTTATATATACACATATATGTACATATATATATATATGATTTATATTTGTATATGTATACACTAGGGGGCTCTGCCCCCTGCAACCTATGCTCGCCAACCCCCGTTCAGACACTGTAGAATCTAAAAGCACGCTAATCTGATCGGTTTTAAAAAGATTAGAGAAGATTGAATTATACTGAAAAAACCTGTAGCGATCTCCCTGTAAACGGGTTTCCATTCAATTCCCTTTGATTGCAAAAATTTAAGGTAGAATCAGTTGCTGTTAAGACATCCAATGGTTGTTTTCGTGTTTGGTTAAAGAAGATCAGTTAAACATTTGAAAAGCAGCTAAAGTAAAATGAATTAAGTAAGCAGAGTCTTTGTCTCTCGGTATTTTTTAACAGCGTTATAAAACGATTGATATAATATAATTACTAAAATTTGCTGTTTTAAGCCCTTCAAGGGCGGTGGTTCATTTTTGGACCATTTAATTTTAATTCTTAAATGCCACAATAGCATCAGAATATTGGGATGAAAATTTCCCTTTTATTAAGTAAGTGAACAAAAGCATTTTTGTATTTCGAAATTTGTTTGTAAATTCTGGTGCCACACTAATTTCAAGATTTTACGAATAGAAGTGCCTTGTCCGTGAAAGGGTTAAACGCATATTAATGTATTTATTATTTTAAAATTTCCTTTCCCTTTTAATATTCACGTGTAAATACAATTTTCACAGCATAATTTTCAATATTTTCCTGCCTTTAACACGTATACTCATTTAATAGTAATTTTAAAGTTTTTTTTTTCTGTTTTTAATAGTCACGTGAAAATAAATTTTTAATCGTTAGGAAATATTATTCTTTGAGCTGTTTTTAAAATTGAAAAGAATCTCTAAAATAATAGCCTAAGTCATGTGACTATCATCAACAGCTCCAGGCGAATCCCTTAGCTTTTTATATTCCAGGCGGCCATTTTGGTACTTTAATGTTAGCCAGCCACAGGTGTGATAAGTCGCCGAATATTATTCTACCCCATTATTTCGTTTATATTATAATAGTCCAAGTCATGTAACTGCCATAAACAACAGGCTGATTCCTTCGCTTTTCATAAGAAAAGTTTCCATTTTGATTAAAGAATCAAAATTATTTTTTCGAATAAAACTACATAAAAGTTGCCATGATCACAAAGAATTCCTGGTACTTTTATGTTATCCGGATGAAAATCTCGCCAATAGCTTTTTTTTAACTCACCAGTTAGCATTTTTATATTTTTCGAGTGGTAAATTAAAACGGTGCTACTTGGTTATCCCATCGACCAAAAATCTGTCGCCAAACTATAAGATTAAATGCCAATAATGGTTGATCGTAAATGTCACATTCACTTGACTTTAAAGAAGTTACACATGTTCAGTCATCAAGTGATTTTTATTTCGACGTTTTATTTGTATTTTTATTAATGTTATACTAATTTATTTGTTCTTCTGTTATTTAAAAAAAAAAAAAAAAATGTCAATTTGTATAATTTGGCGAAACTGGTCGACGGGAGAAGTAATAATATTAAAACGTTGCTTTGAAGTGGAAATTAAATCTCATGATTTGTTGCATTGTCACATACGCACCGGGTTTGGTGTGATTTTTTTTTACGACAATTTGGCGAAAACCTCGTTTTCAAATACCTGTTACATATGTATTTTTAAATTATTTTCTGTTGTTTTTAAAATATAACAATAAATTAAAAAAAATTAATTAATAACTATAGAACAAAACAATTTATAACATTTTTTGTAAATAAAAAGAAAATAAATTTTACTATTACATCGAATTACGATGTATTACTAAAACTGCTTTAAAAACTATTAGACTATTAGATTATTACAAAAACCACTAAATTTATGGACTACTAAATTTATGGACTACTAAATTCAAATAAACATTTCTTAATAAATAAGCAACAATAGCCGGGTTACCATGTCAGGCAAAATAACGCCATTTTGGCGCCAATTGGGTACCCCGTTGCGTATATGACATCTGTGTCTAATATTTTTCTTTTCGTTTCGTTATATATATAAAAAAAAATGAAGTAAAAGCCATTTATTTTAAAGGTTTCAATTTTAAATGAAAGTTTTGTATTACATAAAATGATAATGAAATACAAATTGAATTCTGAATAAAAGTAACATGATGCATTCCTTAGCATACATTTAAAGGAGGCCAAACTCGTCGCCAAATTAATTTAAAATAACCTTTTCTAAAATATGAAAAAAAAAATATCTGTTATGATTAAAATTTGAGTTGCCATCATTAGAAAAAAAGTATTTAAAATTAGAAAAAAAATTAATATTTAGAAAACTAATTCGAATTTTAAAATTCTAATACCAGTTTTGAGATCTGTGGATCAATACGGATTTTTGGTGTTAATTTCATCGCAAAGTATTTCATATTTTAGGAGAAATCGCCGTGAAACGTAATCAGTTGTTTAATCAGTCGTTTCATAGAATCGTTACATAAATTCGTTTCAAATCGATTCATTAGGATTTTATATATATAGGGTAGATATATGTGCATATATATATGTATAGATAACACTGTCGTCCGGCTAACCGAAAAGTACCGTTTTTTTTTCCTGTAACATAGAAAATACTAATTAACGTAAGTTTTTTTATATTTAACTAGGGGGCTCTGCCCCCTGCAAGCCACGCTCGCCAACCCCCATTCAGACACCGCAGAATCTAAAAACACGCTAATCTGATGGGTTTTTAAAATATTAGAGAAGACTGAATTATACTGAAAAAAGCTGTGCAAATCTCCCTGTAAACGGGTTTCCATTCAATTTCCTTTGATTGCAAAAATTTAAGGGCGAATCAGTTGCTGTTAAGACATCCAATGGTTCAGGGGCACCATTTGAGGGGGGCTGGGGGGGGGCAATAGATCTCCCCAAGGAATGTGATATTTCAGAAAATTTATCAACCATCAAATATAGAGATGCATCGAATAGTGATTTTGGCTGAATACAGAATACCGAATATTTGGCCTGCAGGTAAACCGGATACCGAATATTCGGCCAGCCGAATAGTAATTGTTAGACTGAAAACCGAATATTCGGCTGGCCAAATACTTTTATATCTCAGTGTTTAACGTTAAGAAGTTAAATTTTAAACAATTTTTTATAATATTTAGCACAGATACTTCTATTTTGACAAACAAGACTATTTTTCAATTCTCACTATTAGCTCACACTCTCCCTATCTGGGAGCACGGCAGTGCGTCCGCCAAGTTCGCACAAGCCGTAAGCTACCTTTTCCTGAACCATTTCGGCGTACTTTTCACCCCCTCATAACGTCGTTTTAGGGAGAGATATAGAAATTTTTCTTTTATACACTTGTTCGTATGGTCAAACTGAACTAAGGTTCCGCGATTTCATGTTTCTATATTTAGTAGTTTTCGAAATATTAAATTCCGAAAAAGCGCTTTTTTGTCACTGACTCACTTCGCATCATCAAATAACTAAGGTACTTCTAAAAGTCGTAGAATCATGAAATTTCACAAGTAAGTCGGGTTTGTAGCACAATTCACTAGAAAAATCTGAAAACACAGAATTTCCGCCTCTAAACCCTTCAAACAGGGGGTGTTCATTTGGCCGTAAACAGTCCCTTAACACATTCAATTGCGCCAATGTTAGTCGCCAAAACTCGATTACAGAGTTTTGAAGGGGGTCGCGTGATTTCAAGCAGAATAACATTTTATATATATTCTTTTCCAAAGAGGATTGTTAAATAGAAAAAATGAATACACCTAAAAATTTTAATCAGTATAGGTTATGATATATTTACGATATTAAAACAATAAAATATTTAACAAAATATAACCGCAATTCAGTACGTTTCCGATATAGTAGTCTTGGCGAAATACAGAAAATAGCCTTGACGAGAAAAGAAATTTTATAATAACGTATTCTCTATCAACCTATTTACTGTGTCATATACACAAGCAATTTTTTCTATATGTTTACAATTTATTTAATGTAAGGAACCCGTTTATTTATTTTTATATACCAACATAAATAATTTGTATATAAAAAATAATATTTTACACATGTATAAATAAAATGTTTATATGTATATAAATAACATAAAAGTTCATCAGGTTTGTTTTCATAGTTGTTTATATCATTTGGCAACATATCTCAGTTTCTGAAGTTCGAACTGCGCCAAGATTTTTAAAAAATGCCAAGGTCCCTATAGTGGAAAAATATCCTAATTCCATATGAAAGTTAAAAAATATCCTTTTAATTAAATGAAATGTGTAACTAATAAACTGTCTTTAACGATGTGCGACAGATGCGGCGTCCGAAGTTCGCTGCTAATGTTATTATATTGTATTATTAGCCTACTGACTCCTAATTTATTGTTAATTTTAAATCTGTAAAAGAAAGATGATAGTTATAGATAAGATATGTTGGTCGCCAAAACCCGATTACTGAAAATTAGCCTGAGTTATAAAGGTGTTACATGATTTCAAGCTCAATGAATTTTTATTTGCTTTTACAAAAATCTTAATAAGGCAAATCTTTCAGTTTATCTGTCCATCTTTCTATCTTTTACTTCCTTAAAACAAATTTTATTAAAGACCGGGAGGCGTCTGTACAGATCATCACCTCATCGAGTTGACGGCTGAAATTTTAGGATTAGTTAAATATTGATTAGCGTATTGAAATGTAACTGGTCTGCAAAGTCATATCTTTGTGGAAACCACCTACAGACCCGATTTTACGGGTTAATTGGTGGATTTTCCATTGTGTTTTCCGTAACCCATTCCTCCATGTTTCCAAACTTTTGGATGCAGAAAAATACAATAGTAAACCTATCAGTTAACCACTAAAATTAGGTCTTCAGGTGATTTCTACCAAGATATGACTTAACAGACCAGTTACATTTAAATATGCTAATCTAGTTTTAACTAATCCTAAAATTTCAGCTGTAAACTCGATGCGGTAATGGTGTGTACAGACGCCTCCCGGTCTATTATAAATGTCGGAATCAATCTCAATAGCACTCTGGTCAATCTGGCATTTATCCCTACTATTTCTAGAACACTATTTCTTTAAGTGCGTTTTAGTGATGTTAATGAACTTATGCATATGCATCATGCATATTATACATATACATATAATACGTAATACATTTGCATCATACATATTATAGGTATGTGTATAATACATAATACACATGCATCATTTGACATCAGAATAAACAAAACGTTTTTTGTCGCCAAATTTGAGAATTGACATGATATATTACCAAATTTGGCGATACTTTGCTAAATATCGCCAAGCTTGGCGAATATTTGACGCTAGTGGCTATTTTTCAATGAGTTAATTATTAATGCGAGCCATCTATTTTTATTTTTGCGCATATCATCTGAATAGTTAAATGATATAACGTACTAATATTTCCAAAGTGCTAATAGTTTCGTCACTGCCCAAAACCTCTGCTATTGTTATTATATTGTACTGTTATTATACTTACTGTGACTATGTTGTTAATCTTTACACCGCTACAACTTCTTTATTATATAAAGAGAATTTGCGGAAACAATTAAAGCATTGAGACTGCCGGTTCTCCTTATGATTATTATAATTCTATAATATGTAACCTGTTAATCGATATGTACGTTAGAATGAATGTTCTATAATCCGGTTCCTCGCATTTTAGTTTTCAGGTTTCGAATAAAATTAGCTAAAATGTTAAAACCATGGCACATTGACTAATTCTTCAACACGATCAGATGAGAAGAATGATAGATTTTCAAATGGATCATGGCAGTGATCCGGTAGACCTTCTATTCTTCCGTAATCGAGTCTATTGAAAAGGTTAACGTCAAACAAAAAGATATTAGCATTAGTATGGTTTAATGCAAATACAGATATTGTCAAAGGATTTCATAAGAACCATTTCACTTGTACCCAGTCGTATCAGTTAAAATACAACAATTGGCAGTGAGCCCAATTAGAAACGATTACTTAATAGGATTAAAAATTTCCCATTAGAGAACGAATCGTAACTGCTAAGGAAACATGCATAAGTGAGTTAAGAAATATTTGTCACGAAAGATGAAATACATAACAACACCAAATATATCATGTGCTTCCATGATCGAAAAGAGTTCTTGATTTCTCTATCAAAAGCTTCCGACTTGGCGAAAGAATGGGCAAGTAAATTAAATTATGAATAACAGTAACATGATGCAACGTTTAACATGGAATTAATACGGTAAATACTGCTTGCTAGAGGCGGCTAGTACTTTAATACAAAAAGAAATAAAGTATAAATTTGTAAAGCTGAATAAAATAAATTTCGGTATTTTTAAGTTACCGGGCGCAAGTGGCAAATCCCCAAATACTGTTTCCAACTCCATTGTTCATACTGCATTCATTTCATTTAAAGATATATACTTTTCAGTCATCTCATTTAAAATAGATGCACTTCCCTCATTTTATTTAATAGAATATTTAACAGAGAAATAAATAAATAAGAAATAATAACATAAACCAAAATATTTTATTTGAAAATGAAAGTTCTAATGTTTCTAATTTACACATGTGAAAAATGAAAACTGCTATTTGCGAAAAAACAAAATGCTAATGAGGAGATTTGCTCCCTGCTAACATAAAAGTACAGAAATTTAAGTTTTTTCATATTAATATAGTTTAGAATAACAAACTTGAAAAAACATACAAAAAGTAGTGATATCCCAATAAAAAGTTTTCGGTTAAAAAAAAAAAAGCGCCAAGTTCTCCTTAATGTTTCGGCCAGAAAAAGTAGTGATATCTGAAGTTCGCACAAGTTAAAAGCCAAACATCCCAAATCTTTCATTGAAAATGGCTTCCTGCGACTTGGCCGTTAATGCCTTCGAGAGAGTTTTTCAAATTTGAAAATATGTACAAATGAGCTACATGCCAACTACATTTTTTGATTATTTTAGGCATTTTGTGGCACAGAGTACAGAAATAAAATACACATTTGAAAAAAGCATTTAAAAAACTTCAGTCTATTTAAATGCTTAGAAGTTAAAAATAACAAAATACTTGTATTCAGGAGATAATATCCCTAATTGCTAAAACATAATTAGTATCAGCTTTTAACGGTTTATAAATCGAATACCTCTTAATGTATGCAAACAAACTATAATCAATGTTCAAACGAAAAAAATCTCTTTCGTCAATACACAAGATTTCAATATTATACAATAAAATATAATGTAACATATTGCGAGATTTGAAATAAGTAAATTTTGTTTTATTTCTTGGGTTTTGCGTTAATGACTTTAGCTTAAGACCGTACAAAATGGCAATTAAACCACAAGTGGACTAAATGACCTGTAACCAAAACTAATGTTTGTTGAAACAGAATGGTAGTTATCAGAAATCTTTTACTTATAATGTCTTTATGTGAATTTGCCTCTTTGCATTCTAATATTACTTTTAATATTTAAATAATTGATAAATGCGTAATTTCCAATCATTAATTTTGAAATGCTGTATAAGGCATTAACGGCCAAGTCGCAGGAAGCCATTTTCAATGAAAGATTTGGGATGTTTGGCTTTTAACTTGTGCGAACTTCAGATATCACTACTTTTTCTGGCCGAAACATTAAGGAGAACTTGGCGCTTTTTTTTTTAACCGAAAACTTTTTGTTGGGATATTTATTTACTTATATATTTATATATTTATATATTTATCTTGTTCAAATTTTCAAACGTTAATAAAATACTCATTATTCATCCTATCAAGTTGAAATAAATTTTTTAAAACTTGTACTGGATGACAATTGATGTTAATACAGTTTTTTCAAATATTAATTAATTAATTAAATGTTAATTAATTAATTTTAGTTTTGCATGGGAAACAAAATGGCGGCCATTGGTTATTGAAGTTCAATGAAAGTATTTTCAGTAAGGCGTTACCATAGGGGAGACCCTGTTCTATCGCCAAATACCGCCAAGTTTGTCGCCAACTTGGCGATATATCGCCAAATTTGGCGGCCAAAATGAGTCGCCAAAAGTGACGCCAATTTGGCGATATCTCTAATATTTCCCCAAATTCCCATAGAGCTCCATTGTAAACCTATTCTCTTATAGAAAATCAACAAATTGAGATATTTTAATGCAACAAAAACTAATATTAGCTTGAGGGATTATATTAAATTTTTCTTTGATGGCCTAAGTAGGAATTGACTTTAAAAACAAATTTTTATATTACTTGTTATAAGTAAATTTTGTACTAAAAAAAGTATGTTTTGAGTTATTATTTAAGAAGAGGATGGTTTAAAAATTTTTCAAATAACAAAATTTAAATTCCATAACTTCAATTAATTCAAACAAATGAAAAGAATTCTCTTATATTGAACAAGAGGCAACATATCATTCTACTTCTTTTATCAAAAATGATAGGTGTCCAAGCCGTAGCAGAATTTTCGTTTATAACTGTATAAAAATGAAGATATTTTAGCTAAATTTGCATCACATTAATTTGCTGTTAGCTGCATTCTTAATAAAATAATGTCTAGCTCAGTATTGTTTAGATATAAATGGTTGCTATTTTCAGCATTTCTCGTCATGTTATCATATTTCACAGAAATTAAAGTAACTCTGTTGACAATATAATTACAATACCTTCATTATTGTTAAAGTAACAAAAGAAAATTAAAGTTTGACTTGGAGATACACTGATGTATTTCTGACTGAATAAGTGAATTGCGATCCTGATTTACTGGACTAAAAATTGCTTGTTTGATGCTTATTATTACTCCTGAAATTTTCTTCCATTTTGTTTAGAAACACTCAGTTTGCGAAAAAGCAAGAAACGGATTATTTAACCAAACAATGCTCAGCAACTTGCATTTCCACATTTATTAATTCCCATGAACAAATGACATGCCATTAATGATTAATTTTTTTAAATGACATTTTTAAAACGACAAATAAATAATATGAAATCATTCTCTTTTATTTAAAGATTCTAATTATTCTGAATATCTTTATTAATTGGCAGTTAAAAGTAGAAGTTGTGTAACGTTTTAAAAAATATTTTTAAGAGGTTCTTTAAGTATTCGGCAAACCGAATAGTTTGATATTCGGCTTAACCAAATATTCGGTAGTATGGCCGAATAGGCTGAATATCTAATAGATACCGAATATTCGGTGCATCCCTAATCAAATGTCAGACTGAAACAAATATTAGAAATTGCTCCAACTCTAAAATAACTTATCAGATTTTATTGAAAAAAAAAAAAAAAAAAAAAAAAAAACACATGCATTAAATAAATGCTTATGCATAGAAATTAATAATTATAAAAAAAAAACAATAAAAAAAACCCCTAAAGCCTTACTATTCGAACTCCCTCAAGGTTAGACATATATTTTTAATGGGTACTTTGGTTAATTTTAAAAATAAATGTGAGAATTTTGTTTTATGAGTTGCTTCTCAGCTATGTGCAAATTGATCACGGGAAAACTCGTCGAAATCATTGACACAACAATCACAATGATTTTCTTCTAGACAATTCTCGAATAAGCGCAAAGAAAATATTAACATTTAAATCCCACTGATGACGGTCTTGTGGTGACTGAAAACGTTCTGGTTTTTTCTAATGTATTTTAAATTATATGTATGCACATGAAAGTAATTCTTGTGCATTTATTTGTGCTTTTTATATGAATATTAATTATATTTTTCACCTTTTCTGTAGAAAAATGAAGATATATACATAATATTCATTAATGTTCAAATATGTAGTTTTTTTTATCTGAAAAATATTCAGAATTTCTTTGAAAAATCGGATTGACATGAAACCATCTCATAATAGTGAAAACTCAATCCGAAAAAAATAACGCTTTATCTTCACTTGCAGAAAATCACTAACGAGAATTTCCTTATACTTACAGATCACAAAATTTGCAAATTTCGTGACCTATTCATGACGTTTGTTGGCTGATTATCTCATGACAGGTTGAATTTCATGATTTTTTTCCTGCGATCACCTGACGAAATTTGCGATTTTTTCCGCGATTGATTCACGGAATTCACGATTTTTTTCTTAAAGCGTTAGACGAAAGGGATTTTTTTCGTGCGAGCACTTGGGTGAAAATTTCACTTGGGGAAAAATTCACAATATTTTTCTGCGACCAACTGACGAAATTCTATACTTGTTTTCGTGATTTTTTTTGACAAAATTCACGATTCCTTATCACTATCATTTATTGAAATTCGTGATTTTATTTCTGCCATTGACTAATAATATTTGTGATTTTTTGTACGAGAGTTAGACAAAATTTTGGACCTTATTACACGATTGTTTGACGAATTTGTCCTTGATTTTATTGCGCGATTGTTCGTCTAAATTTTCGTGATTTTTTGCGCAATCTTTTGACGAAATTCGCGATTTTTTTCGCAATATATTTTACAAAATTCAAGATTTCTGTTTGTACAATCATTTGACAAAATCTGATTTCTTTTCGCGATATCTGATGAAATTAGCGATATTTTCTACGGTCGTTTGAAGAAATTAGCGATTCTTTAAGCGACCATTTTAAAACTTTTTTTTTTCAAAATTTCCAAGATTCGCGATTTTTTTCTGCGACCCATTGACGCATTGATTTTGCGGATTTTTCCTTCTTTAAAAATCGCGGACTTTCACAAAAATTAAAAAACAAAATTGTGGTTCAATCACATGCTTGTGAAAGAAGTTATGGAGACAAAATCACGTAGAGCATGTTTTATTGTGCGGGATTTTTTTTTCTGTGTGATTTGTGCAGTTCTGCAAGTTGTGCAATTTTCCACGTTACCTGTTTCTCAATGAAAAATTTTCCTTGTCCTTCGCCAGGAAACTCATGAAATGGCGCCCCTATAAGTAAAACTTCGAAAGAGACTAGAAAACAGTTCCTTTTAAACAGATTTTCGTCTTAGCAAGCACAATTGTATGATGTTTTTTCAAAGAAATTTGATTTTTTTTCTCCTTCTAGAAAGAAATCTGTTATAGACAGATTTCGTTTTCACAAGTTTTACTCTAACGCCAAACTATAAGATTAAATGCCAATAATGGTTGTTCGTAAATGTCACATTCACTTGACTTTAAGCAAGTTACACGTGTCTACGTCATCAAGTTATTTTTATTTCGACGTTTTATTTGTATATTTATTAATGTTATACTAATTTATTTGTTTTTTCGTTATTTAAAATAAAAATTATGTCAATGTGTATAATTTGGCGAGTGTTTTGGCGATTTATATAACTTGGCGAAATTGGTCGACGGAATAACCAAGTAGTACCGTATTTTTTAATTATTTTCTATTATTTTCTAAAGGAAATATAAAAAAAATAATTAATAATTATAGAACAAAATAATTTATATAATTTATAAAATGAAATTAAAGTAAATAAACATTTATTATCAAATAAACAACAATAGCCGGGTTACCATGTCAACATTTTCTGAAATATGAAAAAAAAAATGTGTGTGATTAAAATTTGAGTTGCCATCATTAGAAAAATGTATATAAAATTAGAAAAAAAAATAATATTTCGAAAACTAATTCGAATTTAAAAATTCTAATACCAGTTTTGAGATCTGCGGATCAATGCTTATTTTTGGTGTTAATTTCATCGCAAAGAATTCCATATTTTAGGAGAAATCGCTTGAAACATGATCAGTTGTTTAATCAGTCGATTTACATATCCGTTTCATAAATTCGTTTCATATATCCGTTTCACAAATTCGTTTCATTAGGATTTTATATATACTAGGGGATCGTACCCGGGCTTCCCGGGTTACAGAATATAAGTGAAAACATTTTT
The DNA here is from genome assembly GCA_963932465.1 of Maratus speciosus. Taxonomy (NCBI): domain Eukaryota; kingdom Metazoa; phylum Arthropoda; class Arachnida; order Araneae; family Salticidae; genus Maratus; species Maratus speciosus. The sequence goes on along the minus strand of OZ010799.1, from coordinate 5,481,046 downwards.
TTTTTTTTTTTTTTTAATTGAAAACTAATAATTTTTTTTTATGTGCAATAAATATTTTAGGCTGTCCGCTTACATTAAAAACGCATTTTTCATATGAAAAATATGAATTATACAATCAAATAAATTTTTGATATTTAACATAAGCGATATTTTCTTATTAGCCGCATGCTAAGAATTTTTGGCCAAGATTTTGCATCCTTTTATGTTCTGATAATTTCAGAGCTTGCATGTCTGTTAAAGTTGTGTTTTATTTATATTATTTTATTTATTCATTCATAGGTTTTTTTTATTCATAGGAAGTTTTTTTTAATGGATATTAGCCGTAAGAAAATGATGAACTCTTTATTTTGTTTTAAGAGCAAACGGATTAATCTTTCGTAATCGAGCTCCTTGTGCTATAGATAAATTTTAAAATATTTCATGCTTTAAAATTGTTTTTAAAACCATAGACAATCCATAAACTGAGATGAACTTTGCAAACAAATTCCATATGAAAAAGAAAATCCTATTTGGTGATCTAAAAATTTAAATTATATGATTACAAATATGTTAGATTTGTGTTTTTTCAACATTATTCTTTTATTTATTTATAAAAGAAGTATTAATTTCGTTAATTTGTATTTCACAAATATGTTAGATTGGTGGTTTTTTTAAATATTATTCTTTTATTTGTTTATAAAGGAAGTATTAATTTCGTTATGCAAAAATAGTCCAAAACAAATGCTGAACAATGTTTGTTGCTTTATGTGCAAAATGTTTATTATTATTATGTATTGAAACCGGCATGTGATAAGATAATTTTTTTTAAAAATCATGCTTAAAAATTATTTTAGAAAACATAATACATCAGTCAATTAAGATACAGTTTTTGAACAAATTGCATTTGGAAGTTATTTTTTTCCCTATGCGACGAAAATGTACGATGGTCAGAAGATTAAAAAATTGTAGCAGCGAAAATTTTAAAACCGAAATTTGATCGTGAAGTGTTGCCATTCCCAAAATGACGTCAGCGTTACGCACAGATACGTTTGTTCTTTATAATATAGATACATAATCAGTAAAATATAATAAAGATCAGTTATTAGGAAGTGGTTATCAATTGAGGCTCTTATGCTTGATATTCCGGAATGAAAAACAACAATTTTCACCTTCTCAAAATTTGTATATGTACTTCTCATATCCATATTCATCATTTAAAAAGAATTATATTTTGTTTGGTCATTTTAAAATCATTTTAACTCAAAATTTGATCCATGATTGTCAGCAACATCTGTTATGTGAACAGACGTACTCTTTACTTGAGATTCGAATCTCAATTCCTTAGAGTAAAAATTTCCGTAATGTATGTTTTTTAGACGCATTTGTGTTAAAATGTTTAATTTTATTTAAGAAAATGTCTAAGCGTTTCGGCTAGTGTCTGAAACTTAGTATCAGTATACACATGCAGAAGGGAAAACAATATAGATAATTTATGAGGAAAAATGCGTGTTTTCAAAAGCAATAAGTCATTTTCCGTTATTATGCCCCAAATATAATATTATGCTATTAATAATATAATGTTATATAATATAATAATAATATTATGCTATTATTTAAGATATAATATTATGAGATATAATATAATATTATATCTCATATAAGATATAATTTTATGAGATAAAATATAATATTGTGCTATTATTTAAGAAAATGTCTAAGCGTTTCGGCTAGTGTCTGAAACTTAGTATCAGTATACACATGCAGAAGGAAAAACAATATAGATAATTTATGAGGAAAAATGCGTGTTTTCAAAAGCAATAAGTCATTTTCCGTTATTATGCCCCAAATATAATATTATGCTATTAATAATATAATGTTCTATAATATAATAATAATATTATGCTATTATTTAAGATATAATATTATGAGATATAATATAATATTATATCTCATATAAGATATAATATTATGAGATAAAATATAATATTGTGCTATTATTTAAGAAAATGTCTAAGCGTTTCGGCTAGTGTCTGAAACTTAGTATCAGTATACACATGCAGAAGGAAAAACAATATAGATAATTTATGAGGAAAAATGCGTGTTTTCAAAAGCAATAAGTCATTTTCCGTTATTATGCCCCAAATATAATATTATGCTATTAATAATATAATGTTATATAATATAATAATAATATTATGCTATTATTTAAGATATAATATTATGAGATATAATATAATATTATATCTCATATAAGATATAATATTATGAGATAAAATATAATATTGTGCTATTATTTAAGAAAATGTCTAAGCGTTTTGGCTAGTGTCTGAAACTTAGTATCAGTATACACATGCAGAAGGAAAAACAATATAGATAATTTATGAGGAAAAATGCGTGTTTTCAAAAGCAATAAGTCATTTTCCGTTATTATGCCCCAAATATAATATTATGCTATTAATAATATAATGTTATATAATATAATAATAATATTATGCTATTATTTAAGATATAATATTATGAGATATAATATAATATTATATCTCATATAAGATATAATATTATGAGATAAAATATAATATTGTGCTATTATTTAAGAAAATGTCTAAGCGTTTCGGCTAGTGTCTGAAACTTAGTATCAGTATACACATGCAGAAGGAAAAACAATATAGATAATTTATGAGGAAAAATGCGTGTTTTCAAAAGCAATAAGTCATTTTCCGTTATTATGCCCCAAATATAATATTATGCTATTAATAATATAATGTTATATAATATAATAATAATATTATGCTATTATTTAAGATATAATATTATGAGATATAATATAATATTATATCTCATATAAGATATAATATTATGAGATAAAATATAATATTGTGCTATTATTTAAGAAAATGTCTAAGCGTTTCGGCTAGTGTCTGAAACTTAGTATCAGTATACACATGCAGAAGGAAAAACAATATAGATAATTTATGAGGAAAAATGCGTGTTTTCAAAAGCAATAAGTCATTTTCCGTTATTATGCCCCAAATATAATATTATGCTATTAATAATATAATGTTATATAATATAATAATAATATTATGCTATTATTTAAGATATAATATTATGAGATATAATATAATATTATATCTCATATAAGATATAATATTATGAGATAAAATATAATATTGTGCTATTATTTAAGAAAATGTCTAAGCGTTTTGGCTAGTGTCTGAAACTTAGTATCAGTATACACATGCAGAAGGAAAAACAATATAGATAATTTATGAGGAAAAATGCGTGTTTTCAAAAGCAATAAGTCATTTTCCGTTATTATGCCCCAAATATAATATTATGCTATTAATAATATAATGTTATATAATATAATAATAATATTATGATTTAATATAAGATTTGAGATTTTGTGTTTTCAATGGTCAAAAAGTGAAAATCCCCCCCCCCCCTGAACTCCATACTGTCCCCCCCCCGGAGCCATAGAAATCCCTCCCGGAGAAAAGTGTCTGAATTCAACATTAGGTGTTATTTTCAAATTTCTCGCTCGGATTTTAATATTTTTCAATGATTTTTTTGCATGGGATAATCTGAGGACGATTTCTAACGGGGCTAGTGTTTACTTTTTCGATTTTGGTTTCAGATAACAAAAAAAAAAAAAAAAAAAAAAAAAAAACTGCTTTTATTTTCGGAACCGGTTGAAACCGGTTTTTTTTTTTTTTTTTTTTTTTTTTTTTTTTTTTTTTTTTGTAAATAATTGAGAGTTAAATGTTAAACATTACAGTTTTAAATTAAAGTTATATAAAATGAGTGAAAGTATTATATTTTTAATGAAATTAATGAAATACGAAAAAATACGACTGGAAGATCTTAGACTTCCTCCATTTTTAACTGGAAATTCTTGTATTGCAGATTTTGTATTTTGTTTATAACAATTGCACATAAAATGATAAGATGCATGCGAAATAAAAAAAAGTCTAAGATTTATTTCAATTTTATTTGAACGGAATCTAATTTTTAAGGGTGTTTTAAGTATCATATTGTATGAATTTTATTTTTATTTTTTAATCTTCCATTGCCTTAACTAATTTGTTACAAAAATTTAACATTAAATGTAGAACTAATTGAATGAAATATCTTAATATCTGTCCCTTCTCGGGCTTAAACAATGTAGGAAATAAATTTTGTATTTTTTTAATTTGTTCTTCAAATTATATTTTTGTTTAATATGTCAAGTTTTTTAATAACTACTGCATTCAGACGAACTCATTTCAAAATTAATAGAGGGTATCATCATCAGGCTTTGATTTATGCGGTATTCCATCACAAAATGTAATGCAGTTTACCAATGCATAATTCAAAATAGTATATCACTTCTGTAGTAATGCAGGTTACTGTAGTTTGGACAAAAACTTCCAATCTGAACGTAAAAAATCTATAATCAAAACATAAAAAAATAACTTCACTTCAATTTAGATGCCCTATTTCCCACTCAGAAACGCCACGAATGCAAAAATTAATTTTGTTGAATCCTTACTGCTAATATTTAACAATATTATATATGTGATACAGTTAAAAATAAAAAACAAAAGTCTTACTTAAATTTTGTTACCTTATTCTCTCCCAAGGGGTGATGTAAATGCATTAGAAAATTATTACCTAAGTTTAACTTGGGGTATGAATAGTTCTCATCTCGGAAAAAAAGACATTTAAAAATTTAAATTATGTAGTTCCTTACTAAGTTCGCTACCTGCGTAAAAATAGCTATCCATTTGAAACATTTTACTAAAACATAAACTTGACCAAAGCAAAAATTTATTCTGAAAATATCCTTTTTATTTCCATTATGACGCCATATTTACCTTTTTAATTCTTGAAAAAGAAACTAGTTCAATTTAATATTTCACGTGGATATGTTTCAACTAAAAAGAAATAAATTATTATTACGGCTTTTGAAATTTTTGCAATAATGAAGAAAAAATGTTACATTTTCTCTGAAAAATGTCCATTGATTCTCAATGATAAAAGAGAAATTTGGAATTATTAAGAAAGATATTTAAATCCTTCTATATATATAAAAAAGTTTTGATTTGGAAATGGACGTAGATACCGCGAAATGCGTCTGATTGGTCTGAGCTTTATGACGCTATAAGGGAGGTTACCAATGGGGGACCGGTCTCTCTGTCGCCAAAAGTGACGCCAACTTGGCACTATTTCCAGTATTTTGCCTACCTTAAGGGTACTTTTCCGTTATACGGACAGCATGCCAAAATGTATGCTAATGCGCCAATTATTTCAGTCCTCATCGTGAAAAGGATTTTTCTTGTAAACCATGCGAAACATTGTGATTTGTTATTCATGAAACGTGAATTACGTGAAAGATTATTATTTAACCTTAACGTTGGAAAGCTTTTTAATTTGCTATTATTCGAAATAAAAATGCTTTTTTAAAATAAAATATAATTTACTTTTACTGCTGACGCTGAGATGGATTTTACCATTTGTCAATTACCAGATGATGAGAAAGTTGCGATAAAACTGTTTCAGGAATTTGGAATTCTGCATAATAAAAGGTTGTGTTCAAACAACCATGAAATGAAATTATGGATGAGTTCTGGAAATCCGAAATGGGGATGTAGCTTACGATCATGCGAAGAAAGCGTAGGAATACGATAAAAAACATGGTTTGAAGGATCGCGGTTGTCTTTTCTTAATGCTTTGAGGTTTATATATTTATGGTGCCAAGAGTTGACATCGATTGAGCTTTGTGAGCTGCAACTTGATATAACCACAACACAACAGTGGACTGGAATAGTTATTTTAGAGAATTTTGTGCAAATGCTTTATGTTCACGACCAAATAGAAAAATCGGTGGACCTAATAAAATTATAGAAGTAGATGAAAGTCTTTTTGCCAGAAGAAAAAGCAACGTAAGGCGTGTTCTTCTTCCTCAATGGGTGTTAGACGATTTATGCCGTGAAACACGGGGATGTTTCCTTACTCCTATTTCCGATCGCACAGCTGAAACTTTAATAATGGCGGCAATAGAAAACAATGTAGCTGATGGAAGTATTATTTATACAGATTACTGGAAAGGATATAAAACAGATGAACTTTGAAGTGCTGGTTATGATCATTTCACAGTAAATCACAAATACAATTTTGACGACCCTAATACTGGATGTCATACTCAAAATGTTGAGAGATTATGGAGCACCGCAAAATGGCGCTACAAAAGACATCGGGGAACAGTTCGGCATCATTTAGAGTCGTATCTCATAGAGTTTATGTGGCGACGTCTTCATTCAAAAAATGAAATGTTTACTGCAATGCTAAAAGATATGGCACAGATCTCATATTCACCCCATATTGGCGCGATTTTTTCCTGGCGCCAATGTCATATACGCAACGGGTACTTAACTGGCACCAAAGTGTCGTTATTTTGCTTGATGTGGTAACCCGGATTATGTTGTGGCACAGATGTCATATACGCCCCATATTGGCGCGATTTTTTTCCGATGCCAATTTGGCGAAAATATCAACAGCATAAACAGCAACATCCTGGTTACCATATCAAGCAAAATAACGACACTTTGGCGCCAGTTAAATACCCGTTGCGTATATGACATTGGCGTCAGAAAAAAATCGCGCCAATATGGGGCGTATATGACATCTGTACCTATGTTGTTTATGCTGTTGATGTTTTTGCCAAATTGGCAACCGAAAGAAAATCTCGCCAATATGTGGCGAATATGACATCTGTGCCAAAGGGATTTGTAATTTTATGGCAGCAGTTTAATATGATTTTTTTCAATTCCTACTATTAGTTCACACTCTCCTTATATTTATTTATTTATTTATATATATATCTTGTTCAAATTTTCAATCGCTAATAAAATACTTATTATTCATCCTATCAAGTTGAAATTTTTTTTTTTTAAACTTGAACTGGATGATAATTGATATTAGTACAGTTTTTTCAAATATTAATTCATTGATTAAATTTTAATTAATTAATTTTAGTTTTACGTGGGAGACAAAATGGCGGCATGGTTATTGAAGCATTTAATGCATCTTCATATCTATAAGGGGGGTTACCATAGTGGGGACCCTGTTCTGTCGCCAAATACCGCCAAGTTTGTCGCCAACTTTGCGATATATTGCCAAATTTGGCGACCAAAATGAGTCACCAAAAGTGACACCAACTTGGCGATATCTCTAATATTTCGACAAATTCCCATGGAGTTCCATTGTAAACCTACTTGCTTATAGAAAATCAACAAATTGAGATATTTTAATGCAACAAAAACTAATATTAGCTTAAGGGATTATATTAAATTTTTCTTTGATGAACTAAGTGGGAGACTTTATAAAACAAAATTTTTATATTACTTGTTTATTTTATTTCATTCATTATTGTATAACAGTTATTTGTTCACTTATTTTAATTATATATTTGTGATTTAATAAAATAGTTCGTAAAATTCTGTAATTTTCAAATATTATACTTTTAAAATGCTCACTTTACTATCGACAATGTTTTTCATTTATTTTTCAAATGTTTCAATTCACGTGATTTTCATTTTGCTCCAACTATTGCACTTGGCGACAATGCTGTCCGTATAACGGAAAAGTACCCTAAGTAATGCTTTGGAAATGGAACAATGAAAATCTGCGTAGATACCGTGAAATGCAACTGATTGGTCAGAGCTTTATAACGCTATAAGGGAGGTTACCAAGGGGAGACCCGTCTCTCTGTCACCAAAAGTGACGCCAACTTAGAGCTATTTCCAGTATTTCGCCAAATTTCCATAGGCTCCCATTGAAATACAATAGGGTTTACTTGCATGCCGGAAATCATTTCAATGCTACAAAAACTAATATTAGCTTATGAATAGAGCTTAATTGAACTATTTCCATTATTTTTAAGCACAAACAATAATCTGGGGTTGGCTAGAAAATAGGAATTGCTTCGCTATAGCGAATGGAATAGCTAAGCGATTACGCGGGGTGTTGGTGAGCGTAGCGAGCAGGGGGGTGGCGCCCCCTAGTAATGTAAAAAATAATTAGCCTATGTTTCTCTCTGGGTTATAATTCACCCATATGCAAAGGCAGTTTACCATTCGTTTTGATCCTGACGTCAGGCAAAGGTTTTTACACTTTAAATTTATAATATCATTAGAATTAGTAAAGAATAAAAAATGAGTGGCATCAGGGACAAAAAGGTGGGAAGAAAAAATGAAAAAGTTATGATCTCCATAGGCTTTTTTATGTTAAATTAACATTGATAAGTGACACTGGAAATAAATAAGTATTGCGTTGCGACGCAATACTTAAATAAAGCACAAATTTAAGATATGTAATCGAATTTCGCGCTCAAGGCTGTCCTCAAATCAAAAGGATCAACTTTCTGACACAAGTTTTAATTAATTTTTGTTCGGAAACGCAGGAAACTAGAAAGTGTTGTTATTCAGAAACTATGTCATTGAACTGTTTTTTCCGTTTTCTTGTAAACGCAATAGAACTTTCAGAAAATACTGTCAAAGTTGGCATTTTGAACTGAACTTCCGAACAAAAGAAGAGAATCCAGTCAGTAAGGGGAGAAAAATGTCGTGTCACGTGATCAAAATCGCTTATAACTCAATGGGTAAATGATTGATCAAAAAATGGAAAAAACAGTTTTATTCCAAATCGCTTCCATGGTCAAGTTTTCCAATTTTATACCTTTCTGTTAAAAAATAAATTTGTAAATGTGTCGAAACTTTTTGAGCCTGTTGAGCAGAACAGTTGAGAACAGCCTTAAACCAAAAGGCTGATTGTAAGTAGCGATTTTTGGCGATTTCTTTAGCTGTTAACTTCTGACGCGATGCGAATATGAAAATATCGCTTCTAATACGTTTCAAAGCTTTATTTGAATGCATTATTGCTTTTTTTCATATAAGTATGATTTTTGGTATTGTTAGTGGGTTGTCTAAAAAATATATTACATGTAAAAATTCTGTTAGGTATTGGTATGCATAGCGCATACCAATGTCTCGACCTAGTTCGTTTGTCAGCTTCATCCGCCATCTTGTTTCAAAATGGCGGCTATTTTCACCGTGCACTGCTGCGCAACGCTTAAATATTATTAATATCCGTTAGCTTCTAATTCTCACCAAGCTTGGCGACATTTGGCGAAATATCGCGAAATTTGGCGACCAACAATAAGTAACTATAAATGACGTCACCTTGGCTATAACTTACTAATTTGGCTCAATTCTCATTCAAATTTTTGATGAATATTCTCTTATGGAGTTCGTCGCTTTTTAGCTTCTTAAAATTTGTTAAAATTAGCTTCAAGTAAAACCAAGAAATATGAAGGCTATCTTTTCCTCCCGGCACATGACGAAAGGCCTTTTTTTGCTTTCTTCTGTTTTTACAAGAAAAAAGTACTATTGGATTCATGAAGAAAATTTCCGATTTCCGGTTTTCGACGGATTTACACGTTTTAAGAGTCAGAGATCCCAAAAGACATGTTTTTACAAAATATCTGTCTATGAGCCTGTGACTGTGTCTGTCTGTGTGTAACACAAATTTCGTGGGCGCTCTATCTCAAGAACTAATGCACAGAATCTAATAAAAAATTATATTCTGTTAGCCTCTGATATAAATCGGTGCTGATTAGTTTTTGGTGTAAATCGCCCAACAGGTGGCACTGATAGGCCACGTTTTTAACGATGTCCGCAATAGTTCTATCTCAAGAACTAATGCTCTAATTATCATCAAACTTCAGATTCAGGTATACTTTGATAAATATTGGTGCTGATTAGTTTTTTGTGTAAATCACCCAACAGTGGCGCTGCTATATTGTATTTTGAGGGTTTACACGATTTTAGCGATAGTCACATCTCAAGAACTAATTCACGGAATTTCATATCTTTAGAATCATCATGATGGGCATAGATTGCAATTTAATTCTGGCATTGTGACACCGAATTTTGAAGTATTTACATTTATCAGATTTTATGAGATAGATGAAAGTTTTGGGTTTGGCACATCCGACTAGTTTAAATCGTGGTTCGAAAATAATTGACGAAAACTTTCGCTGCGAAAAATAAGAGCTTGATTGGGAGTATCCGATTATAAGCTGTTAATGTAAATTTTGAGACTTGGAACATTCTCACAATCTTTTGACTTTCATGTCGCTGAATAATATTTTTTTATCTAATACACTTTTTTTTTTTTTTTTTTTTTTTTTTTTATTGGTAGTCTTACCGTTTCCAAGGTTTATTCTTGCACTTTTCGAGGTAAATAAAAAAAAAATAAAAAAAAAATTAATATAATCCAATGTTAACAACTGTTTCTAAAAATCAATGAACATTGTGGCTATCACTTAGTCTTAACATGATTTTCCTAAAAATAGGTGGTAAATTTCCTTACCGTTCCATCCTTACCGTCCCCTTTTTTACCATTTCATCCCTTTTTTCCAATACCATCTCCTTTTTTTACCTTACCGTCCCTTCTTTAACACACCTTACAGACAATGTTATACAAAAATTCTGTATTGAAAGTACTACATTTTTATTATTTCTTATTTGAATGTCCTGTGCGTACTATGTAAATCCATTATAAGTAAAAATTTAGAGGAAAATAAAAAGTTATAGCGGTAAAATGATAAGGAAAATTAAACGCGCAAGTTTAACTTAAACCTCAGTTAAATAAAAAAAAATCCCTGCCGGCCCGGCCTACAGGCAGAGGTAGATCTCGAAGTTAAGTATACTAATTTCACCAACAAAAACTAAATCATTATTAGATATAAATCCACTTTAACAGTTTTATCTGTCTGCTTTTGACGAGTTTTTATTTCCTTTTTATAAAATAGCTGGTTTTATCAGAATCATGTTAAGGCGATATTAAAAAAAATATTTTTTCATACTCAACAACTCGAAATTTTCTGGCACATTTTCAGATTCATTTTTAATAAAAAAAAATTATGAAACATGCTGACGTGATTTTTGAAAAGATTTATAAGCGACCTGTGTTTTTATTTTTCTTTCAATTAATTAAAACTTGATTAATAAACAATTATTTTCTCAGTAGGGCAATATTTTTCGTTTCTAACACAATAGCTTCGGGAAATTCTGTTCGAAATGCCCACTTTGACATCATTTTTTGAAATATATTCTGCCTCTATCAAAAAATCGATCATTACTGTATATTATATAGTTTCTGAATAAGAGAATCTAGCAATTGGATGCGTTTGAGAGCAAAAATGAATTTAAAAATGAGTAAGAAAATAGACAGTTTGGATTTGAATGCACCCTTAATAAGATGATTTTTTTCTTCAACCGCTATGTATTTTTAATTTGTTTTTGCTGTAAGAATTGGCCTTATCAAAATCTTGTCTGTATAAATGTTGAAGACAATATTAAGAAGATATATGATAAATTCATGGAGATTTTATATCTTGTGAATTGACGGAGTTATGAAAAATTTTCTTCTTCAACCCCCTTTTTTGTTTTCGTTTTTAATTTTTTTTGCTGTACGAATTGGTCCTATCAAAAACTTTTGAATATAAAAGTTGTAGATAATATTAAGGAGATGTATAATAAAATTATTGGATTTGATATCTTGAGAATTGACGAAGTAAGGAATTTTTTTTGCCAAAAACACTATTTTTTGCGCCCCTTGAGCCTATTTTAAATTTTATCAAAAATCTGTGATGCATGAATTTTCGGTGCTATTTTTAGAAGTAATAAAAACTTTAAACTGATTTGATGTGTACAAAAATTAAGAAGTTATGGGGTTTTTTCGGTTTTCCCAAAACCCCTCCCTATTACCATCCCCTTTGTCCGCTTTTGCCCATTAACGAACTTGACCGAGATTTTATGTCCCTTGATTTTATGTATCAGTTTGAAAGAGATTTGTGCTGAATTGTGGAAGTTATCGTGTCCAGAAGAAAGTGATAACACAATCGCTTCGGGAAATTCCGTTCAAAATGCCCAATTGACATCATTTTTTGAAATATATTCTGCCTTTATCAAAAAATCAATCATTGCGGTACATTATATAGTTTTTGAATAAGCGAATCTACCAATTAAATGCGTTTGAGAACAAAAATGAATTTAAAAATGAGTAAGAAATTAAGCAGTTTGGATTTGAGTGCATCCTTAATGCAATGATTTTTCCAACACAATCCGCTTCGGGAAATTCGGTTCAAAATGCCCACTTTAACAGCATTTTTTAAAAATATATTCTGCCTCTATCAAATAATCGACCATTACGGTACATTGTATAGTTTCTGAGTAAGAAAACGTACCAATTAGAAGCCTTTGAGAGCAAAAATGAATTGTAAAATGAGTCAGAAAATACGCAGTTTGGATTTGAATACACCCTTACTTAGATGATTTTTTCCTTCAACCGCTATGTATTTTTAATTTGTTTTTGCTGTAAGAATTGGTCATATCCAAAACTTTTCTATATAGATGTTGTAGACAATATTAAGAAGATATATGATAAATTCATGGGGATTTTATATCTTTTGAATTGACGGAGTTATGGATTTTTTACTTCTTCAAACCCCCTTTTTGTTTTCGTTTTTAATTTTTTTTGCGGTACGAATTGGTCCTATCAAAAACTTGTGAATATAAAAGTTGTAGATAATATTAAGGAGATTTATAATAAAATTAATTGGAATTGATATCTTGAGAATTGACGAAGTTATGAATTTTTTTCTCCCCAAAACCCTATTTTTTGCGCCCCTTGAGCCCATTCTTAACTTTTTCAAAAATCTGTGATACATAAAATTTTGGCCCTATTTTTAGAAGTAATAAAAACTTTAAACTGATTTGATATGTTCAAAAATTAAGAAGTTATGGGGGGTTTTCTGTTTTCACAAAACCCCTCCCTATTTCCATCCCCTTGGTCCGATTTTGCCCATTAATGAACTTGACCGAGATTTTATGCCCATTGATTTAATGTATCAGTTTGGAAGAGATTGGTGCAGAATTACGAAAGTTAATGATCGGTGTAGATCTGCAAAAATGTTTCAGAAATTCCAACATAGGAACGATCCCAATAGGTAGTATTTCATACGAAATCTACCTAAAATTTTCGCTGCTGACTATTTTTCTTTATTTTGAATCATTAAGGCATTCGTCTATCAGATTAAAATGTTATTTTAGCAAGTTTAATTTTGTCAGATTTTTTTTTCCCCAAAAGTCAAAAGATTGTGAGAATGCCCCACTTATTTTCTCAAAACCCACTGCGTGTTGCGTTTTACGGCTTTCATATATTGATATTCTAAATATACTCTATCGATGCGCAAATGTTCACAGCATTCTATGTCCCCGACCTCGGACCCTTCGTCAGAAAAAAAGTAAAATTAAGCAAAACATTTAATTTAGTTGAGATTAGAGGTTATGACGGTTTTTAAAAAATCATAATGTGAAAAGAAAATGAAATGAAAAAAAAAATAGGTTTTAAATATATTGCTCTTTAATTTATTAAACCAAAATGAATTTTTTAAGATTGCATTAAAAAAAGTCCTTCCGGCAAGTGCCGGGAGGAAGAGGCAGCTTTCATATCCCTTATTTTTTAAAAGCAAGCTTATTATTCAAACACACGAAGCTCAATTTAGTGGAAACCGATTATAGGAGATTCAATCCTAATCTTTATCAATATTAAATCATTATGAATGAGAATTTCGCGAAATTAGTCAGCTTTATCCAAGCTGCTTTTATTTAAAGTAACTTATATTTGGTTGCCAAATTCGGCGATATCTTGAAGTTCCTGCCATTTTAAGACAACATGGTGGATGAGGCTAACGAGTGAACTTGGTCGAGACCTTAGTAATTCCTGTGCACATGCTCACTCACATCGGAATCGGTTGATATATACAAGTTCTCTCGCAGGCAAAATATCAGATTTTTCAAAATGTCACCCACATTAGAAATTCAAACTGCTATATCTGAGCCATTTTCTAAGATAAAGACAAAACAAAAAATGCTCCGGAATCCTTATATCATTGTCAAATACTTAAGAAAGAAACCTTTTTCAATTTCTAATTCTTTTGCACCTTACTTTAAATATAATTTTTTATTTAATTTAATGGCCTCCATTTTGAAACAAGATGGCTGATGAAGCTGGCCAGCGAACTTGGTCGAGACATTACGATATACTATCCACATGCCTTCTTACATCGAAATAGGTTAATGAATACGCGTGTTATCACGTGACAAATATCAGATCGTTTCAAAATGTCAGCCATGCTAGAAATTCAAAGTGCTATAATTCAACCATTTTTTAAGATATATACGAAACCAAAACTGCTCCGGAATCTTTGTATCAAGGTCAAACACATAAAAAAAATCTTTTTCATTTTTCAATTGTTTGATAACTCATTTTAAATTTAAAATTTATTTTTTTTAAAAAATGGCAGCCCTTTTGAAACAAGATGGCGAATGAAGCTGACCAACGAACTCGGTCGAGACATTGGTATGTACTATGTACACGAGGCGCCTGATTAATGTCCCCATGATTTGTGCCCCCATACGTCATTTTGACGTCACAAGAAATGGGGATATAAATACGGTGCTGGATCATTTCACTTTTCACGAAATCCTGATTAATGTCCCCATGATATATGCCCCCATATCTGAAAGGGACACAAATCCAATGCTAGAGAAATTTCCTTTCGTTGAGAGCCTGATTAACGTCCCTATGATTTAAGTCCCCATATGTCATTTTGACGTCACAAAAAATGGGGGCACAAATCCAGTGCTCGAGCATTTCACTTTTGACGAAATCCTGATTAACATCCCCATGATATATGCCCCCATATCAGAAGGGGACACAAATCCAGTGATGGAGAATTTTTCTTTCATTGAGAGCCTGATTAATGTCCCCATGATTTAAGCCCCCATACGTCATTTTGACGTCACAAGAAATGGGTACAAATCCAGTGCTGGAGCATTTTACTTTGGACGAAATCCTGATTAACATCCCCATGATATGTATCCCCACACGTCATTTTGATGACGTCACAGTAGATGGGGACTTAAATCAGGGGGCACAAATCCAGAACTGGAACATTTTATTTTGTCGAGAATTCCTGATATACGACCCCATGATATGTGCCCCCATATGTCATTTTTACAGGGGATTCAGAGTTCGTGCAGGATTGACAACCAGAGTTCTGCACGGGCAGGAATTTCTAGCCTGATATCGGTCCAGTATAAAAATTAAAAGTTCGGCCCTGGCGCGACCCGTGACAAAATCAAGTCCGATCCGGCCCATTCAATTTCTACAGAAAATCCAATTTTACAAAACACACAATTAACGATTCTTTTGACCCCTTAACGGTCGCACTAAATTACAGTTTAATAACTGAAATTGCTTATTGGCACCACTTTTTTGAAAAAGAAATATTTATGTTATTTAAGGACAGGTAAAATGATACTACTATAATAAAGCCAGTTACGCTATTTTACAAAACTGTTGGGAATCAATCAGTCTGAATAAAAGACACAGCCCATGAATATCACGGGAACGGGGATTAAGGCATTAAAGAAGACTGGATACATATTTTGGGGGAAATTTTACCGTACTAGGAGGTTCAGCACTCTGCGAACTATGCTCGCCAAGCCCCTTTCAGACTTCGCAGCTTTTAAAAACATGGTAATGTGCCCTATTTTACAAATATTAGTAGGTTACGGAAAATTGAATGATATTATTACGAATGGCGATTATCTCCTGCAATCGGGTTGCCACGTTTTTCCGTTTGAATAGTGTATTTTTCTTTTACCATAGCCTCATCCATCGCTATCACGACAGCTGGCGGCTATTTTTGGGATTGATAATTAAGATCAATAACACATTTTAAAATCAGCTTGCACAAAAGGGTAAGGTTGAAAATTCTGCTGCCTCTAGCACTTTTGTAACGATGCTATAGAGTGTAGACAATGTTCATCCTTTGAATTCGAGATTAAAAAACACTGGCTTCTTAGGAATAACATTCAGAACTACGGTATTGAAAACATTGTTTTTTTTTTAATTTTACGCTTATATTTTGTCTTTAGATTTAGTTTCAGATATTTTCAGGAACAGGTATTTTTCTATTTTATTGAACCATGATGCATATTTTCATGCTATTTTTTAAAATTTAAATTGTTTATTTGGTACTTTTTCACTATAGGGGACTTGGCGAAATAGGAAAAATGGCCTTGGCGAGAGAAGGAAATTTGGCAGCATATTTTCTGTCAACTTATTTACTCCTTCACAAGCAATTTATTTTATATAAAAATGAATAATGTATCAATATACATAAAATGTTTATACAGGGTGATTCCGAATTCATCGTACAAACTTTAAGGGTTGGTACAGGACACTGTACCAATCATTTATTGTATAGGAATGTATGGGCGCAAGTGACGCGTTGAGGCGCAAACACCAGGGTGGCCAGTTGAACCTTTTTTTTATTTCAAAATTTCGCATTCCTACCAGAAAATTTCTATAGTATTATTTTGTTTATTTAAAACATACATTTTGTGATTGCATAAAGCAAAATTCTTCTTTGAAATTTTCCAGTATGAATTAGAAATTTTTGCATTAAAAAAAGGCCACACTGGCAACGCTGGCAAACATTTCATGTACTTGCCACAGTTATCAGTGTGACTTTTTTTTAATGCAAAAATTTCGATTTCACACCGGAAATTTTCAAAGAAGAATTTTTACTTTATATAATTACGAAATTTGAGTCTTAAATAAATAAAATAAAGTTACAGGAATTTTCTGGTATGAATGCAAAGAAAAAGGGGAAATAAACTGGCCACCCCGATGTTTCCGCGTTAACGCGTCATTTGCGCCCATACATTCCTATACAATAAATGATTGTTACAGTGTCCTGTACCTACCCTTAAAGTTTATACCATGAATTCATGATCGCCCTATAGATATAAATAAATTCATATATAAACAAGTATAAAAGTTCATTAGGTTTTTTTTAATAGCTGTTTATATCATTTGGCAAAAAATTTTACTTTCTGAGCCCGAATTATGCCAAGCTTTTTAAAAAAGGTCAAGGCCCCCATAATGGAAAAGTACTGTTTATTTTTATTAATAAGTATATACGAGTTTACAATATACATACATTTAACATCTGAATTTGAAATTTTTAAAAGACTAAATAAAATAAATAAATAAGACAGACTTGATTACAGTTAAAAAATAAAATTTATAAAAAGTTAAAAATACTAAAAACGTATAAAATACAATCAGTAAAATTTCGCTAAGCAACTCGCAATGCCTCAAAGGCATATATACGACTTTCCTGATAAGTATTTATCGAATAAGAATTCGTACAAAATAAATCGAAAATATTTTGGCATAAATTTAGATGTTTCTAGGCTGTATCAAGTGATGAAATATACAAACAAATTTGCTAGCAGCATTTTTTTTTTTTTACACCAAGTGATTCCCCAAAGTAACGTCACACGTCCATAAGAAAATTGTTTTAAATGAATAGTTTTAAAATGTGGCGTAATTGTCGCCATTAGATGCATTTCACATGTATATTATTATAAAGTTTTTTTTCTCTTTTAAAATTCTCGTTTAAAAAATATTATTCAATTTAAAAGTGTTTTGGAATATCATTATTTGAGCTTTTTAAATATGACCAAATTTTAATCATGAAAAGTTTTTCAAGCGTAATAATTTAATTATTTTAAGCATTTTACATATGACGATATTTATTCTTTTGGCAGTTTACATATGACGTAATTTTTCTCATTAAGTGCGTATCTCGCAAAATAATTAAAATATTTCCAAAATGTCTTATTTTTTCATGATTCAGATGTAAATACTACTTTTTGACGCAATTTTCCCTATTTCCTATTTGTAACACGTGGTCATTTAATTATTATTTTCATTTCTATTTTTAATAGTCGCATGTTAATTAATTTTTATTTGAGATAAATGTATAATTATTTGTGCTGTTTCGTCAATTGGCATCAGTGTAAAAGAAGTCGGTAAGTGTGATCACAGATCGCACAGAGGGTTTCGTTTAATTTTCCTTTCAAAACGCCCAGCACATTTATCGCCATGGAACCCCTTCTAAATTATGGTAAACCCAAACTATCTTAAAAGTTTCAAACAGATCACCTTGTTATATTTCCTAATTTTGTTTGCGCTCCTCCGCAACCCCGATATGTGATGCGCCATTCTTTTTTATAATTTTTTATCATGTTTTATAAACTATTTTAAAGTTTAAAACAGATCGTCTTGTTAGGTTTCCCAATTTTAACAAAATCGCATTCTGTTAGTTCCACATTCCACCACCAGGGAGCGCACTGTATTCTTAACAAAACTGTATCTGAACGAAACTCCGTTACACAACCTATCAGTAGATATAATTATTCGAGAAGTGGCGGTCTTAAGCAAGAATTTGAGATACTTACCGAAATTACTAATCAAAAATAGTGATAACTAAACTTTTGACATTTTTTATTTTTATATTAAATAAGTAGCATTTATCTCAGGACTCCGTCAATAAATCGTCATAAAATGGTAAAAAAAACGTTAATTTAAAAAAAGAAAATTGCGTCCTTCCCGCCTCAACACGAAATTTCTCGCGCCATTCTTTTAAAAACTTTTTATTATGTGTTATAAATTATCTTAAAGTTTGAAGAGATCGCCTTGTTGGATTTCCTAATTTTAACAAAATCGCGTTCTGTTAGTTCCATATTCCACCACCAGCGAGCGCACTCTATTCTTAAGAAAACTAAACGAAACTCCGTTAAACGACCTATCAGTAGATATAATTACTCGAGGGGTGGCGGCGGTCTTAAGCAAGAATTTGAGATACTTACTGAAATTACTATTCGAAAATAGTGATAACTAAACTTTTGACATTTTTATATTAAATAAGTAGCATTTATCTCAGGACTCCGTCAATAAACCGTCATAAAATGGTAAAAAACGTTAAGTTAAAAAAAAAAAAAAAATAGCGCCCTCCTCCCCTCTTCATGAAATTTCTCGCTCCATTCTTTAAAAAACTTTTTATTATGTGTTATAAACTATCTTAAAGTTTCAACAGATCGCCTTGTTGGATTTCCTAATTTAAATAAAATCGCGTTCTGTTAGTTCCACATTCCACCACCAGGCAGGGCACTCTATTCTTAACAAAAGTGTATCTGAATGAAACTCGTCTGTACAACTTATCCGTAGATACATTTGTCGAGGGGGTGGCGGTCTTAAACACCAATTTCAAATATTTGCTGAAATTACTATTCTATAATAGTGGTATCAACACTTATGACATTTTTAATATTAAATAAGTAATATTTAGCGCATCCCACCCTCAAAAAACCGCACGCGAAACGGTAGAGAATGCTACAGTTTAAAAATGTCTTAAGCAAGAATTTAAGATATTTTCTGAAATTACTATTCGAAAATAGTGGCATCAACAATGAAATTTTTATATTGAATAATTCACATTTATGCTGTATTTTAAAAAATGTGACACCGTTCTGAACAATGCTACAATAAAAAATCACGTGACTGCCTTTTAAAATGAGCATTTAATAGAAATAAACCAATTAGTGAAATAATAAATAATACCTCGTAATTCTTTGGGGAAATTCGCGTTTTTTCAACTGTCATTTGTCGAACACCGTATTTTTTTCCACGATCATTGGAAGAAATTCGTGTTTTTTCGCGATCATTTGACGAAATGTGCATTTTTTTCAGCGATCCTTAGAATAAATTCGCGTTTTTTCAATAGCCTTTGACGAAATTCACGATTTTTCCGAGATAGTTTTAGAAATTCGCTTTTTTCCGCGCTCATTAAACGAAATTCACGTATTTTCCGCGACCCTTCGAATATATTCGTATTTTTTCAATGACCTTTCTAAGAAATTCGCGTTTTTTTCTGCTATCCTTTGAAGAAATTCGTATATTTTTTTCATTTATTTCACGAAACTGGTATTATTTATTCGATCATTTGACGAAATTTGCGTTATTTCCGCGATCCTTCTCGAAATTTGCATTTTTTCAATGGCTCTTTGAAGAAATACGTATTTTTTCTCGATAATTTTATGAAATTCGCGTTTTTTCCACAATCCTTTGGCGAAATTAGCGATTTTTTATACGAACAACGGCCGAAGTTAATTTTTATTACGACCATTTGTAAAAATTCGCAATATTTTTCAGTGATTTTTTTTTTCAGAATTTTCGGATTGATGACCGATTCTTTAAAAATTTCGGAACCGAATGCGTTAAATTTTCAGAAATTCGGAACAGAATCACGCCTGATTAAAACTGCGTCATTTAGGAAATGCGTGAAGCATATTTAAATATGAAATTCTTATGCATTATTATTTTCTTTAACGAAAATCTTTTTTGTGCAGAAAAGTATATTTTATTAAAACATATTTTATTTCAGAACGCGCTATATGTACGTAGAAAGAGCTTGCTACTTGTCGGTTATAATTTATCACGCTGTTAAATAAAAAGAGAAAATTCTTAGATTGAATGTGTCACCAATCCACCCCTCCCCTTCTCCCCCAGTCTTAGCAGAAGTCTATGAAATGGGGTGTGGTAGGCTATTATCTAGGTCTAAAAAATTAAAAAGAGTGTGGTGAGCATGTACTTCTAAATTAAATTAGCAAAATCTTTTCCGGTATACACGAAATTCCTACTTAAATTCGACCAGAACCTGGCAAAAATTAATTTCGTCGATCCGAAACCAAAATATTAAATTTCAGTGGCTTAGTAGTCAGCACGTCTGGTTACCAACCAACAGATCCAGAGTTCGGTTCCAAGCTAAGCAAGATTTATTCAACCTTCCATTCCTTCGGGGTCGATAAAATGTGCACGAAGCTTGCAAACACTGAGGGTCCCGCGTTAGGCTGACAGCCTGATCGGGTCTCATTCTGTATATCACCTCGGGGTCCACGGTCAAGAAAACAAGGTTAGTACAGGCTTTGATCCTTAATGAATCATAAAGAAACAGGTTTAGCTCAAGTTAGAAACCAAAATATTTGAACCCGATGTGAAAAAAATAAGCCATATTTTAATACAATTATGAAAAGTAATATACAATGATATCATTAATATGAGTTTACGGTTTTTGTATAAAATTAAATTCATTATAAACCCATTAATATTCAAACACAGTTTATTATTATTATTATTATTATGATTAACTATTTAGGATTTTTTTGAAAAATCGGGTGGACGCGAATACCACCCAGAAAGAGTCAAAACCTAACTTGAAACATTTAAAGTCAACGCAATACACAACGAAAACAATTAATGGCTACCGGGTTGAGTACAATCGGGTTACCTGACCTGATGCAGTACTCTTAAGTCTACACTACCCTGAGCTAAGACTTCTATTATAGGAGTTCTACCCTGAGCTCACCCGGAAGCTTGGCTCGGAGAAATTTTTTTTCATTAAACTTGGCCGGCCATAATTTTTAATCTGAGGGCTCGAACCGGGCTTGGCAGTATTGGTATTTTCTGAAGATTTGAGCAAAACTGAACTTCATTTTTCGAAGAACGTCCCAGGCTTTAAATTTTTTCTCGATGTTCGTCCCGAACCAGGCCTGTATTTCATTCTTTCCGAGCCGTATCAATTGAGATTTCTTTTCCCCTTACTAGTAATACCATGGAAACTTTCATTCTTAATTAGTGAAAAAGGGAAGGATGAACAAACATTTCTTTGTTGTATTTAATTATTATTATTATTATTTTTTTTTTTTTTTTTGATTTTCTAAAATAGTTTAACGTGTTGGTTAATCACGTGAAAGACACTTTACCAAACTACAGTGAATGACTGATTTTTATTTTTAAACATTACATGTATTCAAATCTTATTTTCGAGCCTGAGTAAAATATTGGGCATTTAGAGGAATGTTTAAAGATACAAATAGCTGCAAATAATTAAACACATTTTGTCACTTCAATTAACAAAATTTTTCATATTTCGTTTTCAATTTATTTACTGTTGATAGTAAGTAAAAAAGAAAGAAAAATAATGCGCTAAGTTCAAATTATAAAACACTGAACACTGAACATAGTAACTGTAACAAAACTTCACACTTTATTAAGGTGATAGACAGTGTCTAAGTAAAAAATTTTGAAAATGTATAACGCATTTATGAATCCATTTTCAGCAATTACCATCTATAGTCAGAAAATGTCCGAATTCTTTTGTGCAGCCCTGAGTATCATATATATGGGGCATTCTCACAATCTTTTGACTTTTAAGTCCCTGAATAATAATTTTTATTTTAGTACATATTTTTGTGTTTTCTTTTATTTCCTATACTGGGGAACATCCCATTGCATGATTGCATAACAGTATTAACGAGATAAATAAGTTTTGGACGATGTTGGGGGGTCCAAATACCAGGAAAACCTGATGTTGATTTTTAAGTTTGGAGCTGTCTGTATAAAATTGTTTAAATAAAAGTAATTCGATGTAATTTTTTCCGAAACTGGGACAACTGTTTTATATAAATATGTAGCAAAAATTTAACCTGCACACATTTTTACGGTTGATATCATTTTTTTAACTCTGTCCCTGGGTTTTAGATTCCTTACCATCCCTCTTGCTAAACGTATACAGAAAATCACTTCAGATGCAGCCACAGAATTTTTTTTCAAGTTTTTTCTTATGCAGAAGTATGCTAGAGAAAGAATATCTAAAATTCTTTGACAGGAAAACTATTGCAGAATTTAAATCAGCATTTAAATATCAATTTCAAACATCGTGGCATTATTGGAAGTCTTACCGTCCCCAAGGTTTATTCCTGCACTTTTAGAGGTAAATTAATTTTTTTTTACTTAATCCAATGTAAATAACTGTTTCTAAAAATCACTGAACATTGTGACTATCACTTAGTCTTAACATGATTTTTCTAAAAATAGTGGTAATTTTCCTTACCGTCCCGTCCTTACCATCCCCCCCTTTTTTTCCCATTACCGTCCCTTTTTTCCTGTAGCATCCCCCTTTTTTCCTTTTGTCCCTTCTTTAACACCCCTTATACCAAAATTTTTTATTAAAAATACTACATTATCATTGTTTCTTATTTGAATGTCCTGTGGGTACTATGCAAATTCATTATAAGTAAAAATTTAGAAGAAAATAGAAAGTTACAGTGGTAAAATGTTAAGGAAAATTAAACTCGCAAGTTTAACTTAAACCTCAGTTAAATAAAAAAAATTTCACTGCTGACCATTTTTTCTTTATTTTTAATCATTAAGGCATTCGTCTATTAGATTAATATGTTATTTTAGCAAGTTTAATTTCACCAGATATTTATTCCCGAAAGTCAAAAGATTGTGAGAATGTCCCATATCTATCTTCTATCTATCTATCTGTATGTATATATATATATATAAATTTATAACAAAACAAGTTGGAAATTGCTCGTCAAACGTAGCAAATGAGGTGCATTCGTACTATAACTAGTTTTATAATTATTTTTTGCACCCCATATTGTACTGAATGTATAATTTTTTGAACTTCATAAAGTGCATAGTCTGTAACATCATTAAAATGCACTTCCAATAATTTTTTTCAGATTCCCCGTAATGTAACGGAACACTTTTGACTGTCCCTGTAATTAAACTATACATCCGATTTTCATAAAATTTGAAATGGCTCGACATAATTTTGAAACAATTATAGATTTAAAATTTCAGACCATTCGGAAGGCTGTAACATCATTAAAATGCACTTGCAATATTTTTTCCATTGGCCGTAATGTAAAGAAAAACTTTTGACTGTGCCTGTAATTAAATTATACATCAGATTTTCATAAAATTTGAAATGGCTCGAGAAAAATTTTCAACAATCATATATTTAAAATTTCAGACCATTCGGTTGGGCAGTTTTTTCTCTGTTATATGCGGACAGACAGACGCACGGACGGACAGACGGACGGACTGAACGACGACTATAGGTGCAACGTATTTATATAATTACAAACGCACCTAAAAAAAAGTACCTGATCTCTAATTTTCTGCACTAATAAAATCTTTTGTTTCAACAACCTCCCCCCTCCTTGTACCTGTATTTTTTAAATTTCAAATAGTATACAAAATTTAAAGCAATTTCTTCCTCGGAAAAAAAATGTATCTATACACTCGTCGATATAAAATATATTTTGACTATATCTAATATTCCTTTACATAAAACAAAATCTAATAAATAAAGAGAAAAAAAAATAAAATCATCGAGTGGGAAATTTTCCAATAATCCCATTTCTTTATATTGACACAACACTCAGGGCTATTGTGAGCATTATTTATAAACTCTGGTGAGTTTCAGCTGCCGATTAACATTTAAATATTGGTTAAAAATTGAGAAATACTGGAGCTGTTGCTATGAGCTTCAATGCAAATTAAACACTGCGAGTAACTAATAAGTTGATCATTAAAAATATTTTACAAACATGAACAAAGGGTAGTGAGTAAACAATATACAACCACAAGTAAAAACGGCGGATACAATTGCGAATAATTCTGGCATTCCTCGTCGTCATTTGAAAACAACTGAGACAGAAAACTATTGAGTGTAGATTTGCGAGCACTAGATAGAAGTATGCTCCTATGTGTGCGATACGCTACATCAAATATGTAAGGCCTTTGGAAGAAACACGCAAAGGATTGTAAATCGTAGGAACAGGAAAATGAAATTTAGGCTAGCGCATTTCGGAAACGCTGTTCTGCAGGGCTCCAAAGTGCAATATCTATGAGCTGAGGTGAATTCCTACCAATATTTAAATAATCACAAAAAGCTAAGAAGTACCAAAGCTGTACTTCGGTAACCTCCGGCGAAAATTAAACACTGTATATATATATATATATATATATATATATATTACACCGTATGTAAATATTTATTTCAGCTGGGAAACGATTTTTCACACAGTTTTTCACAGTTGAAAAATCCGCTTAATCAATTTCCACCAAAATACGAAAATGTACTTGGATTATTTTGTGCAGCCTTGCGTAATGTTATAAAATTTAGACACACCAAATAACATGGAAAAAATGGATAAATTTTAAAAAGCATACCACAATTGAAAACGCAATATCAGCACTTATTGCTTATAGACACTACTGTAATCGAATACATTTGTTCATCTCCGTATATATATATATAAAAAAAATAAATAAATAAATAAAAAAGATAAATGCTATGCACGCCACACCATATTCTACAGTAAGCAATGTGTAGTATGCATCTCTGATGTATGTGAGTTTCATTACGTTTGAAATAGTATAGCTTAATTAAAATACACTGCAAACGAATTTTACCTATAGACCATAATGGAATGGAGTTCTTTTCTGCAGCCCTGTATATGATCTATGTAATTTATGCAGAAAAAGTAATATTTAAAAATAAAAAAATGCTTAATATAAGAAAACACACTGCAATTGAAAACTCATCAGCAATTATTCCTCATAAACAGTACTGTAACCTAATTATTTTGTGAAGTTCTAAAAATGAACGATATGCCGAATTTGTGTGTACCTGTAAATGAATAACAAATACTATGCACACCATATTTTATAGTAGACATTTTGTAATGTGCTTCCTTGTTATAAATCAATTTCAGTATGTTAAAAATATTATAACATCACTACTAAAACGATTATTTCTCATAGACCGTAATGTAATGGAATTATGTTGAGCGTCTCTATAAACGAAATATAAATGGCACACACTTCATTTCCAACACCAAACATGCCATGGTAAACGTCAATACGTATATCATATCTATGAGAATATGAGAATGAATTCCTAAATACTTTTCTAGGATGTCGATGATTTTTATCAGTTGATTTAAATCAGCGATTAAATCACGATTTTAATCAACTGATAGCTGTTGTTTTTTTTAAATCATTGATTAAAATAATAAATTTTCTAAATGTCTAAAATGACATAAAAAGGCACTCAAATCTAAGATGAATATAATTCGGAGAGTTTCTACTGGTATTATGACTTAGGAATAAACAAACAAACAAACAAAAAAAAAAAACAAAAAAAAAACAAAAAAAAAAAAAAGGCTTTGAATATTTGCTTCTAAGCTTAATTTCTGAGTATCATAAAATAATAAGTACAATAAGTTTCTAAAAAGGATAGTTTTATCTGACATAAAAAGCATTTCATTTAACATATTTAAATATATAATTTGCAATGTGATAATCTTCTTTAAGTAATCAAATAACTCATTCGTTTATATAAAATAAGCATAGCAGTATAATAAATTTCTGCAAGTAAAAGAATAAAATAGCCAGAATCTTTTTTTTTCTTATTCTACATTTGAAATAATAAATTTACAACAAATATTGGAACAAAAGAAGAATGAAAGAAGGACATCTGCTCAACAGTTGTTGTAAAAGAATGTATAAGAG
Organism: Maratus speciosus; assembly: GCA_963932465.1. Lineage (NCBI taxonomy): Eukaryota > Metazoa > Arthropoda > Arachnida > Araneae > Salticidae > Maratus > Maratus speciosus. The sequence goes on along the minus strand of OZ010799.1, from coordinate 5,454,664 downwards.
AAAAAGAACTAATTGGTATACAAAAGTTAAGCACAACAAGAGCTCCTTCAGTATAGGTTGACTTAAAAAAAAAAAAAAAAAAAAAAAAAAAAAAAATAGGTGTTGAAAAGGTAGCAAAATTTTTTCTTAAAAATGAACCATTGAAAGCTAATTCCCCTCTGGGATGTAATATTGCTATTATTTAATATTTTGAGGATTTCAGATGTTCTTATATTTACTCTGTATGGGTGTTAAGAATAGATTTAACTCATTTTCATAATTTTTTTTGATTAGCATATACATACATTTGTATAAGTTTAGATTTAGATGATTAACAGTTATTTTTCCAAGTACAAATGCAAAACGAGTTGCAAGCAATATTTTTTAGTTTTATTATTTGTGTTACTAATGAAATTACTTATTTGCAGGCTTTATTAATTTTTTAATTTACTTACTTTTTCCTCTAGGCCATTTTTAAGGGCCCCTTTTGAAATTAGCAAAATGTGCCATGCCCCTTTTGAAATTGGCAAAATACAACCTGCCTTTTTAAGAAATAGTAAAATTCACCTGTAGTTGTAGCCAGAGATTTCTTGTAAAAAAACTTTCCCATTCCACAGTATTTCTAAATCCGTGTGCCCAAGACTTTGCAAAAATAATAGGACTTTATTTCTTTAGAAAAAAAAACAGGATATTATTAAAGCATGTTGTTATTTAATTGTATTTTTTAATTTGTAATTAATAAAATTATTAAAAATTAATAACACTTTATTTAGCATAGTACTAAAAAATTATACACTTTTTTTCTTATATCGTTACTAGACACATTACTAAATAATATATTTCCTCATGGAATAGTGCTGTTTTTTGCACTAGCATCCTGCTCCGTTTTCTTTCTAGAATGAATACTAAATTATTAATTATCATTTTAGTAATTAAAGCATAAAAATGTATATTACGTTCCTAATTAGAGAGTTAGTTGTTTAATAGTTATTAATTTTAAATAGTGATAGCAATTAAATATTAAATGTTGTTATTAATAATTTTAATATGTAAAAATATCCCTGGTATTTAATATAGTTTTACAAAATTATTACAAAATATTAATGTATATAATGTTATTGTATGCTATTAACTAATGAAACTACTAATTCGAAGTTTTTATAATTTCTGTATCTAATTACTAAATAATAATTATAAATTTATTCAGGGCCGGTGAGAGGGGGGGGGGATGCAGAGGGCAACTGCCCAGGGGCCCGTGACCAAAAGGGCTCGGTTTCAGATGGAACAATTACAGGAATTTTATACTGTTCCAAATCTTATCTTGCTCATACTTTTCCCCTTTACAATCTGAAATATATTTCTTAGGAACGTAGTTTAGAAGATTTCCAACAAAAACCACAGGAAACTCCCCACTGAGAGGACAAAAAGCTGTAAAATAGTTGATCACGTTACTGCTCACGTTACCATAGTACAAATAGCCCGCAACTTCCTGCCTTCCTGAAAAATGACCAGATCTGAAGGAGCTATGCCTACGCCTTGAGGCAATGCCGCATTAGATATTGTTTCCTCTTACCTCTTTTCCTCCTCGGGTATTCAGGTATTATCAGGGAATAAGCTTTCAGTGAATGTCTAATTGGGATTTTTTTTTTTCTAAATTGATGGTACATAATACTTGTTATATTTATGCTTATTCTATACAAACATTTGTTTCTGGTGTTTTTTTAAAATCCTTATGTTCTTATTAACTATTTTGTTGCAAAGTATAGATACAAGCATAACAGAAAAGAAAACAAGAATAAAAAAACTGAAATTTTTGATTTTACAAAAGTTATGAGTACATACATATAAAGAAAACTACCTAAGAAATAAGTAAAAATAAGATTTCGAATGTACACAAAATAATTATTTCCATTACCAAATTAAAGTCAGTATGATATAGTCATCAAGACTTCATTTAAAAAATTAGAGGCCCAAAGTATAAACATTCTTTTCTTGGGGTCCCTCTGTATTAAACATATCTTAAGCAATCAGTTTACTCACTTATGATGCCTTATATGAAAAACCAAAAGATCATTTTGGCTAAAATATTATTATACGAGTAACAGGAACATGATCAGAGGGCGATAGGCGGAGAGTTGTATCGGTGCCCTAAGCTGAAAAAGACCCCGTGAGGAACCGTTTAAGTATATGTATATAGTAAATACAGGAGATGCAGAGGGCCCATCTGACCTCTGTTCGGTGCCTCCAATTTCTGCTTGTATTCCTGGCGAGTGAGCTTAAACTTAAACCATATTATGAGAGGAAAGAAAAACTCGGAAAACAGAAATACCTTAGTATATTTTTATTATCCTTTAAAATATCAAACTTACGTATAACTTCATTATACAGGAGATTCACCATATACACAAAATTAAAAATGATATTCAAAATTCGCTACCTTCCCCCAAAATCTCTTGATCCTATTCCTATACCTACTGAACCTGATGGAAAATAAAATCGTCATGCTCATGTTTGTTGCTTGCACAAAAATTGAAGCGTGATATTAAAGTTGCTTCCCAATTTTCTCTAAACTCACTTGACGACGGGTTTTTTTTTTTTCTGATCTAGATTTATGATCGTGAAAAAAACGATCTGGCCCCATAATCATTATAACTCGGGCCCCTACACAGCTCTATTCTTCACTTTCTATCAAAAATTTTATTGATGCTGATGTATAAATTTCTTGAACAAAAATTGAATTTACTGGAAAGGAAATTTTATTATGAGAGCGCGAAGAAATGCCCGATATGTCCAAGCGGCATAAGATGGGTTAAGGATTCGATCCCCCTTCCCTCAAAATAGGTGGAAAAGGTTACCTCCGTTGTCTATAAAAAGTAAAGTTTGAGAAAAGTTTCTTCCTGCAGTTTTTTTCTGTTTAATTCAGAGTCAAAATTTTTATGCAATAGACTTAAAACTTCTTTTCAGAATGAAAAATAAAGACACTTATTGATTTCCTGTGATGAAATGATACATCGTTCAAATTATTTTTCTCAGATTCAAGCCACCTGCTTGTCTTGCGATTGGCGAGCTGGTTACTGAACAAGAGCTTGCTTGGTTCGAACTCAATCAGGTAATGGATGTGTATAGTGGGTCAGATTCCATTTTAAACTGAAGTCCCGGTCTGTTTAGCTCACGACTGCAAGAGATCACTATAGCATCACTAACCAACAAAAACAATCGCAGATTCTCTGAAAATTACTTTCATTATTATACTTAAAACTGCATAATTTTAGCCATAAGAAAGAATTTTTCATTAAAATCTTTAATTTTCACAATTATGTGCACATTTTTTTTTCGTCTTGTTCCTTGGATTGAATAAATATCTGATAAAATCACGTGTATAACAAGAGGCTTGTGCCAAAGACATTTTGTTCCATGATTTGTTCAAGGAAAGACTAATAAATCTAATTATCACAAAATGAAAAATCTCAGCCTCAGGTTTATTTGAATCTATGTGTATCCTTATCCAAATTTGTAGACTTCTACGTGCGATAGATTTCCCTAACCATCGTCAACAAACAAACAAACACGCAGAAGACACACGGACAAGAAACCCTTTTTTTTTATTAATATAGATATTTTAATATAAAAAAATTGTAAGTACATTTACTTTATGTGTGTCTTCATATTTTATAAATAATAATACAGTGTTATCATCAGTAAGAACATCATAACAAGCATTTTAGACTATTAACCCCTTCGCAAGAAATTTTTGTCCTAATTAATTGCAGAAAATCTGCGATTGAAAAAAAGAAAAATTTTGTATTCAAATTTACTGGTATTAGTTATCAAGGATTCTGAGAACCATTCATGTCACAAATACGTGAAATTCGTCATGAAACGGTTAAACTGTCATGCATGGCAACCTCATAGAAATGTGTTTTGTAAAGCTATACCTCCCCCCCCCCCTCCCCTGGCGAACTATGCTTATCTTATTTTTATTTCTCTACTAGCACACTCGCTCGTCATTAAACGGGCCCGCGATAACCTGAAATATGTCTCAAATTTCTAGATAGATGTAATCCGATTTTTGTAAGAATTTATACTTGAAGACAAAAATCTCTCCAAATGACCCTTGTATCGAGGTCCCCGCAATATTTATATTTTTAAAAGCAGAATATGTCGTTTTAAAGTAAAATGTAAACGTTCTTTAAGTGGGTTTTATATGCTTTCAAAAAAAAAAAAAAAAACTAATTTAGAATTTTAAATTGTACGGATTTTTTCCCCACATCGGGCCATTTAATACCGACCCGTTCGAAATAAGAAAAAACGAAAGGCACATAACTACATCTATGTTGTTTAAGCTTTCTAACGGAGTAATCCCTTTTAAAAAATCTTATTATTAACCATTCAAAAAAATTAAGAAATGACGAATTTGTGTTTTTTATTCCCCGTGTTTATGAAACTCGTATCCATTTAACTAAGCGGAATACGGAAAATCGATTACTCCAAATTAAAAATCATGCTTTTCTTTTAAAACTTTGCAACCCGTTCAAAAATATCAATGTTAACACTTCCAAAAAAAAAAAAAAAAAAAAGAAAAAAACTGTTTCCCGAGAGTCCTTTCTGTATTTATCTCGATTTCTGCAAACTTTAAAAATCTGCTTATCATATATGTGTTCATTTTATCCTTTGAATTCCGCAATCCGTTTCGAAAAGTACGAATATTAGCTGTTTGAAAAAAATTCTTTTGCAAAACTCACTTTTCTAAAGTTCCTTTCTCCTGTGTTTAACATTCGTCATCGGCTTCGTAAATCAAAATATGAAAAAAATTAAGATGATAAACCACATCTGCGTTCATTTTTTTTTTCCCGAATGCCGCAATCTGATTTTTAAAATATTAATATAAAACCTTAACCGTTCGTTTCCGTTAGTCATTTTCGGGATTTCTGTTTTCTTTTGTGCGATTATTAAAATTTGGCATTGGCTTCAGAAATCAAATTACAAAAAATACCAGCCCACATCTGCGTTTATTTTCCTTTCAAATTCCCCAATCCGTTTCATATTACTCTTAACTCTTTGAAAAAAAAAATCGTTTGCTAATTTTTTTTTCTGGGATGTTTAAAAATTAGCACCAGCTTCGAAAAGTAAAAAGAAAAGAAACACAGATACCAAGACATATCTACGTTCATTTTCCCTTTAAAACCAAAATCCGCTTTAAAAAATATTAATAATAATCATTTAAAAATATATTTTCCGAAACTCACTCTCCTATTTTTTTTCCTTTCTTGTTTTTTTTTTTCTTTATTACTTTCGAAATATTTAACGTTTTTCACTCGGAATTTTTAATCTAAATACGAAAAGACAAATCACGCACGCTTAACAAACTTACTTTCAGCTTTAAAAAGAAATCTTCGGTTTTAAACAATATAAATATTTAACCTTTTAAACAAATTCCTTTAACCTTTTAACCAAATGGAAGTCACTTCATGATTATAGCGGATTCAGGATTATATATTCGATAGGAGCATGAAATAACAGAAAATAAATCTACTAAAAAATAATTAAACACGGGTTTTAGCGATTTTAGAATTTCAGCCCCTTAAGAGGGTTAATAGTGGAGTCGTAAATTTTAGAACATTTCGTCTATCTCAGCAGTCGTTTTAAGTAGTAGTGTGAAATTCCAGAAAATAAATCTATTAAAAAAATAAATAATTACGTGTTTCAGCAATTTTAGAAATCCCCCCCCCCCCCAGTTAATGGGGTTAAAAGGGGCAGTAGAAAATTTTAGAATATTTGATATATCTCAGCAGCCGTTTTAGGTAGAAGAGTGAAATTCCAGAAAATAAATCCTTCTATATATAAAAAAAAAGTTTTGATTTGGAAATGGACCAATGAAAATCTGCGTAGATATTCCGGGTAGATCCACATTCAATTTGAATGCTTAAGCATGGCTTTTCATCGTTAATATTAAAACAACTGTTTCATACAAAAATATGAAAATCGGTGATATTATAGTGAGAATTTAATCATTTTTAGATCATTTTATACGTCATAAGTTCCCGGTGTGCAGATTGTATTTATTTTTCTTATTTGACTCATTTTTTGAGGTTTTATTTCAATTTTAAATTCAAATTTTCAGCATTTCGAGAGATATTTTTTACAAATTTTAGAAAATGTTATTAATTTAAACTGTTGCCAGTTGTATAAACAGCGCAAACAATAATGTTTACTTCAAATTAAAAATTTATTTTACATGTGACTATTATAAACAGAAAATATAAAAAGCAGGAACTCATTGAAAATTACGTCATAAAAATTATAATTACACGTGAATTTTAAAAGAGACAGAATATTGTAAAATAATAAATTCATAAACATGCGTTAGAAGTCTTAAATAGGAGAATTTACATCACATTTACGTCACATTACACTTATTATATAAAATGAACAAAAAATAATATTGCAAAACAGTTTAAATTTAAAAATTGCTCCAGACATTTGATCATAATATTTCATTTCTAACAAAAGTATTTTTACGTGAATATTAAAAAGAAAAAGAAAAGTTTGGTGAAAATTACGTCAGATTATAATTCTCAGATTCAAATTATAATTCAATCTTCCGAAATCTTTTTAAAACCGATTAAATTATCGTGCTGTTAGAGTCTGCCGTGTCTGAACGGGGGTTGACGAGCGTAGCTCGTAGGGGGCAGAGCCCTCTAGTCTACTAAAAAAATAATTAAACATGTATTTCAGAAATTTTAGAAATCCCTCCCTAAGTGTCTTAAAGGAAGGGTCGATAATTTTAGAACATTTGGCATATCTCTGCAGTTTTAGGTAGGAGCGTGAAATTCCGGAAAATAAATCTATTAAAAAAAATAATTAAACACGTATTTCAGCAATTTTAAATTTCACTTTAAGGGCGTTAAAGTTGGGGGTCGAAAATTTTAAAACATTTGGCATATCTCAGCACTCGTTTTAGGTAGGCGCTTGAAATTCCAGAAAATAAATGTACTAAAAAATTTATTAAACACATATTTCAGCGATTTTAGAAATTTCCCTCTAAAGGGGTTAAAGAGGGGTCGAAACTTTTAGGCATGCGGCATATCTCACCAGCTGTTTTAAGTAGAAACATGGAATTCAAGATAAGAAACCTATTAAAAAATAATTAAACATGTATTCCAACGGTTTCAGAAATCGCTGGACCTCTCAAAGATGATTAAAGGTAGGGTCGAAACTTTTAAGTCATTTCGCCATATCTTAGCTGCCGTTTTAGGTAGAAGCGAAAAATTCAGAATAATAAAAGTATTAAAAAAATATTTAAACATGTATTTCAGTCATTTTAGAAATCCCCCCCGCCCCCCTTAAGAAAATTAAAGGGAGGCTTGAAACTTTTGGGTTATTTTGCCATATCCCAGCATCAATTTCAGATAAAGACATGAATTTCAGGATAACTAATCTATTAAAACATACTTAAACATTATTTTATCGATTTTAGAAATTTCCACCTAAAGGCATTTAATGGGGTGGTCGGAAGTTTTAGGTCATTTTGAAGTATCTCAGCCGCAGTTTTAGGTAGAAGAGGGAAATTCATGATAACAAACCTACTAAAAGTAGTCGGATGTACCAATCCCAAAACTTTCTTCCATCTCATGCTTCAAAATTCGCTATGACACTGTCAAAATTAAATGGCAATATATGACCCTCATGAGGATTCTAAATATATGAAATTCCGTGTATTAGTTCTTGAGATATGACTATCGCTGGAATCGTGTAAATCCAGCAAAATGCAGCCTAGCAGCTCCACCTATTGGATGATTTATACCAAAACCTAATCAGCAACTACTTATGTCAACGTCTGACTGAATCTGAAGTTTGGAGAAAATCCGTGCATTAGTTTTTGAGATAAAGCTATTACGAAAATCGTGAAAAGTGAGCATAGCAGCGCCACCTAAAGGGCGATTAACACTAAAACTTAATCAGCAACAACGTGTGTCAACGTCTAACTAAATCTGAATTTAGATGAAAATTCGTCCATTAGTTCTATAGATAGTGGTATTGCAGAAATTGCGAAAAATTCAACATAGCAGCACCCACCTGTTGGGCGATTTACACCAAAAACTAATCAGCATTAATTTACATTGGGGACTACCTGAATATAGTTTCTTATTAAATTCCGTGCATTCTAGTTCTTGAGATAGAGCCCCCACAAAATTTGTGGACACAGACTCACAGACAGACATTTTGTAAAAACATGTTTTTCGGGATCTCTGACTCCTAAAACGTGCAAATCCGTCGAAAACCGGAAGTTGAAAATTCTCACGAATACAATACTTTCTTCTTGTAAAGATAGAAGAAAGTAAAAATAATTAAACACAGGTACTTTAAGTTATTTTAGAGGTATTTTGTCTATTAAGTGGTCAGTATCGACTTTGAAACGGATAACGTAAGATTATAGATATAAGACAACAATTATGGATATTTGATTAGAAATTAAGAAAAAAAATTGTTAATTTAATCTTTGCTAGAGATATTTCGTTTGATTCAATTTTCTTACAGAGAAACCGACCAGCGAAGCGAGTGAAGGCTGCTAGTAAACAATAAATAAATAAATAAACAACCTTAGTTTGCTTATTTTTATTAACTAACTAGCAGATCTACCCGGCTTCACTCGAGTCAATAATAACAGTGCTCCCGGGTAAAATACATTAAAAAGGAAATAATACGGCAATGACAATAACTGAGATTGGTGCATTCCTGTCCACGAATCGTTAAAAAGATCAATAAGTAAAACAGTTTTAATTACGCCTACTATTAACTATACCATAATAATATATATTCCAAACAAATCTCAAAATATACATTAAATAAACTTTGAACCATTTAGTTGAGCAGTTTTATGCGGACAGACGGACAGACTGATAGACGCACCAGACGACGACTATAGGTGCTACGTATTTATATAATTACGAACGCACGTAAAAATTGTTTTTAGAATTTTTTAATTTGGACCGCGATTATTCCAAATCCACCGCTTAAATTAGGCTTGATAGAAAGCGCGAAATAAAAGTTATTGAATGATAAATCGATTCATTCTGTTTCATTTCTAAATTGTAGAAACGGGGGAAAAAGTGAATGATATCAATTACAAAATTCCATTTTTATGTACCAGAATAAATTTCAGTTTAGAGTTGATTATATTCCTAAAAAATCAGAGGTCTCAATATCAAATCAACTCTACAAGTCACGTTTTAATTTTAATTTAATTTTATTTTGATACTGTCGCTGATCCACCCGGCGTTTCCAGGGATCACCGTAATAGCCTTAAATATACCTTAAATTTGTATGATTTTATATCTTTAACTCGATTTTGTATGGTTAGATATATATAACTGTATGTAAGTCCCCTTTAAAATTTTATGAAAAAATATGCATTTTTAAACGGGAAAAAACATGAGACGAACATAGTTTTAAGGCTTTTAGTCATACTCAGCGTCCGAATTTCCCTCGCTAATGCTAAACCTATGGGTGCATTCGTATATTTAAAATATATCCTGAGAAAAATAATAATTTTAACTTGCTATTTTGTGTATGCTTCTTAAAGGAAGTCTCTTTTTTTTCATAGTTCTCAAAATATTTCTAAAATATCTGCTTAATTCCATATTTTGTACGTTAAAATTTGATAAACTTTGAGTAAAATTTCATATAAAATTAAGTATATATTTTAGAAATATTTTTATAACGAAGAAAATAAAAACATTCTGTAAGAAGTGAAAACAGAAAAAAAAGAAGTTAAAATTATTAATTTCTTGAAGAGATATTTTAAATATACAAATGCATTTCTAAGCGTTTTCATCGAAGTTTCTCATATTTTATTTAAAAAAAAAAAAAGTACTTTTACAAACGTATATGTAACATGCTAACTACGGCCCAACGTATATTCCAATACTTAGCTACAGGATCGTGTGAAAGGTGGGAGGGCGAAGTAGGTGGTTGCCCCGTGGGCGGAAATCGAGGGTGGGGGGGGGGGGCGTCAAATTTACACTACCAATCTCATTTTTCTTCTTTTTTAATGTATAAACAATGATAGATGTCGGGAATTTTTTCCCAATGAAAGTACGTACTTTTTACATTTCAAAGTTATTGCATCGTCCATTACTCCACATCCAAAAACAAATTACTGACTAAGTACAACTTTCTTGCCAACTATTATACAGTATTGTTAGATGCATATTTTCCACGACCATTTCCCAGATCCCTTTTGCCATAATATAACAGCAAATTTAGTTTACTTTTTTTTTTTACTTATTTGAAATTTCTGAATTAAAAATTTTAAAGTTACAAAATAAGTGCAAAATATGTATTCAACAGAATTTATTTCTGTTTCTGTAATTCACCAATTTTGTTCCATCTGTCACAGAGAGAAGTCCAAGATTGGGGTCGACAGATTTAAACTTTGGCCCAGGTGCACTTTTCTGATCGCACAGTCCTGCTGAACTAATAAACTTTATATTTTTAAATCGTATATATCATAGAATGATAATATAATATAGATAATAAAATGTATGAAAAATACTACTACTTTCACATTTAATATGCATAATTATTTTTTATTTTGAAAGATCTATCCTTTACAATATTTTAAATATTTATGTTTTTCGTTCACGGTTACTTTCACCAGATCTATACATTCCCCGACAGTTATTATAAACTTTGTAATAAATAAAGTTAATACCCACTTCCTTCTCACGATTAACCCTTTCAGGTGCAAAGTACTTTTCTTCTTAAAATTTTGAAATGACAGGTTCACGCCCGGATTTAGAAAATTTTATTTGAAAATAAGCAAAAGCTTTTCTTCACGTACAGTATAAATGCAAAATTTTATTTCAAAATTCTGGTGTCAGTGTGGCATTTCGGAATTAAAATTAAGGGGGATATATTATATCCCACTGTCTCTCAAGGTGTTAAACATTTAAGAACAAATCTAGACCAATAATATGCAAAGGAAAGGTTATTTCAAATTTTATAGAGAGACTCGGAGCACCTAACAAGACCTCAGTTGGAGAGGTACCCTGGTTGAGGTCTGCACGGGCAGGAATTTCCAAACAGGAATCAGTGAACATTTCTACAAAAAATTCAGATTTTTCTCAACATACAATTAAGATTTCTTTAAAGAAAACTGCAGACATATTTATGGGATAAATTTAGAGTATATATTTGTAAATTACGATGTCATTGCAAGACAGAAAATACACAATAGTAACATTAATTACTTAGATTCTTATAGACGTTTCAACATTCAAATAAGGATTCATTAAAAAATTAATGTAGTTTAGAATATAAGAAAAAAAGAGATTTAGAAACATCATAACTTTCGAAGCTGTATAATAAAAAGTAGATTTGTGAAACTATTTCTCTGTCATTTATTAAGGCTTTTCTAAAATCCAAAAGAGCTACTTTCTGATACATTTCTGAATTAATTTCTTTTCGGAAACGCATAAGATTGACAGGTGTTGTCATTCAGAAACTATGTAATCGAATTGCGTTATCGATTTTTGATAAAGGCAATATATCTATGAGGAAATCCTGTTAAAGATAACATTTTGAATAGAATTTCCGGAAGCGACATCTCGGGAAAAAAGAAAAACCCGAAGCCATGACAAGAATCTCTTATATGCCGACAAATAATTTATTTATCAAAATTGGAAAACACTATTCGATTCCAAATCCCTTCAATAGTTAGGCTTGTCAATTTTATGCCTTTGCAGTTAAAAGTTTGTCAGAAAATGTGTCAAAGTTTCGCGTTTGAGAACCACCTAAAGGTATAATTCCAAATATTGCGTTAAGGCTGTTCTCAACTGTTCTGCTCAACAGGAGTAAAACGTTTTAACACATTTACAAATTCATTTTTTAACGGAACGATATAACATTGGAAGGCCTGACTATGGAAGCGATTTGAAATCGAACTGTGTTTTCCATTTTTTGATAAATAAATTACCCATTGAGTTATACGCAATTTTGATCACATAACAAAGAATGTTTCACCCTTCCTTGGGTGGTTATTCTTCTTTCACACGGAAATTAGGTTCAAACGCCCACTTTGACACTATTGTTTGACAGATCTATTGCGTTTGCAAAAAAAAGCGGAAAACGCAGTTCGATTACATATATTTTCTGAACAACAACACTTGCTAGTTTTATGCATTTCCGAACAAAAATAAATTAAAACTTATGTCATAAATTTGCCCTTTTGGATTTGAGAACAGCCATAAATAAAATAGGAAGAGCACTTATTTTCTTTTACGCAAACTTTTCTTTCTCAGCATGATAATTCACCCAGTTAACTTTATTGATTATAAATCTGGCGTGATATTTGTGAATCAGCTCAACAGAATAAAATCGCAGGTAATGGAAACGTCAGAAACCAGTGGACACGTAATTACAGAAGAATGACTTTTTTAACACAATTGGTAAATAAATAATATGAGATTTAATTTTTTGAACTGGGCGAAAAATGTCCAGGCTAGGATTCGAACCAGGAATACCCTGGCTGAAGCCGCCAGTGCTCTACCAATTATGCTATCCTGGAGAAGCTGGAATTACTAATTCACCCAGTTAACCTTACTAATCATAACTTCTGGTCTAATAAGTATGATCATCTCAACAAAATTAAATCGCACATAATGGAAACGCCAGAAAAAGCTGAACACTTAATTACACAAGGTTAAATTCTTTTAACACAAAAATTTCCCGGGTCGAATTTAAAATTTTTGCACCGGGCCGGGCCATGACCTGAAAATTCCGGTAGTGCACATTTCTAGTGGCCTAGCCTAATGGAATCTGAATCCCCTTTGTTGTGCCATAAAAATGACGTATGGAGGCATACATCATGGGGTCGTATATCAGGAATTCTTGAGAAAATAAAATGCTCTAGTACTGGATTTCTGCCCCCTGATTTAAGTCCCCATCTACTGTAACGTCATCAAAATGACGTATGGGGATACATATCATGGGGATGTTAATCAGGATTTCGTCGAAAGTAAAATGCTCCAGCACTGGATTTGTGCCCCCATTTTTTGTGACGTCAAAATGACGTATGGGGGCATAAATCATGGGGACATTAATCAGGCTCTCAATGGAAGAAAAATTCTCCATCATTGGATTTGTGTCCCCTTCTGATATGGGGGCATATATCATGGGGATGCTAATCAGGATTTCGTCAAAAGTGAAATGCTCGAGCACTGGATTTGTGCCCCCATTTTTTGTGACGTCAAAATGACGTATGGGGACTTAAATCATGGGGACGTTAATCAGGCTCTCAACGAAAGGAAATTTCTCTAGCATTGGATTTGTGTCCCTTTCAGATATGGGGGCATATATCATGGGGACATTAATCAGGATTTCTTGAAAAGTGAAATGATCCAGCACTGTATTTATATCCCCATTTCTTCTGACGTCAAAATGACGTATGGGGGCATATATCATGGGAACATTAATCAGCGTCCCCATGTACACACCAAGTTACATCCAAATCGGTTCATAAATACGCCTGTTATCGCGTGACGAATATCAGGTTGTTTCAAAATGTCAGCCACAATAGAAATTCAAAATGCTATAACTCAGCCATTTTTTTAGATATAGAAGAAACAAAAACTGTTCCGGAATCTTTGTATTAAGGTCAAACACATACAAAAAAATCTTTTTCATTTTCCAATTTTTTTGGTACCTCATTTTAAATTAAAAAAAAAAAAAAATTAAATGGCCGCCATTTTGAAACAAGATGGCGGATGAAGCTGGCGAACGAACTCGGTCGAGAAATTGGTACGTATTATGTATACACCAAGGTACATCCAAATCGGTTCATAAATACGCCTGTTATCGCGTGACAAAAAATCAGGTCGTTTCAAAATGTCAGCCCCGCTAGAAATTCAAAGTGCTATAAATCAGCCATTTTTTAAGATATAGACGAAACAAAAACTGCTCCAGAATCTTTGTATCAACGTCAAAGACATATAAAAAAATATTTTTCAATTTTCAATTTTTTGGTACCACATTTCAAATTAAAATTTTTTTTAAAAAATTTAAATGGCCGCCATTTTGAAACAAGATGGCGGATGAAGCTGGCCAACGAACTCGGTCGAGACATTAGTACGTATTATGTATACACCAAGGTACATCCTAATCGATTCATAAATACGCCTGTTATCGTGTGACAAAAATCAGGTCGTTTCAAGATATCAGTCAAGCTGGAAATTCAAAGTGCTATAACTCAGCCATTTTTTAAGATATAGACAAAACAAAAAATGCTCCGGAATCTTTGTATCAAGGTCAAACATATAAGAAAAAAATATTTTTCAATTTTAAATTTTTTGGTACCACATTTCAAATTTTAAATTTTTAAAAATTTTTTAAATGGCCGCCATTTTGAAACAAGATGGCGGATGAAGCTGGCCAACGAACTCGGTCGAGATATTTGTATGTACTATGTACACACTGAGTTTCATCCAAATCGGTTCATAAATACGAGAGTTACAGTATGACAAAGATCAGATATATATATATATATATATATGGATATATATATATATATATATATATATATATATATATATATATATATATATATATATATATATATATATCAACTTTTGAACGGAGGGTGTTTTCGGGGTCTGGGGGTCATGATCGATGAAAATATACCAAAATTTTTTGAAATCGCTTTCCTCCGAACGGCTGCAATAGGTAGCTTTTTGTAATGAAAGCTACCTAAAAGTACAATGTGCAATATCACTATTATTTTTATTAAAAAAATGCCTGCCCGACTCGACTGGGAAAGAACAGACCCACCCGGACCCACGCAGATCTTTAGCCAGTATTACCTGATCTATTTATTTCAAAAGTTATGCTCTCGATTTGAATTGATGCCGTTTTTTAAAGAAAATTTTACATTTTATTAGAAAGATATCTTACCCAAAATAAAGATATAAACATGAACACGACGGCTGTAACACGTTGGGCCAAAAACAACAAAAATGTTGCGTGTTCATTGTCATAATGTCATAAACAAGAATACGTGATGCAATCATTTAAAGGATGTGCAATCGAACTGTTAAAAAAAGAACTTAAACCCGTCATTACAGGCCGGTGCCAATCCAATTTAGTCTATTCTTGGTCCGTGAATTCAGAAAAAGGTGTCACTTATGGAACCTCCGAGGCCTATTAAAAGAAGATTTAGGCCAAGCAGACAAAAATATAGAAATGCATTTGCATAGAAATATACCTGTTCTTGTAGTTATCAAAATTTCTCTCATTTATAGTTTACTTTCAGTAAAAAAAAGTCTTTTTTATGTAGATCGTGTGAATTTAAAATGAATACAGAAGCAACTCAATTCGTGTCTATACGAAATTCCCGGATGAACACCAAAAAACGCCTTGTTGGAGAAACAGGAAGGTGTCCTTTCAGGGGCGTAGCCACAATATTTTTTTCGAGGGGGAAAGTTCAAAATTTTCCCAACTTATTATTAAAAACTTTCCCAACGTAAAACAAATTGCTCTATTTTTTAACTAAAATGATACGATAAGGATACTTAAACGCAAAAAAAAACAAAGAAAGAAAACAAACAAACAAAAAACTAGAGAACAGGAATTCTGCTTTTTCAGAATTTAGTGTTGCCCCCTGCATTTCCATTACTTCATTTTCTTCTGATGGACTGGTGGCTTCTATTATTATGAAACAGCTATTATAAATGAAGTGTTAGGTGAAGATGAAAGGGAAGCCGTAAAAAGTTAGAAGTCTCATTTTCTGGTCAGAATGGGGGGAAAATGGTCATAATTTTTTTTCAAAGAGAAACCGTAAAAAGTTAGAACTCTGATTGTCTGGTCAGAATGGTTGGGGGGGGGGGGGGAGGAAATGGCCATAATACTTTTTTGAGACATAAAAATTTGTTGTTTTCACCTAACACTTCATTTAATGGCTGTTTTATAATAATAGAAGCCATCAGTCCATCAGAAGAAAATAACTCGGTTAAGCGGGACTCCACTGCAGTACAAAACATATTTCAATTTTAAGACTTAAAGCACACGTTTTATTTTATGTAAAATGACGTCATTCGCATTCACTTAAGAATTCCACATTTAAGATCTACTCTTAAACATCTAAAGTAAAGCATGCATAGTACATCACTATCGTGAAATAATGCACAAATGCAGCAAAAAGATGCCGTCATTCAAGAAAATGGACAAAAAAAACGGCTATCTAATGATTCCTAGATACTTAAAATTAAATATAGCTTATAATAGCTCCCTTGTTTTAACAGAAATCATTCGTTTATATTTTTTTCAAAATAGTACGTATTTTAATTACATTTTCTTTCAGTTGTTATTAGAAAATGGCAACAAAAGTATATAATTACTATTTTAGAACTATTTTTCCTTTACTTTCTACAGAAATGGAGTACTTCTGCAGCCAATATTAAGCAAATGACTTTAAAAACTACAAAAAAAATAATATTTCAAAAATAAATGGAGATACAGTTTTCAAACAAAATGCATTTAAAAGAGCTTTTTTTTTTTTTTCAATACGACGGTATAAAAATCGAAACTGTGCGATGCTTAGAAGTTTAAAAAATTGCTATAGAGTACTTAATTGTACTGCTTTTTTTACGGCTAGCTTCTGTAAGGTAACGTTATTTTTTGGAATACATAAAATAAGCTGGGAGAAAGAAATAGCAAACCGTACCGGGGCTAAAAAATCTTTCCAAAGAAAAATGCTGAAACTAAAAACATAAAAATTATAATTATTGGTTCGTTTAATGAAAGTTTTTGGCTTCATCTGTGTACGAGTCATAATCGTACTTCATATTAAAATAGCCTCATGATATTTTGAGAAAGGAACAAAGTTTTGGAGCAAATGTATTAGAGACACCGTTGATGGACAATAGTAGAGAAATTCAGGTCTGGTAGATGCATGACATTTTCGTAGCACAGGGAAACATAATGAGAAATTGAGTCTCGCTGCTTTTTGTATTTGTTTTGAAAGTTTAACTATTGTACTATTATAGAACTCACAAAGGTAGTCAACAAAACAGTAGATTTTTTTTTCTTTTTATTAAAAAAAAAAGAAAAAGTGTTTCAAAAATCTATAATTTCCCAACTCTAAGCTCAAATTTCCCAAGTTCACATATATTGGGGGGGGGGGGAGGGTGATCCGCCATAACCCAAAACCAAACCAAATTATAATAAAAATGAAAAGTGCCAGTTAAACTGATGACATTGAGCTCACAGGCTATTCACACTAATTGTATAGTATACTCTTTGTTATGTCTATTATTCATACTATAGAACTCACTTCTTTTTGAGCAAAACGGTAAATAATCAGGGAAGCGCCTTATCAGAATAAATCAGTATACCAAATTGAAGGAAATCGGAAAATTCTGCATGAAAAACTCATTTAACTAAATGAAGGTGGGATTGGACCCGTTTCCCCTCATTATTCTTAACCATTAAACCCCCCAAACTCATCAAGGAAGCGCCTTATCAGAATAAACTTATTTACAAAATTTGAAGAAGCAGGATATTTCTATCACGTGTTATCGCGTTATGAACATACATACGTACATACAGAACCTGCGGGTATATTAGCTCTCAGACTTTGATAGCCTGCGAGCTAAAACCACGTTTTCTTCAAACAACATTTTTTTGTACATTTGTTTCCAAAAAAAAAAAAACCCTACTCGGTCGATCTGAATAAATTTTTTTATATTGTTCTGTATACAGCATAACGTCGAAAATCCGACTTCGTCGGACCGAAACTAAGTCAGATTTTTGAAACTTCCGGATTTCTGAAAGAATATCAAAAGTATTTCCCATATTCCTAAAGGTAACTAACGTTATTTATAATGTAATTCATAGCCAAAAGATATTTTTGTCATAAAAAGAAAAGAAAAAATACCTGCCGGCTGGGCCTATAGGCGCAGGTAGATTTCGAAATTAAGTACTAATTTCACCAACAAAAACTAAATGAAGACTAGAGATAAACTCAGTTTAACAATTTTATCTGGCCGCTTTTGACGAGATTTTAATTTCATTTTTCTGTAAAAGCTGGTTTTTGTTGCTTTAAAATATCTCAATTTGTTGACTTTCTGTAAGCAAGTAAACCCTATTGGTTTACAATGAAAGTCTATGAGAATTTGGCGAAATATTGGAAATATCGACAAGTTGCGTCACTTTTGGCTATTAATTTTGGTCGACAAATTTGGCGATATATCGCTGAGTTGGTGACAAACTTGACGGTATTTGGCGACAGAACAGGGTCCTCCCTACGGTAACCCCCCTTATATATATGGATATACGATAGTGTAATATATACATAGATTTTTATTTTTCACATGAAAATCGTGCAATAAAAATAGAAAAGTAATTGTTGTGGTAAGAATTTTATTGTGGTTCTTTTAATTGTTGGCAACTGCTATAACGATTTTTTTTTCCTGTCATTTTTCTGTAAGAGCTGGTTTTATCAGAATCCTGTTAAAACGGTATTCAAAATTTTTAACCCTCCCCATTTCTACTGCCTTGGGCCGATTTTTCTCATTTGCATTCCCCGCCGAGATATTAGCCATCTCAATGTGTTTGGCGAGTTTGAAGACGATCCGGGCATAATTGTGACTTTTATCGTGCAGACAAAATTTAGTACATACGTTAAACTTTTTAGGTGGGGGTGATTTTGGGTTCCTGGGGTCCTATAATGAAAAGTTAGGAAGGAATTTTTCAAAACTCGCACACTGATAACGACTGCAATAGTTAGTATTTCTTACGAAATCTACCTTAAAAAACTGACTTTAATTGATATTTTCTATGTTAGAGAAAACAATTCTCAGAAACATCGATGTCAATTTTATTCATTTCAATATTTATTACGCGATTTATCACATTACTAACGTAGAACCAACAGGGTTAAAATAAAAATGTCGAAGCCGGGAATCAAACCCGGAATAGCGCTCCAAGTGCTCTACCATTTAAGCTACGAGGACGATACCCAGCTTAGCATCTCTCACTCACATATGTTGTTAAGGCTGCAACTGCAGCGCAAGATGGAATAATCTTCATGAGCCTGCAATCTTGTGGCAGAACATGCGACACAAACAAACCCAGCATCGATGAACACATGTATAATAATTAATTTTTCAATTAATATTCAGCAGTGTAATTTTAACTGAAAAATTAATTAAAATTATTTGTTCGGGAGTTGTTTAACAATTTTTTGTTGGATTTTATACAATCGAAGAATATCGATTTCGGAAATACAGTCTTGTTTCTCTAAAGCAGATATTAAATTTCAAGCTAAATTTATGCATTTTTCAGTGATATGTTTCCTTCTGCTCGTCCGCATTCCCATGAGCTGCTGCGAGCGTTACAGGCGGTTCTATTTAGCACAGCGTCAGCAATCTTGCTGTCCACTAATCCATAGCTTTCGATCTCTAAGTTTTTAATTTGTAAACAATTGCTATTTTTTTTCTCCCATTAGTTGGAAGTTTAAAAAAAAAAAAGCTGTGGTGTCTTTGATGCCGGATTTTCGAGTTCACACTTGTCGTATGGTTGGAATCGACTAAATGTAGTACTTTTCTATATAATCTATTTTTTATGTCCGCTTAAAAGCAAAAAAATATAAATTTTTCCAACCCTTTTTTTCAGTTAAACGCCATTTTGACAATTAACGACAAAATTATTACTTTAGTCTTATAGCTATAACTGTAAGCCTACAGATTTTAAAACTGTTTCAGAAATTCTTTTCTAATTTATAGATAAACTGGAAAGTGCGGGCTGTTACAACTGTCTCACAACATCTTCGCCACCAGTTTTCTAATAACAAAAAATGATTTTTTTTTTCGCTCCAAAAAATTAAAGAAGATAGTTTTAAATACAACTAATCGTAAAATAAAAACATTCACAGTAATATGTTTTGTTTACATTGAAAAAACAATTCCCCAAAAATGCCTAAATATGAGCGGTAGAATAAAGAAAATAGCCTTAACCCTCCGCCTACCACACGGGTCCAATGTTCCCGACAGTTACAGTTGTGGGAAAAAAGTAAACACCCCCTAATAACTCTGTAAAAAAATAATTTTGAAGAAAGTTACCTGTACCAAACGATTGCAGATAAAGCCTACTGTTAAATGATGTACATTAAATTTGCTTAGGAGGCCATCTACATATCAAAACAAAACCAAACTTTGTTTTTTTTTTAATGGCAATACTCAAGTTTGACATCATAAATAAATTTTACATCCTTCCATTAGCCTAAATATAAATTTTCATGAAATTTGCACGATTAGTTTCAGAGAACTTAATTATTTTAAAATGAGCCTAACTTAGGGGCTGTATCCAAATTGAAGTTCGTTACTCGATTCTCGAAATGCTGCAGAATGACTATGTCACTTCTGTTAACCTATTATTTCTTGCCAATAAGACCATTTCACTCGCTTCGACTATTGCCAGTGATATACGTTTAACACGGAACTGAAGGGACCGAAATATTTTTTCGTGTTAAAAGATTCGTAAAAAAAGAACAAAATTCACCAATATTTTCGATGTCGTCAAAATTTTATTTCGATTTCTGTTAAACTATTAGTAGGCTGCATTCATTAGTTTAAAAGCAAGTAAAAAAAATATTGTTTTTTTTTTTTTGGGGGGGGGGGGGGGAAATCAGATGTATTTTCTTGAAGAGTCTCTTTCTGCACCATATTGTCCACAAATTGTTCGATATCATCCATTTTTTTATTCACCTCTCCATTGGAATGCACATACAAATAACTACGCATCTTTTAATAATTTTCTGCATTTCTGAAGTACAGGGGACAAAAACTGATTCCGTTGTCAGATTCGTCATCGGAATCTTACATAGGTGGGAAGTCTTAGATGGAATCATTTGGATTATGAACGACCTCCAAAATCTCTTTGTCTGCCAGAATCGGTGCCGTAGACATATCATCATCGACTGCAACATATTCATCTAAAGATATTAAAAGGACAGTCTACTAATGTTGAGACTTTCTCAAACATTTCATTAAATGCCGGCTCAGTCTCAATATTGGCTGATTCTTGAGGTGCCAAAGAATTAACTACAGTAAAGCCTCCCCAAAGCGACCACGTTTCGTTCCAATAAAAAGTGGTCGCTCTGAGAGGTGGTCTCTTAATGGGGGTCATGTTTAAATCTAGATTTTAATTTCTGAAAAAGGTTACATTTAATAATACTAAGATTTATTTTTCACATTAGGAAAAAATTTGAAAATTTAAGTATCAAAACAAAAGTTAATTACATAAGTTAATTACTATAGAGTTTAAAAAATGAATACAGACGTTTGCTTTGATTTTATGGTTTTATCTTTTATAACTTTTATTTCCAAATCCTTTCGAAATTCGCTAAATAAATGCTTTTTTTTTTTTTTTTTTTGACGGGAACAAATAATGACGATTTTATTCATTTATCTATCTTTTTTTAGAGTTTTCGGACTGAAGGGCAGGGGCGTTTATTGACAGTTATTCTTAATTTGTCATCAGAGTTAAATTCATTGCCTAAAAAAGCACAAAGGGGTTTAAACACTTAAAAGTTACCGGAATAAAAAAAAATTCTAAACTAAGTTTAGAAGTTTGATGAATAATGCTCTTTCCGGAATTATTTTTCTAATAAAACCTTCTTCAAGTGACCTGGAAAAAACGGAATTTGTTTCATTTTATTCAACGAAATGGGTCGCTCATGGAGGGAGTTTAACTGGGATGGTTTCTGAATGGAGGTAAAATTAGTATTGAGCCTATGAGAATAAATTTCGTTCCATGAAAAAATGGTCGTTCAGGGAGGTGGTCGCTTAATGGAGGTGGTCGCACAGGGAGGTTTCACTGTACTTTGGAGAATCCCGAGTGGCGAAAACAATTTTCAATTGACATAGGGTGCTCTAAGTTCCATGCTAAGCGCATGATATTTAATCCTTCCAATAAATTGAATTTGTTTCGGGTTAAACAATTTTTGTTTAGTGTTAAAAGAAAAAAAAATATTAAATTGCATAGTATACCGTCCGGATCGCTATATCATTTCATGTTAACCAATTTTCCAAGTTAAGCGTTTTCGCGTAATTCAATAAAATATTCATAGCAATCGGATTACATTTACATGAGTTAGAGTACGGACAAACAGACAGACGGAAAGACAGAAGGGTAGACAAACCGATTTCATAAGCACTTTTCAACTATGTTCGAAAGTGTTAAAAAGGCCTGGCATTAATACTTAATTTTAATTTAAGCATATAATTTCCATTGAGATTCTCCGAAATTCTTCAAGCTAACGAATTTACACTTTATTCATTTACACACTACTCTCCTTTCTTTATACACGCAAAAAAATTCGAAAAGTGAACTCGCAATCATTGAATAACATAATTCGTATTTTCGTTATTATTTAACAGTTAAATCACTGTTTTATTGAATATTTATTGCACTACATTATATCTGTATCATTTATGTAGTAGAAGACTAACAAATAACTGAATTTCTCAGGCGCATAAAACTTTTTAACTATTCAAAAGTTTTTTTTCTAACAGCTCGCTGTTAATAAGTCGTCAAATTGTATGTCAAACGTGGCAAATGAGGTGCGTTCGTACTATAACTAGTTTTGTAAATATTCAGATTTTGATGTACTAGCTGTTGCACTCTTATACAAAAATGCATTAATACAAAATTTAGCACTATTCTATATATTAAATTCAGTCATACGGAAATAACAAAATTCTATCCTAAATACGACGTTATCACCATGGCAATCTAGAATCATTATCTTTCATGGGACATGATTGAATTCATTAAGTAGGATAGGATTTAATAGAATGAAGAAAAACTTTTATTAATATCTTTTTAAGTTTTGATCTGATTTTCATCAAATTTGAAAGGACTCGTCAAAATTGAAGAGCTAAGTGGAAGAACATGTTAAGTAACAAAAATTACATTTCAAGAAATTTGAGGTGAAAGTTTTTGCTGTAAATTTTAATGATTTATTTTCGGTTTGATACCATGTGTTTAAAATATTAACAGGTATGGTACTAAACTCTCTCAGAAAAACTTATTCATGTTTAATTTTCAAATATTAAAAATTATTAATACCACTGACATTATTAAATATTAAAATATTAATGAATAATGTCTTAAATCTTCAAGACTAAATAGAATCTTAGTATTTTAGCTTCACCATGTGATAGGATACCTCATAACGCTTTCATCCAAAAGATAAAAAAAAAAAAAAAAAAAATAGAAAATGTAGCATAACATGTTCATCCACTCAGCTCTTCAATTCTGCAGCAATTACATATATTAAATTTCCAACCATTCGGCTGAGTAGTTTTTGAGCTGTTATAGGCGGACAGACAGACGGATCGAACGACAACTCTTGGTGCTTCGTATTTATGTAATTCCTAAAAAGCTCGAGCATTAATTATAAATTTTAATTTAAATATATAAATTTCATTTGCATGCTCCGAAATTCTTCAAGCTAGCAAATTTACACATATTTATTCATTTATACACCACTCTCCTTTCTTTATACACGCAAAAACTGTCGGAAACGTGAACCCGCAATCATTTCATAAGATAATTCGCTTTTTCGTTATTATTTAACGGTCAACTCACCTCGCTGACATTTCCATATTCTATTACCTATACGAAAGGGGGGAAAATATCATCCTCATAAACTCGTCAAAAATCAACAAAATATCATCACCACCAGACCGCGGAACAAAAGAACTAGTTGACCAGTGGTACGCGAAAAACAAACCGTCCTCTTAAATCATTACCGGCGACAGTTGCAGTGAGCATCTTCACCCTTTTGCATCACATTTATGCGGTCAGCAAATTCACATGCACGAGTTATTACGGTTGGGACCTTTTTTTAGTAAATCGGACAGTAGAGACATGGATTTTGATGTTCGATTTCACGGACCCATGAGAATTGCGTGAGAATCGAACGTGACAGTTAAAGTGTCTATGTATTTTTGGATAAGAGATCGGTGTTGTATATATAGCCACGGATCCTGACATAGATGTTAGTCATCTGAAAGTTTGACATCACATGAAGGTATGCTTTCACCGAAGGTAAGTCAAAGACTTATGTTTAATTAGTTTTAAGAAATAGCTTTTGTGATTAATAATTGCTGCTTAGTTCAAATGTTCTAACTAAAAAAAAAAAAAAAAAAAAAAAAAAAAAAAAAAACGTGTTCTCAGAATTCAGTAAAAAATACTCAATTTTAAATACATCACATACTCAAAAGAGCTTCGATTCAAATTTACTTAAAATTGAGAAACACATATACTCATTTTTAGGTGCGTTCGTAATTATATAAATCCGTAGCACCTATACAGGGTTCGTACGGGTACCGTTATTTTCAAGGCCAAATATCGGTATTTTTTTAGAGAAAAATAAATCTAGTTTAAACGGACAAAATTTCGCCTTATTTAAGGAGTGATTTTCCATAAAAAATACTGGTACCGAAGAATTTATTAGTCTTGAAATTCAAGGATCCGTACGAACCCTGCTATACTTGTCGTTCTGTCCGTCTGTCCGCATATAACAGAGCAAAAACTACCCAACCGAATGGTCTGAAATTTTAAATATATAATTGTTGCAGTATTTCGTTAGAGTCATTTCAAATCTTATGAAAACCGGATGTATAGTTTAATGACAGGGACAGTCAAAAGTTTTCCGTTACATTACGGCCAATTGTAATAAATTATTGCAAGTACATTTTAATGATGTTACAGCCTTCCGAATGGTCTGAAATTTTAAATAAATAATTGTTGCAAAAGTTTATCGAGTCATTTAAAATTTTATGAAAATCGGATCTATAGTTTAATCACAGGGACAGTCAAAAGTTTTCCGTTACACGACGGCCAATAGGAAAAAAATATTGTAAGTACATTTTAATGATGTAACAGACTACGCACTTATGAAGTACAAAAAAACATACATTCAGTACAATATGAGGTGCAAAAAATACTTATAAAATTAGTTATAGTACGAACGCACCTCATTTGCCCCATTTGACGAGCAATTTCCAACTTGTTTGCCATTTCAATAATTAGCAATTCCAATGTTATTTAAATAAATATTAATGTATTTATAAGGAAGAACTTACAATAATATAATTTAATAAAATTATTTATTAAATTGTAATAATTTAAAAATTAGCTTAGAAAAAACATAATATAATTTCGAATTATCATCATTAGTCATTCGCTCCTCCTCCTCTCTTGCTCTCCACACACATACACACTAAGGGAAAAAAAATATACGTGTTATTTTACTCAAAAATGTTCGAGCACACCCAATATTTTTGAAAAGTTGGCGCTACTGTATAGATTTGTATCTATAAACTACATCCATGAGAAAAATTTAGTTCAGATAGTAAATACATACCCCAGTTGAAAATTCCCCTTCAGCAATTTCCGCTAAAAAGGAGAATGGTGCATGAATTCTTTTGTGCAACCCTATAGGGGAAGGTGGCCTAAAATGATCCCCTTGAGGGAAAAAAAAATATGTAAAATAACACAACTGTTTAAATAAATCTTTGTCCCTATGCTAATATGTTTTACACTGCATTTTGCATTATAAACATATCTATATTATAAAGGACAAACATATCTGTGCGTAACGCATACGTCATTCTGCGAATGGCAACACTTTGATATTTAAAATGAAATTTCGGTTTTACAATTTTTTGCTACGGCAAATTTTTAAATTTTTAAACTTCTAAACATCGCACAGTTTAAATTTTTATACTGTCGTATAGGGAAAAAAATTTACTTTTAAATGCAATTTGTTTGATAGCTCTATCTCAATTTATTTTTGAGATATTAATTTTTCATAGTTTTTAGTACCAATTTTGTAATTGTGGCAACTGAAGTTCTCCATTTCTATTAAAAGTAAAGGGAAATTAGTCATGGTTTATTTATTTTTAAATTATATCCTTATTGATGCCATTTTCATATTACAAATAAAAGTAACATTTTTCTAATTTTTGAACAGAAAATGACGTCAGCTATTACAAAAAAAAAACAAACAAACAAAAAAAAACAAAAAAAAAAACAAACAAAAAAAAAAACAGCATTATTTTTCATAAATCAAAAGATTGAAGAAGATATTTCAATATTTTTACATTACGCTGATACTGAGTTTGAGACGCTAGGAAAAATGATTGAGCGAGTAAAATGATGACATATTTAAAACAAAACGATCTTTTTCTTTGATAAAACTAAATATTTGACCAATACTAAATGGCCGATACTATGGAAACTAAAGGCAAATTTCTGAATGGTAAGTTTTTGCGGTTACTGATTTTAGAACTTAAAGTTTGTGCAAATGTTCACATGAAAAGTTGTATCGGACAAACGTGACTTTAAGTTTGGAAATACATTCATTAATAATGTATTGTGCGTTAAAATACTTTTAAACTGTGATTTGAGTGGTGCGTATGTAAATTTTGAGAATGTGAAAATAACGTACAGCTTAGATTTTATGGGGGGGGGGGGGGGGGATTTTATGATGTGACAAAGCGAAAAGCTTTTTACTGATTTTTCATTCCGTAAAAACAATCATAAGAGCCTCAATCGATAACTTCAACATAATTGCTGATCTTGATTACGTATTCTAATGCAGTTTAATTTTTCAATAATTTAAGCAGTTGAAGTTTGTGGAAATAATATTTTGGCAATTTTAGGTTTAAAATATTGTTTGTTTTAACAGTTAGACAACCAATGCAAGATGAATATTTTATTGTAATTATTTTTGTACGTTTATTATAAATTCGATCTAACAGTTCTATTCTAAATATTTTAATTCGTCGAATTTCGACGGGTTCCAACTCGTTTTAATAATATTTAAAACCCAATTTGAGTAATGAAAAAAATAGATTTTTGAAAAAATGTCCAAAGGATCATTTTACCCTCACCCAAAAGCAAAATGATCCTTCTTTAAAAATAATTGCAAATTGTTTTATATCGGCAAAATAAAGGATATAAAAGTAATTATGATAATACATCTATTCTATTATTATATATATAAAATCCAAACGGAAATTTCGTTCCGAACGCCTATATTTCGAGTTCTACTGCATGGATTTTGACGGAACTTATACCGTTAGATAGGTATCGTTTCAGGTCAGGGAAAGCTACCTATATTAGTTATAGAATTATGACGGAAAGTTCTGTTATTTTGGGCGAAAGGGTTACCATTTTATCATTGGCGAACTTTATCCTTGATGAAAAACTTGAAACGGCTTCGAAACACCTCGAAAAATAAAAGATAAAAAATATTACTAATTTTATTAAAAAAAAAATAATAATAATAAAACAAAAAGAAAAAAAGAAATCAGTTTTCATGAGTGATAATATTAAAAAACGAAAATATTTAATTTAAACATGAAAGGGAATGTTCGTAATAATTAAATATTTACTCAGTTGAAATATTGCAACAAAACAACAAGATTTGGCGATTTATCTTTTGCGTCAGGTTAAGAAAAACGCATCAGAAAAATTGATAAGATGATACCAAGGAATTTCTCCATAAGCGCATACTCAGAAATATTTGGAAAAATTATAGAGTATTCTTCTTATGAGGATATATATGTTTATTAAAAAAATCGGCAGAACCTCGATTTCGCGTTCGTAAAAAAATATTGAAAATTTCATTTTTTGCGATTTACCGCTGGTTGGCGACACAATAAAATTTTGAATAATACTATGATAAATATTTTTTAAGAAAAACTTTTTCAACTCTCAGTCTCCATATGAAGTTAGTTTAAGTAATTTTAACTTAAATAAATACAATTTTATAACTGCTGCTTTATCATATACTTTTATATGTGTATGTAATGAAATTTAACGATCGTAATTATGCTGTTTAGAACAAAATTTAAATGGATTAAAATTGTTTCAATCTCAAAATTGAGGTCCTATTCCGAACATTGGCAATTTGACATCGATGTTGTTAGTGTCAGAGACAACAAAAGAAAAGTATTGTTGCCATGGAAACAACGACTTTATATCGAAATGTTTAATAATAGCACTCATAATCAAAAAACACAAAACTTATCCAGAAGGTGCCACCGTATAAAATAAAATAACTACAACAACACGCAATTTGTATATATTTAATAAGCTTACAGAAAAAATAATAAACTAATCCACCATTTAAGTTTAAATTCATTGAGTATTAGGTATTTAAATACTTATTTAACAAGAAATTTATAAATGCATTTAAATCTCTTGCATTTGGCCAGGAAATGTATTGGTTCGCGAAATAGCGTGGAGCGTACATCTTTTCGCGCCAAATACTCGAAAAAATATTTTTTTACAGTTTTTTTTACTGGAATTACGCCGATACATTTGGCTGATCTTTTTTACATTCATGAGTAATTTTATCAGCCTTTTGTCGCCAAACAATTTAATTTTAATCCAAAAAGGGGTAAACATGACATAGTCCCATCGATGTTCACATTATAGGTGTTTTTTCAAGTGCAAGACATCATTTTTGGTGAAATTGTTTATATTCAAATGTAAATTATATAAATAGCAGTTAATATTATGAAAGTGGAGTCAAATATTTAAATTTTAGTGCAAATGTCTGCTCCGCCCCCCCCCCTCACACACATATTGTAAATAATTTAATTTCAGACATTTAAAATATTTTTTACATTCTTTACTACGGAAACATGCTGGTTTGTTTTCCCCAAACTTGTGACTTTTATAACCTCGAACTTAGATCAGCGAATACTGTCCACTCCTTTTCTTTTAACACGTATCGTCCCTTTTAGAAATGTCTATTGCTTCAAATGTTAAGTACTAAAGATTATTCTTTAGAAAATTTATGCAATTATGCGTTATTAATACCACAAAATAAAATATTTTACAATAAGAATTGCTCATAATTGATATTACATTGATATATTGAAATAAATTTTCGATAAAATTTTTAATTCGTCATCCCTTTGTGAGTTTTTTTTTTTTTTGGCCTATCTTTTCTTCTTTTTTGAAGGTATTAGAAAGGTATTTGATTAATCTTCCGTAATCAGGTTACCCGCTAATTAACATATTTACTGAATTGTTGTATGTTTCTTTTATATTTGAAAGAGACTCTAGATAGTGATCCCGATTGCAGAAGATTACATGAAATTCGTAATTAGCGATTAGAAAATTTATGGTTTTTCATTATGAAGCAAACGGACAACAGAAGATTTAGTATCATACATTTTTTGCAGTTATTTTACTATCACAAAATAAGCAATACTTGGAATGCCAATAACTGGGAAATTTTTTTGAAATTCCAATGGGGGACAATATTTGTTGGTTTATCATTTTAGCCTAGATAAGAATAAAAATACATGAAATTCAGACAAAATTCGATCATTATAAAGCAATTTCTTCGGATGCACAACCCTAGCTACTAAACTTATTGAAAATTAACGATTTTAGGTTTATTTAGGCAACAGACTGAAGAATAATGTAATCTTGAAAATAAAAAGTCTATTTATTCCTCCATGAATTATACTAATTCGAGAAATGAAAAAAAAAATCTTCGGTGTATCAAAAAGATTATTACGTATATTATTACGTACTAGGTTATTAAGTTTTATATAACTGACTTTATTTATCATTCTCAAAGAGTATTTTTGGTGAAAGATCTATAATTCAGTCAACAGCAAATTGATTTTATTTAATGGAATGTTGTTTAGAGCATAATTACCTTTGTTTTGTATCTAACTCTGGTAACAATTATAACCATATATTTGGAAACACTTCCAATGTTTGACGTCAAACTTAGCTGTATAACCCGATTATGGAAGATTGGGAAAATTTTAACTGCATGAAAAAAAAGAGCTTCATTTTTCTATTACAATCAGTTATCGGGGTTTTTCCGAGGTTAACAGCTACATGACTGCAACTGGTATAAAAAAGGAAATGACAGTGAAAATGACATTATTTTAATTTTATTCAAACACTTCAGGTTTAAAAATCCATTTTTATATGATTCACATTTATTTTAATCATGAAAGTTAAACACTGTTCGTTGTGTGCAAATAATTTATTACGTTGTTTGGCTGTATTTACTCTGCTGTGATCCGAAGATAGAAAACTGCAGTAGACATGCCAAAAGAAGATGTATATTACGAAATATAATGTAACGTAGGAGAGATTGTATTTAAGCTTCCAGAACCACATATAGCACCAAGCTGAGGAGCCAGGAGTTCAAGAACTAACAAACGATAGTGAATAATCCGAATATGATTAACTTTCAGTAGTCACTCTCTGCAATCATTGTAATTATCTCTCATTTTAGTAGTGTGGAGACTAGAGAACATTTTAATTTCTGATGATCATAACGGTCGTATTTCCCTCCCAACCCCTACTTTAATGGGCAATATTCGCGTGACGTCACAATGGGAATCACGTGGTGCAAAAATAGCGGCTAGCGCGTTTGTTTACCTTATTGCGTCATTGGATGCAGCAGAAATACAGATAAAAGCATGCGTAAAATACTGCAGATTTATTTTGTACGAATTATTTTGATCAATACTTATATACATATTAATTAAAATCCATATATACGTATTAGATAAAATTTAAATTTTTTATTTTATAACTAAAATGAAAAATATGCATGCCATTGCTTTAAGGTAGAAAAAAGAATTCATGTATAACCCATACCCTCCCCTGAAAAGGTCTAAAACTCCGTATAAAATAAAATATAAGCATAAATTTCCTAAACACAATGCTTTTCAATAGCGCGATTATGAATGTTATTCCCAAGCAGACGAATTTTTGTAGCCTCGAATCCAAGGGGAGAATATGGTCCATAATCTACTATACAAGAGTTTATTCTAAATAGCCCGAATTTTGCCTAACACATAAGATAATATAATAGCTAAATGGCGTTCGCATCGTATTAAGCAAATGCAGAAAGACTTTCCAGGTGAAGGTCTATATTAATTTAAAATATGAGGTCGAATTCATCATTTTGTTTTATCAAGGTTCAATTGGAAAAGGGACCAGCGAAGCGGACGTATCCTGCTAGTAATGAAATAAAATACATTTTACAATCAAATAGCATACATAATTTATTTTATGTAAATTCTAAAATAAAAAAGTGTCACAAATAATTCTGAAAAATTAATAAATTGGAATATTTGAAAATTATGATGAAAAAGTAATAGCCCATAATGAACGCAGAAATAAGTTAAATAATGCCTATTTCTGCCCCATCCGAAAACTCGGAATATTTAAGCACATATCGCAAAGATACACATAATCGTCATTCTCATCCATCCCTGCGCATGCATTTTGCGCCCACTTACGGCACTTGTGAC
This sequence comes from Maratus speciosus, assembly GCA_963932465.1. Lineage (NCBI taxonomy): Eukaryota > Metazoa > Arthropoda > Arachnida > Araneae > Salticidae > Maratus > Maratus speciosus. Next base: position 5,423,312 of record OZ010799.1, on the reverse strand, counting down.
ACTGGATCGAACCTTCACCTGCTGCAGAGGAGGCAAATAGTTCATCGCAATAAATACTCTTGTGTTCATTATCTGAATCTTTTTCACTATATTCCAAATATTGGATTTTAGGCACCCTTTTCTTCTTTGGGAATCAGTGTTGCCAGTGGGCTACTTTTTTTAAATTCAGATTTCTTGATTGGCACCACTTTTTTGAAATAGTAAAATTCGCCTTATTTAATGACATATTAATTAAGTCGAAAGCAAGGGGAATTTCACCATTTCAGAAAAGTGGTGCCAATCAAGAAATCTGAATCTAAAAAAAGTAGCCCACTGGCAACACTGATGGGAATACGTCTTTGCTTTGACTCCACGCTCTTTTCATTACTTGTTCTTTCTATTTAGTTTTTAGATTTAGCATATTTTAATTGGATTTTCTTAATTTCAGCCTGTTTTATCTTCTCTTTCTGTTCTCTGTTTTTCGTTTCCAAGCTCGGTTGATTCTTACAAGGACTGCTCGTTAAAATGGCACTCTCGATCGATTTCTTTTTTCTCAAAGTGCTTGATTCCGTTTTCTTTGGAGACGGTAAGATAAGACATGGACTCAAAGAGAAAGATTTGGGGCAGTCGCACATTTGGATCCCATGATGGCTAGGAACCGGTGCCGGATTTTCTTCAGCAAATAAAATTGTAATAAAACAATCTACATAATGGATCATTTTACCCTGCAACATGGCCGTCCATTTTAGGTCATATAACTGGATGACGCCGAGAAACATAACAAACCTAGCATGTGCAATTCACATCTAAAAACATACTCTATTAAGTAAACCAAGTCATATTTCTGTATATCTAAATAAATATGAAAGTTAGTGCTTATCTTATAACAGAATTTATAAAACCCACTTTTTCAAAGAATTCTATTCAGACGCGTAATACTGTGATAGAATGAATACTGCCATTGCTTCTTCTTCACTTGGCACAACTAGTTTATGTGTTATCCTGTGGATAGCGTGACCTGTCTGAAAGAAAACATGTGTGGACCGTTTTGCCCGCTAGGATCATTTTAGGACACCTTCCCCTATATTAGGTACAGAATTTATACACAGCGAGTCACATGCAAAAGATGAGTTAAATTTAAACCGAATTACCACCGAAATTAACACCGAAACTGAAAACACACTTTCAGCAATAATTCCTTGAAGACAGTACTGTAATCGATTTCTTTTGTCTGTCCCTGTAGATGAACGATAAATGCTATAAAGTTATATATCCATTTCAATACATTTGAAATAGCGTAATGTCATTAAAATACACCACCAACGATTTTCCCCCATTGACCCTAATGTAACGGAATCCTCTTGAGAGCCCCTGTAAATGAACTATTAAGAGGCTACTTCAGTTAAATGAAAACACACATTCGCTAATGTTAATCTTATGGAAGAAATTTATAAAGATATCTAGGTCGCATTTCAATATTTTTAAATGATTTCTTTTGCATTGAATAGTGGAGATCGATCTGTATGCAGGCCGTTTTTTACTTTTTCGATTTTGATGGCAGATATTTTTTATGAGGATGCTTTTAATTTCGAAACCGGTTCCAAAAATTAAAATGTCCCCATAAAAAAATACCTGAAAACAAAATCGAAAAAGTAAACAGCGGCCTTTGTACAGATTGACCTCCACTATTCAATGCAAAAGAAATCATTTAAAAATATTGAAATGCGTCCGAGATATCTTTATAAATTTCTTCCATAGGATTAGCATTAGCGAACGGGTTTTTTCGTTTGACTGAAGTAACCTCTTAATGCTACACACTTCTTATACAACACCGAACACGACATTGTAAGCATCATTAACATTTTTCAATTGCGTGCCAGTCCGAGTCTAGACTAGAGTGTGGACAGACGGACAGACAAGCCGAAGTCATAAACACTTTTTCAACTTTATTGGAAAGTGTTAAAAATGTACTGACATTTATTTCCCTCTCATAATTATTAACAAGAAGCATTTAACTGATTAAGGGAAAAAATAGAAAAATTATTTTCGAGAGTTTTATGACAAGATAGTTTTATGACAAGAGCATTGTTTTCAAGCACTTTTAAATTAATTTAAAATACTATGCATAATTTAATATTTACATTAATGGACATCTTTTATGCCGCCATGAATGAAATTGTTCATTACAAAGTACAAAATTATCGCTTCATTTGGGTTTTAAAGCATGTGACGTTTCAAAATTGAGAAAGCATAACTTCATTTTTGATCCAAACATACTTAATTCGATATGAGTACATCGATTTACTTATTTTTGAGTACTTAATTTTTTTTTCAGTTGTTGCACTAATTGAATTGTTAAAATAAAGCACAGTTTTCCCTAGCGATTAATTAATCTCGTACTATAATCGGAACATACATTGATTGAGAAAAACTGAAAAAAATTCACAACCAACTTTCTCAAAAACCCAATGTACATAAACAATGTAAAAACACACTGCGATATTGTTTTTGGTGCATTATTGTTAGAAAATACATATTACAGCTTGATTTAAACTTTAAGAAAGGTTTATCTAATTTTAACAAAGTTCAGTCAATATAAGATGGGAGCTAATTTAATAAGTACTATGGGGCTCTGCCCCCTACGAGCTATGCTCGCCAACCCCCATTTAGACACCGCAGGCTCTGAAAGCACGCTAATTTGATAGGCTTTTAAAAAAATTTCGTAAAAAACAGTGACGATCTCCCTGTTAAAGGGCTGTTTTCGTCTTGATTAAATCAGATCAGTGAAACATTTGAAAATAAGCTAATATAAAATGAATTAAGCAAACAGAGTCTTTGTCTGCCGGTATTTTTTAACATCGCTATAAGAAAATTCTTTTAAATAAGACATTTTAAATGTATTGTTTTAAATCTGGCGTAATTTTCACGAAAGTTTTATTTCTCTTTTTAATATTCACGTGAAAATATTTTTGTTGTTAGAAAGGAAATATTGTTTGCGCTGTCTTAGAATTCACAACAATAGTTGTGAAGGTCATCTCAAAATATGAAATAAACGTCTCGCCCAAATATATTTTTAAATTAAACTGTTTTGCAATATTATTATTTGTTCATTTCAATTATGACGTAATTTCTGCTATTTACTGCTTTTAACGCATATTAATGAATTTATTATTTTAAAGTTTTCTTCCTCATTTTAATATTCACGTGAAAATAATTTTGTTTCTAGAAAGGATATATTCTTATTTGCGCTGGCTTAGAATTGACAACAATAGTTTAAAAGTTTATATAGAAATGTGAAATGTCTCGTGTAAATATATTTTTAAATTTTAACTGTTTGGTAATAATATAGTTTGATAAATGTTGCGTAATTTCTTCCATTTACGACTTTTAACGTATATTATTGAATTTATTATTTTACAATTTTCTATTTCTTTTAAAATTCACGTGTTTATATATAGTTTTTATGAAGTAATTTTCTATATTTTCCTGCTTTCAATACGCAATCATTTAATTCTAAGTTGAAAGTTTTTTTTTTTCTGTGAAAAATAGTCAGGTGTAAATAAAAGAAAAAAGAAAAGAAATATTATTCTTTGATTTGATTCTTTGTTTGAAAGAAATATTATTCTTTGTGCAGTTTTTAAAATTTGACACTAATTTAAAATAATACCCTTTTCTAAAAGATGTAGAAAATATCTCTCGAAATGCTGAAAATTTGAATTTAAAATGGAAATAAATCCTCAAAAAATGAGTCAAATTAAAAAATTAAATGCAGTCTGCACACAGGGAATTTCTAATGTATATCCTCAGAAAAAATTATTACATTCCTATGCATAGATTTTGCTCCTACAAAACTTTTTTAATGGAACGATTTTGACCAACTTTAACATTAAATTTCTCTTAAAATAACTATCTCTCTATCTCTCTATTCTAAAAAAAAAGTAACTACCGCTGTCACCGCCGCCGCCGGTTTTGAATTTTTTGTGACCGGAGGTCTTTCTTTGTTAATATTAAGAAAAATATTGCATACAAAAATATGAAAATCGGTGGTATAATAGAGAAATGTTTGATAAACACGCTGATGCAGACAGTTTTCAAATCGAAGAATTATTTTAAGAGATATTTAATGCTAAAGTTGGACAAAATCGTTCCATTAAAAAGTTTTATAGGAGCAAAAACTATACATGGGAATTTAATCATTTTTAGATCATTTTATGCGTTTGAAGTTCCCGGTGTGCATACAGTACATATTTTTTTAATTTGACTCATTTTTTGAGGTTTTATTTCTATTTTAAATCCAAATTTTCAGCATTTCGAGGGATATTTTTTACATATTTTAGAAAATAGTATTAATTTAAACTGTTGCCAACCGTATAAACAGTGCAAACAATAATGTTTCCTTCAAATTAAAAAAATATTTACACGTGACTATTATAAACAGAAAAACACCTTTCAAATTAGAATTAAATAATTACGTATAAAAAGCAGGATCTTATTAAAAACTACGTCATAAAAATTATATTTACACGTGAATTTTAAAAGAGAAAGGATATTGTAAAATAATAAATTCATTAAGATGCATTAGAAGTCTTAAATAGGAGAAATTACTTCACATTTACGTCATATTACAGTTATTACATATAATGAACAAAAAATAACATTGCAAAACAGTTTAAATTTAGAAATTTTGCGAGACATATTGAACAACAAACATATGGCTTGTGTGCTTGACAAGTCAGAGACAAGATAGCACTAGGAAATATTACAACACAAGAGAAGTACATCCTGGGAAATCCACACAAAGAGTGTGTGCAATGGAACCAGCGGGATTCGAACCCACAATCTCCTACGCTCGCAAGCGATTACCAGCGTGGTGCTTTGATCAATCGGCCACGGAGACCCCGTGATTTATTTGATATTTATTTGATATTTTGAGATGATCTTTTCAACTATTTTACTTAGGACAGCGCAAATAATATTTCATTTCTAACAAAGTATTTTCACGTGAATATTAGAAACAGAAAGAATAGTTTGGTCAAAATTACGTCAGATTAAAAACGATACTTTTAAAATGTCTTATTTAAAAGAACTTTCTTTTCGCTTTGTTAAAAAATACCGGGAGACAAAGACTCTGTTTATTTTTAATTCCTTTTATATTAGCTTATTTTGAAATGTTTAACTGATTTTATTTAATCAAAGACGAAAACAGCCATTGTATCTTTGGTACTACTTAGTTATCCCGTCGACCAAAAATCTATCCTTCGCCAAACTATAAGATTAAATGCCTATAATGGTTGATCGTAAATGTCACATTAACTTGACTTTAAGCAAGTTACACGTGTCTACGTCATCAAGTTATTTTTATTTCGACGTTTTATTTGTATTTTTATTAATGTTGCCCTAATTTATTTGTTCTTTCGTTATTTAAAATAAAGATCATGTCAATTTGTATAATTTGGCGAGTGGTTTGGCGATTTATATAATTTGGCGAAATTGGTCGACGGGATAATCAAGTAGTACGGCAGCGGATTTGGCCTTAAAATTCACCAATCAAACAGAAATAAATAGAAACCCGTGTATAGGGAGATAGCCACTGTTTTTTAAATTATAATTCAATTTTCCGAAATCTTTTTACAGCCGATCAACACTCTAAATATAAAAGAGTGACTGTTCACTCCGGAGGAATGAAGAGTCACTCTATCGCAGAGTCAAAATATACCCAACCTCTTTAGAGTGACTATTCACTCTGAGCCAAAGTGAAATTTTTGACTCTCTGAGAGAGTGAATAGTCACTCCTTGAATGTGAATATCCACTCTAAACAGGGGTGGATAATCACTCTTTCGGAGGAGTGACTATTCACTCTTGCTAAAGGAGTGTAATTTTTCACACCTGGTAGGAGTGAATAGTCACTCTTTCATAGGAGTGAATGTTCATTTTTTTGTAGTGGGTTGTTTTTTTTATTTTGCTTTTATGGTCATTTTAAAAGAATCGCATCTTTTACTACATGCAATGGAAATAGATACAAGCGTGGTAAAGATTGGAATAAAATACTTTATTAGCAATATTTATTTAATTCATAGTTTGTAACACTAATTGAACTTTTAAGGAAAAATTCAGTTAAAGTTACAAACGAATTTAAATTAGATTACTGACAGAAATAAACTAAAATATTTTATTCCAATTTTATCCTTTGTGTTTGCTTTTATTGCATGGAAAGATATATAAAGATATTAATTTTAAAGTTTTATTAATAACTTTTTAATAGGTGGATGTTACATGTTTAATAATGTTTGATCTCATTTTGATTTTTGTTTTAAATAAAAAACCGTACTTTTTCCTTAAAGTATTGCTATTTTTGCAAAGTGCTATTGTTCTAAAATATTTTTAATCTTTCCATTTAAACGCAATGCTTATAAACTCACTTCTTTTTTAAATAAGTTCTAAGGATGATTTAAATGTTAAGAATGTGTAATGTTTTTTATCCGCTGTGATTTGCTTTTGTTTTATTTAATATGAACATGGAGTCTAAATTTTGAGTTCTCAGGAATATGTATATTTTTTTCTTTTAAACATATTCCTTAACTTAATAATGATTTTTAATTTTCGTCCGTTATTGCCGTATCGCACGATAAGCCATATTTAATTTGAATTTTTTATTCGCGTAGATATTGTATTTTGTGACTATGAGCAAAATAGATTTTATATGTTTTATAGGAAAAGATTGACCTCGGAAATAGGAAAAAAGGAAACCTAAAAATAAAGTAAATGACTGCATTAAAGATATTCTTATTGTTTTTAAAACATTTTAGTGTAAAAAAGTGGTTATTAATCTCTTTAAAAAAATATTCAGTCCTTTATTATGTAAGTAAATATGACCATTTTAAAAAATATACTAAAGCAGTCTTATCCACAAACTTCAAAACAGGCTTAAAAAATACAATTTATTCCAATGCTTAAATATCATGTTTTATTGTTTAGCGCCAAAAATTACGCGTATCAAAAAAGTAGAAAATGTTTTTTTAATTTTACAGTTTTATATTTTATAATTTTTATCTCCAAGTCCTTTCGAAGTTCAGTAAATAAATGCATTTTTTTGTGGACGGGAACAAATAATGACGGTTTCATCATTTTATCCATTTCTTTGAGAGTTTTCCGACAGAATAGGGCAGAGGAGTTTATTGACCGTCATTCTTAATTTGTAATCAGAGTTAATTTCATTGCCTAAAAAGGCACAAAGGGACTTAAAAACTCTTAAAAACACTTAAAATTTACCGAGATAAAAAAAAAAATCTAAACTTAGTTTAGAAGTTTGATGAATAATGCACTCTCCGGAATTATTTTTTTAATAAAACCTTCTATAAGCGACCAGGAAAAAACGCATTTCAAAGAAATCGATCTCTCATGGAGGGAGTTCAACTGGGATGGTCTATGAATGGAGGTAAAATTGGTATTGAGCCTATGGGAATAAATTTCGTTCCATGAAAAAAATGGTCGTTCAGGGAGGTGGTCGCCTAATGGAGTTGGTCGCACAGTGAGGTTTCACTGTACCAACCTTTTCGTAATAGCATAAACATCAAATATCATATTTAAATCCGAAACAATAACAATTACTCTTAACTGTATATAATCCAAAATCAGTAATAAAAAAAAAAAAAAAAAAAAAAAAAAAAATCTCATGTAACGGCAAATTAATGTTTTCGAATGTGTCTCTTATGAAATTAAATCTTCCAGATATATTTTCTTATGAGTCAATCACCCTTTCAAACGAAAGAGATAAAACTTTTTTGTTTTGATCGCGGCAAAAACAATTTGCAAAACAGTATTGAAAGAGAAGAATAAAATATATTCATTCTTTTATTCACATTTCCCGAATTATTGATTTGCTAAGGAAATTACGTATTGTGCGTATTAGAGGTCTGCACGGGCTGAAATTTCCAGGCCCGGCCCGACTCATAGAAGAAAAAATTCGGCCCGGCCCGTAGAAAAAAAATTGGCCCGAGCCCGACTCGGCATGGAAAAAAAGTTAAAATCTCGGCCCGAGCCCGGCACGGCCCGAATGAATTTCAACAAAACATTGATTTTTTTTTTTAAGTGTTAAAAATCTGAAAAATGCTATACAGTAAGACGGAATCGCATAGAAAAGAAAAAAAATGCGTTATAGACAAGTTCCCTTCATAGCGAGTGTAAATGTATTATATATTCTTTTCTTATGTATTAGTGTATTAATTATGCATGGATCAACACGTTAGTGAGTTTAAAACTGGGTTCCGTTATAGGCAGGTTCTTTTTCACACGTTTTATTGTGTTTTAATTTAGTTATATTTTAATAAGCGCAGAAATCTAGTGTTCTTTAAAAAGAATAAATTTTAATGTTTAAGTGTAGAATAATGGCCATTTGAAAATGTATGCATTTTTTGCAAAAATGTTTGGGTCAGGCCTAATTTTACTGACCTTTGAATGGACCAGACCACGCTGAGACAATGATTTTCATACGGGCTGGGTCAAAATTAGGACGGAAAATTTTGGGCCGTGAAGACTCGCAATGAACCAGTCCCGGCTTTCTACAGAAAAAATAAGTTAGGCCCGGCCCGGCCCCAGCCTTCAGGAAAAAGTGTGGCCCGGGCCCAGCCCGAGTTCCATGAGTGAAAATCGGCCCGAGCCCGAGCCGGCCCGTGCAGATCTCTAGTGCGTATTCAATTGTTAAAAGAATCATGTTTCAAACCGCTACATGAAGAAATATAACAGACAATCACTTTTGAACACTCTAATGATCAATCTTTTTCTATACAACATACAACTACGCAGCTAATAATCTTAACATTCCACATATCTACACGGATAAATGCTTAAAATTAAATAAGACTTACCTTTATTTTATGTATTCCATAAAGAATAATTTTGATGATATCCTAATCTGTTAATCCTAAGATGGCGGAGGACAAAGTGATCATTTTTCTTATCTTTTAAGGGTGTCGTCGCCTTGCTGCTCTGATTGGTTAATAAGCAATGCATACGTAAGTCACTCTTTCAGGAGTGAGACATTTCACTCCTTTCTAGAGAGTGGAAAATTCCACTCTTTAAGGAGTGTACTTTTATAAAATTCACTCCAAAAAGAGTAAAAATGCCTGTCCCTCTTTCAAAGAGTGATTTTTTCACTCCTCCCAATTTTAGAGTGAAATTAGCGTACTTTTAGAGTCTGCGGTGTCTGAACGGTGATTGGCGAGCATAGCTCGTAGGGGGCAGAGCCCCCCAGTTAGATTTAAAAACTGTCTGCAAATAACGGGTTTATCAAATATTTCTCTATAATACCACCGATTTTCATATTTTTGTATGCAGTAATTTTCTTAATATTAACGAAGAAAGATTCCCGGTCACAAAAAATTCATTAACAGTGACGGTGAGAGCGTTAGTTACTTTTTTAGGTGCGTTCGTAATTATGTAAATACGCAGCAACTATAGTCGTCGTTCAGCCCGTCCATCTGCCCGTCTGTCTGTCCGTCCGCATATAACTGAGCAAAAACTACCCAACCGAATGGTCTGAAATTTTAAATATATAATTGATGCAAAATTTTGTCGAGCCATTTCAAATTTTAGGAAAATCGGATGTACAGTTTAATGACAGGGACAGTCAAAAATTTTCCGTTACATGACGGCCAATGGGAAAAAACCATTGAAAGTGCATTTTAATAATGTTACAGCCTTCCGAATGGTCTGAAATTTTAAATATATAATTGTTGCAAAATTTTGTCGAGTCATTTCATATTTTATGAAAATCGGATGTATAGTTTAATGACAGGGACAGTCAAAAATTTTCCGTTACATGACGGCCAATGGGAAAAAATCATTGCAAGTGCATTTTAATAATGTTACAGCCTTCCGAATGGTCTGAAATTTTAAATATATAATTGTTGCAAAATTTTGTCGAGTCATTTCATATTTTATGAAAATCGGATGTATAGTTTAATGACAGGGACAGTCAAAAATTTTCCGTTACATGACGGCCAATGGGAAAAAATCATTGCAAGTGCATTTTAATAATGTTACAGCCTTCCGAATGGTCTGAAATTTTAAATATATAATTGTTGCAAATTTTTGTCGAGTCATTTCATATTTTATGAAAATCGGATGTATAGTTTAATGACAGGGACAGTCAAAAATTTTCCGTTACATGACGGCCAATGGGAAAAAATTATTGCAAGTGCATTTTAATAATGTTACAGCTTTTCGAACAGAATGAAATTGATATGCACTTATGAAGTGCACTAACATATACATTCAGTACACTATGTGGTTAAAAAAATATTTATAAAACTAGTTATAGTACGAACGCACCTCATTTGCCACGTTTCACGAGCAATTTCCAACTTGTTTTAGAATGGAGAGATAACAATCAAGAAACACGGAATAGTCAATTTGAATTTTAATTCTTCATTACTGCAATTCTTTAGGTTATTTATGTTAGCTTATGTACCAATAGGTTAATAGTTAAAAGAAACTGCATAATTTGATTACACTTAACTTACGTTTTAATTTAACCCTTTAAGCTTTGGTGGTTGGATTTCTTCCCACTTACTTTTAACCCCACAAATGTTATAATGGCACCGGAATATTTGACCAAATTTATTTAAAAATAGTTTAATGCGGTTTTTCGTGTATATTATAAACATAATATTTTGTTTATAAAATACTGCTGCCAATGTGACATTTGGGAATTTTGAAGAAATTCACCTACCAGAGCTCAAAGGCTTAAGCAAAATAACTTATCTTTACTATGAATTATTCTTATGAAGCTCCTATGTCGAACTCATAAAATATTCACAGTTTCTCTTACTTGCATTTTCATTTTATTGGGTTTAATTTTTATATTATCTTTTCTTTTGTGTTTTACACGTGCCATTTCATTTTAATTGTACATTGGTCTCAAAAAGTTAAGGAAATGTGACGGGATGCTTTAGATTGTACACGGTTTGTAGCATATCTACCAAAATTCTTGACTAATAAAATTGTCCTTGAATTTCGATTAAAACATGAATATATTGAATATTTTTTGAGATATGGGCATTTGCATGAATTTTTAATTGCGCATGCGCGAAAGATTGCAAGATATTTATTTTATGGTGTCAGGACTCCGAGCCCAGTCCTTCCCGCTTTTCGATGCCTTAAACTTGTTGAATTTCGCTTTTAAATTTTGACGGTCTGGGTGGAACAAGATCGTCTGATCAGAGATCCAGCTTAGACTTATTTACGCTCCACCCGGGGTCTTCCGAAACGTAGGGGATCGGGGGATCGCAGGAATAAATCCAGCCCAGCCGGAAGGGAAAGGTACTTATCTTTTACTAAACATTAAAAAAGAAAACTTATTCAAGTTAAAAGTAATTTACAAACTGTGACCGAAGCCAAGCTGCCAATAGTCCGACAAGGGGCAGCATAATTAGTAGTTTTTTCTGGAAAGTTGCAAACAATTTTAGGATACCAATCGAAAAAAAAATTACAACTGTATTCTGAGTTCAACGATAGCAAGTTAAATTCACACGCATACAATAAATATTCTCTGTGTCAAAAGAATGGAAAATTTCTGCACACAAACAATTTGCCAGTAGTTTAATTAACAACAGATTGATATTTTAATTTTGTTATAAGTACTTTTGAATGCCAAAAGGTTTAATCTACACAATTTTTGGACCATCAATATACTAAATAATAGTGCAATAAGTTAATTCAATATTTGATTTCAATCTGTACAGGTTTAGGCACAGTTTCTGAATACTAGTAAATAGACACTATTTTCGAATGCGAACATTATGAACACGATTTATGAATGTGAACATTATTAACGCAACTTTTGAATACAAGTATTATAAAACAATTTTGGAAGTAAATATAAAAACTCAATTTTTGAGTGCTAACTTTTAACATTGAATACATTAAATGCAAATAGTAAATCAAAAATACACAATGGAAGTATTATGGAATATAAATAATACTTATAGAAATAAATTTATGGAATGCTAAAAATAATTTTTGACTGATAAATTAGAGAAAAAGAGAAACAAAATTCTTTATAAAATGTGCAGTGAGCTTCTCAACAAGGTTAAGACTTACTATTTACAAATTTACAAATTAATTAATTGTTTAAAAAGAGATAAACAGCAGAGATGGGAGAAAAGATTACAAGACAGCCAAGTCCTTAATCAATTTGAAAAATTTGTTAACCTTTGCTAATAATGGGGCCGAGAAAAAACATTAGAAAGCCAATATTTAAGTGAGGGATCTGGCCTCTTGAAATGCCGTTTTTAAATTTGTCCGATGACTTCTCTTTTATTTTTTCATCCCCTGTCCGTTCAAGTATCGAATAGGGTATAGGGACCCCTCGGAATAGCTCACGGAAGGCCGGGCTCCGCGAATTGGAAAAGGATTTATTAAAACCCTCTTTTTAAGAGACTAAAGAAAGTCAATTTTCTTATTTTCCAAATCAAAAGTACAGAGATTTTTAAAAGCCCTAAACTACTCACAAATAGGAATAAAGGAACCTTGTTTTTATAAATTGTTCTTTAAATCTCTCTCGTTCATTTCTTTCTTTTTTTTTCGTGTATGAATGAAATTGTCACTTGACGGCGCTTTTCAACTGATACTTATGCTTTGATGCTTCAAAATGTCATGCAAACGAATTTCGGTAGATGACGCTTTGCGTATGATACAAGAAAGTGATAGTGATGATGATGTAGATATAGGTAGCTTCGGTGAATGATCTGAGTTTGAAAAGAGTGACGAAGATAGTATTCGAGATCCGAACTTTGAAACCGATAGTGAATCCGAAAGTGATGATTCTAGTGACTCTCAACATCTTCCTTGTAAACGAGCTCGGTACACCAATTTGCTAAATCAATCCCGTATTTTTGAATCATAATCAGGAAGTAAGTGGACAACAAATAACCCTAATTCAGCCCAAACATTGTCAGCTAATATTTTACGAGACACAAGAGGAATTGCAGGTAATGCTAATAATGTAACAAATTTGATTCCCTAAAACTGTTTATAACGTCTGAAATAATCAATGTTAATGCCCGAGAAACTAACAGAAGGGCAAGAAAGGGAATAACATGTTAGAATCTAGAACAACCGACAAAAAAGAAGATTTGGAAAGAACCCAATGAAACAGAACTCTATGCTTTTATTGGCTTACTCTTAGTCAGAAGTGCCTACAAATCTGCGAATGAAAGTTTGCAGGAAATGTGGTCCACTCCACGGACAGTGGAAGGCCAATATTTGGTGCTACTGTATCAATGCAACTTTTTCAAAATCTGCTTCGTTTTTGTAGATTTGACAATGATGCAACGAGAAATCAAAGATTGTAGGTAACAAATTAGCTGCCTTTCGTGACATTTGGCAATTGCTGCTCGAAAATCTGGCAAAATATTACAAGCCGGAAACAGATCTAACAATTAGTGGAACAATTAGTGGCAACACGTGGTCGATGCCGTTTTCGACAATACATACCGAGTAAGCCCGGAAAGTATGGGATAAAAATATTTTGGTGTTGTGATTCAACTACCTCGTTTCCTTTGAAAGCAGAAATGTATGCCGGACGACAACCTGGTGTTGCATTTGGATCAAATAATATTTCGAAAACCGTCAAACGATTAGTTGACCCTTGGAAGAACAAAGGTTGCAACGTTACCATGGACAATTACTTCACCAAAGCGCAATTAGCAGAGTATTTGCTAGTTACAAAAATTACAGTAGTTGGATCAATTCGAAAAAATCGAAAGGAAGTTCCTAAAGAATTACTGCCAAATTGTCAGCGTGACGAGAAGTCTTCAATCTTTTGTTTTGATAAAAAACTTACTCTAGTTAGCTATACTCCAAAAAAAGGAAAGGCGGCCATTTTACTGTCATCCATGCATCATGACAAAATGATAATTGAAGAGAAAGATAATAAGCCCGAAATTATTATTCATTATAATGCGACAAAATCTGGAGTTGACAACTTTGATCATTTATGCAGACTGTATACTTGCACGCGAAAGATACACCGTTGGCCTATGGTCTTCCGGTTTAATATGATCGACAGTGCAGCTGTTACTGGGTTCATTATTTGGATTTCAAAGTACTCAGATTGGGAATCTGGAAAACGCCTTTGACGACGCTTATACCTGAAAGACCTCGGGAGAGAATCGGTAAATTGTCAAATTCAGAGAAGACTTCAGAATTTTCAAACACTGCAACCTGGAGTTCGCCTTTCATTCAAATCATTAGGGATCGAAATTACGAAACTACATACTAAAACTATTGAATTTGGAATTCAAGAACCTAATAAAAAGGCTAAGTGCCAGCTATGCCCACGTTCTATGGATAGAAAAATGAAGACCCGCTGTTCTATTTGCCATATCCCTTGTTGCCCGGAACACCAGAAGACAGTTTGTGAGGTATGCTGAGCCAGTATTTAGATTATGTTAAAATTAATGTAAATTTAATATTTTAGAGTATAAATAATAAAGTTTATTATGAAAACATCATAATAAGCGTTAATTATTTTTTAACCTAACTAAATAAATGAAAAAAGTAATTTATGAGATATTTAAACCATATTAAACATGTGCATTGTAGTATGGGGTCCGTGAGGACCCCATGTCACAACAGGACATGTTTGGTAGGACATAGAGATAGGGTTAAGAGCTCTGAGATCCCTTAAGAAACGCTTTTCTAAATCGTAGGAAACTCAGAAGAGGTGACAAATCACTTGTAATCTTGTCCCCTTATGGCTCATTTGTGACCTTGTCCCCTAATGGACACGTGTTTATATTGGATGATGATGGACTGTTAAAATTTCCAACCCGAAACACGTCCTGTGTGTTCTTTTGATTCTAAGGTGTTTCATATAAAGTTTTATTATTTAAATTAGATTATACTTACCAATTTCGCCGTACGACAGGTAACTAAGTCTTGTTAAAAAATGCATTTTTCTGCACTTTATAATTATTTCGAATAACTGCCTTTAAACACTCCTTCAAGATGACAGTGAAAACTGATGTTCAGTAATAACTTTAGTCTTCCCATCCCTTTGATGGATATGTTTTTCAGACCATTTTAGAATGAGAGCCGGCAGCACAGAAACATAGTTCGTACGGATACCGTTATTTCTCCATGAAAACTACCAGTATATTTTTATAGAAAAGGAAATCTAGGTTAAACGCGCAAAATTTCGCCTTCTTTTAAAAAGAGATTTTCTATATGATGATACTGGTGCCGAAAAATTTTCTGGTCTGCAAAATTCAAGGAGGCGTACGAACCATGGTTCGTACGGATAACGTTATTTCTCTATGGAAACTACCAGTATATTTTTATAAAAAAAAGAAATCTAGGTTAAACGCGCAAAATTTCGCCTTCTTTTAAAAAGAGATTTTCTATAAGATGATACTGGTGCCGAAAAATTTTCTGGTCTGCAAAATTCAAGGAGGCGTACGAACCATGAGACAACCACCTCATCGAGTTGGAGGCTGAAATTCCAGAATTAGCTAAAACTCGGTTCCCATATTAAAACGCAATCGGCCTGCCAAGTCATATATCTTGGTGGAAAACACCTAAAAACCCGATTTTACCGGTCGACTCGTAGGTTTACCATTGTGTTTTCCTGCTCCCAGTCCGCCATGTTTTCACACATTTGGGTGCAGGAAAACGCAATGGTAAACCTACGAGTCGATCGCTAAAATCATGTTTTTAGGTGTTTTCCACCAAGATATGACTTGGCAGACCGATTACGTTTTAGTATGGGAATCGAATTTTAGCTAATTCTGAAATTTCAGCCTCCAACTCGATGAAGTGGTTGCCTGCTCCCGGTATATTTAATTCAATTGCAATTTCAAAGCCGGTAAATGCCGTCTGGATATCACTTTTTCGTCTTCTAACATGCCACTTGCCGTCCGATCCATGGAGGTTGAGTTTAGATTCTTCCGAAACTATTACGGAGTCCAACTGAGAGCTTGTCCATAAAATATGTTTTTTTAGCACAAACAAATTGCTTCTGCATATTACTTTTGTAAGTAAAGGGCTTTTTTGCGATGCAATAAACATGCAGACCACGCTACGTAAGTCGTTTTATTTATTTATTTATTGAACACATACATCTGACTTGTGTGCTTGACATCAGGTGCCCACTTATAAGTCATCGTCAATATACATGGACGAGATAGCACAAGGAAATTTACAACACCAGAGAATTACCATCCGGGAACTCCACATAGAGTGTGCACTGGAACCAGCGGGAGTTGAACCTGCAGCCCATCTACGCTCTCAAGCGATTAGCGGTGTGGTGCCTTAACGACTCGGCCACGGTGTGGTCGTTTAGTGTAAGTCGTTTTATTAGAAACCCGCCACCCAAAAAAATGCATTGTTTTGAGAATTTTGACCCATGGACCCTTAAAGTGTAAACACCTCGTATTAATGCAATGCATGCAATATTACTGCCCTGTACTTCTTTCAGGCACAATAAAAAATAAAAACTGAAGTATATACAACAATTTCAATTTCTTATAATTTTTCTGATTTAGTGGACATGCGCAATTCTGACACTCTCCGTTATCGTCGGAGTTGCATTGACGAAAAAGAAGACGTCCCAGCCCTTGAATGGAGGCAGTTCGTCCTCGAATGGCAACGGGGGAAGCAGCACCACCACCCGAAAACCTCCGATCACGGTCATAGACGACATCGATGACCTCCTGGTGCAGGCCACCGGTTGGGGTGGTGGCGGTGGCGGCGGTGGTGGTTGGCCTAGCGGTGGAGGAAGTTCTAAAGGCGGCGGAGGAGGTAAGTTAATATTGAATAAATAAAAATTTTATTATTCTTTTCTAATATAGGTGCCTTGGCCAGAGAAAGAAATTCGGCAACATATTTTTGGCAATTTATTCACCGTTTCATAGACGCATGCAATTTTTTCTATATTTATGCAATTTATTTAATATAAAAAAGCCATTTATCTATTTTAATACACAAACAGCAGTAAATTATATATAAAAACTAATTACATTTATAAATAAAATGTTTATGTATGGATAAATAACATTCGAAGGGGTCCATAATTAAACGACCCTATTTTAAAGTTGTCTACAGACGGAGCTATTGTTCATAAAGATGTGAAAGACATAATAAAGAGATAAACATTTGTTTAAGCGAAAAAAAAATTAGTTCGAAATTTCATCACCAGAGGGCGTTTTTAAATGAATTACACATTTAGCATACATTTAAGATGGTTTAGAAATTTTATTTATTAACATTGCTTGATCTTAAAAACAACTTTTCACGACATGTTCTTAGCATTTCCCAGAACACACGGCGGCCAACCGTGGAACGTGCTGTCATAAGATTGTAGATGGTACATTAAAATGATGAATGTCATGTGGACCCTGTTTGGTTGTAATAAAATTTGTAAACAATCGTAAATGTATGTTAAATGTGTAATTCGTTAAAAAACGACCTCTGGCGGCGAAGCTGTGATTTTTTTTTTCTTTTTTCTTTGCTCAAACAAATTCCCGTACCTTTATTACGTCCTCCACAAAATTGCACAACATTCTGATCAATAGTTTCGTGTGTAGACAACTTTAAAATAGGGTCACTTAATTATGGAAACCCCTGTACTATTTTCTCAAGAGAGATTTTTTATATTTAAATCGCTTAAGGCGGTCCGGGACACATTTTCAAATAATTTTATTTTTTGAGTTAAAATTATGAAATTTTTTGTGATGGTTAACTATATCATTTGCAAATAAAATCACATGGTAAAACTTCTCATAATTAAACAAAAATTTTAATTTTAAAATTTATCAAAAAAGTGGGGTAATTTAAAATCGTTATAACTGGAAATATTATTTGTAGAATTTCAATTTTTTTTTTCATTTTAATAAACAGATATATGTTTTAATTTTGATTCAGCATTTTTTAAAATACAAATTTAAGCAAAAATTAAAAATATTTAAATAAAAAAGAAGATGTAACTTAAAAAAAAATTATATTTTCAAAAGTAAATATATATATATATTTTAATTTGCTGAATCAGAATTAAAGTAAAACAGTTGAAAAAGATATATTCCAAGTTTGAACCATTTATCTTTAACAGTTCATGACTTATAACAATTTAAATACGGGAAACGGTGAAAAAACCCATCATGAAAAAAAACGCCTTTTCACAAAAAGTCGTTTCCGCGACAACCATTGCTTGAAAGCTAGATTTTGAAAAGAAACTAAAACGAAAAAAATAATACTTCCTGTTCCAATTAAGATAGAAACATGATTTAAACATCATTTTAAGCAGAAAGAAACAGAGAAATTTTTAATGTAATAAATTTTCTTTAGAAAATTTGAGGATTTTTGTGTCCTGGACCCCCTTAAAATATATCGTTTTGGTCTTACTCTTATTCTATTATTCTAAATTCTATTTATTCTATTTCTTCTAAAAGAAAATATGGTTTTCTACATAACCTAGGTGTTAACACTTTCCAACAAAGTTGAAAAGTGTTTATGCATTCGGTTTGTCTGTCTCTCTGACCGTCAGTCCGTCTGTCCACGCTCTAACTCCCGTAAATAGACTCTGATTCTCATGCAATTGATGAACGTTATGTAGTGTCACCAAGGCATGTTTGGTATTGTATGTGAAGTATGTGGGATTAATAGTTCATTTACAGGAGCACTCAAAAGAATTCTATTACATTATGGTATAGGGGAAAATAAATATGGTATATAAACAAGCATAAAAGATTATCAGGTTTGTTTTTAAAGAAGTTTACATCATTTGACAACAAATCCCATATTCTGACGTCCGTAGCACAAAGTTTATTTTAAACAAGTTGGAAATTGCACGTCAAACGGGGCAAATGAGGTGCGTTTGTACTATAACTAGTTTTATAAATATTTTTTGCACCGCATAGTATACTGAATGTATATTTTAGTGCACTTCATAAGTGCCTATCAATTTCATTCTGTTCGAAAGACTGTAATATCGTTAAAATGCACTTGCAATAATTTTTCCCATTGCTGTCATGTAACGGAAAACTTTTGACTGTCCCTGTCATTAAACTAGACATCCGATTTTCATAAAATTTGAAATGACTCGACAAAATTATGCAACAATTATATATTTAAAATTTCAGACCATTCGGAAGGCTGTAACATCATTAAAATGCACTTGCAATAATGTTTCCCCATAGCCGTCATGTAACAGAAAACTGTTGACTGTCCCTGTCATTAAACTATACGTCGGCTTTTCATAAAATTTGAAATGACTCGACATAATTTTAGAACAATTATATATTTGAAATTTCAGACCATTCGGTTGGATAGTTTTTGCTCTGTTACATGCGGATGGACGGAGAGACAGACGGACCGAACGACGACTATAGGTGCTACGTATTTATATAAGTACAAACGCACCTAAAAACAGCCCCTATAGTTGAACTTGAACAGTACCGATTTTTTTTTTTAATCTGCTGAACTCTCTACATTCTAAACTCATGCGTCTACCCTGAACTCATAGACCACACTGTAAGGTAAGGTAAAGTATCAATAACGAAACATACAATGTGGAGTCGGAAATGAAAAGTGTTGGCGAAAAACAAGAAATGCGGAGGAATTGAAAACAAGCATTTTATTGGCATAACAACTAACCACCAAATGTGCCACCTCCAACATCTTTCCAATATGCTGAATGTGTTGGAAAGTGTTTCATAATTATGTGCTTGACGCATGATTTTTATTTTTATTTTACATGTGGGAGGATGCAGATTTTTTCTTTCTTCTTAATGTACTTCAACTTTTTCAGAAATCAAATTCTTCAAAATTAGCACCTGACGAAACAAATGGAAATTTCAAAATAAAAATTATTAGGTGCCTAAAATTTAAAGATGTACTTTTATGTAGTAATGTTTTATGCGTTATCTCTCTATTCTAAAAAAAAGTAACTACCGCTGTCACCGCCGCCGGTTTTGAATTTTTTGTGACCGGAGGTCTTTCTTCGTTAATATTAAGAAAAATAATGCATACAAAAATATGAAAATCGGTAGTATAGTACAGAAATGTTTGATAAAAACGCTGATTACGACAGTTTCCAAATCGAAGAATTATTTTAAGAGATATTTAATGCTAAAGTTGGACAAAATCGTTCCACTAAAAAAGTTTTATAGGAGCAAAAACTATACATCGGAATTTAATAATTTTTAGATCATTTTATACGTTATAATTTCCCGGTGTGCAGAATTCATTTATTTTATTAATTTGACTCATTTTTCGAGGTTTTATTTCTATTTAAATTCAAATTTTCAGCACTTCGAGAGATATTTTTTACTTATTTTAGAAAACTAGGGGGCTCTGCCCCCTACGAGCTACGCTCGTCAACCCCCGTTCAGACACCGCAGACTCTAAAAGTACGCTAATTTGATCGGCTTTAAAAAGATTTCGGTAGATTGAATTATAATTTAAAAAACAATGGCGGTCTCCCTATAAACGGATTTCTATTCATTTCTCTTTGACTGGGGAATTCTAAGGCCAAATCCGCTGCGGTACTACTTGATGAACCCGTCGACCAATTTCTCCAAATTATATAAATCGCCAAAGCACTCGCCAAATTATACAAATTGACATCATTTTTATTTTAAATAACGAAAGAACAAATAAATTAGTGCAACATTAATAAAAATACAAATAAAACGTCGAAATAAAAATAGCTTGATGATGTGCAACTTGCTTAAAGTCAAGTTAATGTGACATTTACGATCAACCATTATTGGCATTTAATCTTATAGTTTGGCGAATGATAGATTTTTGATAGACGAGATAACTAAGTAGTACCAAAAATGCATATGTCAATCGCTGTTTTCGTCTTTGATTAAGTAAAATAAGATAAACATTTCAAAATAAGCTAATATAAAAGGAATTAAGTAACCAGAATCTTTGTCTCCCGGTATTTTTTAACAAAGCGAAAAGAAAGTTCTTTTAAATGAGACATTTTAAATTAATCGTTTTTAATCTGATGTAATTTTGACCAAACTATTCTTTCTCTTTTTAATATTCACGTGAAAATACTAGTGTTAGAAATGAAATATTATTTGCGCTTTCTTAACAAAAATAGTTGAAAAGTATCCTCTCAAAATATCAAATAAATGTCTAGCGCAGTTTCTAAATTTAAACCGTTTTGCAATATTATTTTGTGTTCATTTTATGTAATAACTGTAATGTGACGTAAATATGACGCAATTTCTCCTATTTAAGACTTCTAACGCATGTTAATAAATTTATTATTTTACAAATTCCTTTCTCTCTTAAAATTCACGTGTAATTATAGTTTTTATGACGTAATTTTTAATAAGTTCCTGCTTTTTGTACATAATTATTTAATTCTAATTCCAAATGTTTTTTCTGTTTATAATAGTCACGTGCGTGTAAATAAATTTTTAATTTATTACACGTATAATTTTTTTTTTTTTTTTGAAGCAAACATTATTGTTTCCGCCGTTTATACAGTTGGCAACAGTTTAAATTAATATCACTTTCTAAAATCTGTAAAAAATATCTCTAGAAATGCTGAAAATTTGAATTTAAAATAGAAATAAAACCTCAAAAAATTAGTCAAATTAAAAAAAGAAATACAATCTGCACTCCGGCGAATTCTAACGCATAAAATGATTTAAAAATGATTACACTGCCATGTATAGTTTTTGGTGCTATAAAACTTTTTAGTGGAACGATTTTGTCCAACTTTAGCATTAAATATCTCTTAAAATAATTCTTTGATTTGAAAACTGTCTACATCAGCGTGTTTATCAAACATTTCTGTATAATACTACCGATTTTCATATTTTTGTATGCATTATTTTTCTTAATATTAACGAAGAAAGACCTCCGGTCACAAAAAATTCAAAACTGGCGGCGGCGGTGACAGCGGTAGTTACTTTTTTTTAGAATAGAGAGATTGTACTAATTTAACCTGTTGCCAACTGTATAAACAACGGAAAAAATAATGTTTGCTTCAAATTAAAAATTTACTTACACGTGACTATTATAAATAGAAAAGATACTTTCAAATTAAAATTAAATAATTGCGTATAAAAAACAGGAACTTATTGAAAATTACCTCATAAAAAGTATATACGTGAATTTTAAAAGAGAAAGGATATTGTAAAATAATAAATTCATTAACATGCGTTAGAAGTCTTAAAGAGGAAAAATTATGTCATATTTACGTCACATTACAGTTATTACATAAAATGAACACAAAATAATATTGCAAAACAGTTTAAATTTAGAAATTGTGCTAGACATTTATTTGATATTTTGAGAGGATCTTTTCAACTATTATTGTTAGGAAAGCGCAAATAATATTTCATTTTTAACAAAAGAATTTTCACGTGAATATTTAAAAGAGAAAGAATAGCTTGGTCAAAATTACGTCAGATTAAAAACGATTAATTTAAAATATCTCATTTAAAAGAACTTTCTTTTCGCTTTGTTAAAAAATACCAGGAGACAAAAACTCTGTTTGCTTAATTCCTTTTATATTAGCTTATTTTGAAATGTTGTTACACGTGTCTATGTCATCAAGTTATTTTGATTTCGACGTTTTATTTGTATTTTTATTAATGTTGTACTAATTTATTTGTTCTTTGGTTATTTAAAATGAAAATTATGTCAATTTGTATAATTTGGCGAAATTGGTCGACTGGATAATCAAGTAGTACCGCAGCGGATTTGGCGTTAAAATTCCCCAATCAAAGAAAAATGAATAGAAATCCGTTTATAGGGAGATCGCCACTGTTTTTTAAAGTATAATTCAATCTTTCGAAATCTTTTTAAAGCCGATCAAATTAGCTTGCATTTAGATTCTGCGGTGTCTGGACGGGGGTTGGCGAGCGTAGCTCGTAGGGGGTCGAACCCCCTAGTGTAAAAAAAAATTATGTAACTTTTGAAAAAATATATATTTTCAAACTAATTTTTTTTTTAATTTGCTGAATCAGAATTAAAGTAAAACAGTTGAAAAAGATATATTCCAAGTTTGAACTATTTATCTTTAACAGTTCATGACTTATAACAATTTAAATACAAGAAATGGTGAAAAAAGCCATCATGAAAAAAAACGCTTTTTCACAAAAAGTCGTTTCCGTGACAACCATTGCTTGAAAGCTAGATTTTGAAAAGAAACTAAAACGAAAGAAATAATACTTCATGTTCCAATTAAGATAGAAACATGATTTCAAAGGAAGAAAAATAATAATAAGCAGAAGAAGTTTCTTTTAAATTAACAAAAGCCTTGCTTTGTTTGAATTCGCGAAGCATAACGTTTTCTCGGCATTTATTATAATAGAACTAATACATTTCATAAATTGTTTTTAAACGGCAAACATATTAAAAATAATACTAAGAGTAATTACTTCTTAATAGTAAATATGTTTCATTTGGTTCAATTTTCAACCTTCGAATTCGAATAACACTTATAACGAATTTAACAACTAATTTTATTTGTTTTCAATTCTTTTGTTGCTACTTTACAAAAAAAAATCATAATATAATTCTTTTAAAATGTGTAAGTATCGTCTGCGTAAATGATTTCACATAATAAGAATAAATTGTGTATTTGAATTCTTAACACTAAAAAATACTTTTATAATTGAATGTAAATATTTGAATTTTCACAAATAAGAAAATAATATTGTCAGAATCTACAGATCATATTTCATTTCTATCAAGTCCAAAAATGTTTCTTCCCTTAATTACATAAAAAAAAAAAAAAAAAAAAAAAAAAAACAGTCTTTGAGATATTTTGGCGGAATAACGAAAAAATATTTTTTTTAAATTTAATTAATCATGATTCTATCTATAATGACTAACTCCATGATTTATTTTTTCTTCTGAAAATAGACGTGTTTCATTTTTTATTTGCAAAATGCGTCCGTAATAGAAAAAGATGTAAAATAAATTAATTAAAATAATAAACTTTTTAAGGTTATTCTGTAAAAAAAAAATATATATATATATAATATTGTGCAAATCTACAGATCATAATTTATTTTTATGTTTAATTTCAAGTCAAAATACTGAATAGTTTTTTTTGTAAAGTGTACGACAAAATGTAATTTGTGTAGCCTAGTAGAGGATTCGCTTCGTTCATCCCAATAATATTTTTTTTTCTTCAGCTGTCTGACCTCTTAATAATTTCTAATAAATATCAATTACTAGACACGTGTCGAGAATATTTAACAGCAGTTATGTTTAATGAAGAATGGATGCATTATAAACTCTTCGAATAATTATTGGAGAATATTTGGTGAATATTTTTGATAGTATTACAGTAAAAATCGACTAATCATACCGTAGAAAATATCGAATGCTTGCTATAGACAGACGTTCAATAGCTCAGTGATTAGCACATTGTGCTGACAGTACAGGTGACAGGTCCGAGAATCGACTTCAGAT
This sequence comes from Maratus speciosus, assembly GCA_963932465.1. Taxonomy (NCBI): domain Eukaryota; kingdom Metazoa; phylum Arthropoda; class Arachnida; order Araneae; family Salticidae; genus Maratus; species Maratus speciosus. Next base: position 5,398,885 of record OZ010799.1, on the reverse strand, counting down.
TTGTTCAACAATCATCAACCCTTTATGCCTTTGGGGTTGATAGAATGAGTACCAAGCAGGTTTGGGATTTGAGTAAACCCTGGGGTTCCGCGTCAGTGTGACCGGGGCATGTGCAACCCCAGACACATATTCATGCAAGCTGAAATGAGAGCTCCAGGTGAAGATCCTATATGAATTGTAAGTGCCATGGATTTGAGTTTTGTTTTAGTTTCTATAGTAAAATAATTGAATAGCTATGGCTATTTTTGGTGTAGAAAGCATATCATATATTACGGAAGACACTCAAGATCAGTATTTCTTTAATTTGATTAAAATTCTGTATTTAGTATACTCGATTTTTATTTGCAGGTTTGCAAGTTCAGGCGATTCCAGTCCAGATCAGCATCATGCCTCAGATGGCCAGCGGAGGCGGAAAAGGCGGCGGGGGAGGCTGGCCAAGTGGAGGAGGTGGCGGTGGATGGCCGTCTGGAGGTGGCGGTGGTTGGCCGTCTGGAGGTGGAAGTAGCAAAGGAGGTTCGAAAGGAGGTAAAATAATCTGTATTGATATGAAATTATGTTATTATTACAGCAGATATACTGCTAATGTGAATATCTTAATAATCACATCAGCATTAATACAAATAAATTAATTGAATCTTTTACTTTGTTGAAGTTGGTTAGAGCAGGTGGTTGAGCGGAGAAAGGTATGTTTTCCTTCGCGACACGTAACTTTTCGACAAATACAGGGCTCATTTTTATACGTAAATGCATGCGATTGGCAGAAGTATCTGGCATGGGTCGGATTGTTGAAACCGATTCCGAAAGTGAAAATGTTCTCATTAAAAAAAATCTCTGTCGGCTCGGCCTACAGGCGCAGGTAGATTTCGAAGTTAAAAGTTAAATTTTTATTTTAAATAGCGAAAGAACAAATAAATTAGTCTAACATTAATAATTTTTTTTTTATTTTAAATAGCAAAAGAACAAATAAATTAGTCTAACATTAATAAAAATACAAATAAAACGTCGAAATAAAAATCTCTTGATGACGTAAACACGTGTAATTTGCTTAATGTCAAGTGAATGTGACATTTATGATCAACCATTATTGGCATTTAATCTTATAGTTTGGCGATAAATTTTTGGTCGACGGGATAACCAAGTAGTACCAATACTAGTTTTTTGTTGCATTACAATATCTCAATTTGTTGATTTTCTGTAAGCAAGTAAACCCTATTTTTTTTACCAATGGAAGTCTATGGGAATTTGGCGAAATATTAGAGATATCGACAAGTTGGCGTCACTTTTGGCGACTAATTTTGGTCGCCATATTTGGCATTTTATATATATATATATATATATATATATACTTTTCAATTACTTTTATCGAATTCCATATTCTTCTTTTTTTCTTCATTATTAATTCTTATTGATGGTGATCAGTAATGTTTAATTAATGGTTATATATATATATATATAGATTTTTATCTTACACGCGGGAAATCTTGCAATAGAAAAGTAATTGTTGTGGTAAGAATTTTATTGTTTTTTTTTTATTGTTGGCAACTGCTATAACGAATTTTTTTTTTAATTTTCTTGTCATTTTTCTGTAAGAGCTGGTTTTATCAGAATCATGTTAAGGCGATATTCAAAAATTTAACCCTCCCCCATATCTACTGCCTTGGACCTTTTCTCATTTGCAATCCCCGCCGAGATATTAGCCATCTCAATGTGTTTGGTGAGTTTGAAGGCGATCCGTGCATAATTGTGACTTTTATCCTGCGAACAAAATTTAGTGCATACATACATATATATATATATATATAAACTTTTTAGATGGGGGTGGTTTTATGTTCCTGGGGTCATATAATGAAAAGTTATGAAGTATTTTTTCAAAAGTCGCACCATGGTAACGACTGCAATAGGTAGTATTTCTTACGAAATCTACCTAAAATCAGTAAGCAAAATCGAAAAACTAAGAAACGGCCTTTGTACACATGACCTCAGCCATCCAATGCAAAGAAAAAAAAAAAAAAAAAAAAAAAATCATTTAAAAATATTGAAATGCAAACGAGATATCTTCCATAGGATTAGCATTAGAGAGCGGGTCTTTTCGCTTGACTGAAGTAGCCTATCCCTTATCAGCCCCACCAGTGGCTGAGAGGTTCTGCTCTCGAAGCTGGTAGACGGGAGGTGCTGGGTTCGAACCCAATCGCGCCCGTCGGCCTAATCGTTCGGAGTTTTCGTGGTTTTCTTCGAACCGTGGATTTCCATGCGTTAATACGGATTAGGTTCCCTTAGAAAGACCTCCACGGAAGGCACTCCCCCTCGTGCCCATATCCCTCGTGTAGATAATTGGCCGTCAACAATCAACCCAACCTATCCCTTATCTAATTTACTCTTAATTACTCTAAAATTTATTCATAGATGGCAGCACTAAAAATAAACTAAAACTTTTTTAGTAATAATTATTAGTATATTAAATTAATAAAAGTAATTAAACTTATCTAACTTATCATTTAGCTTATTAAACGCATTTATTAACTATTGCATTTAGTTATTTTTAAATCTCTCTTTTTATTTTGAAGGTCTTCATATGTACAAAAAACAAAAATTGTCAAAGAGCAGGAACGAAATTTCACTCGTTTATGTTATTATGTATAATTACTAGATGGCAGCACTACGTGCCCTCCATGAGGATTTGTATAAGTTAGAAGCCATAGAGATGCCCTTCTGCTCCATTGTAACATGATTGTCAAAATATTTTTTAATCGGACTCTCTGCAAACAGGAACAACATTTTTCTTTCTAATATTAAAAAGTTTTTTTTATTAGCAGTATCAATGCAATAAATGAACTGATTCCGAAGTAGACTTTGCAATTTTAAAATATCGAATAGTGTGAGTCCTTTATAGAAAATGTCAAAAATCTTCATTGTCCGATATCTAAAAAAAATTTGGTGCAAAAAAAAGAAAAAAAAAAAAAATCTGAAACATCTAAGCAAGTATTCAAAAAATATTGGAACAACTTGCGAATACGCCCGGAGTCCGCCATCTTGTTTCTTTGTTGGTCATTTATAACCACTTTATGCTTAATTTAACAACATGAACTACAACAGACATAAACAACAACAAACATAAACAACAACAAACATAAACAACAACAAAAATAAATAAATAAATCCAAATGAAGAAATTTAAAATCGGCGATGATCAACAAAGAAACAAAATGGCGGACTCCGGGCGTATTCGCAAGTTTCCCCGCTCAAAAACTCGAAATTTTTTGACACATTTCAGACTCATTTTGAAAAGTAAAAACATGAAACTTGCTGACGTGATTTTTGAAGAGATTTATAAGCAACCTGACCTGTGTATTTAAGTTTTCGTTCAATTAATTTAGAACTTGATTTATAAACAATTATTTTCTCAATACGACCATTTTTTTTTCGCTTCCAGCACTATCGCTTCGGGAAATTTTGCCCAAAATGCCCACTTTGCCCACTCAATTAATTTAGAACTTGATTTATAAACAATTATTTTCTCAATACGACCATTTTTTTTACGCTTCCAGCACTATCGCTTCGGGAAATTTTGCCCAAAATGCCCACTTTGACAGCATATTTTGAAATACAGAGAAACTTCTTTTAAAGGCCACCCCTATTCAAGGGCCACCTCTATTAAGGACCAATATTTTTAGGAACGAAAAATTTTCCCATAGACATAATATTAAATTTATTCCTATTAGAGGCTACCTAATAGGAGTACCTACCCCTCATAAAGGTCATTTTTTTCACATGTGCCTTAAATCCTAAATAGGCGTATTGAATTCTGAACCAAAAGATAAGAGTTCAGCAAACAACTGCACTTGCAACGAAGAAGCCAGGGGGAGATAGGGAGGATTTAGTAACACAATGAAGGACCACAAACTTTTCCACAAGTGGGAGAAGCAGGTGTTCCTCACACTTTGTTTGACCTTTCAACCTGTAGGGGTTGGATTGGAGGGGAAACTTGACCCTTTGTTGTGGGAAGACACAGGATAACAGGTTATCTAGAAAAACTGATTCCATATTTACTAAAACTGTGAATGCATATTGAAGCACAATTTTTACACTAGACATTTTATGCTCAGGCTTATGTAAAATTTAAAATTATGGCATCTATATCAAACCAAAGAGTGCATTTGGATTTGAATGACAAAATCAAAGTTCTTAATTGTCATGATCAAGGAACATCTGCAAGAAAATTGACTTCACGGTTTAATTGCAGTAAAAAACAAATAAACGATATTGTTAAAAACAAAGAGAATTTACTGAAAGAATATGCAGATTTCAAAAATCGCGGGATAAAAAGAAAGAGAAATGAAAAATTTGGTCACCCCTATTCAAGGGCCACCCCTCATAAGGCTCAATTTTCAATGGAACGGCAGGTGGCCGGGCCCTTACAGAGAGGTTTCAGTGTATAATTTGCCTTTATCAAAAAATCGACTCATACGGCACATTATATAGCGTGAAAATCTCAATCTAATTTAAATGATGAAAGTTTCTTAACATGTGAATTGTTCGTTTTAAGCGTGTTGTCGTTTTATCCGTTATATAGTTTCTGCATAAGAAAACCTGCCAATTGGATGCGTTTCAGAGCAAAAATGAATTTAAAAATGAATAAAAAAATAAGCAGTTTGTATTTAAGTACACCCTTAATGATATAGTAGAAACATCTGTGAAAATTTAATAAAACTTAAAAATGGCTTTGAGTTATCCACCATTCTCTGATTCATCTTATCTCCTGTAACATTGCAACAGTCACTGCAATTTTGGAGCTACTGATTTCACATAACCTTCTCATTTTAACAGTGCAATAAGAGACATGAAAAGGCTGGTTAATATGGCCCAGATTCTGGACTGAAGGTAGTTCTCAGGTTCCCTGCTCAATAACGCGTAACTTTTTGACACATTTTCTGACTTATTTTTAAACATAAAGGCACAAAATTGGCAGTATTGAAGCGTTTTCGAATCTAAATGAGTTTACCATTTGTTGATAAATAAATATTACTTATCGAGTTATAATCAATTCTGGTCACGTGACGGCATGTTTTTTGCCATTCTCGATCTGTCGCGTCGGATGTTCGGTTCAAAACGCCCACTTTGACAGTGTTTTCTGAAAGATCTTTTGTGTTACAAAAAATAAATAAATAAATAAATGAAAAACCTCTTTAGATTATTACATGTAGACTTGGAGTCGGTTGTCAAATCATCCCCTCATCGAGTTGACTGCTGAAATTCCAGGATTAGTTAAAACCCGATTTGCATATTAAAATGCAATTCGTCTGCCAGTCATATCTTGGTGGAAAACCCATGTAATCCGATTTTAATGGCTGCCTGGTAGGTTTACCATTGTGTTTTCCTGCTCCGAGTCCTCCATCTTTTCATACCTTTAGTAGCAGGAAAACACAATGATAAATCTACAGATCAACCAGTAAAATCGGGTATATAGGTGGTTTCCACCAAGATAGGACTTGGCAGACCAGTTGCATTTTAGTATGCGAATCGAGTTCTGTCTAATCCTGGAATTTCAGCCTTCAACTCGATGAAATGATGGTCTGTGAAGTCGTCTTCAGGTCTAATAGTTTTTGAATACGAACACTTGCCAATTTCACGCGCTACCGAACAAAAATGAATTTAATAATGTGTCAGAAAGTAGCACCTTCGTGTTAGAGAACTGCCTTAAAGGAAGAAAAAAATATTTTCTTCTATGCTCCTTCCTTTCCATGGCTCATATATCCATCTTATAAGGGGTCGGTATTTAAAATTTTCTTATAACCTTCTTCTTTCTTTCATTTTTTCAAGACTTCAAGACTTTACATGGCATTTTTGGGGGGTTAGGTGGGAGGGGGAACATCTTGATGTTTGAAATTCTATTTGATAAAAATGATAAATTACGACATTTTGACAGCCATTTGGAATGTAAAAATAATATGGTTGGGAGAGAACAGTGATCGATGACTCTTTTCCTAATTCTACTCTACTTTTCGCCGAAAGTTGCATTGTAATGAAGAATTGTTTAGCTAGTATTAGCTGTGATCTTGCTTTTATTGCTCGTAAAAAGCGTGAAAATCTCAATATAATTTAAATGATAAACGTTTCTTAAAATGCAAATTGTTCGTTTCAACCGTGTTGCCGTTTTATCCGCTTTTGTTGCTCGTAAAAAGCGTGAAAATCTCAATATGATTTAAATGATGAACCGTTCTTAACATGAAAATTTTTCGTTTTAACACTAGAACCGCCAAAAGGGTTCATTTTGACCTATACCAAATGAATAGAGGTCGATTCAAACCAGACATTTCTTTATAAATAAAGTTAAAGGTATAACGCGCGAAAATAAGTTATATAAATAAGTTAAATAGTTTTAAATAAAAATTCTGGTATCAAATGTTTTTATTAAATTTGATTAAAATTTCTAGCGGTTTTAGTGTTAATCGTGATCTTACTTTTATAGCTCATAAATAGCGTGAAAATCTCAATCTAATTTAAATGATGAAAGTTTCTTAACATGTGAATTGTTCGTTTTAAGCGTGTTGTCGTTTTATCCGTGATCTTGCTTTTGTTAGCTCCTAAAAAGCATGAAAATCTCTATATGATTTAAATGATGAACTTTTCTTAATATGTCAATTGTTCGTTTCAACCGTGTTGTCGTTTTATACGTGATCTTGCTTTTGTAGCTCGTAAAATGCGTAAAAATATCAATATTTAAATGATGAACGTTTCTTAAAATGCAAATTGTTAATTTGAACCGTTTTTGCCGTTTTATACATGATCTTGCTTTTGTAGCTCGTAAAATGCGTAAAAATATCAATATTTAAATGATGAGCGTTTCTTAAAATGCAAATTGTTTCGTTTATACCGTGTTGTCATTTTATCCGTGATCTTGCTTTTGTAGGTCGTAAAAAGCATGAAAATCTCAATATAATTTGCGGGGACAGTGGATATTAAAAACCAGATTCCTCTGTTTTCAATGGATTCATTTGAAAATTGGCTGACTTGCTAATGGCAAGCTCAAATAGTTATATTCAAAATTTGGTGTGAAAATACAAAAAAGTTTTTAAATTTTTAAAATAACGAATAATTGTCATATTTTAAAATGTTCCATGCGCATTTCTTTTGCATAAAATACGACAATATTTACTCGTGAGATACTTTTTATACATTATAATGGATGTTGGCAGGAATTGTAAAAGTTCGTTGAATATATAAGTAGAAAAAACATTTTTTTGATAATTATGCTTCGTTTTTCCAAAAAAGTAGCGATATATTTTCATATTCACTTAAATTTCAACATTAAAATATTCCTGAAATGTAACTTTTTATGCTAATATTTATTTATTATTGTATAGAGGATATAAAGTATGAATTTTCAAAGGATCTGATAATTAGAAATGCGCATTTAACGTTTCAAAGGTTAGAAATGTGCGAATTTTTTTATTTTGAAAAAACAGCATTTTAAGTAAAACAAACTGCAGAAATATGTACAGTTTTTACAAATTTAAAAGTTTGTACTTCTACGAAGAAGCGTCAGAATTGAAAAATTATTTTTGCATCAGATAAATTTGAGTATCTAGTTTCATGATCTCGAAAAGAGAAAAAAGTATTCCTTTGTCAAATTTCGTGATTTTGAACGTCTATTGTTGCCTTAACTGATGAACGTTTTTTAACATGTAAAGTGTTTCTATCAACTGTGTTGTCGTTTTGTCCTTGATTTTGCTTTTGCAGCTCGTAAAGCGCGTAAAAATCTCAATATTTAAATGATGAACGTTTCTTAAAATGCAAATTGTTCGTTTCAACCGTGTTGCCGTTTTATCCGTGATCTTGCTTTTGTTGCTCGTAAAAAGCGTGAAAATCTCAATATGATTTAAATGATGAACCGTTCTTAACATGAAAATTTTTCGTTTTAACACTAGAACCGCCAAAAGGGTTCATTTTGACCTATTCCAAATGAATAGAGGTCGATTCAAACCAGACATTTCTTTATAAATAAAGTTAAAAGTATAACGCGCGAAAATAAGTTATATAAATAAGTTAAATAGTTTTAAATAAAAATTCTGGTATCAAATGTTTTTATTAAATTTGATTAAAATTTCTAGCGGTTTTAGTGTTAATGGTGATCTTACTTTTATAGCTCGTAAATAGCGTGAAAATCTCAATCTAATTTAAATGATGAAAGTTTCTTAACATGTGAATTGTTCGTTTTAAGCGTGTTGTCGTTTTATCCGTGATCTTGCTTTTGTTAGCTCCTAAAAAGTATGAAAATCTCTATATGATTTAAATGATGAACTTTTCTTAATATGTCAGTTGTTCGTTTCAACCGTGTTGTCGTTTTATCCGTGATCTTGCTTTTGTAGCTCGTAAAATGCGTAAAAATATCAATATTTAAATGATGAACGTTTCTTAAAATGCAAATTGTTTCGTTTATACCGTGTTGTCATTTTATCCGTGATCTTGCTTTTGTAGGTCGTAAAAAGCATGAAAATCTCAATATAATTTACGGGGACAGTGGACATTAAAAACCAAATTCCTCTGTTTTCAATGGATTCATTTGAAAATTGGCTGACTTGCTCAAGCTCAAATCAACTTGCTCAAGCTTGGCAAGCTCAAATAGTTATATTCAAAATTTGGTGTGAAAATACAAAAAAGTTTTTAAATTTTTAAAATAACGAATAATTGTCATATTTTAAAATGTTCCATGCGCATTTCTTTTGCATAAAATACGACAATATTTACTCGTGAGATACTTTTTATACATTATAATGGATGTTGGCAGGAATTGTAAAAGTTCGTTGAATATATAAGTAGAAAAAACATTTTTTTGATAATTATGCTTCGTTTTTCCAAAAAAGTAGCGATATATTTTCATATTCCCTTAAATTTCAACATTAAAATATTCCTGAAATGTAACTTTTTATGCTAATATTTATTTATTATTGTATAGAGGATATAAAGTATGAATTTTCAAAGGATCTGATAATTAGAAATGCGCATTTAACGTTTCAAAGGTTAGAAATGTGCGAATTTTTTTATTTTGAAAAAACAGCATTTTAAGTAAAACAAACTGCAGAAATATGTACAGTTTTTACAAATTTAAAAGTTTGTACTTCTACGAAGAAGCGTCAGAATTGAAAAATTATTTTTGCATCAGATAAATTTGAGTATCTAGTTTCATGATCTCGAAAAGAGAAAAAAGTATTCCTTTGTCAAATTTCGTGATTTTGAACGTCTATTGTTGCCTTAACTGATGAACGTTTTTTAACATGTAAAGTGTTTCTATCAACTGTGTTGTCGTTTTGTCCTTGATTTTGCTTTTGCAGCTCGTAAAGCGCGTAAAAATCTCAATATTTAAATGATGAACGTTTCTTAAAATGCAAATTGTTCGTTTCAACCGTGTTGCCGTTTTATCCGTGATCTTGCTTTTGTTGCTCGTAAAAAGCGTGAAAATCTCAATATGATTTAAATGATGAACCGTTCTTAACATGAAAATTTTTCGTTTTAACACTAGAACCGCCAAAAGGGTTCATTTTGACCTATTCCAAATGAATAGAGGTCGATTCAAACCAGACATTTCTTTATAAATAAAGTTAAAAGTATAACGCGCGAAAATAAGTTATATAAATAAGTTAAATAGTTTTAAATAAAAATTCTGGTATCAAATGTTTTTATTAAATTTGATTAAAATTTCTAGCGGTTTTAGTGTTAATGGTGATCTTACTTTTATAGCTCGTAAATAGCGTGAAAATCTCAATCTAATTTAAATGATGAAAGTTTCTTAACATGTGAATTGTTCGTTTTAAGCGTGTTGTCGTTTTATCCGTGATCTTGCTTTTGTTAGCTCCTAAAAAGTATGAAAATCTCTATATGATTTAAATGATGAACTTTTCTTAATATGTCAGTTGTTCGTTTCAACCGTGTTGTCGTTTTATCCGTGATCTTGCTTTTGTAGCTCGTAAAATGCGTAAAAATATCAATATTTAAATGATGAACGTTTCTTAAAATGCAAATTGTTTCGTTTATACCGTGTTGTCATTTTATCCGTGATCTTGCTTTTGTAGGTCGTAAAAAGCATGAAAATCTCAATATAATTTACGGGGACAGTGGACATTAAAAACCAAATTCCTCTGTTTTCAATGGATTCATTTGAAAATTGGCTGACTTGCTCAAGCTCAAATCAACTTGCTCAAGCTTGGCAAGCTCAAATAGTTATATTCAAAATTTGGTGTGAAAATACAAAAAAGTTTTTAAATTTTTAAAATATCGAATAATTGTCATATTTTAAAATGTTCCATGCGCATTTCTTTTGCATAAAATACGACAATATTTACTCGTGAGATACTTTTTATATATTACAATGGATGTTGGCAGGAATTGTAAATTTAAAAGTTTGTACCTCTACGAAGAAGCGTCAGAATTGAAAAATTATTTTTACATCAGATAAATTTGAGTATCTAGTTTCATGATCTCGAAAAGAGAAAAAAATATTCCTTTGTCAAATTTCGTGATTTTGAATGTCTATTGTTGCCTTAACTGATGAACGTTTTTTAACATGTAAAGTGTTTCTTTCAACTGTGTTGTCGTTTTATCCGTGATTTTGCTTTTGCAGCTCGTAAAGCGCGTAAAAATCTCAATATTTAAATGAACAACGTTTCTTAAAATGCAAATTGTTCGTTTCAATAGTGTTGCCGTTTTATCCGTGATCTTGCTTTTGTAGGTCGTAAAAAGCGTGAAAATCTCAATATAATTTAAATGATGAACGTTTTTTAACATGTAAATTGTTCGTTTCAATCGTATTGTCGTTTTATCCGTGATCTTGCTTTTGTGGCTCGTAAAAAGCGTGAAAATCTCAATATAATTTAGGTTTTAATTGAGGTTTAGGTAGGGTTTTTTTCGGTAGAAAAAATCGATTTTATTTTTTTAATTTTTCTTTTTCCCTATAATCTGTAAAATATCCATGTACAACGATTTCGCTGAATTCGAAGTTCTTTCGTAGTTGTTGAGTGCTTTAGCGCAACGCGACCGCAGGCTTACACTATTTAGAACCACTATGAACGCATTTTACGGAAGGTTACTTTTTTCAAACTGCGCGGGATCAGAACGCAAAAGCTATTAAACCAATCTTGTTACATTTTTTTAGTTAAAGATGATATAATTCATTCGAGCTTGGACCCCTTTCAGTCATTTTTATAAAAAATAAATATTTTTAGAAGCCCGCCAAAGTACAAAAAGTCCTTCCGGCCAGTGCCGAGAGGAAGAGGTAGCTTTCATATTCCTTATTTTAAAAAAGCCAACTTATATTATTCAAACACACGAAGCTCAATTAAGTGGAAACCGAATGTAGGAGATTCAATACTAATTTTTATCAATACTAAATCATTATGAATGAGAATTTCGAGAAATTAGTCAGCTTTATCCAAGCAGCTTTTATTTGAAGTAACTTATATTTGGCTGCCAAATTCGGCGATTTCTTAAAGTGCCTGCCATTTTAAGACAACATGGTGGATGAGGCTAACCAGTAAACTTGCTCGAGACCTTAGTAATTGCTGTGCACATGCTCACTGACATCGGAATTGGTTGATATATAAGAGTGCTGTCGCGGGCAAAAAATCAGATTTTTCAAAATGTCACCCACGTTAGAAATTGAAACTGCTATATCTGAGCCATTTTTTAAGATAAAGACAAACAAAAAATGCTCCTGAATCCTTATATCAAGGTCAAATACTTAAGAAAGAAACCTTTTTCACTTTTTAATTTTTTTTGCACCTCACTTTAAATATATATTTTTCTTAATTTAATGGCCACCATTTTGAAACAAGATGGCTGATGAAGCTGGCCAGCGAACTTGGTCGAGATATTGATGTATACTATCCACATGCCTTCTTCCATCGAAATAGGCGAATACGTGTGGTATCGCGAGACAAATACAAGATCGTTTCAAAGTGTTAGCCATGATAGAAATTCAAAGTGCTATAATTCAACCACTTTTTAAGATATAAACAAAAGAACAAATTTTCAGAAACAAAAACTGCTCCAGAATCTTTGTATCAAGGCCAAACACATAAAAAAAATCTTTTTCATTTTCCAATTTTTAATACCTCATTTTAAATTTTAAATTACATTTTTTTTTAAAAAATGGCAACCCTTTTGAAACAAGATGGCGAACGAAGCTGGCCAACGAACTCGGTCGAGACATTGGTATGTACTATGTACAGACCAAGTTACATTCAAATCGGTTCATAAATACGCCTGTTATCGCGTGACAAAAATCAGGTCGTTTTAAAATGTCAGCCACAATAGAAATTCAAAATGTTATAACTCAGCCATTTTTTTAGATATAAACGAAACAAAACCTGTTCCGGAATCTTTGTATTAAGGTCAAACACATACGAAAAAACTCTTTTTCATTTTCCAATTTTTTGGTATTTCATTTTAAATTTAATTTTTTTTAAATTTTTTTAAATGGCCGCCATTTTGAAACAAGATGGCGGATGAAGCTGGCCAACGAACTCGGTTGAGTTATTTGTATGTACTATGTACACACCAAGGTATATCCAAATCGGTTCATAAATACGTCTGTTATCACGTGGCAAAAATCAGGGCGTTTCAAAATGTCAGCCACACTAGAAATTCAAAATGCTATAACTCAGCCATTTTTTAAGGTATAGACGAAACAAAAACTGCTCCCGAATCTTTTTATCGAGGTCAAACACATAAGAAAAAAATATTTTTTCAATTTTCAATGTTTTGGTACCACATTTCAAATTTAAATTTTTCTTAAAATTTTAAATGGCCGCCATTTTTAAAAGGGCGGATGAAGATGGCCAACGAACTCGGTCGAGACATTGGTCTGTACTATGTATAAACGAAGTTACATCCAAATCGGTTCATAAATACGCCTTTTATCGTGTGACAAAATTCAGGACGTTTCAAAATGTCAGCTTCGCTAGAAATTCAAAATGCTATAACTCAGCCATTTTTTAAGATATAGACGAAACAAAAACTGCTACGGAGTCTTTGTATAAAGGTCAAATACATAAGGAAAAATATTTTTCCATTTTCAATTTTTTGGTACCACATTTCAAATTTAAAATTTTTTTTAAATTTTTAAATGGCCGCCATTTTGAAACAAAATGGCGGATGAAGCTGGCCAACGAACTCGGTCGAGACATTGGTATGTACTATGTACACACCGAATTACATCCAAATCGGTTCATAAATACGAAAGTTACAGTGTGACATAGGTCAGATATATATATATATATATATATCAATTTTGAACGGAGGGTGGTTTCGGGGTCTGGGGGTCATGATCGATGAAAATGTACCAAAATTTTTTGAAATCGCTTTCCTCCGAACGGCTGCAATAGGTAGCTTTTTGTAAAGAAAGCTACCTAAAAAGTGGATCAGAAATAGACCTTTTTTTTTTTTCAAATCGCCGCCACTTTGTTGATTTTCAACTTTTTGATCTCAAAGTGGTTGAAGCTCCAAGTAATATTATCTGCTTTCAAAATCCTTAAGGCTCCTGTCCCTGCCGGCGAAGACACACACGAGCTAATGCTAATCCTATGGGGAGGGATTTATCTAATATCTCGTTTGCGTTTCGACATTTTTCAATAATTTTTTTTTGCATTGGATAGCCGAGGTCCGTTTCTACATCGCACCTTTTTTACTTTTTCGATTTTGGGCAAATATTTTTTATAAAGTTACTTTCACTTTCGAAACCGGTTCTGAAAATGAAAGTGATATTCTAAAAAATATCTGCAACCAAAATCGAAAAAGTAAAAAAGGTGCAATGTAGACACGGATCTCGGCTATTCACTGCAAAAAAAAAAAAAAAAAAAAAAAAAAAAAATATTTAAAAATGTCGAAACGCAAACGAGATATTGGATAAATCCCTCCCCATAGGATTAGCATTAGCTCGTGTGTGTCTTCGGCGGCAGGGACGGGAGCCTTAAGAGTGTTCTCAGATTCAAAAGGGCAACTTTATGACATAAGTTTTAATTTATTTTTGTTCGGAAATGCATGAAACTAGCAGGTATTGTTGTTCAGAAACTATGTCATCGAACTTTTTTTCCCGTTTTTTTTTGCAAACGCAATAGATCTTTCAGAAAATAGTGTCAAAGAGGGTGTTTTGAACCGAATTTCCGCGCGAAAGAAGAATAATCACTCAAGAAAGGGTTGAAAAATGAAAAACGCTTAGGTCACGTGATCAAACTCACGTATAAATCAATAGGCAATATATTGATCAAAAAATGGAAAACACAGTTCGATTCTAAATTGCTTCCATAGTCAAGCCTTCCAATTTTATATCTTTCTGTTAAAAAATGAATTTGCAAATATGTCAAAACGTTTCGGGCTTGTTGAGAACAGCCTTAACTGAAATTGATTGCAAACGTATTTGACGATCTATTAAATTCCGCCATATGGAAGTGCGCGCTAATGCATCAATATTTTATTTAAAAATTTTTTGAAATGTTCTTCAAATGATAGCAAATAACATACAAAAAAAAAAAAAAAAAAAAAAAAAAAAAAAGAAAGAAAGAAAGAAAAGAAAGAAAAAAAAAAAAACGCAGCTAAAATCTTCAAACGTATTCCAGAAAAAAATTGTTAAAAATCACGTTTTTTTTCGGCTTTCCCTAAATTGTTCGTTTAAACCATGTTGTCGTTTTATCTGCGATCGTTTTAAACGAGTTCAACTGAATATATGTTTAACTCATTCAAGACGAATTGGCAAGTTTACTTGCCACATAAGGCGCACGAAACCTTTTAACCCTTTGAGGGCGGTGATACCGCTACGGCATCACATAACTTTAATCCCCAATTGCCACATTGGCACCCGAATTTTTGAATGAAAACTTCACTTTTATTAAGTACGCGAGAATATACTTTTACTTGTTTACAAATAAATTTTCTCGTAAATACTGGTGTCACTCAATTATTTCAACATTTTAAGAATACAAGTATCTTGTCCCTGAAAGGGTTTAATTGATTCATTTTTGCTCTCAAACTCAAACGCATCCAATTGGCGGGTTCTCTATAATTCAGAAACTATACAATGCACCGTATTGGTAGATGTTTTGATAAAGGCAGAATATATTTCATAAAATGATGTCAAAGTAGGCATTTTGAATCGAATTTCTCGCAGCGATAGTGCTGGAAATGAAATAAAAATGGTCGTACTGAGAAAATAATTGTTTATGAATCAATTTCTAATTAATTAAACGAAAAATAAAAACACAAGTCACTTATAAATCTCTTCAAAAAATCAAGTCAGAAAGTTTCATGGGTTTACTTTTAAAAATGAGTCGAAAAATGTGTCAGAAAATTTCGAGTTGTTGAGCGTGGAAAAAACAACATACAGAAACTGGTGTCCAAAGAATTAAACGAAGTGTAATAATACTCGCCGTGAATGGGTAAATTTTAAATTTTCTCTTTTATTTTTCAGACAGTCAACAGATGGCGCTGGCGCTCTTGGCCGTCCCCATCCAAATCCAGCAGCCAGCTTCTGGTGGCAAAGGCGGTGGAGGGAAAGGGGGCAGCACCGGCGGTGGTGGCGGCGGATGGTGGTAGCTCCTTCCTACCTTTCTGACCCATGAGTAAGAAGATAAAAATCTAAATCTTAAATGCACGAATCCGACATAAATAAAACTCCGTGAGAAGAGATTTATAGGATCTCGGAGCCGTGAAAATTTAAATCGACTTCAATAAATTACGCCAGTCTTGTACTGGGCAGATGTTATCAAAAAATGAGCAGTAGTGTATTTAGATACACAGTGGCATTTGTTTTTTGAATATAGCTTCTCGTTTTGATTGTTTATTTCTTTTATTTAGTTACTTTGTTAATTAATGTATTTATTTCATGCCACTCTGAGAGTAGTTTCGCTAAATCATCGAACAGAATTTTTGTTTGTTGAAGTCATATTTTTAAACTTGAAGGTTACTAAGAAGAAAATTATATGTTGTACATTAAATTAGGAATATATTGCGCATTCATTTGTAAAACTTGCTTATGATTAACGTAAGTGAAAAGGATTAAAAAAATAGCTGTGTAGCAATTTTGTTTGTTGAAGACGTATTTTTAAAGTGGAAGGTTACATAATCTAAGAAGAAGATTATGTATTGTGCATTAAATTAGGAATATATTTCTCATTTATTTATAAAACTTACCTGTGATTAACATAAGTAAAAAGGGGTAAAAAACAAACAAACTGTGTAGCAATTTTGTTTATTGAAGATATATTTTTAAACTTGAAGGTTGCATAAACTAAAAAGAAAATTATGCATCGTACATTAAATTAGAAATATATTTCTCATTCATTTATAAAATTTACTTGTGAGAAAGATAAGTGAAAAGGTTAAAAAAAAAAAAATAGCTGTGTGGCAATTTCGTTTGTTGAAGACATAGTACTTTCAAACTTGAAGGTTAACAGAAACTAAGAAGAAAAGTATGTATCGTGCATTAAATTAGAAATATATTTCCCATTCATTTCTAAACCTAACCTATGATTAACTTAAGGCTCCTGTCCCTGCCTGTAAAGACACTCACGAGCTAATGCTAATCCTATGGGGAGGGATTTTTCTAATATCTCGTTTGCATTTCAACATTTTTAAATATTTTTTTTTTTTTTTTTTTTTTGCATTGGATAACCGAGGTCCCTCTCTACATCGCACCTTTTTTACTTTTTCGATTTTGGTCGCAGATATTTTTTATAAAGTTACTTTCACTTTCAAAACCGGTTCTGAAAATGAAAGTGTCATTCTAAAAAATATCTGCAACCAAAATCGAAAAAGTAAACAATTTGCGCCTTAGAGACGGATCTCGGCTATCCAATGCAAAAAAAAAAAAATATTTAAAAATGTCAAAATGCAAACGAGATATTAGTAAAATCCCTCCCATAGGATTAGCATTAGCTCGTGAGTGTCTTCACATTCAGGGGTTAAGAAAAAAAAAAAAAAAAAAAAAAGCTGTGTACCAATTTTGTTTATTGAAGACATATTTTCAAACTTGAAGGTTAACATAAACTAAGAAGAAAATTATGCATTGTGCATTAAATTATAGATATATTTCTCATTCATTTGCAAAACTTACGTATGATTAACATAAATGAAAGGGTTAAAAAAATAAGCTGTGTAGTAATTTTGTTTGTTGAAAACATATTTTTAAACTTGAATGTTACATAAACTAAAAAGAAAATTATGTATTGTGCATTGAATTATGAATATATTTCTCATTCATTTTGTAAAACTTACCTATGATTAACATAAGTGAAAAGGGGTTAAAAAAAAAAAAAAAAGAAAAAAAAAAGCTGTGTAGCAATTTACAAATTGTAGAAATGTGCTCAAGTAGTCAGTTTTAAATAAACTGAAAAATTACTAATATGAATAATTAATAAAATATTATATACAATAATTAACCCCTTCGCGACGAGCGTCTTTTGCAGAATTTTTTATCTTTTATCACCGATTTTTCAAAACAGAAATTTTTACATAATTTAATCGGGAAAATGGCCTGATTAAATAAGGCAAAATTTTCAATAAAAAATAACTTCTGGGAATAATCAAGAATTCTGGGCATCTTATGCAGATTGTATACGTGTCGCTTCTTCCCAAGGGATAATCTGTCGAACTAAATATTAGTTTAATTGTCCCAAAAGTATTATTTTATTTATTTTAGATAGTAGATTTACGATACTGAAATCTATAAAATTAAGGGGTATTCTGGTCTAGAGACATAAATTTTGTGCGTTTTGTCAAGCTCGGCAAAAACAAAAACTTTTACCATATATTTTTTTTTTTTTTTTTGCAACATATTTATTGATATTTTGAAAATATACAAAAAACAGTTTGAAAAAAAAAAAAAAAAAAGAAAATTAAATAAATTATAAGCTGGTAAAGTTGTGGGTAACAAATAAGGGGGTGTACTGATTGACACAATTGCAACTCTTCTGGTCCTTTGAAACAAAATTTTAAAAAGTATTCTTAATTATAAAGAACGTTGTTATAGCCCCTACCTAAATGAAAAGGGATTTTTTTTTTCACAAAATGGCAGCTGTCTGAAAAGAAGAGGGCAATTTTCCAACCCCTTTTTTTTCATGATTTTTAGTTTTTCAAATAATAAATAAATAATTTTGATACAACAGTGGTAGAGCAGATAGAAAGTTATACATTGAAGGTTGGTGAAAAACTTGAAGTAAATCGGTTAAATAGAACTTCGTGAGATATCATGTCAACCATGGTGAAAAAAGTAGTTTTGGGAAAAACGTGTTTAAAGCTTTGAGCAAAAATTTCAGGCAACCGCAACGGTGTAAGTCATAGAATGGTACGTTATGCTCACAATTTGTTAATCGGCGATTCCTGGTTCATTGAGTGTGCAATCTTCGACATCAAAATATATATTTTCGGAAGTTCGTTCTGATTTATGAACAGTTCTAGCTTCCGCTGAAGCTCGCTGCCCGGAGCTGTAATCCGACTATTGTCCCGTTGAATAGGGATACGGCCTTGACTGAGTTTTATTTTTTACTTTAAGTTTTAAAAAGAGTTAGTTACGTGTAAAGTTTTATTGGATGTTTGGCGTTTGTACTTAATGTAGTGTCGTGAGAAAAATAAATGAACAGATGTCAAGCATTGTGTTGATTGAAATGAATTTACACATGGTTCCATTGGTGACGAGTTAAGTCCTTACAATACCAAAAATGGTCGGGTAGTCGGGCATTGTTTATCGTCTATTGTCCGAATTGGTACGGCGTGACGGACTTAATTGGTGCGTCATTAAGGGGTCTCAGGACTCTTAAAGCTCTAAAATTTTCGAAATTTTATTTTTTTTTAAATGTTAAACTTCTATGTTTTCTGAACATTTTGATATAATTGTTATCTTGAAATTCATATTAGAACAGAAGTTATGGCATTTAGAATTATACTCGCTCAATAGCTGAAGCGGTGTTTCCAAAACTTTGAAGTCATTTTTCTCCAAATGATGTTTTTGGGCATAACGCGCACGATATCTCAAAAACTTCTGAATATTTTTTCATGAAATTTTCAAAACATGTTTCATGTTAGTCTGTATAAACAGAACCTAAAATTTCCTTTTTATTGTAAAAAGAAAATATTTTTTTAGGGGTTTATATTGTTGAAATTTTCTAAATTTTGCATTAGCTAAATACAACTTTGTATTAAAAATATAAAAATGCTTTAAATACAAAGTTATTTAGGTTCAGTGTAATTATTAGAATTTGGGGTATAAGTAGGCACCAAAATTTTCATTCTAGTTGCAAAATTTATTTTGTAATCGTGCGCATAAGCTGTTATTCCGATTTTCAGCTCGTCAAATGTCTGACAGTATTGAGCCTCCTGTAAATGCTCATTGTGCATCTTGCAATTTTTCAAATATTTCAAATGAAAGAACATACTTGTATCTTTCATTCCCATTTAAAATTGTGTCTTAATATCAAATACATTTTAAGATATTAAATGTTGAAAATGGTCCTTTTTTTTTCATTTTTTCCAATTTTAAGAGTCCTGAGACCCCTTAAAATAGCTATAACTCCGTACATTATTAGAATTTAAAAATTTTCTCGAATTTCGACAAAAGAAAATGTTTAAGAGCGAACTGTTTCATTAATTTATAATTAACCTACAAAATTATTTACAATAAAAAATGCATCTTGCAAAATGCAAACAAGAATATTGTTTAATGCACTGTTAACCTAAGAAAATTCCAACTGACCACATTTAAGCAAAAAATTTATTTGAGCCAAACATATATTTGTTGGATCAACAATATTATTGTTTAATTCACTGTTGACCCAACAAAACTTCCAATTGACCACATTCAAGCAGAATATTTAGGTGATCCAAACAGATGTTTGCTGGATCAACAATATTATTGTTTAATTCAATGTTGACTTAACAAACTTCCAATTTCCCGCATTCAAGCAGAAAGCTTAGGTGAGCCAAACATATTTCTGCTGGATCAACAATGTTATTGTTTGATTCATTGTTGACCTAACAAAATTGCAATTGATCACATTTAAGCAGAAAATTTAGGTGAGTCAAACAAATTTTTTCTGGGTGAACAATATTATTTTTTCATCCATTGTTGACCTAACAAAATTGCAGTTGATCACATTTAAGCAGAAAATTTAGGTGAGTCAAACATATTTTTTCTGGATCAACGATATTGTTATTTAATTCATTGTTTACCTAACAGAATTCCGATTGGCCACATTTAAGCAGAAAATTTAGGTGAGCCAAACACATTTTTGCTGGATCAACAATGTTACTGTTTAATTCATTATTCACCTAACAAAATTCCGATTTTCCACATTTAAGCAGAAAGTTTAAGTGGGCCAAACATATTTTTGCTGGATCAACAATATTACTGTTTAATTCATTATTCACCTAACAAAATTCCGATTGGCCACATTTAAGCGAAAACTTTAGGTGAGCCAAACATATTTTTGCTGGACAAAAATATCACTGTTTAATTCATGGTTGACCAAAGAAACTTCCAACTGACTACATTCAAGCAGAAAAGTTAGGTAAGCCAAACATATTTTTGCTATATCAACAATATTATTGTTTCGTTCATTGTTGACCTAACAAAATTACAATTGATCACATTTAAGCACAAAATTTAGGTGGGCCAAACATATTTTTTCTGTATCAACGATATTGTTATTTAATTCATTGTTCACGTAACAGAATTCCGATTGGCCACATTTAAGTAGAAAATTTAGGTGAGTCAAACACATTTTTGCTGGATCAACAATATTACTGTTTAATTCATTATTCACCCAACAAAACTTCGATTGTCCACATTTAAGCAGAAAATTTAGGTGAGCCAAACAAATTTTTGCTGGATCCACAATATTACAATTTAATTCATGGTTGAACTAGCAAATTTCCAATTGACTACATTCAAGCAGAAATTTTAGGTGAGCCAAACATATTTTTGCAGGATCAACAATATTATTGTTTAGTTCATTGTTGACCTAACAAATTTGCAATTGATCACATTTAAGAAGAACATTTAAGTGAGCCAAACATATTTTTTCTGGATCAACAATATTGTTATTTAATTCATTGTTCACCTAACAAAATTCCGATTGGCCAGATTTAAGCAGAAAATTTAGGTGAGCCAAACACATTTTTGCTGGATCAACAATAATACTGTTTAATTCATTGTTCACCTAACAAAATTCCGATCGACCACATTTAAGCAAAAAATTTAGGTGAGCCAAACATGTTTTGCTGCATCAACAATATTACTGTTTAATTCATTGCTCACCTAAGAAAATTGCAATTGACCACATTTAAGCAGAAAATTTAGGTGAGCTAAACAAATGTTTGCTGGATTAACAATTTTATTGTTCAACTAAACATTGATCCAACAAATTCTTCTTTGGCCCAATAAAATATCCTTATTTATAAACGGTCAAATAGAAACGTTTGTTGAAAGAACAATGTTTTTACACTCTTTTATTAGATGCGTTCGTATATTTAAGTATTGCGCGTCAGCGCAATACTTAATGAGGACCATTTATACCCCAAGTTAAACTTAGGTAATAATTTTCTGATGTGTTTACATCACCCCTTGAGAGAGAATTAGGTAACAAAATTTAAGTAAAACTTTTATTTTTTTATTTTTTACTGTATCATAGCTATAATATTGTTAAATATTAGCAGTAAGGATTGAACACAATTTATTTTTGCATTCATAGCGTTCCTGAGTGGGAAATAGGGTATCTAAATTTAAGTGAAGTTAATTTTTTATGTTTTGATTATAGATTTTTTACGTTCAGATTGGAAGTTTTTGTCCAAACTACAGCAACCTGCATTACTACTAGTCCAGGTAATAGGGAATTTTACCTAGCTAAATTAGTGGTAGTTCTGGGAATCGGCTTACTTTATGTTTTTTGGGTCGCTGAAACCGAATTTGTAACTTCCCACCAAAATTTCCCCCGGCAACCCTCCCAAATTTTGGTAAAAAGCCCCCCCAAAAAAGGTTTTTATTAAAAAAATCAATTTTTTATTGTTTTAGGGGAAAAGTATCTAGAAATTCAGGAAGTAAACAAAATTTGCAACAAATTAGATACATAACATTATGACTTAGGATGAAGGGGAAGGGGGGATCTGCCTCGGAACATGCGCGCGGTGCTACGCGGACTAAGTTGCGCAATTCCATTTAACCACACACACGTTAACATTCACCCTCCCATCTCCCCTCCGAAGTTTCCTTATAAGGTTTACTTTAAGTTTTTTGGGTCACTGAATCCGAATTGTTAACTTACTCCCAAAATTTTCCCCCGACCCCCCCCCCCCACAAAATAGTTGTTATTAACTTAAATTTCTTATTGTTTTAGGGGAAAAGCATTACGAAATTCAGAAACTAGACAAAATTTGCAACAAATAGGATATATGACATTATGAGGTAGGATAAACGGGGAGAGAGGGGGTTGCCTCGGAACATTTCCCCGCGCGCTTTTCTCAAAAACCAAATTTTTTCAAAAAATCAATTTTTTGGGGGTTGCCGGGTGAAATTTTGATGGGAAGTTACAAATTCGGATTCAGCGAACCTAAAAACATAAGGTGAGCTGAAATTCAGAACTAGTATTAATTTTTCCAGGTAAAATCCCCTATTGCCTGGACTTCATAACTTAGTGCATGTAGCGCCACAGTTCATGTTCAGAGGCAGCCCTCCCCCTCCCTGTTCATCCTACGTCATAATGTCATATATCCTATTTGTTGCAAATTTTGTTTAGTTTCTGAATTTCGTAATGCTTTTCCCTAAAAACAATAAGAAATTTAAGTTAAAAACAACTTTTTTTTTTTTTTGGGGGGGGGGGGCGAATGTAAACGTGTGAGTGTTTAAGTGGAATTGCGCAACTTAGTTCACGCAGCACCGCGCGCATGTTCCGAGGCAGATACCCCCTTCCCCTTCATCCTAAGTAATAATGTCATATATCTAATTTGTTGAAAAGTTTATCTACTTTCTGAATTTCTAGATACTTTTTCCCTAAAACAATAATAAAAAAAAGATTTTTTTAATAAAAACCTTTTATGGGGGGCATTTTAATCAAAATTTGGGAGGGTTGTCGGGGGAAATTTTGATGGAAAGTTAAAAATTCGGATTCAGCGACCCAAAAAACATATAGTAAGCCTTTCTCCAGAACTACCATGGATTTTGCTAGGTAGAGACCCTATACGGTCTCTATTGCCTGGACTATACAGTGGTGAAATATTTCGAATTATACATTGGTAAACTGCATCACACATTGTGATGCAATACCGCATACATCAAAGCCTGATGATGATATCCTGTATTAATTTTGAAATGAGTTCGTCTGAATGCAGCAGTTATTAAAAAACTTGACATATTAAACAAAAACATAATTTGATGAACAAATAATAATAAAAAAAAAATTCCTACATTGTTTAATCCCGAGAAGGGACAGATATTAAGATATTTCATTCAATTAGTTCTACATTTAATGTTAAATATTTGTAACAAATTAGTTAAGCCAATTGAAGATTAAAAAAAAAATAACAAAATTCATACAATATATACTTAAAACAACCTAAAAAATTAGATTCCGTTCAAATGAAATCGAAATAAATCTTAGACCCTTTTCTTTAAAGTTTTGTATTTTGCATGCATCTTATCATTTTATGTACAATTGTCATAAACATAATACAAATATATTTTCAATTAAAAATGGAAGAAGTCTAAGATTTATTTCGATTTCATTTGAACTGAATCTAATTTTTTAGGGTGTTTTAAGTATCATATTGTATGAATTTTATTTTTATTTTTTAATCTTTAATTGGCTTAACTAATTTGTTACAAAAATTTAACATTAAATGTAGAACTAATTGAATGAAACATCTTAATATCTGTCCCTTCTCGGGCTTAAACAATGTAGGAAATATTTTTTTTTAATTTGTTCTTCAAATTATGTTTTTGCTTAATTATATAAATACGTAGCACCGTTAGTTGTTATCTGGTCAGTCCGTCCATCTGTCTGCATATAATAGCGCAGCAAAAACTATCCAATCAGAATGGTTTGAAATTTAATATATGTAATCGTTGCATAATTGTATCGAGTCGTTTAAGATTTTATGAAAATCGAATCAAAACTTAAAAAGATATTAATAAAAGTTTTCTTCATTCTCCTAAATCCTATCATACGTCATTAATTCAATGATATTCCATGATAAGCAGGTTGCCATGGTGATGGAGTTCTATTATTTCCGTATTACTCAATTTAATATATGAAATTGTAATAAATTTTGTATTCATGCATTTTTTCATAAGAGTGCAACAGCTATTGCACCAAGATCTGAATATTTATAAAACTAGTTATAGTACGTTTGACGAACAATTTTCGACTTGTTGTAACCTAACTTGATTCATGTATGGAATTATGGAATTTTCTAATCGCTGTCTTACTAGCTTCCTGATGTTTGGAATTATAAAAATTGTGTACACATATGTTTTTACGACAATAATACAACACTTGACTATTTTTAGAACTTAATTGCAAATTAAAAAATTAATTTGAGTCATTTTTCCGTTAGTCGGGAGCAGGTGATCTATCGTCGAATACTCTTTATGATTTCAACTGTATACAAGTTACAACGACAATGCAGTTAATTATGCATCAATCACGCCGGCTAAAATATGCTATGACTATGCAATCATAAAACTAAATACCGTATATATTCGTGTATAAGGCGAAGAATTTTAGACAAAATTTGGGGGTTGAGATTGGTGGGTCGACTTATACACGAGCTAGTAAAAAAAAAAAAAAATCGCAGATAATCGGCGAATGGGTAAATCTTTTAAGCAATCATATATGGGTCTAGGTTTGGAGAGAGAGATAACTGCGAACAGTCCTAATTTTCCTGTGATTGACAGAAAAAGCTCAACAATAATGTCCCTGAAATTGTTTAGCATTAATTTTCTCTCAGGATAGAATTTCCTTCGATACAGGGGTATTTCTTTCAGCATTTTAATCGTCTTTTTAAAAAGAGTTCAACTTGAGAATGCTTCTAGACATCTCTCCTAAAAGTCCTATAATACAAAGAAGTACTATATTTTAGCAGTCTAAGAAGCTGTTTAAATAAGGTTTATAAAAGGTTTATAAGTAAATAAGGTTTGAATAGATTTTTGAAATATTTATTATTTTTTTAAGTATCATTGAATTGATGGGAATAGATTTCAAAATAGTATACACTTCTTCAGTTTTACATAATTATACGGTTTTAAAACGTTGAATTTAAGAAAAAAGTAAATTAGAAACGAAAAAAAATTTTTTTTACAAATTTAATGAAAATTTATTTATTTATACTCGATTACAAATCATTTTTCAACGTACTACCAGATTGTGACGTTGACCAGAAATGTGATTCGACTTATACACGAAAACTCAATTATTTCAAAATTTTGCTTAGGAATTGGGAGGGGGGGGGTCGACTTATACACGAGTATATGCGGTAATTATAATAATAAGAAAAGTGCCCAGTTCAACTGATGGCATTGAGCTTACAGGCTGTTCACACTAATTGTATATTATACTCTTACTTATGTCAATTGTACATAAAATAGAGCTCACCTCTTTTGAGCAAAACGGTAAAAAAAAAAAAAAAAAAAAAAAAAAAAATCATAAAAAACTTTTGTTATTATACCAACATATTCCAAATGAGAAAAAAGTACCTACCAAACTAATCAGGGAAGCGCCTTATCAGAATAAACCGGTGTACCAAATTTGAAGCGAATCGGATAATTCTGCATGAAAAATCCATTTATCTAAATTAAGGGGGGATTAGCCCCCTCCACCTTTATACTTAATCAATGAATCTCCAAAACTAATCCGGGAAGCGCCTTGTCAGAATGAACCTACATACCAAATTTGAAGCAAGTCGGATATTTCTATCAAGAGTTATCGTGTTACGTACATATATACGTACATATATACGTACGTACATACAGAACCTGCGGGCACATTAATCCCACGAGTATATGCGGTTTTGGTAGCCCGTCAGCCAAAAATTATGTATACAGGTGTTTATACGACAAGAATACATTACTTTACTATTTTTAGACCTTAACTGTAAATTAATAAATTAATTTGAGGTATTTTTCCGTTAGTCGGGGGCAGGTGATCAATCGTTCAATATTGTTTATGATTACAACAACAATGCAGTTAATTATGCATCCATCACGCTGGCTAAAATATGCCGACTGGCTGTGAATCTGCAACAATGAAATATTTTAAACATTAAAGAGTAAAAAAAGAAATGTAAATAAAAAGTAAGGTGTGTATTTTTAAAATACTGTTTTATTTACCAACTGTATTTTGCCTTCTATGTATTAATTATAATAACTTACAACTTATAAAGTTCTGTTTTTTTTGTTTTTGTTTTTTTTCCACTCCTAGGTGTTTAGCGTGAAGCCTAAGGTCCGAGAGTCAAATAAAGAAATCGACGAATGAAGGAATCAAGAAAAAAAATCTGCTGTTTTAGACACATCTATTGGTCTTGTATAACAAATTCAGGTCATCAAAGCAAGGAATCTTTCAATTTAATCTTAGACTATAGCTCTTAATATACAAGCTGCCGCACTTTAGGTGCAGTTATTTCGCTTATTTTACTTACTAGTATTTCTGTATATGTTTATACAGTTTTATCACGAAGAAAGTGCTACAAGAGTGTTGCTTGGAAAGAATAATGTAGAATAATTTTGTTTCTTTCTTGTTGCTATATTATAAAAAAGAAACAGAGCAAACATTATACTTAAAAAAAAAAAAAAAAAAAAAAAAATCAGTTTTTCGCGTTTTCTACCATTCCCAAATCAAAGAAGAGAATTTTTTATAATCGGGGCACACACCAAATTAACGCATTGTGACGAAAATGTTTGGAACAACATGAATTGCAGTTATTAAATTAGGAGTTATTTTTAAGATAAACATCGAATGATTATAAAAGAGTGATTTAAAAAACAAATTATTTTTACTCTTATACTTATTTATGTTTAAAATTTGAGAAATTTTTTTATTACATACGAATTTTCTATCCGTTATACACGAGTAAATAACTCACTAAATAAGCATTGAAAATTATAATTAGTTGAACTATACGATTCTTTTTATAGGTTTAGCAATATAATGCCAGTACCACAAAATGAAGAATAATATTTTCTTCATTTTTACTAGCATTATGAACTGTATTTTTGTCCTAATAAACTGCTTTCAGATTAGTAATGCTAGGTACAGTGTCATAAAAAGCGGGACAGGGAGACAAAAAAGTGGGACAACGGCTTATAAATCGGGACATAAAAATACAGTAAACCCCATGAAAGTGGCACAGGGAGACAAAAAGCGGGACAACGGCTTATAAATCGGAATATAAAAATACTGTAAAACCCATGAAAGCGGGACAGGAGACAAAAAAGCGGGACAACGGCTTCTAAATCGGGACATAAAAATACAGTAAACCCCATGAAAGTGGGACAGGGAGACAAGAAGCGGGACAACGGCTTATAAATCGGAACATAAAAATACTGTAAAACCCATTAAAATAAGGCCAGGAGACAAAAAAGTGGGACAACGGCCTCAAAATTGGGACATAAAAATACAGTAAAGCTCATCAAAGCCGGACAGGGAGGCGAAAAGCGGGACAACGGCCTCTAAAATGGGACATAAAAATACAGTAAACCCCATGAAAGAGAGACAGGGAGACAAAAAAGCGGGACAACGGGTTTTAAATCGGGACATAAAAATACAGTAAACCCCATGAAAGAGAGACAGGGAGACAAATACTGACGGCGAGATTTGCGTCCGGCTAACGTTAAAAGTACCAAATAATCCTTATCGTTTTCCCTTTTCACTCTTTTATCCATAAAAATAGAATAATTTAATTGCTACCATTACAGAAATGTCATTAAAATTAAATATGTATATGTATCTAGGAAACTGTTTCAAATTTTAAAGTAGGCAGATTTTAATGTAACACATATATATAATTTTATTGCGAAATTTACATGTTGTATTCAGAGGCGATGAAAGCATTTTTGATTTCATATAAAAATGTTGGAATTATTCCGTGTAGAATTACACACTCCATTATTTTAGGCCTAAAATTGTAGAACAATATTTCTTTATGCTTATTTTTTGCATATTATATATGAGTAAGTTCATTAAATAAGCATTGAAAATTATAATTAGTTGAACTATAAGATTATTTTTATAGGTTTAGCAATATCGTGGCTGGTACCACAAAATGAAGAAGAATGTTTTTCACATTTTCACTATCATTGTGAACTAACTATATTTTAGAGCTAATAAACTGCTTTATGATGCAGTTTTGATTTCTATGTGTGTTTTGAAATATGGCGAAGAACTAGTTTCTGTGTGCCTATTTAAGTATGTTTTTTAATGTATTATTTTATGTAGCATATAGAATTTCCTGCGGCCATATATGTCCAAATTATTCTCTTCTGTATTTATAGCTACGCTTTGCTTGTATATTATATGCTTTTTCATAAACATTGTAACACCACTTTCAATAAGTGAAAATACTTATTAAAGAATAAATTTTATTTTTGCTGTTTTAAATTAGACTGTGTTGTTATTGATTGTTACAAAACTCTGCGTGTGGCATCTATTATATATGTAAAATAGAAATGGAAATTCCGGCTGCTTATAGCTTCACTGCAAAAAAAAATGTGTGAAATTGACGGAAAAAAACCTGTCAATTTTGGCGCCAGTTGAAAACCGTTTAATTTACAGAAAATATCTGTAATTTAAACAATTTTTTCTGTAAAAAATATAGACAATTTCTATATAAATTACAAAATCCATATTTTTTTACCAAAATAACTGCTTTTTTAAAATCTTTTATCTAACTGACACCCCTTTATCTAACCATTTATCTAACTTTACAGTTTAACCCTTTATCTACTAACGGTACTTATAACTACCATTAAAATAACTTGTTATAAAAATTCATTCACTACATCGATTAGTTGTAATACAGTTTAGAATGAGTTATAGATACATTACTTTATCTTGTTCCAAAAGCACTATTGGTTACACAAAACAAAAATATTTTTAAAAGGATGATTTCTTTTGCTTTTGTACCTTTTCAGTTTTCTTGTCGTTGGGGGGGGGGGGGGATTTTTCAATTCGGAAATATTTCAATTGTAAGAACATTATGTTTGTACATTTCCTAATCCTACAAAATACTAAAAAAAAATATTTAAAATAAAAGATTTGAGCGAGGTTATAAATATTACACAAAATCCCTATAAAATCAAATTCAATGAATCTTTCTAAATCCTTCAGCTTTTCTAAAATCTTTCTAAAATTTATTAAATGATTATGTAAATCTTCTAATGTAGTTTAAACAATTCACGAAAAATGCTTTAGAAGATAAAATTTTTAAGAATTCATAATTCAGTACATAAAGGGTTAAAACAGTTTTTCTCTGTAAAAATTACAACTTTTTTTTACAATGTTGAGTTCTTCTAGACAGATTTCGATGAGACTATGAGACTTACTTTGTTAGTTATATAATTTTTCAGCGAAGCTTATAGTATATAATATATCATTTTATGTTTTTTAATCATAGAACTATAAGGAAAAATCTATAATCAGGTGAATCCGATTATGAAAGATAAGCCTTTTTAAAAAGGTTCTGCTGAATAGATTTCATTAGTACTTGCACCCTTAGTTAAATAAAATTTTAAGGATATATTTATTATATTTTACGTTTCTCAGTTAAAGGAAAGTTCTATAATCAGGTGAACCCGATTATGAAAGATTAGCCTTTTTAGAATAATTTATCGGACGGATTTTGATGGGACTTATACTGGTAGCAGATAATGTTTTGGGGAGGGTTTCAGTATATTGCATATCGTTCTGTGTTGCTTAGTTGCAGAATTAGGGTGGAAAGTTCTATAACCCGGTGAACCCGATTATAATTGATTTTCATGTACTTTTCAATACATAATCTGAAAATGACCTTCATGTTTAACCATCACGTCAGAATTTTTCCCAAATCGTAAACTTCAAAGTTAAAAAGTAGCAAAAATCTGATACTAGTATAAAACAGATGTAAAGTTTTTTTTATTCAATTTAATTTTATTTAGTTCAATAATTTGGCTTATACTGAGGATTCTTACAGCTAAACAGCTCAGGGTTCAATGAGGTAAGGGAAGGGGTTAAATTTTAACTGTAAACTTTTTAACTTGAAAATTTCTTATTCGCGAAAAATCCTGGCGGGGTGATTAAAAATGAAGGTCATTTTCGGATTCAGTGGCAAAAAAACACACAAAAATCAATTATCAAAAGCTAAAAAACACAACAATCCCATCTATTTTATGGCATCAGATTTTCACTAATATTTGACTTTTTTTGCTTTGAAATTTACGATTTGCAAAAAATCTTTATGTCATGGTAAAAAATGAAGGCCATTTTCGGATCCAGCGCTACAAAACACATAAGAAACAGTTATCAACAGTTAAAAAACACCATTTTTTTCAGTCTAGTAATCAATTAATAATTCTGTATATTTATGTATGAATTAATTACTTTAAAAATTTTTAACATTTTCGTATTCGTTTTCGGCCTAAAATAGGAATGTTAACGAGATTTTGTTTCGGTCTGTCTTTAATTAAGGGGTCTCAGGATTCTTAAAGCTTTAAAATTTTAGAAATTTAAATTTTTGTTAAAAGTTAAACTCCTATTTTTCCTGAACATTTTGATATAATTGTTTCCTTGAAATTCTCATTAGGACAGAAGTTACGGCTTTGAGAATTATACCCGCTCAATAACTGAAGCGGCGTTTCCGAGACTTTGTAGTCCTTTTTGTTCAAACGACGTTTTTGGGTATAATGCGCACGATATCTCAAAAACTTAATATTTTTTCATGAAATTTTGAAAACGTATGTTTCATGTCAGTTTGTATAAACTGAGCCTAAAATTTCCTTTATATTGTAAAAAAAGAAAAAAAAAATGTTTTTTTAGGTGATTATACTGTTGAAAATTTCTAAATTTTGCACTAGCTCCATGGTCGGCAACAGACGGACCGCGGTCCACATCCGGACCGCAGAAGATCGAATCCTAGGCCGCCAAAACATTTCAATTTGAATAAATAATTTATTAACCTTTAACTTATGTTACCGGTCTCACAGGCCGCTGCATTTTTCAATTTTTATTGTTTAACTTGTAACTTTCAGTTTAACTACAAACACTAGCCAAATTTTGTTTCGTTTGGAGCTTTAGTACTATCCCCAGAGACTTTTGAATAGGTGAATTTTAATTATAATAGTCCTTTACAAGAAGTTCAGTACAAAAACACAACCCTGTGAGTTAATCGTCCCTTTCATTCATCTGTCGATGCAGCGGTCTGACAGACCGCTTCACACTAGTTATGTGACAATTTCTGTGACATTAAAGGTTAATATTTACATATAATAGATATCATTCGATATTAACCGACGCCAAACTTGAAGACACTCTTCGCATTAGCTGTTCATCATCTGAACCAAACTATAAAAAACTGGCTCAAAACCGCAATTGTAATTTTTCGCATTAATTTTTCAACGAATACCTGCCTTTTCTATTTTGTTATGTGTATGTAAAAATTTTGGAAACGTACATCCTGTGTATGTAGTAATTTTTCAGAACGAATACCTGACTTTTATATTTTTATTGACTTTTCTTTTTCTATTTTTTTTTTATAATATACTTATTTATTTCCAGTGTCACTTCTTAATGTTAATTTAACATGGAAAAGCCTATGGAGATCATAACTTTTTCATTTTTTCTTCCCACCTTTTTGTCCCTGATGCCACTCATCATGCCATCAGTATTCTTTACTAATTCTAATGATATTATAAATGTAAAGTGTAAAAACGGTTTGCCTGACGTCAGGGTCAAAACGAATGGTGAATTGCCTTTGCATATGGGTGAATTATAACCCAGAGAAAAACATGGGTCAATTTTTTTTTACATTACTAGGGGGCTCTGCCCCCTACGAGCTACGCTCGTGAACCCCCGTTCAGACACCGCAGATTCTAACAGCACGCTAATTTGATCGGCTTTAAAAAGATTTCGGAAGACTGAATTATAATTTGAATCTGACAATCATAATCTGACGTAATTTTCACCAAACCTTTCTTTCTCTTTTTAATATTCAAGTAAAAATACTTTTGTTAGAAATGAAATATTATGATCATCTTAAAATATCAAATAAATGTCTCGCGCAATTTTTAAATTTAAACTGTTTTGCAATATTATTTTTTGTTCATTTTACGTAATAAATGTAATGTGACGTAAATGGGACGTAAATTCTCCTATTTAAGACTTCTAACGCATGTTAATGAATTTATTATTTTACAATATTCTTTCTCTTTTAAAATCCACGTGTAAGTATAGTTTTTATGACGTAATTTTCAATGAGTTCCTGCTTTTTATATTTTCTGTTAATAATAGTCACGTGTAAAATAAATTTTTAATTTGAAGCAAACATTACTGTTTGCGCTACTTATACAGTTGGCAACAGTTTAAATTAATACAATTTTCTAAATTTTGTACAAAATATCTCTCGAAATGCTGAAAATTTGAATTTAAAATAGAAATAAAACCTCAAAAAATGAGTCAAATTAAAATACTAAACGCAGTCTGCACACCCTGAAATTCTGACGCATAAAATGATCTAAAAATGATTAAATTCCTATGTACAGTTTTTGCTCCTATAAAACTTTTCTAATGGAACCATTTTGTCCATCTTTAGCATTAAACATCTCTTAAAATAATTCTTCGATTTGAAAACTGTCTGCATCAGCGTGTTTATCAAACATTTCTCTATAATATCACCGATTTTGATATTTTTGTATGCAACAGTTTTTTTAATATTAACGATGAAAGGCCATGCTTAAGCATTCAAATTGGATACCGATCTACCCGGAGTATCTACGCAGATTTTCATTGGTCCATTTCTAAATCAAAACTTTTTTATATATATAGAAGGATTCAAATATTTTTCTTAATAATTCCAATTTTCGCTTTTTTCATTGAAAATCAACGGACAATTTTCATAGAAAATGTAACACTTTTACTTCATTGTTGCAAAAATTTCAAAAGCCGTAATAATAATTTATTTATTTTTAGTTGAAAGATTTTCACGTGAAATATTAAATTGAGCTAGGTGGGTTTTTTTTTTTTTTTTCAAAAATTAAAAAGGTGACTATGGCGTTATAGTGGAAATAAAAAGGATATTTTCAGAATAAGTTTTTGCTTTGGTCAAGTTTAAATTTTAGTAAAAAGTTTTTAATGGATAGCTATTTTTACGCAGGTAGCAAACTTAGTGGGGAATTACATAGCTTAAATTTTAAAATGTATTTTTTTCCGAGATGAGAACTATTTATACCCCAAGTTAAACTTAGGTAATAATTTTCTGATGTGATTACATCACCCCTTGGGAGAGAATAAGGTTTAAAAATTTAAGTAAAACTTTTATTATTTTATTTTTTACTGTATCACAGCTATAATATTGTTAATTATTAGCAGTAAGAATTCAACACAATTTACATTTACATTCATAGCGTTCCTGAGTGGGAAATAAGGCATCTAAATTTAAGTGAAGTTAATTTATTATGTTTTGATTATAGATTTTTTACGTCCAGATTAGAAGTTTTTGTCCAAACTACCCCAACCTGCATTACTACAGTGGTGAAACATTTTGAATTACCCATTGGTAAACTGCATCCCACATTGTGATGCAATACCGCATACATCAAAGCCTGGTGATGATACTCTCTATTAATTTTGAAGTGCGTTCGTCTGAGTGCAGTAGTTATTAAAAAACTTGACATATTAAACAAAAACATAATTTGAAGAACAAATTAAAAAAACAAAATTTATTTCCTACATTGTTTAAGCCCGAAAAGGGACATATATTAAGATATTTCATTCAATTAGTTCTGCATTTAATGTTAAATTTTTTAACAAATTAGTTAAGCCAATTGAAGATTAAAAAATAAAAATAAAATTCATACAATATGATACTTAAAACACCCTAAAAATTAGATTCCGTTCAAATGAAATCGAAATAAATCTTAGACTTTTCTTTTAAGTTTTGTATTTTGCATGCATCTTATCATTTTATGTACAATTGTCATAAAGATAATACAAAATCTGAAATACAAATATTTACAACTTAAAAATGGAAGAAGTCTAAAATTTATTTCGATTTCATTTGAACGGAATGTAATTTTTTAGGGTGTTTTAAGTATCATATTGTATTAATTTTATTTTTATTTTTTAATCTTCAATTGTCTTAACTAATTTGTTATAAAAATTTAACATTAAATGTAGAACTAATTGAATGAAATATCTTAATATATGTCCCATCTCGGGCTTAAACAATGTAGGAAATAAATTTTGTTTTTTTAATTTGTCCTTCAAATTATGTTTTTGTTTAATATATCTATGTGTATGTAAAAGGAAAATCCTTGTATATATATAAAAAAAGTTTTGATTTGGAAATGGACCAATGAAAATCTGCGTAGATATTCCGGGTAGATCGGCATCCAATTTGAATGCTTAAGCATGGCCTTTCATCGTTAATATTAAAAAAAAAAGTTGCATACAAAAATATGAAAATCGGTGGTATTATAGAGAAATGTTTGATAAATACGCTGATGCAGACAGTTTTCAAATCGAAGAATTATTTTAAGAGATATTTAATGCTAAAGTTGGACAAAATCGTACCATTAAAAAAGTATTATTGGAGCAAAAACTGTACATAGGAATTTAATCATTTTTAGATCATTTTATACGTTATAAGTTCCCGGTTTGGAGATTGCATTTATTTTTCTTATTGGACTCATTTTTTGAGGTTTTATTTTAATTTTAAATTCAAATTTTCAGCATTTCAAGAGATATTTTTTACAAATATTAGAAAATGTTATTAATTTAAACTGTTGCCAGTTGTATAAACAGCGCAAACAATAATGTTTACTTCAAATTAAAAATTTATTTACACGTGACTATTACAAACAGAAAAAAACTTTAAAATTAGAATTAAATGATTACATGTCAAAAGCAGGAAAATTACGTCATAAGAACCATAGGCACACATGTCATATACGCCCCATATTGGCGCAATTTTTTTCCGACGCCAATTTGGCGAAAACATCAATAGCATAAACAACAACATCCGGGTTACCATATCAAGCAAAATAACGACACTTTAGCACCAGTTAAGTACCCGTTGCGTATATGAAATTGGCGTCAGAAAAAAATTGCGCCAATGACATCTGTGCTGAACCATATTTACACTTGAATTTAAAAAGAGAAACGAAATTTTAAAATAAAAAAAATCATTATTATGCGTTAAAACTTGTAATTTGAGGAAATTACGCCATATTTAAAATGTCAGAAAATATACCAAAACAATTTAAATTGAAAAATATATTTGCGCGAGATATTTTGAGATAATCTTTTCAACTATTATCGTGAATTCGAAGACAGCGCAAATAATATTTCCTTCTAACAACAAAAGTATTTTCACGTGAATATTAATAAGAGAAATAAAACTTTGGTGTAAATTACGTCAGATTTGAAACGATATACATTTAAAATGAATTATTTAAAAGAACTATCTTATAGCGCTGTTAAAAAATACCGGGAGACAATGACACTGTTTACTTAATTCATTTTACATTAGCTTATTTTCAAATGTTTAACGATACTTCTTAGTTATCCCGTCGACAACCAAATTGTAAGATTAAATGCCAATAATGGTTGCCATAAATTAATTAATTGCAAGATTAAATGCCAATAATGGCCAATAAAACCATTAATTCGACGTTTTATTTGTATTTTTATTAATGTTTTATTAATTTATTTGTTCTTTCGTTATTTAAAATAAAAATTATGTCAATGTGTATAATTTGGCGAGTGGTTTGGCGATTTATATAAATTGGCGAAATTGGTCGACGGGATAACTAAGAAGTACCAGTTTAACTAATTTTTTTAATTAAATACGAAAAAAGCCATTGTATTTCTTAACAACAGCAGATTTGGCCTTAAAAATCCCCAATCCAAGGAAAACGAATGGAAACCCGTTTACAGAGAGATCGCTCTTTTTTTTGTTTTTTTTTTTTAAATTTTAATTCAATATTTTTAAAGCCGATCAAATTAGCGTGCTTTTTGGATTTTGGTGTGCCTGAACGGGGGTTGGCGAGCGTAGCTCGTAGGGCGCAGAGCCCCTTGTATTTTAAATAATAGTTTTTATATTACTTATGTGTTTTTTTTTTTATCTGGACCTCGATAAAAATTTTCAAAAGTATTCGGACCTAACTGAAAATTACTTGCCGACCCTTGCACTAGCTAAATACAACTTTGTATTAAAGGCATAAAAATGCTTTCAATACAAATTTATTTAGGTTTAGGGTCAGTATTATAATATGAAATATAAGTAGACACCAAAAATTTCATTCTAGTTGCAAAATTTATTTTGTAATCTTGCGCGTAATCTGTAAAGCCGATTTTTTGCTCGTCAAATGTGAAAGTTTGGAACCCCCTGTGAATGCTATCTTGCAATTGTTTAAATACATGAAATGAAGGAATATAGTTATATCTTTCAATTTCTATAAAAATTGTGTTTTAAAATCAAATATATTTTAAGATATTAAATGTTGAAAATTATCTTTTTTTCTTCTTTTTTTTCAAATTTTAAGAGTCCTGAGACCCCTTAATTAAAACCGTTAATGAATCTGTATCTAACATCTTTTCTTTTCGAAAATTTATTTCGATTTCATTCAAAATTGCTGCCACATTTATAGACGAAACTATTGCCAAAAGAAACGCCTTAAATTACCTTAAATTCTTCGCGTAATTGTTCTCTCCAGTCACCTTCGCATTATTATACGTGATTATTCATGTATCGCTTTAAACTCCCTGTTTTACATCGATCTCTATCTACTTAGTTCCGTCTCGGCAGCCGGTCTTACGCGCGACCTTTCCCCCGACTCAATCCGGGCCCATTACTCAATGAGTGGTTCCGGTTTGGACCACTCTCTCTCAACTCTTTTTTTGAAACAATAATTACGGTTTTCCAACCCGTGATTCATCGTTGCTAGACCTCGAATTAGAAAGCAGTTGCGATCTTATGATTATTTCAAACTGCCAGGATTTAGTATGCTAATAATATTATACTGTCCCGAGAATTGTACTTTTTAACACTTTCCAACAAAGTTGAAAAGTGTTTATGCATTCTGTATGTCTGTCCGTCTGTCCACGCTCTAACTGCCGTAAATAGACTCGGATTTTCATGAAATTATTTAGGGTCACCAAAGCATGTTTGGTGTTGTATATGAAGTAAGTAGGATTAATCGTTCATTTACAGGGCACTCAAAATAATTCCATTACAATATGGTATAGGGGAAAAAATCGCTTGCAGAGTATTTTAATGACATCACGCTATTTCAAATGCATTGGAACTGATATAAATCACAGCATTTCACTACGATGACGTTAGAACAGGCCATTCATGGCATTTTTTATTTCTTTACAGGGACACCCAAAAGAAATCGGTTACAGTACTGTCCATGAGCAATAATTGCAATAATGTACGTTTTAAAATTCGGTATGCGCTTGAAAATTTAATTAATTTTTTGTATGTTACTCGTCATATATAAATTTTATACCACCTATACAGGGCTGCACAAAAGATTTGCGTACCATTCTCCTTATTAGAGGAAAATGCTGAAGGGGAATTTTCAACTGAAGTATATGTATTTCTTAAGTGAACTATATTTTGGCATGCATGTCGTTAATAGATACAAATCTATATATTCTATACAGGGCTGATGAAAAAATTCAGATCATTTTGCGATTGTGGATGGGAACAGCTGTAATTGGATTTTTAAATGTGTTATGCGTTTCCATAGGGTTGAATGGGACGTAATATTTTAATTTTTCAAACGGTGCAGTTTTGTTATAGTATTCTGAATGTGTTGGAAAGTGTTTCATAATCTATGCTTAACGCATAATTTTTTCTTTCTTGTTTAGATAAAAAAATATGTAAACTAATTGCATTTTTAACACTTTCTGACATAGTTGAAAAGTGTGTATGTATTGGGTTTGTCCGTTCGTTTGTTTGTCCGTCTGTCCGTGCTCTAACTTGCGTAAACATAGTGGGATTACCATGAAATTAATATATGCTATTGGGGTCTACCATGATATATTGGGTATTGGAAATGAAGTGTGTGGCATTAACGGTTCATTTACAGGCACACTCAAAAGAATCCCATTACATGGCGGCAGGGGCGTAGCAACACATATTTATTGGGGGGGGGGATTAAAAAATTTCCCAACTTGTAACAAACTAATTTCCAACTCACATGATATGTGCAATGTATGTTCAACTTATTTTAATTCTATTTGAGATCAAAATAATGGGGAAAGAGACATCGTGTTTTTCTTTTGTAGTATTAGAATAGAATGCTTTTTTAAAAGAAAATTTATGATATTTGCATGTTACGTCTGGCATTGATGGCAAGGACTAAGAACCTTCTATAACCGCTCTGGGAACGACCTATTGCTATAGCGCCAATCGGAAGACACATGAATAATTTGTTGTCCGATTTTCATTTGTGACAGTAGAATATGTTTTTTTTTTTTTTTTGGGGGGGGGGGGGTGGGGGGGAACATTTATTTTATTTTTTATTTTTATAGAACGTTAAATTTTAACGTTAATTTAAAAAAAAATTTAACGTTAAATGACCATTTTCTTTTTCTTTTTTGTCAACTGACATTAGTTTGTGAATTCTTTGTCTTCTATTGTGAACGAATCATAATCGCTTTTCATGCGAAAATAATGTCAATGATTTTTAATAAGAATTACCGACGTTATTTTGAAATTGTTCAGTAAGAAGGAACAAAGTTTACAGGAAATATATGATATGGATCAGAGTCAGCTATTGGTGGACAGGATTAAAGAAATTGAGGCCCGGTGGATGGAAATTTTCATAGAACAGTGAAACATAATGACAGACTGAGTCTGGCTGCTTTCTTTTTGTATTTCGTTTTTTATTATTTAACTTACTCACAGTTACAGCTCTCAGAAAAGAAGTCACAGAAACAATAAAAAATTCATACTTATCTTTTTTTTTTTACAGAAAGCAGTTCTTTCAAAAATTTAGAATTTCCCAACTCTAAGCTCAAATTTTCCAAGTTCACAAATATTGGAGGAGGAGACTCTCCCCCCCCCCCCCCCATAACCGCCCATGGTGATGCCTTTGTATGAAGGCAAATGGGGAAAAGTCGTTTGCGGTGCATTTTAAAAATTTTGCGCTATTTTAAACATATTGAAATTTATGTATATGACTCTGAGGTGTCCTGTATGGCGCTTGCTCTAGAATCTGGTGTGCATATAATTTATCATTCATTTACAGGGACACTCAAAAGTATTTGACTACAACCTATGTAGAATAATTGCTGGCAATTCTTTTCAGTTGTGGTACGCGTTTTAAAATTTAACAATTTTTTTGCACATTACTTGGTGTGTGCAAATTTTATAGATCCCATACAGGGATATACAAAGGATAAATATATATAGAGTACATTTACGTTTATTGGAGGGAATTTTAAACTGTGCTATGCATTTAATTGAAATGACTTTTAGCATAGAATGTAGTATAAATATCAATCTGCAGATCATATGCACGGAATGAACAAAAAAATTCTGAAGTTTTTTAAACTATTGATACATAGTATTCTGAAGGTGTTGGAAAGGTTTTCATAACCTATGCTGGACGCATGACTTCTCGTTCTTGCTGAAACAATAATTACGGTTTTCCAACCGTGATTCATCATTGCCAGACCTCGAATTAGAAAGCAGTTGCGATCTTAGGATTAATTCAAATAGCCAGATATTAACCCATTAAGGCCCGTTATCACTCAGATTTTAGATTTCCCTCTCCAATGTTAAGCCAATGACCATGGAATGCCTCCTTATTTATCCAATATTTCGTCAGAAAGTTAATATTTTTAACTCATTTTTTATGTGTGCACTTCTTAAAAGATTTCGCTTTCTGTTTTAGTTGACAAAATAATTTTAAAATATATACTTATTTTTTAATTTAGTGCTAAAGTCTTAAGAAGTAAGCGAAATGTAAATAACATTAAATATCTTCAATACTATTTGGAGTTTTAAAAATTTGAAAAATACACAAGAAAGCGGATGTTTTCATCTATTCATACAAATTAAAATTTTTCGCTTAGGTTTATTTAAACTTCAGATAATAGAAAAAAATGTTAAAAATTTCATCCCCCACTAAGATATAAATCAATGCAGGAGGGAGCAGAGTTTGACCTTTGACATTCAGACCGTCACAGAGGGGGGGGGGGGGTTCAGGGGATACGCACAATAAAGTGAATTGAACGGAGGAAGTCTGTTATAGTTTTCTTGCTTTCATGACTATTTTTATAAAGAGAAAGAACTAATTTTGTTTCAGTTGTATTTAAAGTGCAGTAAAACACTTTTTTTTGCTTCAACGTCTTTTCATTGAATTACTTATTATAATTTTTCGGAAATAAAACTACATCAAACACCATACATACAGTTAAATTTTTTGTGCTTTTCTTCAATTTTCTCCAAGCAGTTTTGCCATACTTATAAAAACTTTTGCATTCTTACATGCATGGGGAATTTCTTCTATGAAGAGGAATTGTATTTTAATTATGTTACTCCGTTACAAACATAAAAAAATTGAAATACAAACATAAAGAAATTGAAATGAATTTCTGAGGTGCTCTAATACATGTCTTTTGTAGAATATTGGGTGCAAAGCTTTTACCATTTGTATACAGGGTTACTCAAAAGAGTTCGGTTATCTAATGGTTTGCACGAGAAAAACTGTTCGTTACGTATTTCAATTATGTTGCATCATTTTAAACATGATGAAATTGATATACATTACTAAGGTTTACTATAACATACAACAACTATAAAAACTTTTCAAAATAACAGACATTACATTACACTACATTAAAAGATAAAAACACTAAAAACAATTTAAAAGGACGTTTCGGATTCCTCCTGAATCCCTCATCAGCTAATTCCTAACGTCAAAGTCATACTAGGTTTCAAAATTCAACAAATAGAAAAACATTACATCAAGTTGCCAAAAAATTATAGTTAAAACAAAACTGAATATTCTATTGGTAGAGATGCAGCCTCGTTAATTGCTAAATCAGCAGTTCCCGTGTACCAAGCTTCCAAAAAAAATACGACTTGCATAAATGCTGCAGCCTGAACTAATTATATAAGCATTCTCAAAACTCGGAAAATGATCAATTTTCTTTCATGGTGTGGTCAACAATTTTAGAATTTAAATTTTTATTTCTAAAGGCATGTTTATGCTCCTTAAGTCTTGTTTCAAAAGTACGGCTGGTTTCACCTATGTACACTGCATTAATCTGCACGGAATTCCATAAATAACATCTTTAAACTGTGAGTTTGGATATTTATGCTTAAAATTGCTTAAAAGATGCTTAAGTGGTTTTTGTGGGATGAAGGGCGTGTGAATGCCAAGTGGTTTAAAAAAATGCGAAATCTTCTCTGAAATACCTTTGTAATACGGAATATGCTTGCGGTCCTTTTAAATTCTTTTTAGTGTTTTTATCTTTTAATGTAGTGTAATGTAATGTCTGTTATTTTGAAAAGTTTTTATAATTATGGGTGAATTCAGACGTAGTCCTTTTGTTTACATAAAAAAAAAAAAAAAAAAACATACAACAACATTGTGCCTACACCAAAGAATTCGTAATCATTACTATAAAGTGACGTTTGTAGCATAGAAATAACATCATTTACAGGGCTATGCAAAGAGCTGGCTTCGCCGTCGCCTATGGATAGTTATTCCTGGTGCGATATTTCATTATAGCGCGATTTCAGTAGTTTCTAGCATGTTTTTCCCTGAATTTAATTTTAGCTTAATATGTGGCGTGTGTTAAAAATCTGTATGTAATATACAGGGCTGTTAAAAGGAATTCATGTATGTTACCATATATTGGTAGAAATTGCTAAAGGTGAATATTTAACTGTGTTATACGTTTTCTTCCTATAAACTAATTTTTAGCATACTATGTAGAATCTGTACAAAACTATAGATCATATTCAGA
This sequence comes from Maratus speciosus, assembly GCA_963932465.1. Lineage (NCBI taxonomy): Eukaryota > Metazoa > Arthropoda > Arachnida > Araneae > Salticidae > Maratus > Maratus speciosus. The sequence goes on along the minus strand of OZ010799.1, from coordinate 5,356,679 downwards.
GCTGCTCAAAAGAATGGGAATACCTCTCCGGGTATGGGCAGTAATTGTTCAAGTCTGGTTGGCTATACGTTTTCTAAAATGTTTACTTAGAATTTTTTTTTTTTTTTTTTTTTTTTTTTTTTTTTTTTTTTTTTTTGCTGTATTAAACGACGATGTTTTGTTAAAGCATTTTGGAAGTGTTGGAAAGTTTTTCATAATCTATGCTGGACGCATAATGTTTCTTTTTTGTTTTATTTTCCTTGGTGTGTCTGTATTCTATAGATCCTATACAGGGCTGCAAAAAAGTTCTCAAGTACATTGCCGTTATTCACGGAAATTGCTGAAGGAAATTTTTCAATTACACTATTTGTTTACCCGAATGAATTTTCAGCATACTGTGTAGTATATATACAAATCTATAAATCGTATACAGGGCTTCACGAAAGAATGTAAACACTTTTCTAACTACAGATGATACTTGCTGAAATTGGGTTTTCGAATGAATTATGCGTTTTACAAACTGTTTAGTTAGGCCTCATCTTTCATCTTAACCTTTAACTGATGTCACAGAAGTTGTCACATAACTAGTGTGAAGCGGTCTGTGAGACCGCTGCAACGAAAGATGAATAAAAGGCACGATTAACTCATAGGATGGTATTTTTGTACTAAACTTTTTGCACAGGACTGTTATAATTAAAATTCACCTATTCAAAAGTCTCTGGTGGTTAGTACTAAAGTCCCAAACGGAACAAAATTTCGGTAGTGTTTGATGTTAAACTGAAAATTGCAAGTTAAACTATAAAAATTGAAAAAAGCCGCGGTTTGAGAGACCGGTAACATCAGTTAAAGGTTAATAAACTCTGAAATTTTATTATGGTACTAGCTGAAATACCTGGCATTGCCCGGGGTTTTAAACATGTCTGATTAGAAAAATCAATTTTTAAATTTAACACCGTACGGACTACGAATCTCGCGCAAATATGTGTTCTTTTTTAATATATAGAAAGCCATGAAAAATTTTGCTTTTATACCAGTATTTAAAAAAAATGTTTCCTAAGCCTAAATAAATATAGTCTTGATTCTTGAAAAATATTTGAAAAAGAAATGTAAATTCATGAAAATCCCTTCATAATATCACTTTCTCTTTTAAAATCCATGCATTAACCCTATGTTCGTTTTAAACAGGAGGTCATACGTGAATTAACCTATATTATTCACAACTAAAAAGAAATGGCACGTCTAGTATTTGTCAAGAGTTAAATAAAAATCATACACTCATGACATAATAATTAATTGTCTGAGTGAAGCGAAGGCTAATACACAACGCAGTATTACTTTCCGGTCAAAAACAGCTACGATGGATATTAAAACCTTTCGTCAAGCATAACTCAAAAAATATTTGTCGGATTTCGGTTCTGGTTTTACCAGAAGGTACCTATGAGGGTAACCTACTGAATGCACCTACAATGAAAAATAAGTTGCAATTCGTTTAAAAATTATATTAAAAAAACTGATAAAAAAGCTCAATTTATCTACATACGTCACGGAAATTTAGTGTATGTCATTTTCACCGGCTGGATGTTTTCGTAGAAAACCGAATTATAGCACATGGAGCAAAGAAAATATGCCCGCACTAATATTAAAGTGCAAAAAAACATATTTAAATTTAATCAAACAGGAAAATAAATCTGGATTTTTTTTCTATTTCAAGGAAAAAAGCCATAATAACGTAGGATTTCAGATTTTACGATAATCTACCCAATAGCATTATTTAATCGCCAAAAGCAACCAACATTTATATTTTGCGTGTGAAAATTTGAAACAATTATTTTATGTTTAAATAAACAATTTTTATTTGTGGCATCATTTATTCTTAATTTATTTATTTTTGTCTTTTTAGTATTTTAAATGAAATTTGGGTGCTTGTTAGTTATCCCGTCGACCAATTTCGCCAAATTATATAAATCACCAAACCACCCACCAAATTATACAAATTGACACAATTTTTTTTTAAATAACTTTTTTTTAAAATAACTTAATATTAATACTAAATAACTTAAATATTTTAAAGAACAAATAAATTAGTATAACATTAATAAAAATACAAATAAAACGTCGTAATTAAAACCACTTGATGACGTAAACACGTGTTGTCAAGTGAATGTGACATTTACGATCAATCATTATTGGCATTTAATCTTACAATTTGGCGGCAGTAATTTGGTCGACGGGATAACTAACAAGTACCGAAATTTGTACTTTTCCAGAATAGGCGTCTTATAGGTAAAGAAAATGGGTTTGGCATGAGAAGTAAGCTTTTCCTGCATATTTTCTGGTAACCTACTCATTCTTTCATGTACCCAAGCAATTTTTTAAAGATTTAAATAATTAATTTAGTGTAAAGACATTTACGCACATATGCCACATGCGCACCACGTTGGCGCGATTTTTTTCTGACGCCAATGTCATATACGCACCGGGGTACTTAACTGGTGCCAAAGTGTCGTTATTTTGCTTGATGGTAACCTAGATGTTGTTGTTTATTTATTAATAAATTGTTTATTTACTTTTTTTAAATTATATAATTTGTTTTGTTTTACAGTTATTAATTAAAATTTTTTTATTTATTGTTATTCCCTTTTTAGAAATATATATGTAACTGGGATTTCGCCAAATTGGTGTCAGAAAAAAATCGCGTCAACGTGGTGCGTATGTGACATCTGTGCCAAAAAGGTTTATATTTATTTGTAAAAAATGAACATAAACGTTCATCGGGTTTGAAATAAATTGTCAGGATTGTATCTTTTTGTAACAAATCTAACTTTCTGAAGCCAAAACTGCATAAAGCTTTAAAAAAAAAAAAAACGCCAATGCAAAGTAATGTTGTTAAAGTACAGTGAAATTAGTTAAAAACGTGTATTTTAAATGAAGTGAAGGAAAGCTTTATATTTTAAATGAAATGAATGCAAGATGAATATAGTATGGAAAAAATATTGTCAATTTATCACCTGCGCTTGACTAACTTAAAAGTATCAATATTGCAATTGACAATTATGTTATAACTACTCTTCGTGCAAGAAAAATGGCCAATAATTCGTATTCAGATACACAGGCAAGGTTGACGTCAAACAAGAGTAATACTAACAGCAACATTGTTATAACGGACGGGAGTTATAATAGCTAAGTAATAATGGCTTTAAGCACACATACCACACAAGCAGTTTTTTACATATGTTTCGAGTGAAGCTCGATCATCAAGGTGCTAATTATTCATACAAGCAACCGTTACATAAACGAAAGTTTAAAATTTAAATGTAAATATATGCAATCTCGCATTCTCCCCCTCCCCCCAAAAAAATAAAAAAATAAAATGTTATAGCAATGAAATTTAATTGGAGATTAAGCGAAGCTTTTTAAAATACGATATTGGTTGAAAACCAGATTACGGAATATTCCTATAATATTTGAATTAATCACGGTACTTTTTTTTTAGCCCGGTTCAGATTTTGCCAAGAGTATTTTATTTTTTGCCAAAAGCCGCCTTTTTCCCCCGCAAGTGTAACTTGTGTTGATGTTGAAATAAATGTTTTGACTTATGCTGTTATCTCTTCTTATTATTTTTATTTATTTACTTATTATTTTTTTTAATTAAATGAGTCAAATCGTGTTTATAAATTTATTTAATGTGTGTATTTTAAATTAAAAGAATATATTACGAAAGATGGCGATAAGAAATATATTTGATGATTTATCAATTGCGCTCACCTAAATGCTTTATAACCATGTGTTTAATTCCCTTCATGGAATTTCATTGTTATATGGACTGTGCTTTTTTAAAAAAGCTTGACGCAATTCGAGTTTAAGAAAGTGAGATTTTTTGTCAAATGATATAAACGACTATGAAAATAAAACTGAAGAAGTATTATACTGGTTTATGTATGTATTTTAAAAATTGCAAAAATGTCGGTATGAACAGCGAATAGGTTGTCCGAAAGTACTTGTAAATGTGTTCCTTTTCTAGGCTATTCTATCTCTTGCCAGGGCCCTTAACAGAGGGAAGAGCTGGTTTAAAATTGATATGGATTTTTTTTCAGGTTCACTAATCTAGATATTTCATCATTTGAATTAGTAACCAGCATATGGCCAATTAAAGATAGTATTTCATTTTCTTTACTTGCAACAAGTTGTTATTAAATCTATGTTCTCGGCAATATCGCTCAGACTAATCCCTCTGAGGGAAGTCCTAGTTCTTTTATATTTTAACATAATAATAAGGCTACTTTAATTTGTAACTCGTGCTTAGCCAGTATACACGTCAGGATACATTGCCGCTATCATTATCTTTTTACGCTTGAAGGTTTCGCTATGGTTCTCCATTGTGAAATTTGGTAATTTTTGAAATTCAATATTTGAAAAACGGCATAATCATTGGATTTGAAATTTATATCAAGAAAAATAAAACTTTTTACCTTTCTAACGCAGTTTGTTTAACAATTTTCTGTCAAATACTTTTCGAGCTATTCATTTTTTCAGCAACGTCAAATGTTTCATTTTCCGAGATTAATCTGTGGCAACGATTAGCGAGAAAGTCAGTTGTTAGCAACGCGTTACTTTTTATTAAAGAGGATTCTGAATGTGTTGGAAAGTGTTACATAATCAATGCTGGACGCATGATTTTTTTTAAGTACAAAGACTTTAAGAATAAAATTAGTTTTAGTAATGAAAATAGTTGAGAGCAATTTTCATTTTAAGGTTATTTATACTTTAAAGTGAGCTGACCTCTGCAAGAGAATGAATTTGCCTCTGGAATTTTTTATTTATATTATACGGATGTTTATTTAGCGAAGGCTGTGAAGCTTATGCATTGTTTACAACTGCAAGAAAACAACTAACTGGCAAGAAAATTTTCCACAAGTTTGAAGTAAATAATACGTAATTACTGTTAAAAATACGGAACCGACTTCTCTTTGCTCTTTGTTTTCTTTCAATCTGCAATTCTATCCTATATTTGAACTCAAAATTTAGAACGTTGACCTGTGCGTAATCTGCACTGTTCACAACTCACCAAGGTTGTTAAAAGTGACTCATTGAACAAGTAAAAATTAAATTTAAAAAATCAAAAAACCCGTTTGCGCAAAAAGTGAACTAATTAATTATTTCTCATTGTGAAACTATTTTTTATATTACTTAGATATTTTTTTTATTTACTTGTATTGATGACTTTTAAGTTGCGTTTAATTGTTAGTCCCATCTATAAGCACTGTTTTGACGAGGTCTATAGATGTCTATGAAGGTTAGAGTTGCAGTAAAGCTAGAGATCCTACCTACACAAATTTCAGGTTGTGTAATATTTAAACGGAGCTTCTGACTATAAAATAGTCAATGAAACATCGTCTTCATTTTGAAAGACCTCTCCAATGACATGCCACTCAATAGGGTGCGTAAAAAAAATTTCGTCTCTACCGCCATTTTGTATTTTACGGCCGCCATTTTGAATTTATAAAAACAAAACCTAGCCTATAACCATCGGACGGTTAAGACGAATCGATAGAGACCTCATTCATTAAAATCCATCCAGCCGTTGGGATGTTTCGAGGGTATAAAGAAATCCACATACCCAGATACGCGTGAAACACATAACCCTTCTTGGCAGTCGGGTAAAAAGTTGCTAAAACTGTGTGAGAGAGAAAAATGCTAAAAAAAGAGCTAAATTATTGTCGAAAGTGCTAAAATATGTAAGGGAAGGAAGGTTAATTGGCCACTCTAAGGTTTCATGAATTTTTATTAACCCCCGATATGCTATTTCTTTTGGCCAGCAATTTAACTGTCGTCTCCAAAAAATAACGTTCCGTTATATAAGCCAGCCGTAAAACAAAGCAGATGTATCATTGTGCTGTTAAATACGGATAATCTCTACTGCAAAATTTTAAACTTCTGAGCATTGCACATTTTAAATTTTTATACTGTCATATAGGGGGGAGGGGGGGGGAGTACTTTTAAATGCAATTTGTTTGAAAACGGTATCTTAATTCATTTTCGAGATATTATTATTATTATTATTATATTTGTAGTTTCTAGTGCTATTAGTTTACTGTTGGCAAGTGAAGTACTCCATTTCAGTAGAAAGTAAAGGCAAAATAGTTGGAAATTGTTGTTATATCTTTTTGTTGCCATTTTCCCATAACGATTGAAAACAAAATGTAATTAAAATACGTGCTACTTTGAAAAAATATAAATGAATGATTTTTGATAACACACGGAGCAATTATAATCCATATTTAATTGTAATTATCTATACTGATATATAACAAACAAATGTAGGCATCTGAATCATTAGATAGCCAATTTTTTTTGTCGAGTTTCTTGAATAACGACATCTCTTTTTTTTGGATTTGTGTATTATTCAGTGATAGCGACGATCCATGCATACTTTACTGCAGATGTTGTTTAAGACTGGATCGTAAATGAGGATTTCTTCAGCGGATGCGAATGACATCATTTTATATAAAATAAAAGCGTGTGTTTTAAGTCTTAAAACTGAAATATTTTTTGTACTATCTATAATTATATATATATTTTTTTTTCCATCGGGGGCGACACTAAATCCTGAAAATGCAGAATTACTCTTTTCTAGTTGTATATATTTGCACGTGGTTATAATATATTATAGTAGGTTAAGAAATATTCCTCCTTTATTACAGCCTAGCTCCTAACAATTTAAGAGATCTTCAGTCTCTGACATTAACCACTATCTTTAAAATTATTATTCAAAATCTAAGATTTCGTGAGAAAACCTTAAAAATTATAATAAATTTCAGTTTCCTGGCTTCAATGTTTTCTAGCCTGTCTACTAACATTTCAAAATATTTTGCAATCTCTGACCTTAACAACACTTTTTTAAATCATTTTTAAACCAGTTGGATGTAGCAATCCCAAAACTTTATTCTATCGCATACATGTTAATATTTCCTGAAAAATGAAGCATATTAGTGCCACCGGTTAGGTGATTTACATCAAAATCTAATCAGAAACAACTTATGTCAATTTGCAACTGGAACTGAAGTTTGCTAAAAATCTGCTTATTAGTTTTTGAGGTAGAACTATTGCGGAAATCGTAAAGAAAATCTACATAGCAGTGCCACCTGTTAGTCGATTTACTCAAAAAATTAGTCAGAATCAATTTATATCAGATACTAACTGAATCTGAAGTTTGATGAAAATTCATGCATTAGTCCTTGAGATACAGTTATTGCGGAAATCGTGATAAATGCAGCCCAGCAGCGCCACCTGTTGGGCTATTTACACTAAAAACTAATCAGCACTAATTTACATCAGGGACTTACTGAATCTGAATTTTGGGGGAAATTCGTGCATTAGTTCTTGAGATACAGAGAGCTATTACGATAATCATGAATAATGCCGCATAACAGCGTCATCTGTTGGGCGATTTACACTAAAAAGTAATCAGCACCAAATTATATCAAGGACTAACGTAATCTGAAATTTTATAAAACTCCGTGCATTAGTTCTTGAGATATAGCTATTTCAGAAATCGTGAAAAATGCAGCATAGAAACGCTGCCGGTTAGGTGATTTAAACCAAAATCTAATCAGAAACAACTTATGTCAATTTGCAGCTGAAACTGAAGTTTGCTAAAAATCCGTTTATTACATTGTAAAAAAAAATTTGTAAGGTTACTAAGAATTTTGTTGGAAACTGGGACTCCTAGAACTTTTTATGTAACCACAACGAAAGATAATCATGTAAAATTACAAAAGTTTCTTCAGTAACTGTTACTAAATATTACTTAGTAAACGTACTAGTGATTTTTTAGGGCGTTTCCCAAAAAAACTCTTGTAAATTTACTAAATATTGCTTAGTGAAGTTACTAATGTTTGTTTAGGAAGTTTACTATATAAGTTTTAGTAAATTTATCAGTGAATATGTTGTAAACGTACTATCCATATTTAGGGTGTTTTCTAAAATTTTTTTCGTAAATTTACCAAATATTGTACTGTAAATTTACTAACGGTTTTTCAAGGGAGTTTCTCTAATTAGTTTTTGTAAATTTACTAAATATTTCTTAGTAAACTTAATAGCGATTTTTTAGGGAGTTTACTAAAGAATTTGTGGTAATTTTTCCAAAGATAGTTTAGTAAACGTACTAAGGATTTTTTAGAGAGTTTCCCAAAGAATTCCTTGTAAGTTTACTAAATATTGTTCAGTAAACTTACTAACGATTTTTTAGGGAGTTTACTAAAGAATTTTTCGTAAATTTACTTAGGATTATTTAGTCAAGGTACTAACGATTTTTTTAGGTAGTTTCTTAAAGAATACTTTGTGAATTTTCTAATGATTTTTTAGTACACTTACAAAGGAATTTTTAGTACATTGATTAAGAATTTTTTTCGTAAATTTGCGAAGGATTTCACAGTACATTTACTATGAATTTTTTTAATATTGCATCCAAAACTTTACATATACTTTAGCAAAAAATTTTTGGTAACTTTATTAAAGTACCGTCAGAAAAATTACCAATGATTTTTTAGTATTGTATCTAAAATAGTTTTAGTATTCTCGCCAGAAAGTTTTTTGTAACCGTGCAAGAGATATTGCAGTAAAGTCAAAATCCTTCGAACAAAATAAGTAATATGGCCTGACGTGTTTTTCAGTAATACCACAGCAATTGAAATATTTGTATGTTATGCTTTAAAAAACTGACTGAAGCTTCACTGTAGATATTCAAATAGGTACAAAATCCTTTCCATATTAAATGAGCATTATAACAACAGCAGTAAATAAGCAGATAAGCAGAAGCAGATCTTACGGTTTTTAGTTAAATTAAAAAAGCGAATAGAAACAATAATGAAAGTAAAGTATCATTACTGAGTTTATAAAGTATGCCTAAATTTTTTAAAAAATGTTATCGATGCACTGTTAAAAATAAAGTGTGATGTTTCACCAAGAAAATGGTGAAAAGTTGCTGAAATTTAGCTGCAAGCAAGATATTGGCGATAAGTTTTACCAGTTTATTGGTGCTTTCTCAAATACCATTATATTAGTGAAATGTTAAACAATGATAGAGGTTTTTTATAAATCCAATTTTCTGGTGAAAGGTTGAACCATAAACCAGGATTTTTTTAAATCCAATTTTCTGATAAAAGGTTTAACTATAAATCAGGGTTTTTTTTTTAATCCAATTTTCTGGTAACAGTTTGAACCATAATTTAGTTTTTTTTAATCAAATTTTCAGGTAAAAGGTTGGACCACGAATAAGGATTGTTTTTAAATCCAATTTTTTGGTAAAAGGTTAAATCATAATTCAAGGTTTTCTCTATTCTAATTTTTTGCTAAAAGTTTGAATCACGATTCAGGATTTTCTCTCATCTTTATGGGGAATGGTTACACCGGATTGTAGCTTTCTTTCCCCCCTCCCCCTCACTTTGGTTTTCAATTTATCATTTTATGGTGTAATAATAAATAAAATTTCAGATTATGCGAGATTATCTTGCAGTAGGAAAGCTTTTTTTTTTTGTTTGTTTGTTTTCATTAAACCGAAAATTATTTAAGTTTTAATTATTGATTCTATTGTCTTTGAAATATATTTAAAAAACAAATTGATCTAAACCAATTTGATCTAATTTCACAAAGTAATTGCATTTTCCCCCCCACAAATATTACCATTCTGTCCTTTTACATTTTGGAATATTTCTTCGCACTCAGTTACACTTATAGTCCATTTAGTGTTTGCTTATTCACAAAGATAATATAAAAAAAAATAATTTTCTTTAGATTTAAATACATACCCTGTTTTTATTATTGTTTTAATTTAAACAATGTCTGAATAAATTTCTTCAACCAATATTAATTTTTGCACGAGTTTGAAAAGGTTTTTTGCATAATGCACTTAGCTGCTACTTTCATGATGTTTTTTTTTTTCTTTAATTTTTGTGAATCTATAAATGCTGAAATTTTCATGTTATACAGCTTTCAAATTTTTACCTTCTTTTCACAAAACAAAAAATAGAAATATTTTTAAATTTTATACTGCAACACAGCTCAATTATGCAAAATTAATTGATTTGAATATAAAACAACAAAAAAAGTTTAGTATTTGTTTCTGTTTAACATTCAATAATGAATATAACACTTTTGAATAAATAAAGCACAAACATAATGAATACATAATCAAAGTATATGCGTAAACACTGAAATAATCAGCATTAAAAAGGCAGCTATAAGTAGCAGAATCTATTTAACCTCTAATATCAGCTAATACAAAAGTATTACTTTAAACTTTAAAGCTTTTTTTAAATACACAATGTATTTCTATAGTATATTGTATACTTACTTTGAAGGGTTAATTTAATAACAGCAGTGTCGCCACCAAGCGACTAATTATTCTTACATATAAGTATTTTTTCAGTATTACTAAATGATAATCTATGACGACGATTTATTTTTTAACAATACTCGTAAAAAAGAAAAATATTCACCACCAGCAGCCTTGCAATAGCTGAAAAAGAAATGGTTACAGACACTATTAAATAGCAACACATTTAAGTCGGTTTGCGGTATGCCGCTTCATTTATTGAAAATACAAATTATATAACCATTAAATAATATGTATAGTATGTCAGACTAATATTTACTGTAATATAATATCATTTTACATAGAGTTTCTCTCAGACAGTTTTAGGAGGGTGCTACACCCTCTCTGACCATTCAGGTCATCAAATATAAAGAATTCTTGAAGCTTAGTATGTTCTGAATCAGGATTTCAAGTCAGGTAAAATGGAATAGATCCAAGCATCAGGTTAATTTCTCCACCTGTTTTAAATGAAAGAGTAAATATTTTAAGTCATAAAATATTTCTTGTGCAGACATAACAATAATCAAATTTCACACAGGGGAATTAATCAAAAAATTAAACAGTATATCAATTCAAATCTCTTTTACAAGGAAATCTTCATCATTTAAAAAATCAATCTGTGTTCGAAATAATTGGTGGTCCGCTGCTCCAAGAACACCAAAAATTCATTTGAACCACTAATTTGAAAATTTTAGTGGTCAGCAGGAACCCCCCCCCCCCCCCCCTCTCTCTCTCTCTCTCACAGGGTCACAGGTAAACTTGAATTTTCCCGTCTCAGAGAAAACGGCAACGAAACACAAATCGCACAATTTTATTTATTTTAAAAAATAAAACTGCATTAAACCTTAGTCAATTGAAATATTGGAATTAAAATATCTAAATTAATAATTTTATAGCTTTTCTTTATGTGCTGTTTATTTAATTTTTAGTTATAATTTTATATTTTATTAGGCTGAAAATTTTGGATAAATGCAAAGAAAGTTTGTAAGAAAAAGCTGCAAAATTCTCCATTTGTTAGGCAGAAGGAAAATATTGTGAAATTCTTAAATCAAATGTGGAAAAATATTGCAAAAAGCGTAAGTTGATTGAGGGAAAAAATTCGTCAATCAATCGTGATTAACAAAAACTAATGCTTGCCATTTAGCTGCAATAGGGTGTTAACGATTTTAATCAACGATTAAATCATGATTTTAATCAGCTGATTTTTTTTAGAAAATTTGTGATTTTAATCAATGATTTTTTATGGTCTATTTCAATGGTCTGTAGGGAAAAATCATTTGTAGTATATTGGAATGATATTACACTATTTCAAACATATAGAAATTGATACACATCACTGAAATGTACAAAAAGATGCTTACTATAGCACATGATGAGCATAGCATTAATCGTTTATTTATGGGGGGAAACAAAAGGATTCGCTTACAGTACTATATAAATAAACAATAATTGCTGGAAGTTCGTTATCCTGTTGTGGTACAATGGATTTCCATGCGTTAATGCGGGTTAGGTTCCCTTAGAAAGACCCCCACGAAGGGCACTCCCCCTCGGGCCTATATCCCTAGTGTAGATAATCGGCCGTCACAAAATCAACCAACCAACCAACCTGTTGTGGTACGAGGGTTTTTTTTTTTTTTTTTTTTTTTAATTTAACTAATTTAGTTACTTCGTATGTATAAAATCTGTAAATCATATACAGGGCTGCAAAAACGATGTATACATTTCTGTTTATTGACGAAATATGTTGAAGGGGAATTTTCAACTGTGAAAATGCGTTTCTTAAATGAACTAATGTTTAGCATACTATTTAGTATATATTCAAATCTATAGATCATATATAGCGTCGCACAAAGGAATTCGGATATTTTTCCGATGACTGATAATTGCTGAACTTTAATTTTCAAATGTGTTACGTGTTTTGTAATTTGCTTACCTAGCCCTCATATTTAACTTTATTAAACGTTGATTTTTTTTTTTTTTTTTTTTACATAATTCTGAATGTGTTGGAAAATAATAATCTGCCGTTGAAGGTTAAATATTTTACGTTCTTGTTTAAAAAAATATTTTTATTTTGTATGTGTGTATATATATATATATATATGGGCGAGTTGTAAAAAATAGGGTAGGTGGGTTAAACCGGGTAGCGCAGATCCCTCCTTCAGTTGTATTTCTGTCTATCAGCCAACACGAGAAATTACTTGTCGGCCAACATTATGGCATTTATAGCTGATTGAAACGTCACTGTGTGCGGTTTTTTTTAGTGTGAAGGGATTAGTTTCAATTACTCTTTAAAAATTGTTTTATTTGATTCTAGATTTTACGCGTATAACCACTTTTCAGCATATTAAATATTCCTGAGTACTATATTTAATTCTTTCCTTTCCTGATAATATTTTAAAATTTTTACTGATCTTTTGCTTATAGGATTAAGAGTAGTGACGCCATGTTTTAAACTTTGTCATGTTGGGGTAAAACCGGGTACTTAAGAGTGGGTCAAAGCTGGGTATACCCGATTTCGTCCGACACTCATAGAATGTTTTTTTAGTATAGTTAATAAATTAGCATGGAATTTTAAATTGCATTCTTAATGCTGTTAAGTTATAATATAATTCTAAATCTATCTAGTTATAATGAAAAAACATTAATTTTGATTTTGTTTTATATTAAAAAGTGGGTCTAATTTTTAACTTACATTTATGAAATTAAATAATTTGCAATTATTAATGAAATTAATAATGGTACTAATTAAGGCATAATTTTATATTATGTTTATTACATTTTAATAAATAACTTTCTAATCTGAGGTGTAATAACTTGCGTTATAGGTCCACTTAAAATGCAAATATATTTCGTGACTTGTTTCTCTAAATAAAATAATCTGCCCAAAATGACAAATAATCCATAAAATCTCAATCCTATATAACTAGGCTATATAATCTGTAACAGGATTTTTTTTTTTTATAAAATATTAAACAGGCAAGAAAAAAACCTCTTGATGAATGAAACTTTCCCAGACTAATTTGCTGTATATAATAGGAGTGGATGGATTACGAAAAAGGTCTTTATTTTATTTGGTTAAAAAAATGTATAGATTTTTCCAATCCTTGCCCTGAAAAGCCCGTTCTTTAAATCCTTAATAGGTGTTCAATTCATATAAAAGATTCCAGTTAATCTAGTAAGAGAAAGCAATGTATTTATATATGCTTCTTTCCTTACGCAACGCATCGATTTCAACCCCTTGATGTGTCATTCATGCATCTCTAAGCTCATACTAAGAACAAGAAGTGAAGAAGTTGTTATTTTCCAACTCTGCGCGATGTGTAACAATTTACCAAACTGGAAAATTATTTAAAATTGCATTTTCGAGAGCAGCAATTGTAAATACTGCAATCAGAACGTTCGAATAAACAGGATTTTCCCCTACAACAATGTTTTTCCAGACCATCTTTTTGCTCCTTTCGGAAGTGACAGAGAAACCCATGAAAGTCATGATAACACACCTAGGTCTATGCAGCCACAGGTTTGCATAGCTGCAGAAATAAATATTTCTGAAACATCACAGGATAATGGAGCTCAACCTTCCGAACATAAACGAGTTGACAACATCCAGCGTCTTTCACGTCGAGCTGCTTCCAGATGCAGCAGTTAACATCACAATCACAGACGTCATCACTCATTCAAAATGTTACATCTACAGAATGCAATAGTAAAATTATCCATTCGACATCTTCAGACTATGTAGCCCAGCAATCTGTATTTTCAATTTCGCCTAAAATGTTATTACCCCCCTTCTAAGGAATGCTTTAGAATTGAGAAAAGAAAGGGAAAAACTTATTTTGATTTCTTCTCCCTATAAATTACAGATCGAAACAGATATTAAGGAGAAATAAGCCAAACAAACTGCAAGACGAAAAAAGAAGAAGTTTTTTTAAAAGAAAAAAAAAAGAAACCAAAAAAGATTGCGGACACATCTTCAGAAGAAGAGGATACTGAAACCTGTATGTTTTGCTATGAACATTACTCAAATTCTAAATCCAAATACGATGTTTGAAATGCCACGGATAGGCACACGAAGCATGTAGTAATGCAGAATATGATGACAAATTCATCTGTGATTTTTGAAGCTAAAAGAACTCTAAAACGTACAGTGTAAAGTAAGCAGGCCTATACAACGTAGAAAATTTGCTAACGAATTATGTTTTTTTTACACATGGAAGAACACATGTGCAATTTCGTTTTGTTAAAAATAATAAAAATGTATTTTTTACTATATTAAGCAAGACCTTTTTGACCAAAATGAGTTTTCCAGTAGTTTTAAATGGATACCCAGTTTTACCCAACCTGCGAGGTAAAACCAGATTTTTTGCATATGTTTGAAAAAAGCTATTTTTTTATATAAATAATTATATATATATTTTGTTTGAAAAGAATGTTTTTAATGTAAAACGAATCCCTGGCTATAATAAAACAGTGTTCAAAGTTTGTTTTCCCATTTCACAGCATTTGAGACTAACAAACTTTTATGGTACCCGATTTTGCCCCACCTTCCCTATATATATTTAAAGGATGCTGTAGAAGAAAATAGCATGAAACATTTATTAGCTCCTTTCTACATCTGTTTCTACTAAATTTTTTGGTAACATGCAATTTATCTTTTAAAATAATCAATTTTTCTATTCGCATACACTTTACGGTAGTTATCGCGATATATCACCAATATTAACACGTTGATATATTCCGATATTAAATTTACGATATTCTCCCCACCTAGCAGTTAAACTTTTGAAAAAAAAAAAATTTCCGAAAACTTGTAGCAATTTATTCCAGGATGATATTTTAGAAGTATCGGCAAATATATATATATATATATGCTCTAAAAGTTAAAATCTTCTGACTGATGATGCAATTGATTTTTAAAAACATGAGTTTTAACTCTTTCAAATACATTGGTGAGCGTAGGTCACTTCGCGCCTCACAAACACTATTTTTTCTACCATAAAACTAACTAAACATCCGTATTTTAACACAATCTTTTTAGAGCAACTCAACAGGCCAGATTTACATTTACCTACGAAAATTTCGAAACATTCAGACAAATATAAGTATTTTTACTAAATAAAATCCGCAAAAACTTCGACAAAATTAGCAATAACCAGAGTTACATCGTGGTAAAAATCTTACCAGCCTTTTTCCCACTAAATATTAATATTTTTTCACTCGGGCTACGAAAACATTATGTTTTTAACATCTAAAAATTTCAAAGAGACTGGATGATAACGACAAACTTTAAGAATTTAAAATACTGGAAGAACCTTGTCCCTCCCCCACTTCCCTTTCCAGGCATATTTCAAAATTACACATAAGACTCCAAAAATCAAATTATGCAGAATATTAATACCAAATAATAATAACAATACCAAAAAGCATATTCTTTCAATTCTCTTTGAAATACTGAAATACATTTAAAAAAATACAAAATTAATCTTTAAAAAAAAATTCACTGTCCGAAGTCACTTTTCTATTTTTCTGCGCATTTTACTGTACGACTCACATTACGTATATATTATTGAAAAATACACACTTAATGTTATACAGTAGCTTTGAAATGATAGAGTATTGATTTGGTTAAGATATAAATGGATTTAAGGGTGAAAAAAATTAGTTTGAAAAGAAAAAACCCACCAAGATTTTGGTATGAAAATAAAATCTATATATATATATTATAAAAAACAAATATATATCTGTGCGTAACGCTGACGTCATTTTGCAAATGGCAGCACTTTGAAATCTGGAATGAAATTTAGGTTTTGCAATTTCCGTGTTCAGCTTGTCGTCAGCTTAAAATTCCGAGTAAAACGAGAACTACATTTAATATTTTTGTTGAACATTGTTACAATTCTATTTCAAATACCCGTGATCGGGGGGATGTAACTCACAATTATGTGGGTGGGAAACTAAAAATTGTTTTAATCCCTTCCGTTTAGGTCTAAAATGAAAGTACTAAGTTTTATCCCACGTACTAGGTGAACATTAGAAAATATGTACATATTTATAGTCGAAAAACACCTTTTTTAAATTATCTTAACAATATCTCAGAACAATTAATTCTTTCAAAAACATTGTCAATACAAATGTCGTAGAATCTGAAATTCTGAATGAAATGAGTACCTATATTAATATTTTTGCTGAACATTAAGGTCGCAATTCTATTTCTAAATTTTGCCTTAACCACTAATCAAGAGAGAGACAGAGTTATCAATCCGCCCTGCCTCCGTTTATTACATACATGTATTTTCTTTAAGTTGTTGAGGCCCTCGTGATGTTTCTGTAATTATGTTAATGCTTTATTTTGTATATTTTGAGGATTATAATTTAGTAGTTATCGAGAAAGAGGTACATAATTGACAGCCGTTTTACATGCCATTTCTCAACTGATATCGTCAACCTTAAACCTTAGTTAAAAAAAAAAAAAAAAAAAAAAAAAAAGTAAAGCTTATAATTCTTTTTTTTAATATAACGAAGGTTTTAAAATTTTATGAACTTAAGATGCTCGTATACTAGTCGAAAATAATTTTTATTAAAACCATCTTAGTCCTTTTCGAAAAATATCGAAGTTTAAAATCGTGCTATTGGTTGACCTATAATTCCTCTAGCGACAAGAATCCTGCACACTCATTTGTTCCCTCGCTCCTCCCCACTATTTTCGACCTCCTTAAATGTGATGCATACGCACTGTTATTCACTATATATGTCAAATTAAATGCGACGCATAATTCAAATACAATATCAGAGATCATAAACAATATTTCCCATCATTTACAAATCCTTTTTGAAATATGCTAAAAAATCATGAAATAATGCACTTTTTAAATTATCTATTTGTTCGTAGCGGCAAAGCCGCACTTAGTAACGCGGGGAAACTTAGTACGTTTATTTCTGACCTACGTCGAAGGGATTAAAACAATTTCCAGCTTTCCCGTATTTAATTTCGAATTCGGCCTTTTTTTTCATTTCCTACCACTGGGCTATAATCCGTAATCAAGAGTTTAAGCCATAACTCTGAAAATATCCAAAATAAAGTCTAAAATAATTACAAAATCCTCAAATAATACCTCAATAAATTAAAAAATATATATAAATTAGAAACAGGGTTAACTGAACCTCGTCTGTTCTGGCTTCAATCACTTGATTTACGAATTAGGCAAAACTTTGCATTATAATTGTAAAAATTCAACAAAAATATTAAGTACACATTTCAATCAGAATTTTAACCTCTACAACATCTGTATTGACAATGTTTTTGATAGAGTTAGTTTTTTTAGATATTGCTATGGTAATTAATAAAAATGTGTTTTTTGACTATAAATCTGTACATATCTTCAATCACTCACCTAGTAAGAAGGAGAAAACTTAGTACATTCATTCTAGACTTAAAATAAAGGGATTAAAACAATTTCCAGCTTTCCCCTAATTAATTCCAAATGCGGCCCTTTTTTCCTCCCCTACCACTGGTCTATGAAGAGTTTTAAAGACTTTAAAATTCTATGTGCTCTAAGTTTTTTTTTTTTTTTTTTTTGGGGGGGGGGGGGGGAGGATGCCAATTTCGAGTAGGAAGAAAAATCTTGATTATTTATTGTGACAATAAAATGACACAGAACAGATTTTCTTTTTTTTTTATTTAAGCAGTTTTAAAGAGTTTTGAAACTTTAAGTATTATTACTGTGAGAGGTGAAGAAAACGGGGAAACGAAATTTTGAAGGTGAAATTCAGATAAAATTTTAATCAAACGGATATGATGGAATGAATAGTCAATGAAATTTAGGACTGATTATTTATTCACTTAAAGTAACAAATACAGTAGAGCAATTTTTTTAAACCTTTAACTGATGTCAAAGAAATTGTCACATAACTAGTGTGAAGCGGTCTGTGAGACCGCTCCAACGAAAGATGAATAAAAGCCGCGATAAACTTATAGGATGTTGTTTTTGTACTAAACTTTTTGCACAGGTGTGTTATAATTAAAATTCATCTATTCAAAAGTCTCTGGTATTAGTACTAAAGTTTCAAACGAAACAAAATTTCAGTAGTGTTTGTAGATAAACTGAAATTTGCAAGTTAAACTATGAAAATTGAAAAAAGCACTGGTCTGTGAGACCGGTAACATCAGTTAAAGGATAAAAAAAAGTTTTAAACAGTTTAAACTTTCGTATTGCGGAGAACGGAGTAAAAAGGGGAGGTGAAATTTCAGAAGAAAGGTTAGCACAATGGCGGTTTTATCTTTATTTTTTAAATCGGAAATGAAAAGAAATGCAGAAGACTTCCACCCCCGATTAAGAAATAATATAACAGTAAAGCACTTTTAAGGACTTTTAAAAAATGTATGACAATAAGCACTTTCAAGCACAAAAAAAAAAAAATCATTTTGAAAAATGCAAGTACTTTTAAGGACCGTACGAATCCTGATACATTGAAAATTTTCCGACTACAGAGTAGTCCTGCACGGGTCAAGTTGCACTAGACACAAAACAGAATATTATACTTAAGTCAACCCGCAACTCGACCCGAACCCTCCAAAAATATTTCCTCGATCCGCAACCTGACCAGAATCAGCCAAAATAATTTATGGCAACCTGCAACTCAACCCAGGCTTATTTCAACCCGAACCCGAAATAAAAGGAAAGGAAATCGTGTTTTATTGATTTTATGAAATGTAATCTACAATTACATCTCTAATAAAAATTTATGTTTTATGTAGGAAAATGGACAAATGTATATACTTTAATATTCAAACATATGTGGGTATCATGCCCACAGGTATTTGAAGTGAGGACAGCTTGTTAAAAAGCGCCATCGATATTCACCATCATGGTTGATCTCAATGGCGCTTGGTGACAAGTTGTCCTCAACATGGCTCACAATCGCATGACACACCTAAGTGATGTAGGATAGGTGGGGGCTAAAGTTACGCACTTATCATTAATTTTGATTTTTAACGATCACATTGATCTAAACTTATGTGACGACTGATTAAAATGTTGTATTAAAACCTTAGGCACGTTCCACTATCAAACGACATTCTGTCAAATTATAATTCCGTCAGAAATTGTAATTTTTAAAAAACATTGCTCTGCGTATCTTTGCCCCATTGGTTGGGCTAAAAGTACGCAGTGATGAGGTAAAGATACACAGTGCGCATTTTTACCCCATTACGGCCGGATTTTGCTCCATTTTCACTAAAATGAATGAGTAATGTAAAAGAATTTGTAAATTTCGATAGTATTTAAACTGAAAATTCTAAACTAGACCATGAAAAAAACAGCGGTCTGCGAGATCGCAAATAGCAGTTAACCTCTAACTGTTATGACAAAAATTGTTTCATAAATACTGTAAGCGGTCTCCGAGACCGCTTAATCGTTGATTGAATAAAATGGTTGACTGACTCATAAGAGGCGGTTTCTGCGCTAAACTTTATGCAAAGGACTATTATAGTAAAATTTCCCGCATTCAGAAGCCTTCAGCTATACTTCTAATTTACCAAACGAATCAAAATTAAACTAACATAACTACTTAAATTGAAAATTACAAGTTAAACTGTGAAAACTGAATGTTGCAGCGGTCGGTGAGACCGTTAAGAGGAGTTAAGGATTAAGGTTTAAAACAAAAGCGATTCATGAAACAATATTGATTTTTAAAAGTAGGTAGGCAGATACCTACGTTCTATATTTAAAAAAAAAACAACTAGAAAAAGGAAAATGTAGTTTACTAACTTATATTAGTTAAGTAGCTATTATATTTTATATAATACAAATTTAGAAATTGTGGAAAGCTTTGCATCTAGCTAAAACGATAGGGCAATGTCCCGTATCTTAAACATGTGCGTATCTTTGTCCCAAGAAGGATGCGTACTTTTACCCTATTCTGCAGTATTTTGCTTAACCGACTACCCATAAGTATAAACAAATGTGATCGAGGCAAACTACCGCATTTAGAAGCTAAAAATCTTTCGATCTCCACTAAAATTTTGGATTTGTAAAAATTCCAGATACTGTCAGCTAAAGAATAAAGTGAAATTTTAAAAATATTAGATCAAAATTCGAAAATTTAAACTTACCTCATTTTCTTAGCACAAATTGCTACTTTTATCAAAGGTTTAAACAAATAACTAGTACACTTGAAACAAAACTGCCACCTATTGGTTATGATAGCCGAAATGTTGCTTCATATGAAATCAGCCGGTGCGTATTTTTTCCCCGTCGTATCTTTACCCCTACCTACCCTATATCTCTCTTTGCATGAGAAAATAAAATCTCGGCATTTTATCGCTCAGAAACTCACGTAAAATTAAAATGCAAATGTTTATATTTAGGTGTTTTCCAAGTCTAAGATTTTCGCAAAAAGTTTGAGCAGAACAATTTTTCAGATAAAATAAATACATATTTCAATATGAATGAGTTATTATTAAATTTACTACTTAACCTTTAACTGATGTCACAGAAATTGTCACAACTAGTGTTAAGTCAACTAGTGTGAAGTTGTCTGTGAGACCGCTTTATCGAAAGATGAATAAAAGGCACGATTAACTCATAGGATGGTGTTTTTGTACTAAACTTTTTGTACAGGATTGTTATAATTAAAATTCACCTATTCAAAAGTATCTGGTGATAATACTGAAGTTCACAACGGAACAACATTTCGGTAGTGTTTGTAGTTAAACTGAAAATTGCAAGTATATAAAAAATGGCAAAACTATAAAAATTAAAAAAGCTGCGGTCTGAGAGACCGGTAACATCAGTTAAAGGTTAAGAAATAAAAAGTATATAAGAAATGTGATAAATTCTTTTTATTTAAGGCACAGTTAACCATTTATTCTTCTCTAGGAATAGGAAAAATATTACCAACATTTCATTTTTCATATACACGCAAACACATGTATAATATTTCTGATAGTTTTAAAACACATACCCATGATACGTGTGTATAGATAGAGAAGTGCCCAATATTCAGAGTTAGAAGCATAGGAGAGAGTATGGAGGAATGGGACACCTTTTACAAAAATAAGAAAATGAACTTTGTTTGACACAAAAACAATATTTCAGTTTATAGAATACAAAATGAAACACTTTCTAATGTTCTTGAACAATATAGAAACATAATTTCAGAAATAATTTTATAATTAAAGAAATTGCAAGTTTCAAAATTTGTCCCATGCTTAGTTTAATCCATGCTTAGACCCATGCTTGAAGGCTTAGTTTATATTATGGATAATATACAGTATAATGTTCCATAAATAGGGAAACTATTACATCTATGCATAAACAAGTCATTAATATTCAGAAAGCATAAAAAGTATATGAAGCAAAATTACTTCTGATTCTTGAAATAATCTTACTTTATACAATTGAAATCTTATGCAACTTTTTTGAACTGGAGATTGGGCTACCATTGCTTCATCTAGTGTGCGATTGATGAAATGTCTAGAATGATCATATTCAAAAATTTTTATTACTACCAAAACAAAAACAAATTTTGCAGGAAATTTTCCAGGAAAGTAAAAGAATATATAAAATTTATTAAGTTAAACTAGCTCTTTGCATGTTCACCAACATAAATGAAAAACAGTGGAACTTCGAAGGATCACTTTTTGCTTCCTAATTGGTTTGATTGAGATATCAACAATAATACAGATTATAAAATATATAAGCGGGGTGTGTGTGTGGGGGGGGGGGGGGGCTTATGACGAAAATTTTTAAGGTAAAATTTTTATTGTTTAATTTTTTTTATAAACAAAAAACTTTGAATTTTATCCATTACTGGCACACCTGCCCTATACCTAGATTTTTAACCTGAAAAAAAATATTTTGGACATTCTTTTGAAAAATCAGTCAACCCGAACCCGACATACACGATTCAAAACCCAAACCGACCCGATCTGAACCAAAAAAGTAAAGTAAACCCGACCCGATGTCGGAATCTAGTATAATAAATATCGATTACACAGCACGACTCTAAAATTAAGAAAGATAATTTTGGTATACATTTTAAGTATTCTGCAGAAGAATAGTGGAATATTTGGCCTTAATTATCAGTCAAAGAGGGGGAGTACTATTCATTGTATCACTAATTAAAAATAAAATATTTAATCTGCTAACCATATTGCAATAAAATTTTATTTATTACATAAAACATTAGAAATTGCACGCATGTAATAAACACTGATGCAAAGAATAGTCATGTGACTGAATGATAAATATTTAACAATAAAATAATAGGATGATTACGCATTAATACCTGCTAAAATCATGTTACATTATAATTCGAAATCAAACGGTCTTACTGTGTAGTTCATTTTTACTTATTAGGAATCAAGGAGAATGGAAATATAACAAAATTTAACTCATAAAGAAGAAATATTTACTTACCTAATTTGAAATCATAATCAAGATGGATGCCTTGAACACCTCTGTGGATGCGTGAACAGTCATTACGTCATCATTGAAGTCCTTTCTCATTGGTTGACAGGTGCGACTAAGATATTTCATGTATTTGTACTATGCGAGTGGTAAATATTTTACCCGGTTACAGATAAAATTCTAGTAAACATACAGATTTCTGTAGTTTTACAAAAACTAGTTTTGTAGGATTACAGATTTTTTTTTTACAGTGTAGTTTTTGAGGTAGAACTATTGTGGAAATCGTGAAAAAAAAATCTACATAGCACTGCCACCTGTTAGTCGATTTACTCAAAAAATTAGTCAGAATCAATTTATATCAGATGCTAACTGAATCTGAAGTTTGATGAAAATTCATGCATTAGTCCTTGAGATACAGTTATTGCGGAAATCGCGATAAATGCAGCCCAGCAGCGCCACCTGTTGGGCTATTTACACTAAAAACTAATCAGCACTAATTTACATCAGGGACTTACTGAATCTGAATTTTGGGGAAAATTCGTGCATTAGTTCTTGAGATACAGAGAGCTATTACGATAATCATGAATAATGCCGCATAACAGCGTCATCTGTTGGGCGATTTACACTAAAAAGTAATCAGCACCAAATTATATCAAGGACTAACGTAATCTGAAATTTTATAAAAATCCGTGCATTAGTTCTTGAGATATAGCTATTTCAGAAATCGTGAAAAATGCAGCATAGAAACGCTGCCGGTTAGGTGATTTACACCAAAATCTAATCAGAAACAACTTATGTCAATTTGCAGCTGAATCTGAAGTTTGCTAAAAATCCGTTTATTAGTTTTTGAGGTTGAACTATTGCGGAAATCGTAAAAAAAATCTACATAGCAGTGCCACCTGTTGGTCGATGCACTCAAACTAGTCGGATGTACCAAGCCAAAACTTTCTTCTATCTCATACACGTCAGTACTTCGAAATTCGTTATCCCTGTGCCATAATTAAATGGCAATCTATGCTCATCGTGACGATTCTAAAAAGATGAAATTCCGTGCATTGGTTCTTGAGATATGACTATCGCTGAAATCGTGTAAATCCAGCGAAATGCACCATAGAAGCGCCACCTATAAGGTGATTTACACCAGAACCTAATCATCATCAACTTATTTCAAAGTCTAACTGAATATGAAGTTTGGGGAAAATTCGTGCATTAGTTCTTGAGATAAAGCTGTTGGGCAAATCACGATAAATGCAGCATAGCAGCGCCATCTGTTGAGCGATTTACACCAAAATGTCGTCTGCATCATTTTATATCAACGACTAACTGAATCTGAAGTTTGATGAAAATGTGCGCATTAGTTCTTGAGGTAGAACTACTACGGAAATCCTGTAAATCCAGCAAAATGCAGCATCGGCGCGCCACCTGTCGGGCGATTAACACCAAAAAATAAACAGCACCAACTCATATCAAGGATTAACTGAATCTGAAGTTTTATAAAAATCCGTGCATTAGTTCTTGAGATAGAGCTATTGCGGAAATCTTGCAAAATGCAGCATAGCAGCGCCACCCGTTGGACGATTTACACCAAAAACAAATCAGCACCAATTTATATCATGGACTATATGAATATAATTTTTTCTTAAATTCCGTTCATTAGTTCTTGAGATAGAGCGCCCACAAAATTTGTGTCACATACAAACAGACAGACAGACGGACAGACAGACTTACAGACTCACAGACAGACATTTTGTAAAAACATGTTTTCTGGAATCTCTGACCCCAAAAAAACGTGTAAATCCGTCGAAAACCGGAAGTTTTCGACGAAATTTTCACGAATCCAATACTTTATTCTTGTAAAGATAGAAGAAAGTAAAAATTAGTCATAATCAATTTATATCAGATACTAAGTGAATCTGAAGTTTGATGAAAATTCATGCATTAGTCCTTGAGATACAGTTAATGCGGAAATCGTGATAAATGCAGACCAGCAGCGCCACCTTTTGGGCTATTTACACTAAAAACTAAACAGCACTAATTTGCATCAGGGACTAACTGAATTCTAAATTTTGGGGAAATTCGTGCATTAGTTCTTGAGATAGAGAGAGCTATTACGATAATCATGAATAATGTAGCATAGCAGCGCCATCTGTTGGGCGATTTACACTAAAAAGTAATCAGCACCAAATTATATCAAGGACAAACGTAATCTGAAATTTTATAAAAATATGTGCATTAGCTCTTGAGATATAGCTATTTCAGATATCGTGAAAAATGCAGCATAAAAACACTACCTGTTGGGCGATTTACACTAAAAAGTAATCAGCACAAGTTTATATCAGATACTAACTGAATCTAATGTTTTGTTAAATTCCGTTCATTAGTTCTTGAGAGAGAGCGCCCACAAAATTTGTGTCACATACACACAGACAGACGGACATACAGATAGAAGGACTGACAGACAGACTCACAGACAGACATTTTGTGAAAACATGTTTTTCGGGTTCTCTGACCCCTAAAACGTGTAAATCCGTCGAAAACTGGAATTCGAAAATTTTCATGAACCCAAAACTTTCTTCTTGTAATGATAAAAGAAAGTAAAAACAAAGACTTTGTGGGAAAACCTTAAAAATTCTAATATTCAGCTTAAAAAACTTTTTTCTTAATGTTTCGTTTCACTCAAAATATTCTAGATACATTAATAAAACATGCAGCGATATTATCAGCTGGAATTATAGCTTTCCACAAAAAAAAAACTCATATTTAAAACTTCTTATATTGCACTATTTTTACTTTCTTCTATCTTTACAAGAAGAAAGTATTGGATTCGTGAAATTTTTTGACTTCCGGTTTTCGACGGATTTATACGTTTTAGGGATCAGAGATTTCGAAAAACACGTTTTTACAAAATGTCTGTCTGTGAGTCTCTCACTCTGCCTGTATGTATGTGACACAAATTTTGTGGACGCTCTGTCTCAAGAACTAATGAACGGAATTTAAGAAAAATTTATAGTCAGTTAGTCCCTGATATAAAGTGGTGCTGATATTTTTTGGGGGTAAATCGCTCAACAGGTGGCGCTGCTATGCATATTTTTTCACGATTTTCACGATAGCTCAATCTCTAGAACTAATGCACGGATTGTCATCAAACTTCAGATTCAGTTAGTCCTTGACATGAAATAACGTTATGTACATTTTAGTGTAAATAGCTCAACAGGTGGCGCTGCTATGCTGCATTTTTTGCGATTTCCGCAATAGCTCTATCTCAAGAACTAATGCTTGGAATTTCAAAAAACTTCAGATTCAGGTATACCTCGATATGAATTAGTGCTGTTTATGTTTTGGTGCAAATCGCTCAACAGGTGGCGCTACTATGCTACATTTTTCAGAATATCCACTATAGCTCTATATCAATAACTAATGCACGAATTTTCATCAAACTTCAAATTCAGATATACTTTGATATGAATTGTTACTAAATTGATGTAATTTCTTGTACTATTTAAATCATTTAATTGACGTGATTTATATAGAAGAACGTTTTGTGATGGCCACAATTACTAGTTTTTTCTGGTTCCTATGTTTTCTAACTTGGCTAATAACATTTCAAGATATTTTGCAATCTCTGATCGTAACCACACTTTTTAAAATCATTATTCAATAGCTAAGACTTTGTGAGAAGAGCTTAAACGTTATAATAAATATTCAGCCTGTAGAGCGCCTTTCTTCTAAATGTTTCAACGAAAATGTTTCTAGACACATTAATAAAGCATGAGCTTGAAATTATCAGTCTGAATGGTAGTTTTCCACAAAAACATATCTTATGTTTAGATCTTCTTATATTGTTCTGCTTTTTCCCTGGCACCTGGCATTTCAAGGGATTTTGCAATCTCTGATCTTAACCGCACTTTTTAAAATCATTATTCAAAAGCTAAGACTTTGTGAAACACACTAATATTCAGCTTGTGGAAAACCTTTCTCCTTAATGCTTCACTCAAAATATTTCTAGACAGATTAATAAAACATGCAACGATATTATCGGCTTGAATTATAGCTTTCCACAAAAACAAAACTAATATTTTAAACTTCTTACAATGCTCTGTTTTGTTTCTGGTTCCTGTGTTTTCTAGCTTGGCTAATAACATTTCAAGAGATTTCGCAATCTCTGATCGTAACCACACTTTTTTAAATCATTATTCAATAGCTAACACTTTGTGAGAAAAGCTTAAACGTTATAATAAATATTCAGCCTGTAGAGCGCCTTTCTTCTAAATGTTTCAACGAAAATGTTTCTAGACACATTAATAAAGCATGAGCTTTAAATTATCAGTCTGAATGGTAGTTTTCCATAAAAACAAAACTTATGTTTAGATCTTCTTATATTGTTCTGCTTTTTCCCTGGCACCTGACATTTCAAGGGATTTTGCAATCTCTGATCTTAACCGCAACTTTTGAAATCATTATTCAAAAGCTAAGACTTTGTGAAACACACTAATATTCAGCTTGTGGAAAACCTTTCTTCTTAATGCTTCACTCAAAATATTTCTAGACAGATTAATAAAGCATGCAACGATATTATCGGCTTGAATTATAGCTTTCCACAAAAAAAAAACTAATATTTTAAACTTCTTACAATGCTCTGTTTTGTTTCTGGTTCCTGTGTTTTCTAGCTTGGCTAATAACATTTCAAGAGATTTTGCAATCTCTGATCGTAACCACACTTTTTAAAATCATTATTCAATAGCTAACACTTTGTGAGAAAAGCTTAAACATTATAATAAATATTCAGCCCGTAGAGCGCCTTTCTTCTAAATGTTTCAACGAAAATGTTTCTAGACACATTAATAAAGCATGAGCTTGAAATTATCAGTCTGAATGGTAGTTTTCCACAAAAAAAAAACTTATATTTAGGTCTTCTTATATTGTTCTGCTTTTTCCCTGGCACCTGACATTTCAAGGGATTTTGCAATCTCTGATCTTAACCGCACTTTTTAAAAGCATTATTCAAAAGCTAAGACTTTGTGAAACACACTAATATTATGCTTGTGAAAAACCTTTCTTCTTATTGCTTCACTCAAAATATTTCTAGACAGATTAATAAAGCATGCAACGATATTATCGGCTTGAATTATAGCTTTCCAGAAAAACAAAACTAATATTTATAACTTCTTATAATGCTCTGTCTTGTTTCTGGTTCCTGTGTTTTCTAGCTTGGCTAATAACATTTCAAGAGATTTTGCAATCTCTGATCGTAACCACACTTTTTAAAATCATTATTCAATAGCTAACACTTTGTGAGAAAAGCTTAAACATTATAATAAATATTCAGCCTGTAGAGCGCCTTTCTTCTAAATGTTTCAACGAAAATGTTTCTAGACACATTAATAAAGCATGAGCCTGAAATTATCAGTCTGAATGGTAGTTTTCCACAAAAACAAAACTTATATTTAGGTCTTCTTATATTGTTCTGCTTTTTCCCTGGCACCTGACATTTCAAGGGATTTTGCAATCTCTGATCTTAACCGCACTTTTTAAAAGCATTATTCAAAAGCTAAGACTTTGTGAAACACACTAATATTCAGCTTGTGAAAAACCTTTCTTCTTAATGCTTCACTCAAAATATTTCTAGACATATTAATAAAGCATGCAACGATATTATCGGCTTGAATTATAGCTTTCCACAAAAACAAAACTAATATTTATAACTTCTTACAGTGCTCTGTTTTGTTTCTGGCTCCTGTGTTCTCTATCTTGGCTAATAACATTTCAAGAGATTTTGCAATCTCTGATCGTAACCACACTTTTTTAAATCATTATTCAATAGTAAGACTTTGTGAGAAAAGCTTAAACGTTATAATAAATATTCAGTCTGTAGAGCGCCTTTCTTCTAAATGTTTCAACGAAAATGTTTCTGGACACATTAATAAAGCATGAGCTTGAAATTATCAGTCTGAATGGTAGTTTTCCACAAAAACAAAACTTATATTTAGGTCTTCTTATATTGTTCTGCTTTTTCCCTGGCACCTGACATTTCAAGGGATTTTGCAATCTCTGATCTTAACCGCAACTTTTAAAATCATTATTCAAAAGCTAAGACTTTGTGAAACACACTAATATTCAGCTTGTGGAAATCCTTTCTTCTTAATGCTTCACTCAGAATATTTCTAGACAGATTAATAAAGCATGCAACGATATTATCGGCTTGAATTATAGCTTTCCACAAAAACAAAACTAATATTTTAAACTTCTTATAATGCTATGTCTTGTTTCTGGTTCCTGTGTTTTCTATCTTGGCTAATAACATTTCAAGAGATTTTGCAATCTCTGATCGTAACCACACTTTTTTTAATCATTATTCAATAGCTAACACTTTGTGAGAAGAGCTTAAACGTTATAATAAATATTCTGTCTGTAGAGCACCTTTCTTCTAAATGTTTCAACGAAAATGTTTCTAAACACATTAATAAAGCATGAGCTTGAAATTATCAGTCTGAATGGTAGTTTTCCACAAAAACAAAACTTATATTTAGGTCTTCTTATATTGTTCTGCTTTTTCCCTGGCACCTGACATTTCAAGGGATTTTGCAATCTCTGATCTTAACCGCAACTTTTAAAATCATTATTCAAAAGCTAAGACTTTGTGAAACACACTAATATTCAGCTTGTGCAAAACCTTTCTTCTTAATGCTTCACTCAAAATATTTCTAGACAGATTAATAAAGCATGCAACGATATTATCGGCTTGAATTATAACTTTCCACAAAAACAAAACTAATATTTAGAACTTCTTATAATGCTATGTCTTGTTTCTGGTTCCTGTGTTCTCTATCTTGGCTAATAACATTTCAAGAGATTTTGCAATCTCTGATCGTAACCACACTTTTTTAAATCATTATTCAATAGCTAAGACTTTGTGAGAAGAGCTTAAACGTTATAATAAATATTCAGTCTGTAGAGCGCCTTTCTTCTAAATGTTTCAACGAAAATGTTTCTAGACACATTAATAAAGCATGAGCTTGAAATTATCAGTCTGAATGGTAGTTTTCCACAAAAACAAAACTTATATTTAGGTCTTCTTATTTTGTTCTGCTTTTTCCCTGGCACCTGACATTTCAAGGGATTTTGCAATCTCTGATCTTAACCGCACTTTTTTAAAGCATTATTCAAAAGCTAAGACTTTGTGAAACACACTAATATTCAGCTTGTGAAAAACCTTTCTTCTTAATGCTTCACTCAAAATATTTCTAGACAGATAAATAAAGCATGCAACGATATTATCGGCTTGAATTATAGCTTTCCACAAAAACAAAACTAATATTTATAACTTCTTATAATGCTCTGTCTTGTTTCTGGTTCCTGTGTTTTCTAGCTTGGCTAATAACATTTCAAGAGATTTTGCAATCTCTGATCGTAACCACACTTTTTAAAATCATTATTCAATAGCTAAGACTTTGTGAGAAGAGCTTAAACGTTATAATAAATATTAAGTCTGTAGAGCAACTTTCTTCTAAATGTTTCAACGAAAATGTTTCTAAACACATTAATAAAGCATGAGCTTGAAATTATCAGTCTGAATGGTAGTTTTCCACAAAAACAAAACTTATATTTAGGTCTTCTTATATTGTTCTGCTTTTTCCCTGGCACCTGACATTTCAAGGGATTTTGCAATCTCTGATCTTAACCGCACTTTTTAAAAGCATTATTCAAAAGCTAAGACTTTGTGAAACACACTAATATTCAGCTTGTGAAAAACCTTTATTCTTAATGCTTCACTCAAAATATTTCTAGACAGATTAATAAAGCATGCAACGATATTATCGGCTTGAATTATAGCTTTCCACAGAAACAAAACTAATATTTAGAACTTCTTATAATGCTTCGTCTTGTTTCTGGCTCCTATGTTTTCTAGCCTGTCTAGTAACATTTCAAGATGTTTCGCAATATATGACCTTTACTTCACTTATTTAAATCATTATTCATAAGTCTTTGCTAGAAAACCTTAAATATTATAATACACATTCAGCTTGTAGTCACCCTCACTTTTCTTCTGAATGTTTCACCCAAAGTATTTGTAGACGCACTAATAAAGCTTGCCTTGATATTAGTCTGAATTATAGCTTTCCACAAAAACAAAACTTATAGTTAGAACTTCTATGTTGCTCTGTCTTTTTTACTGGTTCCTATGTTTTCTATCCTGGCTCTTAACATTTCAAGACATTTTGCAATCTGTGACTTTTACCACACTTTTTAAAATCATGTTTTTCACAAAAACGAAACTCTCAGGGTGCGTCAGGTATTTCAGAACACATGTTGTAGGTGAAATATCACTCTGTATATCATACACTGGTGTGCAAAAATTAAGGAAAAGTCCCAAAATGCTAATTTTCAAATACGCGAACACTCAAAAGGAAATAATATAATTCGAGTAAATACTATCTCTACAACACAGCTAGTCCATATAACATCTCATTCATGTCACACATGGTCACAAGTGTCACAGTCACTACGGTGAAGCAAAAAAATAGGAAATTCCATACATCTCATTATGAGTCACAAATGATCACTATATGTGATCCCACTGAGACGACAATGTGACTGATGCTTTGTGACAAGTTATCAGGCTGCTAGGTTTCATGTGGCAAACGTTTCATGTAGGAAACGACATTGTCCGCAATATGAAATCATCAAGACACCGGAATTCGTCAGTCAAGTCGATGAAAATCCTGCAAAGTCGATGAGGGCACTCGCGAGGGAGGTGCAGGTTGATGAGGCCACAATCTGATGTGAGATTCATGAGGACATTTGTTAGAGGTTGTACGTGATGAGGAGAGTACAGTGCTTGCCGAGAGAACCAGGCATAATCGCCTGACTAGAGACAAGTGCCTAATTAACAAGCTGTAACATCAAGAGGAGTCAGGAATGCTATTGTTCCCTTTCAAAGAGAAAAACTTTTCACAGGTTAAATAATGGAACCACAAAAACATCGGTGAAGGTGTAAAATCGCCGAAGATGTTCTGACAGACATGTGCTGTCGATTACACAGCTGTCGACGCTGACGATTCTGGGGGGTCCTGAGAAGCGAGGACGATCTGATGCCTCCACATTGCATTCTTCAAGGCGCCACAGTCAACGCCGTTGCTTATACCGAGGTGTTAAAGCATTAAAATACTTCTCTAACACGTCGGAGGCCGTATGTTTTCTAACAAGACTCTGCACTATCCAATACAGCTCATACAAACCAAAAATGAATGGCCAAAACATTCATGGCAATATCAACCTCAAATTGTTGCCCCCCTTCCCCCCCCCAGCTACCCAGATATCAACCGAATCTCCTATTACGTATGTGGCGTAGTTGAGAGGGGCTCCAATAGTCATCCATACAGGGATGTTGCGGCTGTCAAGGCAGCCGTTTTGTATGCAGTAGCAAATGTTCCCAAGACTCATCTGATCATTACCTGCAGTCAGTTTTGACAGCTTGTAGAGGTGGTTATTGCGGCTGGCAATGGTTTCAATGAATGTCATCTAGTGTGTATGTGGTCACCTGTATAAACCGTTAAACATAATGCTCTATCCCTCGTGTATATTCCTGTTTGAAAGTAGTCATTGATTTGTTCTCAAATACCTGGCGCACCCTGTATATTTAGAATTCCTTTTATTGCTCTATCTTTTTCCTGGCTTGTATGCTTTCTACCTGGCTCCTAACATTTCAAGATATTTTATAGAAGGTCTACAATCTGTGACCTTAATCACACTTTTTAAATATTCAAAAGCTAAGACTTTGTGAGAAAACATTAAACATTCTGATATACAGCTTGTAGAACACCTTCCTTCTTAATGTTTCACACAAAATATTTCTAGAGGCATTAATAAAGCTTACCACGATATATCAGACTGAATAATAGCTTTCCGCAAAAAGAAAACTTATATTTAGAACTGCTTCTATTGCTCTGCCTTTTTTAGCTTACCACAAAAACAAAACTTATAATTAGAACTTCTTATATTGCTCTGTCTTTTTTCTGGCTCCTATATTTTCCCTCCTGGCTCCTAACATTTCAAGATATTATGCAATCATGACTTTAACCACACTTTTTATAATCATTATTCGAAAGCTAAAAATTTGTGAGGAAACGTTAAACATTCTGATATTCAGCTTGTTGAACACCTTTCTTCCCATTTTTTCCCTAGTAATGTTTCTAGACACATTAATAAAGCATGCCGTGACACTATTAGCCTGAAATATTGCTTTCTACAAAAGACAAAACTTATATTTAGAACTTCTTATATTGATTTATCTTTTTTCTGGCTCTTATATTTTCTAGTCTGGCTCCCAACATTTTTGCAATCACTGACCTTATTCCCCGTTTTTAAAATCATTATTCAAGAAATAAGACTTTGTGGCAAAACCTTAAACATTATAACTAAAAAACAGGAATTCTACATTTTCAGAATTTATTGTCGCCCCCGATGAAAAAATAAATATATATATATATATATAAATATAGATAGCACAAAACACATTTCAGTTTTAAGACTTAAAACACGCGCTTTTATGTTATGTAAAATGACATCATCCTCATCCGCCGAAGAATTCGTCATTTACGATCAAGTCTTAAACAATATCGATAGTAAAGTACGCATAGGACGTCGCTATCGCTGAATAATACGCAATTCCAGCAAAAAGCGATGTAGCCATTCAAGAAACTCGACAAAAAAATCAGCTATCTAATGATTCATACACCTTCATTTGTTTGTAATATTAATTTACATACTTGAAATTAAAGTTGGTTTATAACAGCTCTCTGTTTTATCAGAAATCATTCATTTATATTTTTTCAAAATAACACGTATTTTAATTACATTTTTTAAAAAGTTGTTAGGGGAAAATGGCAACAAGAAGATATAATAGTATTTTCCAACTATTTTTCCTTTACTTTCTGCAGAAATGGAGTATTTGAGTTGCCAAAATTAAACAAATGCGCTAAAAACTACAAAAAAATTAATATTTCAAAAATAAATGGAGATGCAGTTTTCAAACAAATTGCGTTTAAAAGTACTTTTTTCCCCAATACGACGGTATAAAATTTGAAAATGTGCGATGCTTAAAAAATTGCTGTAGAGTATTTAACTGTACAGTGATGCATCTGATTTGTTTTACGGCTGGCTTATACAACGGAACGTTATTTTTTAGAGACGACACTTTAATAGCTGGGAGAAAGAAATAGCATACCAGGGGCTAATAAATATTCAGTTTGTAGAACACTTTTCTTCTTAATGTTTCACCCATAATGTTTCTAGACAAATTAATAAAGCGTGCCACGATAGTATCAGCTTGAGTTATAGCTTTCCACAAAAACAAATCTTATATTTAAAATTTCTTATATTGCTCTGTCTTTTGTCAGGCTTTTATGTTTTCTAGCCTGGCTCCTAGCATTTCAAGAAATTTGGCAATCTTTGACCTTAACCACACTTTTTAAAATCATAATTCAAAAGCTGTGAGACTTTCTGAGAAAACCTTAAAAACTTTATATTCAGCTTGTAGAGCATCTTTCTTCTTAATTTTTGATTTAATATATTTCTAGACACAAAAATAAAGCATACCATGAAATTATTAGCCTAAATTAAAGCTTTCCACAAAAACAAAATCTATATATTGTTCTGTCTTTTTTCTGGCTTTTAACATTTCAAGAGATTTTGCAATTTCTGATCTTAACGACATTTTTAAAAATCATTATTCAAAAGCTATGACTTTTAGAGGTTGTGAGAAAACCTTAAACATTCTGATATATAGCTTGTAGAACACCTTTCTTCTTAATGTTTCACCCAAAATATTTCTAGAGGCATTAATAAAGTTTACTACGATATTATCAGCCTGAATTATAGCTTTCCGGAAAAACAAAACTTATATTTAAAACTGCTTTTATCAAATATTCGCATTCATGCAGTACAAATCAACTCAACTTCCGGCACCACCCTTACATTTCTTTCAAGAGATTTAAAGGAACAGATAAAATAAGAGAAAAGAATAATCGAAATAAAAATAAAATAAACGTGATTCGACTACTGGTTTAGTAAAACGTGGAATGTGGGTGGCAAATAGTCAAGTTCAAATGCCTGTGAATTTATTTCAGGAGCACCTGTGCTTCTTTCATCAAGATAAGCGCAGCTGATGGTATCAGTTCCTCAGGTGCGGAGTTGTGTTTTTTTTTTTTATCTTCTGTGTTTCTATTCTACTTGTCTGATCTTTCAGTATGTATGAGTTAATAATTATTCTCAAGATTGAAACGGGCAGCAAAAATAGAATTCGATGTGTGGAGTTTAAAAATTAAATGAAATAAAAACAATTTTGAAATTCCTTCATATTTTACTTACCGCCAACCGGGATGACTTTGTCCAACCTGAGTTGAACTCGTCCCACCCAGCGGAAAAAGACAAAACGTGAAATAAATAAAATTTGTCAGAATAAAATTAATTAGTAATGCCGAATTCTAAAAGAATGCAATAATAGCTTAAGGGGGCTGGTCGCTCAGCTTCCGATTTTCTCTCAATCATGTAAAGTCTATAATTATTTGATGCATTCGTCTATTTAAAATATTATCTCCTTGGAAAATTAATATTTTTAACTTCTATTTTTTGTGTACGCTTCCTAAAAGATGTCTCTTTTTTTCTTAGCTCTCAAAATATTTCTAAAGTATAGACTTAATTTTATAGGAAATGTTAAAATCTTACTCACAGTTCGCCCGCTTTTAACACTTTAAATATTAAATTCAGCAAGGATTTTAGAAATGTTTTGAAAACTGAGACCAATGTCAAACGGGCGTCTTTATTGCTTCTTTTTTGCTTAAGTTTTATCCATTCACAATGCTATAGCATTGTGAATGGATAAAACTTAAGCAAAAAAGCAGTAAAAAAGACGCCCGTCTGACTTTGGTCTCAGAAAAAAAGAGACATCCTTTAAAAAGAGTACACAGAAAAAAAAAAGATGTTAAAAATATGAATTTCCTGAGAAGATATCCTAAATATACGAATGCATCAAAAGTCCATAGACTTAACATTACGGAGGAGAATTCCGAAGCTGAGTGACCAGCCCCTTAAGGGGTCTCAGGAGATTTGAGTTTGTCAAAACGATTAAAAAAATCGTCCTTTTCAAAGTACCAAAACACAAATGATATGCAATTAAGATCTTTATTTTCCATTTCTGCCTAAAGTATATATTCATAACTATATTATTCAGAAAAGTAAATTTTGTATATGCAAAATACATATATATATATATATATATATATATATAAACTCGGTTTATGGCGTCAGATGCCGCCATCCGAAGAATCCACAAGAGTCTTTTTCCATTTCTTCCGGTCAAGGGTCCATTCCTCTTCCAGACCTCTATCCCTCATTGCCTTTGAAATATCATCCATCCAGTTCTTTCGTGGTCTTCCCCGTTTCCTTTTATTGTTTGTTTCATAATTGAATGTTATTGTGGGTAGTCTTTCCTCATTGATTCTTTTGACATGACCATACCAGATTAATTGTTTTTTTTTATATATATCATCTAATATGGTTCCCTTTATTTTCATCATTTCTTTGATTCTGTCATTTCTTATTTTTTCTATTCTTGATATCCTGCATGATCTACTTAGGGCATCCATTTCTACTGACGCTTGTTTCTTTTGTTCTGTCTCCATAATTCTCCATCCTTCTGCTCCATATAACAATATGCTCTTTACTATAGAGTTGTATATATTATACTTTCTTTTCCTAGAGATCTCCTTACTCCACCAAATAGAATTTTGCAGCCTTTCTTCCCTGGGAAATTCTGTATTTAATTTCCTGTGAGTCTCTTCCTTCTCTATTAATGTCTACACCTAAATATCTATAACGCTTACAGCTTTCTATTCTTATGTTATTAGTTAGATTTAGGTCTGTCTCATTTCCTCCTATACATAGGTATTTGGTCTTGCTGACGTTCATGTGAAGTCCCCATTTCTCATATTCTTCCTTAATTTTCCCCGTCATTTCCTCTAAATTATTATTTGCAAAATTATTATTTAAATTTAAAATTTAAAATTTCATCTCACCAACGCGTGAATTAAAATCATTAACTGCTGTGCGAGTGATAAAACTGTAAATTATTCATATAGAAAACAATTTTTGAAGCAATAAAATCGTAACAGACCTACTTCTAAATTAAAAGCAAAATATGCACAAAAAGTTTTGTTTAAAATTTAATTTTATCACAAAATACAAAAAAATTCAAAATTTTCAAGTTAAAAAAAATAACCAAAATATATGATTTTTATATGCGTTCGTAATTATATAAATACGTAGCACCTACAGCCGTCGTTCAGTCAATCTGTCCGTCTGTCCGCCTATAACAGAGCAAAAACTACCCAACCGAATGGTCTGAAATTTTAAATATATAATTGTTGCAAAATTTTGTCGAGTCATTTCCAATTTTATGAAAATCGGATGTATAGTTTAATGATAGGGAGAGTCAAAAGTTTTCCGTTCCATGACGACCAATGGGAAAAAATTATTTCAAGTGCATTTTAATGATGTTACAGCCTTTCGGAAAAAATGAAATGGATATGCACTTATAAAGTGCACTAAAATATACATTCAGTACACTATGTGGTGCAAAAAATATTTATAAAACTAGTTATAGTACGAACGCACCTCATTTGTCACGTTTGGCGAGCAATTTCCAACTAGCTTTTTTTTGTTGTTGTTGTTTTAGCATGTAGACTATAAAGAAACGCATATTTGGTTATCTTTTAAAAACTGTAGCGTACATAGTTTAAAAGTAACTGAGCGCGCAAACAGGGCTCGACTAGCAAGTTTCTGTGCCCAGGGCAGTTTCAATTTTTCGTACCCTTTTAGATTCGTTGATTTACAAATGCTTGTTTTTTTTTTTACATATAAAGTGCCTTATCAGAATGAACCTATTTACAAAATTTGAAGCCAATCGGATATCGCGTTACGTACATTCATACGTACCTACATACAGAACCTACGGACACATTAGCTCTCAGGCTTTAATGTGTGAGCTAAAAGGTACAGACTCTTAATTTATTATAAGAGTTAATAAGTTAAGAATTTAATTAAATTAGATTAAGTTGTCACTTAATTGAAAAGTGGCAACTCAAAAATATTAAATTTTTCAGAAAATTGAAAAACGGTTCCAGCTATTAAAAAAATATATATATTTTTTCTATTACTTATTGAAACGTGCTTTTAATCATATATTTTTGACATTTCATCGTATTGATATATCAAATATTACATTTTTTCACAATTATGATTTTTTAATGGAAA
Organism: Maratus speciosus; assembly: GCA_963932465.1. Taxonomy (NCBI): domain Eukaryota; kingdom Metazoa; phylum Arthropoda; class Arachnida; order Araneae; family Salticidae; genus Maratus; species Maratus speciosus. Next base: position 5,318,609 of record OZ010799.1, on the reverse strand, counting down.
TTTAGATGGAATTATGAAAAATTTTGTGCCTCTCAGAAATTTCGTACCCAGGGCACGGGCCCCGGGTGCCCGTGCGATAGTCAGGGCCTGCGAGCGAACTCCAAATTTACTAATCTGAGAAAACGCGTTTAAAAATTTCAATGTCTGCGGACCTTCATACCGGTGTTCTCGCTAGCTTTTGACCAACATTAGCGATTTGGCGAATAAGACATTAAAAACAGTAGCCAAATGAAAGTAAATGTTAGCAAAATATATTTGGCGTGAAACACTGAAAAATCTACCTTTAACCCTTATTGTATCCATTTTCTGAATATGTTCTAAAATAACCTAATTTTTTGTTATTACTCAAAAAAATAGAAATTCAACTATCCGCTACAGAAATCATTAAAAATAAGTACATTCTAAATGCCTCCTAAATGTGTAAATGTTTCAGACATTCTTTTAGCAGGCTGAATAAAAGTTAACAAGAGTTATCCTTGATTTACCGTTGTGAAAACATATACTAAAAATTGCTGTGAGATTTCGACTGATAGAAAAAAATTGACCAGCCAATGAATGATACTTAACGTACAACTAATAAATAGTATGGTTAATTTCAACACCACATCCCAGAAAAACTTTTCAATATTTGGCACTTGTTGCGAGTAATTTTGTTTATGTTTTTACCAGAGCGACGCCAGCGCATAGACAGTGATTAACTGACAAAAACCTATCGCATAATCCTTTTTGTGTCTTTGGCTTTGCTAAACTGAATTGATATTGAGGTTCAAAGCTACATCAATAGTTTAAAAACGCAGATAAGCCTCGAATGTATTGGCATACACACAAACAGAGCAGAAACTGAGCACTCGCAATTTGGCGAGTCTGATTGTTAGTTTATTCGCCAAATTAAACATTTTGTCGCGATTTTGTGCAATGGCGAGCGGCAGCGAGAACCCTCCGTCATAATCATCGTCTGTAAATGATTATAACTCAAGAAATATGGCAAATTTTTGAATGGGGTTTTTTGCATATTGTTCAGAAATTTTAAGAAATTCAGAATAAAACAAGAACCGAAAACTGATTTTTTGAAAGTTTAAAAGTCCTGTGCCCCCTTAAGGCTGTTCTCAACTGCTCTGCTCAACAAGCGAAAAGCGTTTTGAGACATTTACAAATTCATTTTTTAACGGAAATATGTAAAATTGGAAAGCCTGACCATGGAAGCGATTTGGAATCGAACTGTGTTTTCCATTTTTTGATCCATCCATTACCTATTGAGTTATAAGCGATTTTGATCACGTGACACGGCATTTTTCTCCCCTTACTGACTGGATTTTCTTTTTTCGTTCGGAAGTTCGGTTCGAAATGCCCACTTTGACAGTATTTTCTGAAAGATCTATTGCGTTTACAAGAAAACTGAAAAAACAGTTCAATGACATAGTTTCTGAATAACAACACCTCCTAGTTTCATGCGTTTCCGAACAAAAATGAATTAAAACTATGTCTTCTTTCTTATGTCAGAAAGTTGACCCTTTGGATTTGAGAACAGCCTTAATCATAAATTATTTAATTTAGTGGTTTACAAGATGAATTTGACGTCACTTCCGTTGTACTTTAGTTTAAATTTCCCTGCATGATATCACTTTTGGAAAGTTGTAAAAATCGTGAATAACTTGAGATAGGTTAATGTATATTTTCAGTTGTGGTAGCCTTATATTTTCCTGGATTAAGAAAGAAATGTATTTTATTACCAGTACATATGTAGCGAAATATTAACAAGCGTCTTAACGCTTTCATTCACTGGGAAAACGTCGCATACAAGGGAAAAATTTAAAAATTAGGTGTGCAAAGTTAATAATTTAAATGCATTTAAATATCTGCGATAATTTGTATCGTGTTCTTTGATATCTATGTAGTGTTGAATAAATATAAAAGTAAAATTAGTTTTTTAAAAACACTCTTTTATAAACACTAGTTGCGTGGCAAACTCGATGTGTAGCTTTTGAATTGTATGAATATTTTTGGTTATTTTTGGGAAAATGACATCTATTCTAATTTGGTTAAAATCTATTTACACATCTAAACAATACTTTTCATTTTCCAATACACAGTTAAACTAGTCGTTGTGGGGTGGGGAAAAGGGCGTAATACTTACCCATCACGGATATGCATAATATGAAATATGAAAATAAAATTGCGTAGAAGTAACCATCCTTATAACTCGAAAAATTATAATCATATTAACTAACAGTTTACTGCGTCGGATTAAGCGTCTCATTTTCAATTAAAATATATCTTTGAATTGAAATTTGAATGAAATACAGGGTCATGAAAAAGCGAAGAGTGTGGAAAATAGGATTACAAATATCTCAGCAGCTAATTATTCGATCTTTTATATTCACTCCTTAAAATGAACAATTTCGAAAATTTTTATATACCTTTTATCAGAACGAATATTTCGAGAGTCCGAAAAAAATAATTCCGAATAATCGAGGTTAGTGAAATTCAATGGGCTTCTTCGCATTATTACATACTAAGTAACACACCAAATTTCAAGTATCTGTCTCAATTTGTTCCGGAGATAGAGCGTTTACAGACACACAGACGGACGGCAAATTTTTTTCTTCCGAAAATATGTTTTCCGGAATCTCCAGTGTCTGAAACGTACAAATCCGTCAAAAAATTTTTTTCGATTTTTAAAACGATTACGAGATTTACCCTATACTACATATGATGGATAAGTAATATATCACTTTCACTGAACCTATATTATGCATTGAAATGCAGTGGCGTAGGAACTTTGTACAAACAGGGGGAGCTGGGGCATATTACGGAAAGCTAGTGGCGCGGATCATTTCGTTCATTTTGGAGGGTTCCTTCATAGAGTTGCACGTTTCACAAACAGAAGTATAAAATTGAAGCATATCAAAAGATCACCAACTCTTTAATCCAGTTAAAATAATTTTTAATAGAAATACTTGATACATAGAAACTTAATTTATATGCAATCCCGAATACAATATTCAAATTTAAGGATTCTCCCACTTATATTTACCAGAAATTAAAGTGCTTTCTGTTGTTTTGCTTACAATTTTTTTACAAATCTCTTCCAAATCAATTTTAAAGGTCTCTTCTTTATAAATATGTTATCGGTGCAGTTAATTTGTAGTAGACCTATGTAAGACCCCCTTTTTTCTGGAAATTGGGAGGTTTGTAAACAATGCGAAAAAGGGTGAACAAACAAGTATGCTCACCACTCCCTCTCTCTCTTCTCTTTGTTGTTTATTGTGTGAATTTCCTAGAAAAAGTATATTTTATTTTTTAATTCAGCAATGTATCGTAAACAGATGTGGTGCGAGAATTTCTCCCGGGGGAGCTGATCCCGTCTGAAATATTCCAGGGGGAGCCACAGCTCCCCCAGCTCCCCCGGTTCGTACGCCCTTGTTGAAATGTATTTATTTTAATAAATTGATTTATCTTCTGTGCCACGATATCCAAAATTGTAAGTAAAATTTTTGCAATGGTTATATAAATGGTTAAATGGGTCAAATAAAATTCGAATGCTATCCATTTTCAAGGAAACATTTCCATGTTCAACAAACACATTTAATAGACAAACATGGTGAATTAACAGTATTAACATTAATATTATTTTGTTACTCTTATATATTTATACAGCTGAAAATGATTAATTCAGAATAAATAGCATCCTAAAATCTAATAAACCGCTTTTATAAACTGATTAAGGCTGTTCTCAAATCCAAAGGGTCAACTTTCTGACATAAATTTTAATTCATTTTTGTTCGGATTCTAGCTGTCTTCAACTAGAAGGTGTTGTTTTTCAGAAACTAGGTCATCTAACTGTTTTTTTCCGTTTTCTTGTAAACGCAATAGATCTTTCAGAAAATACTCTCAAAGCTGGCATTTCGAACCGAACTTCCGAACGAAAGAAGAAAATCCAGCCAGTAAGGGGAGAAAAATGCCGGGTTACGTGATCAAAATCGCATATAACTCAATAGGTAATTTATGGATCCAAAAATGGAAAACACAGCTCGATTCCAAATCGCTTCCACGGTCAGGCTTTCCAATTTTATATCTATCCGTTAAAAAACGAATTTGTGAATGTGTCAAAACGTTTTGTACTTGTTGAGCAGAGCAGTTGAGAACAGCCTTAATACACAATAAAAACGACTCCAAAAATCGGTGGCAGCAAAAGATACTTTGTTTTTATAAATTGTTCTTTAAATCAGCAAAGTATATTAGTTTCTGGGGGTCTCTAATGAAATAGAATCCTTTTTGAAATGGTAGGCAACTTGGAAGAGGTTATTGTATGTATTTTCGTTCATATGGTTATACAGGGTGTCCCAGCTAAGATGTTACAAACTTCAAGGGGAGGTAGGGTATACCTAGCCTACTTGGAATCATATAAGAATGCAGGGTCGGAAAGCCTTCCTCACCCAGTAGGAGAGACCGGGCTAGTCGGCTACAGGGGTAAGTAGGCGCAGTCTCCATAAATCGCCTGTTTGTGGATAGATTGTGGAACCAGTCACATAGTACATTTCTTCTTGCGTTTTACAATCCTCATTGTAGTTTTGCAGCGTTACCTACATGCAGTGGACATTTATTACGAGTTTTCTGTTTTTTGCGCTCATAAGTAATTTTTTGTTGCCTCATTCTTTTTCTGATTTCAATAATTGCGATTTAATTTGTGCAATTTTTCTTAGTGTATGATTAACTGTACCTACCCCATATGTGATTTACTTGGATTATTTATGCTAAGATGGTTACGTGTCCCTTTTGTGAAGAAATTTATTATGGGGCTAGTAGGCGCATTGAACACGGGGCAAGTTGGCTTGGTGTCTAGTGTATGCTGGTAGCTTAAAAACAGCAAACACCGAAAAAAGTGGTTGCAATGCAAGATTTTGGGCACACGGGGCTTGCCCAAACGGAGATAAACGATTTTTTATTTGTGACAACTGTAACTCTGATGATGTTATCGAGTAGGATAGAAGTTACTCAATGTTAATGTTTTATTCATTATTTTTATGTCTGTATAATTTAGAATTTACATTGTACGGCGATAACGCCTTTGATTAAACCTACTGGTAATAAGGAAATTGATTTCTCTTAACTGCGTGTCTTATTTAAATTTTTATAAAGCGTGTGCCAACTTACCCCATAGGTATAGGCAACTTGCCCCGTGACGGGGTAAGTTGGCGCACAATTTTCCTTTTATTTTAGGCTTCCGCTAAACATAAACTACAAAAGCTACAAACTCAAAACTGCGGGTATTTATAGCCCAATGCCTGTTCTTTAAAAGTACAGTTAAAGTTTAATAAAAAACTTAAACAAAAAATTAATAAAAATCAATAACTAAAAACTGCGCCTACTAGCCCCGGTCTCCCCTAAGGACATTGACAGTATTGTCAACACTGGCCATTGAAAAGGTTGGAGCACACAAAGCTGATCTTTTGGCCCTGGCAGAGCTGACAGTGAACTACCTTTTTTTATTTCCAATTTCTTGATTGGCACCACTATTTTGAAGTGATAAAATTATCCTTGTTTAATGACACATTAATTAAGGCTGTTCTTAACTGCTCTGCTCAATAAGTGCAAAACGTTTTCACACATTTACATATTTATTTTTTAACGGAATGATTTAAAATTGGAAAGCCTGACCATGGAAACGATTTGGAATCGAACTGTTTTTTTCCATTTTCTGATCTATAAATTACCTGTTGAGTTATAAACGATTTTGATCACGTGACAAACTCGTTTTTCAACCTTTCTTGAGTGCCTATTCTTCCTTCGCGCGAAAATTCGGTTCAAAACGCTCAATTTGACACCATTTCTGAAAGATCTATTGCGCTTGCAAAAAAACGGAAAAAACAGCTCGATTACATAGTTTCTAAAGAACAACACTTGCTACTTTCATGCATTTACGAACAAAAATAAATTAAAACTTATGTCAGAGCGTTGCCCTTTTGGATTTGAGAACAGCCTTAAGTTGAAAACAAAGGGGTTCTTACGATTTCAGAAAAGTGGTGCCAATCAAGAAATCGGAATTAAACAAAAGTCGCCCACTGGTAACACTGATTCAATGCCCTCTACCGCGTCAGGAAGGCATTTCGGATCTGGCATTCCTATGTGATTCCTAGTCGTCTAGGTGTACCCTACCTCCCCTGGAAGTTTGTAACATCTTAGCTGGGACACCCTGTAGTATACTGTTAAGAAATATTTGTCTTTTTTTTACCCGACTGGCCAAGAAGGGTTATGTGTTTCACACGTATCTGGGTATGTGGATTTCTTTATACCTTTGAAACATCCCAACTGCTGAATGGATTTTAATGAATGAGGTCTCTATCGATCTGCCTTAATCGTCCTATGGTTATAGGCTAGGTTTTGTTTTTATAAATTCAAAATGGCAGCCGTAAAATACAAAATGGCGGTAGAGACGAAAAATTTTTTTTACGCACCCTATTAAGTGGCATATTATTGGGTAGGTCTTTCAAAATGAAGACGATGTTTCATTGACAATTTTACAGTCAGAAGCTCCGTTTAAATATTACACAACCTGGAAGTTGTGTAGGTAGGATCTCTAGCTTTACTGCAACTCTAACCTTCATGGACATCTATAGGCCTCATCAAAACAGTGTTTAGAGATAGGAACTAAAATTAAACATAACTTAAAAGTCATCAACACAAGTAAATAAAAAAATAGGTAAGTAATGTAAAAAATAGTTTCACATTGATGAGAAATAATTAATTAGTTCGTTGTTTACGCAGTCGGGTTTTTTGATTTTTTAAATTTAATTCTTTTATTACAATGTGTGGAAGCAGCGTATCATTTAAATGATGTTTACATAATAGGAATGGACATCGTAGACACAGCCTTTTATGATATTAGAGCATCAATTATGATCGTCTGTCCAGGCTAATGAACACATAATCGGTTTTATCGGTTTTGCTTTCTACGAGGTAAAGAGATGGAAGGGTATGACTCGAATTTCAAGAGCAGACATTAAAAAAAAATAATAATTCGTTCTCTGTTTCACTTTTGCCATATCTGCATCTAATTGCAAAACTAACTGTGGGAAATGTGCCTTCAAAGTCGTTTAAAACATGCAAGTGGATGGTGATGCGTAAAACGTGTTGACAACGATTACATGATTTGAGGAACTGAAATTGATCAACTGTGAATCTCTCTGCAAATTAAGCAACATGATTAAAAAAAAAAAAAAAAAAAAAAAAAAAATCCTTACTATCAGTATTTATTTATGCCCCACACTGTTAAAAGAAAAAAAAAACCTTTCTTAGTCTAAGAAAATATAATATAACCACCATGAACGAAAATATAGAATAACCTCTCCGAGTTATCCATGATACTGAAAAACGTTCTTTATTTTTAAAAACATCGTGAACCATTGGCATATCTAGACTTATCATTTAGGAAGGGGCTGTGATACAGTAAAAGTTTCCAAGATAGAATCACAAGGAACCGGAAAATTTCCACTTTAAAAAGGTTTTTATTATAGCAGGTAATGGATATATTACACAATAAAACCTCCTAAGATGAAATTGCACGGGACTGGGAAATTTTCGTTTTAGGCAGGTTTTCGTCTCAGCAAGTGCGAAATAACACACTTTGTAAGATGATTTCTAACACACTTTATGAACGTGTCTAAAACAGAATATTTTTCAGTTCCATTTGGATTTCATCTTAGCAGTTTTCATTAGATTTTGCTAAACTTTCGTAATTAAACTTGATTTTTCTATGAACTTCGGAGGGGACTGCAGCCCTATCAGCTCACTCCTTTAATACGCCACTGTCGTGAACCAATATATCTTCGAGACTTAAAGAAACATTTATTAAGATAACGTTTCTATTGCTGCCACTGATTTTCGATAGTGTTCTCGAGTAGTTTTTATAGAGTATTAATCAGTTTTCTCAAAGTGGAATACATGTTTTAGGGTACTTATTCTCAGTTAAAAAATTTCAGCAGCATAAGTAAATTTATCCATGCAAGAGTTACAAGATAATATTAATTAGGTAGCTTTCATTACAAAAAGTAACAATCTACCTATTTCAGCCGTCCAGTCGAAAGCACTTCCGGAAAAGTTTGGTATATTTTCAGCGATCATGACCCCCAGACCCCAAATTCACCCTCCGTTCAAATGTGACTTATATATATATATATATATATAACCATTATATAATTACAAATCATCATCGATTTCCAATTATTAAAATTAAAGTAATAAATTTAGCTACAATTTATAGCACTGACATTATCTATTTATATAAAAAAAATCCAAGTCTCTGTGTGTCCCTCACTATTCCGGTAGGACCGCCTCATTGAAATGAGTAATTGTTGAAAAATATTAATGCAGGGTTACCACAGTAGCGCCAAATGCTAGCCAACTTGGCGATAGCTGGCTAATTTGGCGAAATTCCAATTTAAAATCATTAATCTTTCATAATGGAGGTCACCGAAATTTAATTTAAACTCCACTCTTTTAAGATATTTTTTCGAAATCTATGGGTGAGAATTTAAAGTACATCTTTACATCTTCCTCCCGATGCTACTAATAAAATAACCGCCAACAGACAACGGTGTACTGTGTGAGCTCCTAACTGCGCAATTTTAATGTGCTTTAGGTACTTTTCCAGTATAGGTGCCTTGGCGAAAAAGGGAATTTGGTAACATATTTTCCGGGAACCTATTCACTGTTTCATTTTATATACACACGCATTTTTTTAGATATTTATACGATTTATTTAACATAAAAAAGCCGTTTCTCTAACTTTTTACAGAAACAGATGTAATTTGTACATAAAAACATCAATAATATACATATAAAACAAACAAAAACGCTCATCAAATTTGTTTTCATAGCTGTTTAAATGATTTGACAACAAATCTCGGTACAGATGTCATATTCGCCCCATATTCGCGCGATTTTTTTCGGTTGCGAATTTGGCGAAAACATCAACAGCATAAACAACATAATCCGGGTTACCACATGAAGCAAAATAACGACACTTTGGCGCAAGTTAAGTACCTGTTGCCTATATGATATTGGCGACAGAGAAAAATCGCGCCAATATGGGGCGAATATGACATCTGTTCCCAAATCTCGATATTTTCCGTTATACGGGCACCATGCCAAAATGTATGCTAATGCGCCAATTATTTCAAAATGCTAAAAGATATTTGTAATTTTATGCCAGCAGTTTAATATGAGTTTTATTTTATTGCTTTATTTTATAGCAGTTATTTGTTCAATTATTTTAAGTATATATTTGTGATTTGATGAAATAGTTCGTAAAAGTCTGGAATTGTCAAATGTTATATTTTTTAAATGCTCACTTTAGTATCGACAATGGTTTTTCTTTTATTTTTCAAATGCTTCAATTCACGATATTACGCTTGGCGACAATGGTGTCCGCATAACGAAAAAGTACCCAAATCTCACTTTCTGATGCCCAAATTACACCAAGCTTTTTTTAAAAAATGCCAAAGCCCCTACAGTGGAAAAGTACCAAACTGTCTATTATTTTGCGCTATCCGTGTTATAGTTTGTACTATATGCAAGGGGAGTGGAGCGAAGAGTTTAAACATTAGATATTAAAGTTTCGGCACAGATGTCATATACGATATTGGCACGATTTTTTTCTGACGCCAATGTCATATACACAACGGGTACTTAACTGGCGCCAAAGTGTCGTTATTTTGCTTTATATGGTAATCCGGATGTTGTTGTTTATGCTGTTGATGTTTTCGCCAAATTGGTGTCGGAAAAAAATCGCGCCAATATATGATAACGTATATGACAACTGTGCCAAAGTTTCTATAATGTTTCTATAAATTTCTATAAAGCAGTATAAGCAATATAATTAAGAATAAAATCAATGCAAAATAAGACTAAAGAAGAAAGAAAAATCATGCGTTAAGCATAGAATATGAAACACTTTCCAACACATCTTGAATGCTTTAACAAAACTTCGTTATTTAGGGAAATAAGGTAAATAAGATAACGTTACTTCTTAGATATCCATCTCGACCAATTTCGCCAAATTACATAAATCGCCAAATCAATAGTAAAACATTAATAAAAATACAAATAAAACGTCGAATTAATGGTTTTATTGGCCATTATATTCAATTAATTAATTAATGGCAACCACCTTTAAGCACCTTTAAGCACCAAAAACCACCTTTAAGCAATTTACTCTCATACTCAGTAACCCTTACGAATTCTTTTGTGTAGCCCTGCATATGAACTGTAGCATTTATACACACAGTATAGTATGCATAAATGTAGTGAAACATAAAAGCGCATATCATAATTAAAAATGCATTTCTAGCAATCATTACTTATGTACAATATTTCGGAGAAAAGTTTCTTGGCGAGAAAGAAGTTTGCCAACGTATTTTCTAGCAACCTATTTACTGCTTCATACTCACAAGCAATTTTTTCCATATGTATACAATTTGGCACAGATGTCATATACATGGCACGATTGGCGCGATTATTGGCGCTATTGGCGCGATTTTTTTCCGACGCCAATTTGGCGAAAACATCAACAGCATAAACAACATTCGGGTTACCATTACAAGCAAAATAACGACACTTTGGCGCCAGTTAAGTACCCGGTGCGTATATGACATCGGCGTCAAAAAAAAAAAAAAAAAAAAAATCGCGCCAATATTGGCGTATATGACATCTGTGCCGACAATTTAATATAAAAAAAGCTATTTACCCATTTTTATAAAGAAACAGAAGTAATTTTTGCACAGATGTCATATACGCACGGGGGTTGGCGTGATTTTTCTATGACGCCAATTTGGCAGAAATCTCGCTTTCGAATACCAGTTACTTATATATTTTTCAATTATTTGCTATCATTTTGAAAAGGAAATAACTATAAATAAATAAAAGTTTGAATAATAACTATAGAACAAAGCAGTTTATATAATTAAAAAGCAGAAAATAAAAGTAAATAAACAATTTATTAATAAATTTAAAAAAAAAATAGCCGGGTTAACATAGCAGGCAAAATAACAACATTTTGGCGCCAGTTAGGTATCCCGGTTCATATCTGAAATCTGTGCCGTAATTTGTATATAAAAAAATTATATATATTTAGAAACGATTTTTTATGCATATAAGTGCATATATAAACAAAGATAACAGTTCATTAGATTTGTTTTCATAGCTGTTTATATATTTTCGTAACATATCTCACTTTCTGATGCCCGAATCGCGCCAAGCTTTTTTTTAAAATGCGCTATAATGGAAAAGTATTTAAATAAATAATTAACAGAAATAACAAATTATACAAACTAAAACTTTTTTTATTTCGAGATCAAAGCATTCTTTTTAATTTCGATTAAAAATACATGATATCCTTGGATAACTTCAAATGAAATTAGTTTCACAGCTTAATATCTCATTCCATAAACCTAAACAAACACAAGTGATTCATTCATCGTGAAACGTCAAAAATATTAAATCATGGAGGTAATCATTCACAAAGTAAGTTCTCCAACAATCAATGGGCAATATTCTAATGACGTCATAGTAGGCAAAATGGTGGCGGTATCGTTTGTTTATGGTTTGTAATCACAAAGATTTAATTTTGCAATGTCTCTTAGTTACATTATTTTATTGTCATATTTATGAGCTCAGAACAAAAGCCTATTTTTTCATTATTTAGTTATTAAAGACGGAATAAAATCATAAATGCATGATTTGAAAATTTTAAATAATTTTCTTTCTTAATACTAAAAAATAACATCGGGAAGTAACAGCGGGTTTAAGTTAAATAAGTTTAACTGTTTAATTCTGTTGTAATATTCAAAATAACTGTATTTATTAGATTTCAGTACAGTTTACATCAGGGCCCGATTAAACTTTGAAGTTAGAGGAATTACAATGTCATTTCAGGACCTTTATTTTGGAGAAGCTTTTCTTAATTCCATATATACATAGAAAATCTTCAGTGTTAGAAATATTATTCCTAGGACTGACATAACACGCGAGAACGGCCTGCAATTTTACACAAGTTTTTGAAAGTTACTTTATATCAGAAATTTTACTAAAAACTGATTACTTTTTTGTTATAGCGGCCCACACTATTAGGATTATGACAAGTTGCAGCCAATTTCGCCAACGTCGTAACCAAGATCGTGAAGCACACGCATATAATACCATATAATACCATTTCATGAAATCGTATACGATAATTTAATAGTTTTTAACCTTACTTCAAGTGTGTTATTTATTTATTTTTAAGGCTCAACAATCTAAATTGTCCAATATATGAATTTAAAAAAATGTAAACAAAGATTGAATAGACATGACCGCAAAAAGCCTAAAATCTGCATAACACTTGGAACGAAACTGTGCAGATTACTGTACACAGTTTTTCATAAATGTGTTTCGTTCTTAAAATGTGTTATTTTCATCTATCACTGCGGAACAAGCGAGAAAACTCGTATTCTTGCACATGAGTTGTATATATCTTTATATCTAAATTTCCGTCATTTTTGACGGGCTACCTTTCTAGTACAAAATAAAGATGGAACCTGTAATTAGTAATACAGAATCATGCTAAATTCCACAAATTCACTAGCACATTGAGGGCGATAAATCCATATAAAATATATGAAAATGAAAAACTACCAAATTTTGATAAAATATCCTATTAAAGACAAAAGATACAATTATCCAGATAAACAATGTTGAACCAGAAAAAGTCGTATCATAAACATACAATAGATCAAATGGATGAATGAAGCCGGAAGCTTATATAGTATTTCACTTTTTCAAGGGTACATAAAATACATATATAAGTAAAAAACATAGTCGATTTCTGTAATGGAATCCAGCAATAAGCAAAAATTGAATTCCATTATGTACCCTATCGACTATACACCAGAAATTATAAATCCACACTGTAAAATAAATTGAATTTATAAAAAAATGTATTAATCAATGCAATATCCGCAACAATGAACAACATTAAAAAATGAAACAAATTAAATTAAAGGCATACCCAGCGAGGGAACAGCCATGACATATTGACCATGACACACACATTTAACCGATTTTGGCATAGCAAAAATCCCGCCCAGATAACTTGCACAGTTAAAAGCGATTCCTCACAGTTGCCGCAGGAAATATTCACATTCTTAAAATATAACAATTATAATTAACATATAGTCCATATAATAATTATTATTACATGCTATTATAATGATCCTGGAATAAATTAATACTAAAAGTGCATTAAAAGGTATTTGTTTAAAATTAAACAATTAATAATTAAGAGACAATATCTAATATAATAGTCCATGGCAACATTCCCTCATAGCATGCATGGTCACAGTGACGTCGTTGTGACGTCACTGTGGTCACGTCACATCTGTGACCAAAATGCCACCACTCAGTGATGTCACATTGTGACTGAGATGTGAACTTATTAGAAAACTTAAAAAAATTACAAAAATTATTAAAAACATGTTATTTACTGTAAAAAATATTTTTCTGCCGGATTAAAAAATTTTTTAAACCGTGGTCCAAGTTGCCTCTGTGCCTCTAACACCAAAACTTTTTATTTTCATATAACATAAAATGTAATTAATTCATCAGCGACACAAAAAGATTTCCTAATTATGCGAATTTCATATTATTAAAAAAATGTTTTAGGTAAACATACCTCGACTTATCTGTTATAAAGATTTTTGTAAATGATCATCTGTTATATTAGAAGTTTCTCGAAGAGTAGTCGAAACATTTCTGTGGTTTCAGACTAAAAACTTTCTATTACAGTTAAGTCTGCAGCTTTTTAGACGTTTAAAATAAAATTGACATTATCCGAATATAAAATAAATGTACAAAATTTATGCAAAGCCCATGACATAATTAATTATTCATATTTCATTTTTTGTTTTCAAAATATATCTTTAAAAATTATTTTACAAGATGTTTTATTCTACAGAAAATTAATATTAAGAAAATGACAGATTGAGAAAGAAAAACCCATCTCTTCTCGATAATCTTGTTGTATTTTTTAAGGAGATATTTTGTATATATTACCTGTGATACAAATTTTACTTTAAAAAAAAAGAAGGGGGGTCTTCATTATCACCATTAAATTAATTTGTACACATTTTGAAAATTTAATCAATGTTTTATCTAGTAAACTCTAATTATGGATAATATTATTATTATAATTTATATAAATGAAACTTTACAATTCAATAAAACTGATATAAAAAAAAAGGTGAAATACAATAAACCATTTTCAAACAGGAAATTGAATTAGAGACAATTGGATAAAATTATTACGCATTTAATTTCCTTCCGAACCTGTTGTATTCAAAAACAAATTAAACCGAAAAACATCTGCTTCGAACTTCGAAACTTAAAAATCGTCTGCACTATATGACTCGACCGCAGAATAATGGATAAAAGTAACAGTGAAGCTTTTTAGAATAAACGCGGGAAGTTCTGTGGACACTGGACAGCATAGACGTATTGACACGAATTTAAAAACTGAAACAAGAACGTTCTCAGGATCCAAGTTAGTTCAGCTAATAAAATATAAACCCGAGAAAATTACGGTAGCTTTGACTTGTTGAAGATGATTCAAGTAATTGCTATCGTACTTATTATCGGATTTAATTGGTTCCCCAAAATCAAAGTATCACGTACAACGTCAATGAAATTAGGTATGTAAAAATATTATTTTCACTGTTTGCTTTTTTTAATTACAACGATTTTAGTTAGCTTCTCATAAACATGCTGTAGAACATAAATATTTCATTACATTTATTTTTTATTTTGTTGAAATATCTAAAATATTATTTTCCCTGTTTGATTTTTTTTAATTACAATGAATTTAGTTATCTTCTAATAAACATGTTATAGAACACAAATATTTCATTACATTTATTTTTTATTTTGTTAAAATATCTAACTTCCTTTTCAACAGCTTTGATCAGATTATTAAAATTAGTGATTTAAATTGCATTTTAATCTGGTTTATTTTCTTATTTAAATATTTGGTTAAAACCACATGGTGTCATAAATATGGAGGTACAGTCGAACCTCGTTATCCCGACACTCTACACTTTAAAATTGGGAGGAGTGAAAAGTTCACTTTTTGAAAGAGTGACAGGCATTTTTACTCTTTTTGGAGTGAGTTTTATAAAAATACACTCCTTAAAGAGTGGAGTTTTCCACCCTCTAGAAAGGAGTGAGATGTCTCACTCCTGAAAGAAGAGTGATTTACGTGTGCTTTGCTTATTAACCAATCAGAGCAGCAAGGCGGCGACACCCTTTAAAGATAAGAAAAATGATCACTTTTTCGTCCGCCATTTTAAGATTAACAGATTAGGATATCATTAAAATTATTCTTTGGAATACATAAAATGAAGGTAAGTCTTGTTTAATTTTAAGCATTTATCCGTGTAGATATGTGGAATGTCCAGATTATGAGCTAAATAGTTGTATGTTTGTATAGCAAAAGATTGATCGTGAAGTATTCATAAGTGATTGTGAGATTTCTTCATGTAGCGATCTGAAATGTAATTGTTTTAAGCGGACCGGGAAAGCCGTATTTTCGCCATGTTAAATTCACCAACTTTATGTACCTTTTTCTCAGAAATGGTGAAAGATAGAGGTCTAGAATTTTTAGAGTAGTTTGAATAACATGCTTTACGTTTTTTATCTGACCATTTTCGTTCTAAAGTGATTGTGAGATTTCTTCATGTAGCGGATTGAAATGTAATTGTTTTAAGGGGACCGAGAAAGCCGTATCTCCGCCATGTTAAATTCACCAACTTTATGTACATTTTTCTCAGAAATGGGGAAAGATAGAGGTCTAGATTTTTTAGAGTAGTTTGAATAACATGTTTTACGTATTTTAACAGACCATTTTCGTTCTAAGTAAAATTCAAAATTAATTATTAATTATTTATTGAAAGTCATTTTTAAATTAGCACTTTTTGGTAAGATTTCACTGCCTAAAATAAATAATTCTGAACAAATCATTAAATCCCCGTGTATACAGTATAATATAGTATAAGTATTAAAACAAATCTGAGTTCTTATGTTTAATAGATATTGAAACAAGTTGGAAATTGCTCACCAAACGTGGCAAATGAGGTGCGTTCGTACTATAACTAGTTTTAGAAATATTTTTTGCACCGCATATTGTACTGAATGTATATTTTAGTGCAATACATAAGTGCATATCCATTTCATTCTGTTCTGAAAGGCTGTAATATCATTAAAATGCACTTAAAATATTTTTTTTTCCTATTGGCCGTCATGTAGCGGAAAACTTTTGACTGTCCTTGTAATTAAACAATGCATCCGATTTTCCTGAAATTTGAAATGAGTCTACAAAATGTTGCAACAAATATATATTTAAAATTTTAGATCATTCGGAAGGCTGTAACATCATTAAAATGTACTTGCAATAATTTTCTCCCATTGGCCGTAATGTAACGGAAAACTTTTGACTGTCCCTGTAATTAAACTATACATCCGATTTTTATGAAATTTGAAATGACTCGACAAAAGTTTGTAGCAATTATATATTTAAAATTTCAGACCATTCAGTTGGGTAGTTTTTGCTCTGTTATATGCGGGTGTTGAATTCAGACCCTTATCTCCGGGAGGGATTTCTGTGGTTCCGAAGGGTGGGGGGCATTATAGAGTTATGGGGGGGAATTGCACTTTTTGACCATTGAAAACACAAAATCTCAAATCTTCCGGAGGGGAAATGCCCCCCCCCGGGCCACCCCCTGAAATCAACACTGACAGACAGACTAAACGACAAATATAGGGGCTACGTATTTATGTAATTACGAACGCACCTAAAAAAGGAACATAAACATGAAAAATCCAAGTTTTGAGAACAAGTCGATTAAAGATTTATTGCCATTAAGCTGTGAAGTACTCTTAGAAAGAATGAATAATTTCAACACTTATTTTTTATATATATAAACATGTGTGACACATTGTTGGAAAGACAAAAGTTTAAACTATTTAATGATATAAAAAAAATAAAAATCGCTTTTTAGGTGCGTTCGTAGTTATATAAATACGTAGCACCTATAGTTGTCGTTCAGTCCGTCTGTCTGTCCGTCTGCCCGCATACAACAGCGCAAAAACTACCCAACCGAATCTTTTGAAATTTAAAATATATAATTGTTGTATAATTCTGTCGCGTCATTTCAAATTTTATGAAAATCGGATGTATAGTTTAATTACAGGGACAGTCAATTTTTTCTGTTACATTACGGCCAATGGGAAAAATTATTGCAAGTGCATTTTAATGTTGTTACAGCCTTCCGAATGGTCTGAAATTTTAAATAGGGCAGATGTGCCAGTAATGGTCACCCTTTGATGTTTTTGGTTCATAAAAAAATAAGTAATAAATATTTAACTTTAATTAATTTTTTTATAATTTCCCCTTGCATGTTTTATAAAACTGGGTTATTGTTGACACTTTTAATCAAACCAATTAGGAAGTAGAAAATAATGTTTCAAAGTTTTGCTGTTTTTCTGTGAAAATCTTAATGAAGAGGCTAAGAGCTGGCTTCGTTTAATTAATTTATATATTATTTATTTTCTCGCAAAATTTGAATGCTTTTGTTTGAGTAGCAATAGAAAACTTAGACTTTTATATACTGACGGTCATTTACGAAATTTCATTTTTTTTTTAAGGTTTTAAGAGAGGGTGTCTATTACTAGAATGGTTAATTAGTCATTTTCCACCAAAACTTTTCAAATAGCTGCTTTTAAGTTAGTTTATGTGATTAATAAAATTTCAATATTTTATTCTTTTTTTATGTATATATACTTTGCTATTTTAAAATCTGGCAATCAAACCAGCTAGGTAGTAGAAAATATTGTTTAAGAGCACAGCCAAAGACGGGCTCATAGGGCTTAATACCTCTCCTTTTAAATAAAAGCAATTAAGTTACAGAAGCTATTAAAAATCTATTTTCTGTGTTAAATGTTTGGTTATTCTTATCTGAAAAAAAAGAAGGAAAAAAAAAGTAATATTCCTTAATTTATAGGCAATATTCATGAAACTGGTAAATCTGCAGATCAGTGGCCTCAAACATCAGTTCTGCAGTTTTATTTTGAAATTATTTTACTTAGCATTTAAAATATTCAACTCACAATATCTTTCTTTCATATTTGCAATATTAATTATTATAAATGATATATCAAGTAGTCTCTGGAAGATTAATTGTTAAAAATAGCGAGACAAAACTAAACATCACTAACATTCCAAAACTTTTTATTATTATTATTACCTTTTAAATCCCCCACTGTATTAATAATTTAATAGCAGTAATTGCCTGATATTTAGTATTTTAAACTATCCATCTAAAATAATTAAAACATTGATCGTCTGATAATTACAATAATTGATGCAAACAGTAAATGATCATCACAAATATTTTATTAATTACTGGTATCCTTATTGTTAAATTTATTTGAAAATAACCATTTTGTTTCATTAGTATATTTTCATTAAATTTTGGTTCTAAATACAATCATAAAAACAATTATATTTATTACTTTTTATGGGGTGTCCATTACTGGGCCAGAGGGTGTCCAATACTGGGCTTTTGGGTGTTTTGGTATATTTCTGTTATTTAAAATTAAATTTCGATTCACATTGGGAAATGAGACTATAAGAATGGTTAAATATTGTTGATAGATTAATATAATATTGAAAAAACTGGAATGTAATAATTATAACTATTAATAAAAAAATAATTTTAAAAGAAATTCCTTAAGCGTGTCCATTACTGGCACACCTACCCTATTTAATTGTTGCAAACTTTTGTCGAGTCGTTTCAAATTTTATGAAAATCGGATGTACAATTTAATTACAGGGAGTCAAAAGCTTTCCGTTAACTTTAAGGTCAATGGGAAAAAATTATTTCAAGTGCATTTTAATGATGTTAGTCTTTTGAACAGAATGAAATTGATATACACTTATAAAGTTCACCAAAATATACATTCAGCACAATATGTGGTGCAAAAAATATTTATAAAATTAGTTATAGTACGAATGAACCTCATTTGGCACGTTTGACGAGCAATTTCCAACTTGTTTCTATTTCCGAGGTCAATCTTTTCCTATAAAACATATAAAATCTATTTTGCTCATATTCGCAAAATACAATATCTACGCGAATAAAAAAATTAAATTAAACATGGCTTATCGCGTCATTTCATTAATAAGTATTGTATTAATTTCATTTTTCAGCAATGACGGACGAAAATTAGAAATCATGATTAAGTTAAGGAATATGTTTAAAAGAAAAATATATACATATTCCAGAGAACTTAAAAGTTTAACTTTAGACTCCATGTTCATATTAAATAAAACAAAAGCAAATGACAGCGGATAAAATATATATATACATTCTTAATATTTAAATCATGCTTAGAACTTATTGAAAAATGATGTGAGTTTATAAGTATTGTTTTTTAAATGGAAAAATTAAAAATATTTTAGAACAATAGGACTTTGCAAAAATAGCAATAATTTAAAGAAAAAGTACGTAAAACAAAAATTAAAATCAAATCAAACATTGTTAAACATATAACATCCGCTGATTAAAAAGTTATTAATAAAACTTTAAAAGTAATATCTTTATAGGGCATGCAATAAAAGCAAACACAAAGGATAAGATTGGAATAAAATATTTTAGTTTATTACTATTAGTAATCTAATTTAAATTCGTATGTAACTTTAACTGAATTTTTCCCTAAAAGTTCAATTAGTGTTACAAACTATGAATTAAATAAATATTGCTAATAAAGTTATTCCAATCTTTACTACGCTTGTATCTATTTTCATTGCATGCTGTAAAAGATGTGATTCTTTTAAAATGACCATAGAAGCGAAAAAAAAAAGACTACATAAAAAATGAACATTCACTTTTATGATTTAGTGAATAGTCACCCCTCCGAAAAAGTGATTATCCACCCCTGTTTAGAGTGAATATTCACTTTCCAG
This sequence comes from Maratus speciosus, assembly GCA_963932465.1. Classification (NCBI taxonomy): domain Eukaryota; kingdom Metazoa; phylum Arthropoda; class Arachnida; order Araneae; family Salticidae; genus Maratus; species Maratus speciosus. The sequence continues at coordinate 5,298,562 of OZ010799.1, read as the reverse complement.
GAGTGACTATTCACTCTTTCAGAGAGTCAAAAATTTCACTTTTGCTCAGAGTGAATAGTCACTCTAAAGAGGTTGGCCATATTTGGACTCTGCGATACTATTCACTCCGGAGGAGTGAATAGTCACTCCTTTTTATTTAGAGTGTAATGACCAGGAAAAAGTGTCGTCAGAAGCGGAGTGTCGCGGTAACCGGAGTTGGAGAAAAATATGTTTATAAAAAGCTGTATTTTTAATTAGTTTAAGACAATTTTAAATTCATAACTGTTCTTGCAGTTTCAAGCAACAAAACATTATTATTAAACAAAATAAACACAAAAACAAAATTGAAAAGAATAAAAATCAGATTTATGATAACTTGTTTTTTTATTCTTACTGAAATATCGATGAATTAAGGTTTGCTTATCCCTATATGTGCTTTCTACAATTCTTTTTTCAACATTATACCATGAATTGTAATCAATATTCGTTGTTTCAGAAATGGATGTTTGATAATTTCAGATCGTTTCAATGCAATGCAATGCTTCGGTTTTAGTCGGATGAAAAACGCCGACTGACCAGAAGAAAATGACCACGAGTAGACTGATACGTCTATCTAGAGCTTAAGTGGGTCATTCATTATATGTGGGTTTATTTATTCAGACAAAGGATTTAAAATTTCTCATTTATCTCAATGGGTATTTCAGACACTTTTGCGAAAAGTTTGGCTAAGACATGTCTTTTTAAGACTCATTTTTCGTTCTTATAAGATGGATTATGAAAAAGGGACAATTTTCCTAAATCGTCGGGATATCCAGAGTTGAAAATTATTCAACGACGTAAAATCCGGAGTTTATTTACATTAAAATCATATACAGAAAATCGTGACTTTGAAAAACTGACGTGATAAGCGGAGTGACGTGAAAACCGAGTGTCGGGATAATGAGGTCCCACTGTATATGGACAAGTATTATAATCAATAATTAATATAATTGATAAACATTTAAAGATAATTAAATTATTTAATAAAAAAGGCATTTTATAGAATAAAATTATTGGCAAACATCATTTCTTAATTTTGTATTAAGTGATGATCTTAAACAATTTGCATTGCATGTTTTTATTTAAAAAATTTGCATCTGCTCAGAAGAGGAATTCATAAAAAATAAGACAGAGCGGAAACGTATACTATTAAAAGAGATCGTAGATATGTAATGTTAAGAAAAAAAATGATTATTTAATGTATTATTCAACCTGAGAAATGTTTTAAAATCTATAAAGAAATAGTCATAGCGGGTGAAAGCTTTTCAGTTGTTAAACATTCTTATTGAAATGTTTTCGAAGTGAACTAGAAGTCTGTTGGCAAATGAAAATATAGAAGTTACGGAATCAGTAAGAGTTTAAATATGATTTTACTTAAAAAATAACGCAAATACTTGAACGGTATGAATCTAAAACGTAATAACCATCTTTTATTATTTTTTTTTTTTCTGGATAATTTTATCATTTTATTTCCTGAATGATTTTATCGAGATAAATTTCAAAGTATCGATATTATACACTCTTTATAAACAGCGTGATTAAAATGGATTTCTTATTTATAATTACCATAATCTTGTAAATAAAATATTAATAATAATAATGAACCTATGTGTGGCTCTATTTTGTGTTTATGGTCTCAATTTTTATACTTTATTTACATTAAAAAGTAGTTAACCATTTGATACTGTGTTCATTATTTTGTTTTATTGTGTCATATAAAAATAAATATGATTATTTGTAATTCCAATACAATATATAGTATTTATAAAACTTTCACCAAACTTTATTCTAAAAATTTCGTAGTAGATTCTAATATCTTTGTACTATTTATCATAACATCAGAGTTATAGTGGTCATGGCAACATATATCAAGCCAGATAGATCTTTGGCAAAACATAAATACTTTCACATTAGACGCAAAATAGAGTAGCTGCGGTGCTGTGTTTTATAAACATTAAGGTATTATTGTTTTAAAAAATCATAGATAGTAAGAGTTATTATTTTTATAATATATAATTTCATAAATAAAAATGTAATTTTGGCAATCAATTATTAAAGTTATTTTTTAATAATCAAAAAGTTGTTTTATATATGTATTTTACTTCAAGCAAACCCTGATGTAAAATAAATTAACCCTTTGTATCACCGTTCTATACATACCCAAAAGTTTTACTTACTTTTACAGTGAGCTTAAAAATACGATTTTATTTATTGCTGCTATTTTCCAACATAACGATTGTTACCGAAATTGTTCTTAGAATTCTCAACATAATGATACTGGTGATACTCAGTTAATTTTCTATACCAAAGCTGTATTTTTCATTTGAGTAGTTTCAAATGGTTATTTCTAAAATGTACTTCGGAAATTTTGTAATGCATGTAGGTGGCATAAAAGACGTAAACAATACTTATATAATGACTATATGGCACATGATGAGCGTTTCGAGTGTATATATATATATATATATATGTATATCAGGGTGGGTCGAAAAAACCGAAATATTTATAATCGAAATGTAATAGAGCAGAAAAGTTGCCTTTTGTAATAAATAATAAATTCCTAAAATATCACACCTATCGGTTAATATCTTTTACCGCCGCAAGGGAGCCAAAGTTTCCAAAAATCGCAAAAAAACATGTTGTTTTCAATATTTTTTTTAAATTATCCAAACGTACGAGTACAATTTCTAATAGGACGCAATAGCTACATGAAGATATAAGAGGTGTTCCTATAAATTTTCATTATGGTAAAGTCATATCTTTTACGGCCGAAAAGGGACCATATTTTAAAAAAAAAATTGTAAAAATTTAAAATTTTCAATTTTTCTAAATTTTTATAATATTTATAAATAAATTTACTTCATATCTATTAATATGCCATAAATTTTATTAGCTATTTGTTATAGACTGGAAAATAAAAACGGTAATCATTTTTTCTTGACGATCACTTCATCTACTGCTGTTTTATTGCATATCAGCAGTGCATATACCACAAATCACAAAAATGATATAAAATGAACAAAATATTTTAGTATTTTATTAATTAAAATACAGAGATGTTCAACCGAAACGGATTAAATAAACTTAAAATGAACAAAATATTTTAGTATTTTATTAATTAAAATACAGAGATGTTCAACCGAAACGGATTAAATAAACTTAAAGTGAAGAAGTATTTAAATTAATTGAATTTTATAATATGATTTGCTCCTAAATAAAGCCATTGTTGCTCGAGAGACCGAAATTTATAATATGTAATCCTCCCTCTGTTCTAGTCCACAAACTTTACCAGAACTTCAGTGGCTAATTTTACGTATATTTCTACTGATTGAGAGGGACAAGTAAAATTATAATAGCTGATATCTTTAATAGAACATTCTAAAGTCATCAGAGTCGTTAGATCATCAGTCGATAGACAAACTGTAACAGGTGGTTTCGTTAGTTTACAGTTTTGCCACTCAAATAAATCCATACAATTTTAAGCTTCAAAGTTCAGGTCTGGAATGGCGAAGTGACGGATGGCACTATTCGTGTTCACAGAACTTCGTGCTTTGGCAATTTTCTTTATGGCTGGGGTCCTGATGTCCTCTGCTTCATATGCTATCATTCCAATGAGGCTATTCTCATGATTTGTGAAACAGGCATTTCGTGAAATTACAGGAACTATAAGTTTTTGTGGATGATATGGCAAGTAATGGGGGTTACTAATTACAGTCCTCAGAATCTGAAAAACATAATGGACTCATTTTAATTAGGAACCAACTGATGCAGTACACTTTCAGGATTTACTCATTGAGTACATTTTGAAATTGTACTGAATCAGCCGATTGCCAAAATGGAAAATTGCCAAAGCACGGAGTTCTGTGGACACGAATAGTGCCATCCGCTATTTCGTCATTCCAGACTTGAGCTTTGAAGCTTAAAATTGTATGGCTTTAGACAAAAGGCAAAACTGTAAACTAATGAAACCACCTGTTACGGCTTGTCTATCAAGTGACGATCTAACAACGCTGGTGAGTTTAGAATGTTCGATTAAAGATACCAGCTATTATAACTTTCCTTGTCCCACTCATTCAGTATAAAAATGCGTGAAATTAGTCACTGAAGTACAGGTAAAGTTTATGGACCAGAACAGAATGAGGACCACATATGGTCAATTTCTGCCTCCCGAAGAACAATGGCTTTATTTGAAAATAAGTCATCTTATAAAATTCATTTACTTTAAATACTTCTTCATTTTAAGTTTATTTAATCCTTTTCGGTTAAACATTTCTGTATTTTAATTAATAAAATACTAAAACATTTTGTTCATTTTATATCATTTTTTGTGATTTGTGGTATATGAACTGCTGATATGCAGTAAAACAGCAGTAGATGAAACGATCGTCAAAAACAATGAATGATTACCGTTTTTATTTTCCAGCCTATGACAAATATTTAACAAAATTTATGACATATTAATAGATATAAAGTAAATTTATTTACTTCTAGACATATTATAACAATTATAAAAATTTAGAAAAAATTTAAATTTGAAATTTTTACGATTTTTTTTTAAAAATATGGTCCCTTTGTGGCAGTAAAAGATATGATTTTATCGTAATGAACATTTACAGGGACATTTCTTATATCTTCATGTAGCTATTGTGTCCTATTAAAAATTGTATTCGTACATTTGGATAATTTAAAAAATATATTGAAAAAAAAACATGTTTTTTGCAATTTTTTGAAACTTTGGCCCCCTTGCGGCGGTAAAAGATATTAACCGATCGGTATAATATTTTACGAATATATTCTTTATTACAAAAGGCAACTTTTCCGCTCTATTACATTTCGATTGTAGAAATTTCGGTTTTTTCGACCCACCCTAATGTATATAACGCATGCATAAACTTCACAATGATCTTAGCAATGTCGTTACTGCAATTTTTGCATAATCAAATTTATAGGGGCCTCTATAACAAAAAAGTATCATATTTTCTCTGCCCCAACTTGTTTGAATTACAATCATATATATATATATATATATATATATATATATATATTATGGTAATCAATAAAATTATAAAACATATAAAATTTAATTACTTAATATCGGCATTTCCTTTTATCTTTCATTTTTTTAAATTATAAATGTTGTGTAATCGAAAAAATTCAACTTCACCAGTGACTTCGAGTTTGTAATGCGTATTAAATGAAATACTAAATTAATTTCATTCAGTATTTTCTATAGTTTAAAGAATATAAAAAGTACTGTATATATTATAAGATATTATATTTTTAACACAAATTTTATTTTGATAAAGATTTGAAAATTTAAACAAATTGTTTCTTTGGTAATTTTAACGCTTTTAACAAATAGCTAATTTTGAAAAAAAAAAGTGATAGATCGATCATTCAGTTGTCTTCAATATTCTCATTTATTGCAATAGGAAAGAAAGGTGCAACAAAAATTGAAGTCTGCGGGGCATTGCATTTTGATTCAATCAAATTCTTTTGGTATACCCTTGTTATAGCGGCTCCCAAGTTTTAATTGCGATGTATCGCCGAAGTATATTAACGTTATAGATGTAAACGATTTTACAACATGCATAATTGTGACTATGTGTGACATGCATATGTGTTTACAACTGTACAAATATGTCATAGTGTGACTTCACAACATTGCCACTAGAGTCACATATTCGTCACAACGTTAATGACAAAATCGACACAAATCACACTATTTTCACAAAATTGTCGCAATGTGACTTCAAAGCAGTGTCGCTGTCGTCACAGAATCATCACAGTGTTAAAGACAATTTCGTCACAAATGACACATATTTCACAAATTGATCTCAATGTGACTTTAAAGCATTGTCACATTCGTCACAAAGTTAATACCAAAATAGTCACAAATGACACATTCTTCACAAATTTGTCACATCGTGACTTCACAAAGTCGTCACAATGTGACGTCACAAAAGAGCTCTAAAACGGCCATAACGACTTCACATTCTAGTCACAATGACTTCACATCGACGTCACGTGACGTCACATCGACGGTCACAATGTCACAGCGTGACTTCACAATGACGTCGACGTGACGTCACCATGCCTTACGGGTTATTATATTAAAACAAAATAAATAGTTATTTAATGCTGCCATCTAGCGGTACTACATGAAATTAAAATTAAGATTGTCTATATATGAATACATTCAAGTCTAAAATAAGTAGTTATATTGTTTAGTGCTGCCATCTATTGTAGAGTACCGAATGCAACAGTAGAAAAATTGCTTTTTTAAAAATTGCTAATATTTGAACCTATAATATCACTTTAAGACGGCACAACTATATCATTCTAGAACAGTTCATCAGAATATTGATAATAATCATTTAACATTTTTAATATAAAATGTGTTATAATTGTTTTTTATTTTTATTTTTTATTTATTTATTTATTTTTTAATTATTTACATTAAAATTAAGCAAATTAATAATAATTTCAAATAAGTTACTATATTAATAATATGAAAGTTTGTTTATATTAATCACTTAATAAAATTAATGTTTCTGTGCTGATTGGGGGGGGGGGGTAATATACCAACAGATTAAAACATTTCTAGAAGCTTATAAATACATATATCACAAATTGTATACGCGTATATCATTACAAAGCAAAATATATTGAAATAAATCAATAAAAGTAAATTAAATCGATGTCAATTAATTTAATTTAAATATTTTTATACAGTACAAAGGACAGCATCCTCATAATGACCAAAATAAACATAGAAACACGTATATTCAACGTACACTTCCATCTTTTTTTTTTTAATAAATTTAAATTAAATCAACATTTGCGTATAAATTATCCAGACAACTCCGCCCTCCCCCATAATTTAACATCTACCCACCCAGCCAACCTATTTAAATTTTTTATATATATTTTGTATTTTTAATTTTTTTTTTTTTTGTTGTTGATTTTTAGCCATCTTTTTTCAAAATGGCGGCCATTTGCACCATGCACTGCCGCGCAATGCTTAAATATTATCAATATCCGCTAGCTTCAAATTCTCGCCCTGCTTGGCGACACTTGGCTAAATATCGCCAAATTTGGTGACGAAAAATAAGTAACCATAAATGATGCCAACTTGGCCTTGGCTATAGCTTACTAATTTGATGCCATTCTCATTCAAATTCAGTATTGACGAATATTCTCTTATCTGGTTCGGCGTCTTTTATCTTCTTAAAATTTGAGTAAAATTAGCTTCGAGTTAAACTTGTAAAATTTTAAAACCGAGATATATGAAAGCTACCTCTTCCTCCCGGCATATGCCGAAAGGATTTTTTTAAATGTTAATGATAATGCTAATGCTGTTAATTTATCATGCGTCATTATGTCTGTAAAAAATATTTGTTTAACATGAAAATGTTTAATTGAGAATGGATAACATCCAAAAAACCTATGTTCAGGGTAGAGAAAACTGATTTTACACCATAAAATATACTCGAAATGTTTCCCGAAATCAGTGGCAGAAAAAGAAACTGTTTTATAAATGCTTCTTTAAATCTGAAAAATAGATTAATGTCTGAGATTCCAAAAGATAAATAATCCTTTTAGGAATTGCGTGTAACGCAAAGGAGGTTATTGTATGTTTTCATTTGAGGTTACGTTATATTTTCTTATATTAGATGTAATTGTCTTTTATTTCTTTTCTGTGTATAAAAACAGCATATCATTTAAATGATGTTTACGTAGCACGAATGGACATCGTAACATAGCATTTTATGACGTTAGAGCACCAGTTATGATCGTGTATCGAGGTTAATGAACACATAATCGTTTTTATCAGTTTTGTTTTCTTCAAGGCAATATGACTCGAATTTCAAGAGCAGACGATAAAAAACGATGTGTTGTTCTCTGTTTCACTTTTGCCGTATCTGCATCTGATTACAAAAGTGATAGTGGGAAATGTGCCTTCAAAGTTGTTTAAAACGTGCGAATGGATGTGATGCGTAAAACGTGTTGACAACGATTGCATGAAATGAAGCACTACATTTGATCAACTGAATTAACAGTTTCAGATCAGTTTTCTCTAAGCGAATTTAACAGGAAAAGAAAAAAACTTCATTTTCTAGCAGATTTTATTGCGGAACCAGACTGATTAAAAAATACGAGTATATATACATAGTACATACATACATACATACATACATACATATATATATCTATAATAATAAGGAAAGAAGTTTGAGTGTGAGTGTGTCGACGGTGTTCTGAAAGGACCGCTGCACGTAGAGCTACAAAATTTGGGGAAAAGGTACGTCTATATATGAAGTTTCGCACCTCGAAGCCCGATTTTCGATTTTTTGATTAGATTTTTTTAATTTAATTTTTTATGCGATTTTTAGCACTTTTTTAAGTTTCGAGGCGATTTTTCCACATTAGTTAAAATAATGCGGTTTCTTTCTTTTAACCCAATGTAGTAAATTTTGTTCTCTTTTCAAAAAAGCTTATTCGGAATTCGTACAGCAATTTTTGAATTTTTAGCGCATTTTTTATGCGATTACTGAACAGTAGTTTATGCGTCTTCATACCTAAAAACTATCGCCAAAAGCCTCAACTAAAAATAATGCCAACCTAAAAACTCGACCAAAAAACTATCGCCAAACTATAAGATTAAATGCCAATAACGGCTTATCGTAAATGCCAAGCATTTAATGCATCTCCATACCTATAAGGGGAGTTACCATAGGGAGGACCCTGTTCTGTCGGCAAATACCGTCAAGTTTGTCGCCAACTCGGCGATATATCGCCAAATTTGGCGACCAAAGTTAGTCGCCAAAAGTGACGCCAACTTGGCGATATCTCTAATATTTCTTCACATTCCCATAGACTTCCATTGTAAACCTATAGTGATTACTTGCTTAGAGAAAATGAACAAATTGAGATATTTTAATGCAACAAAAACTAATATTAACTTAAGGGATTATATTAATTGTATTTAAGGTAATCCAAGTAAATTAAATTATGAATAAAAGTAACATCAAACAATGCTTAGCATGCTTTCCCAAACATAAATTTTAAGAGAGCCCGCAGGTCGAGGGACTTTGAAACTTTTATCCAATTATAATAACTTTTGACTTTCATGATTTTTTAACTTTTTGAGATTTTTAATTTGATTTTTACGTTTTTTCGCTATCTGCTGCAATTTTTTGACATTCCATTTTTGACCTAAAGTACATTCTGCCCTCATTTCAATAAAGTTTATTCGAACTTCGTATAGCAATTTTCGAATTTCGGGAATTTTGTATGTGATTTTTAGTGTATTTTAGTGATTTGCTACCATTTTGCTGCAAGGAAAAATGAAGTGAACATTGCTGATTTGAAAACAATTTAACATAAATTTCGCACATTTAAGATTTCTTTAACCCTTTCAGGGCAAAGCATTTTCAATGCTAAACTGTTGAATAAATAAATGGCACCGGAATTTACCAACTAATTTAATTGGAAATAAGAAAAGGGCTATATTTCACTTTCATATTAAATGGAAAATATTTTACGAAAATGCTGGTGCCAATGTGGCGTTTGGGAATTAAAATTAAGTGCTTTCACAAACATACCACCACCCCTGAAATGGTTAAAAGAAACACTAATAACTCTATCATTATGATAAGTAAAATCGGGTAGATTTAATGTTTTTTCAATTTGCCCTTCGTCAATTATACAAACATTTTCCCTTTCAGGCCATTTAAACTTTTTTCTTTCTACATGACGAGCAAAGCGAATTAACCATCTATCATCGCACTCCTTTTCTATGTAACCTACATAATGTCTATGAATAGTCTCTTTGTTCTTTCTTACCAATTTCAGTAGCTCATGCTGTAAAACAATAATGAATATTACAGTCCTATATTAATTTGCAACTTAAAAAAACTATTAAATTTCAAATATACAAGTGTATCATTTCTCCCCAGCACTAATGTATCATTTCTCCCTATCATTCCTTATTGGATTTTCAATCCCTTTGTATAAATGCAGTAGCAAAATGCCAATCTGCTTTCTAGTAAAATTCACCCTAACAATATGCTTTACAAATAAAAAAAAATTACACGATGTTATCTTCACAATAATAAGAGTTATGTAAGAAAATCAGTATTTAAAAAAATTTACATTGACATTCCAAATGTCTTCAAAATTAAAAGAAAAGAAACGTTGTCAGTTCTTCACTTTTAAGTCCTGCTAATGATCGCCACTGCTAATAAAAGAAGACTTTACATCTGTTACAATGGCTGTTAATGCCATTTGTTGAGAAAAATTGTCAATGTATCAATCCTCCCTGTATCAAACATCCCCTACCTCCCCTACCTTTTCGCAGATTCCAAGTGCTTCACAAACATTTGCAGCAACGACCGAAAGTCTTGCAATAAGATTCTCATCAGATTTGATTGGAATCTTTTGCTTACCTCAGAACTTTGTTATGATACAGGACTTAATTTTGAACTGTTACGTAAAACTCTAAAATAGAGCTTTTTTTTAACCATTTGGAAAAATGGTTATTGTCCTCGTCAGGGTAGGAAATCAAAAGCATATCTGAAGGTTTTTATTGGTTTAATCCGCATTTTATTCGTTTTCTGATTGGTCTATACACTAACCTTTACTTTCAACAGAGATGACTTACTTTTGTTGCCACTATGACAAAAAAGTAATAAAAACTACAAAAAAAAAATTTAATAACTCAGAAACAAATTGAGATACAGCTTCCAAACAAATTGCATTTAAAAGTACATTTTTTTCTCTATACGACGGTGTAAAAAGTAATATTGTGGGATGTTTAGAAGTTTATGAATGAAATTTCATTTAAAATGGGTCGTCAGTTTTCTTGGAAATCTGACGATGGAAAAGCCTTTTCCCGAATAGCCAATGAAATGCTTGGATAATACGTAAGTTTCAGGTGGATAATTCGTACGAGTCGCAGGCGATTTCTGTCGCTTGCAATTTGTACGTGTAATGACACTATTAATGTTTAATCCACGGCGTACGTAATGTGTGATCAACTCCGTGCTGTTTTTTATGTCTAAATTTTAGTCTTTGAAAAAATCATTTTCCAAATGGTCGTTGTAATTTGTTAAATTGCTTTTATTATTTTTTTTTTCTGTAAAAAAATCCGTAAATTGAAAAACAGTTTTCAAACAAATTGAACTTTAAAAATATTTTCTCATCGACGGTGTAAAAACTGAAATTGTGTGATGCTTAAAAATAAAATATTGCATTAAAATCGAAACTTGTGGGTCAGGTGTTACCACCGACAAAATAACATACTCACGGGCATATTTTTAACACTCTCCAATACAGTTGAAAAGTGTTCATGAATTCAGTTTGTCTGTCCGCCGTCTGTCCGTGCTCTAAAGTCGCGTAAATAGAGTCAGATTGCCATGAAACTGACGCATGTTAATGGTGCATTTAGTATTTCAGCAGTGGCGTGGCGTCCGGTCATCGCTGGATGCGGCGACGACCAAGCAATATTTTAAAACTCTTAATAAGCTTTTAAAACTCTACGATCCAGTTTTAGCAGAACATTTGGAGTTCATCTATAAGTGAAGGTAAGATTTAAAGTTTCTTTTTTGAACATTCAACCATTGAATTTTAGAGTTAATCATTTTTAGCCACAAACTTAAATAATTGCGATGACCACCGAAAATTTTCCCGCCACGCCACTGTATTTCAGTGCATGGACTTGACATTTAAGTTTATAGTTTTTACTTTCTTCTATCCTTACAAGAAGAAAGTATTGGATTCGTGAAAATTTTCGACTTCCGGATTTTTGACGGATTTACGCGTTTTAAGGGTCAGATATTCCAAAAAAACATGTTTTTACAAAATGTCTGTCTGTGAGTCTGTGACTCTGTCTGTCTGTCTGTCTATCTGAAGGTGACACATATTTTGTGGGTGCTCTATCTCGAGAACTAATGCACGGAATTAAATAAACATTTATATTCAGTTTGTGCCAGATATAAATTGATGATGATTAATTTTTGGTGCAAATCGTCCAGCAGGTGACGCTGCTATGCTGTATTTTTTTAAGATTGCCGCAACAGCACTATCTGAAGAACTAATGCACGGATTTTCATAAAACTTGAGATTCGGTTAGTCCTTGATATGAATTAATTTTGTTTACGTATTGGTGTCAATCGCTCTGCAGGTGATGCTGCTATGCTGATATTTTTCCAAATTCCCAAATCTCAAGAGCTAATGCACGAATTTTCATCAAACTTCAGATTCAAATATACCTTGATAAATATTATTCCTGATTATGTTTTGGCGTAAATTGCCCAACAGGTGGCGCTGTTTTGCTGCATTGTTCACGATATCCGCAATTGTCCTATTTCAAGAACTAATGCATGGAATTTCATATTTTTAGAATCCTCACAATGGGCATAGATTGCCATTTAATTTTGGCACTGTGATAGCAAATTTTGAAATATTAACGCGTACGAGATAGAAGAAAGTGTTGTGATTGCCCCATCCGACTAATTTTTATATATATTTATGTTATGAGTTTGTTGAATTTCCTTGATTTTTTACTATACACGATAGAAAAAAAAATCAAATTAAATATAATACCCCATGGTATGTCACGGTTCGTACGTCATATGCTGGTTACATGACGCACGTTTCGTACGTCATATTTTTAGGGACGACGCTTTAATTGTTTTCTGAAAGAAATAGTATATCGGGGACTAACAAGCAGTAATATCATATAAACCGGGAGACGGCTGCACAGACAATCACCTCATCGAGTTCACGGCTGAAATTCCAGAAGTTAAAACTCGATTCGCATATTAAAACACAATCGGTCTGCCGAGTCCTATCTTGGTGGAAAACACCTGAAAACCTGATTTTAGCGGCTTATAGGTTAACCATTCTTTTCCTGCCCCGTCCTCCATACGTTTGGGTGCAGGAAAACACAATAGTAAACCTACGAGTCAACCTCTCAAATCGGGTTTTCAGGTGTTTTCCACCAAGATAGGGCTTGGCAGACCTATTGCGTTTTAATATGCGAATCGAGTTTTAACTAATCCTGGAATTTCAACCGTCAACTCGATGAGGTGATTACCTGTGCTGCCGGCTCTCGATCTAATAGCTATAACAGCCTTTCATGTCTGCTGTCTCTTTTTCATCAAGGGAAAAACGGCTTCTGTGTCGCATACTTTCACAAACAGTATAATCAAATCTCGTAATGAGCCTCGAATTCCCCCATTGATATTCTAGAAGTTTGGGCGTTTTTCACATTGTGGTTTGGAGAAAGTATTTCCGCAGCTATTAAGTACCTCAAAATAACGGGATAAGAAGCATTTTTATGAGTGTGATCTAAGACCCTCATCAAATGAAATTGCAGTAATTACTAATTCTGATTTATGAGGATTGTGAGTAATATGTATCCTTTTGCAGTCATCTGTATATGCTGTTATCAGAACAGTTCTTGGACAAAACTAATTGCTGGACAGAAATGAGCACATTTTTTACTTTCTTCTATTTTTAAGAAAGTAGTGGATTCGTGAAATATTTCGACTTCCGGTTTTCGATGGATTCATACGTTTCAGAAGGTCCTGAACACGATTTGGTGCTGTTTAGAAAATGTCTGTCTGTCTGTATGTGACAAAAATTTTGTGGCGCTCTATTTCAAGAAATAAAGCACGGAATTTCACACAACTTTAGAGTTAGTTAGACCTTGATATAAACTGGTGCTGAATAATTTTTGGTGTATATCATCCAACAGGTGGCGCTGCTATGCTATGCTTCATTTTTCACGGTTTCCGCAATAATTGTATCTCAAGAACTAATGCACGGATTTTCATCAAACTTCAGATTCAGGTAAACTTTGATAAATATTGGTGTAAATATGTTTTGGTATAAACAGCCGAACAGGTGGCATTTTTCACGATTTCTGCAGTAGCTCTATCTCAAAAACTAAGGCACGGATTTTCATCAAACTTCAGATTCAGTTAGACGTTGACATAAGTTGTTGCTAATTAGATTTCGGTGTAAATCACACAACAGGTGGCACTGCTATGCTGCATTTTGCATGATTTGCACGATTTTAGCGATAGTCATATCTTAAGAACTAATGGCCGGAATTTCATATTTTTAGAATCCTCATGATGGGCATAGATTGCCATTTAATTTTGGCACTGTGATAGCAAATTTTGAATTATAAACATGTATGAGATAAAATAAAGTTTTGGTATTGCATTTCCGACGAGTGTCATAGCTGGGTTTATTAAATCTTCCGTCCAGCATTTACCAAACGTCACCAGCAAGCCATATTCGTAAAATTAATTTACTTATAAAAATAATCATAAATCGTGATCGTAATATAGAATACCGTTTTGATAATAGGTTAACCCTTTCGACCCTGATTTTTTTTTCAAATTGGACTACAAATCTCTTTTACGCTAATAAAATTAAAAGTAACTAACCAAATCACAGAAGTTAGGTTTTATTGTAATTTAATGAATAAGTTACTTTCTGAAACCTAACGAATGTAGTTATTTCGCGTTCTTTCCATATGACAATAGTGGAAGGAAGAATTTTTGAAGACGTTTGGAAAATGCCGTATTACAACAAGATTTAACAGGCATAAAAACATACTAGTATTTTTTATTGTTTATCACAAATTATTCGTTTGGAAAAGTAGTCCCTAATTTACGTTTCAGCCCTTTCGGCCCTGACTTTTTTCTTAAAGTCCAAAAAAAATTAAAACTTTTGTCAACTTTTTTGTTTTTAACAATTTGGGAAAATGGTTATTGTCCTCGTCAGGGTAGGAAATCAAAAGCATATCTGAAGGTTTTTATTGGTTTAATCATCATTTTATTCGTTTTCTGATGGGTATATACAGTAATCTGTATTTCCCTTTACTTTCAACAGAGATGGACAACAGAGTGTTGCCACTATGACAAAAAAGTAATAAAAGCTATAAAAAAATTAATAACTCGGA
The DNA here is from genome assembly GCA_963932465.1 of Maratus speciosus. NCBI lineage: Eukaryota > Metazoa > Arthropoda > Arachnida > Araneae > Salticidae > Maratus > Maratus speciosus. The sequence goes on along the minus strand of OZ010799.1, from coordinate 5,283,561 downwards.
AACAAATTGAGATACAGCTTTCAAACAAATTGCATTTAAAAGTACATTTTTTTTTCTCTATACGACGATATAAAAAGTAATAGTGTGGGATGTTTAGAAGTTTAAGAATGAAATTTCCTTTAAAATGGGTCGTCAGATTTCTTGGAAATCTGACGATGGAAAAGCCTTTTCCCGAACAGCCAATGAAACGCTTGAATAATACGTAAGTTTCAGGTGGATAATACGTACGAGTTGCAGGCAATTTCTGCCGCTTGCAATTTTTACGTGTAATAACACTATTAATGTTTAATTCATGGCATACGTAATGTAGGATCAACTCCGTGCTATTTTTTATGTCTTAAATTTTAGTCTTTGAAAAAATCATTTTCCAAATAGTCATTGTAATTTGTTAAATTGCATTTTTTTTACTATTTTAAATCTATATGGCACTACTTGTCCACTAAAAAGTCAAAATATAGAACGCACATATGTGATTATGAGGTTTTTACGTATCTGCAAGGGGTTATTTAATGTTTAAAGCATTTTAAAAGTAAGGAACAGGCGCTCCACCATCTTTATCTTTAGCTTTGAAAAAATAAAACTTGAGAATTCAATTTTATTTTTTGAACGATCATGGTAACCGGGTTACCAGTCACAGATGTCTTTGGAGCTAGAATAGGAATGTACTGTGTAGTAGTACAGCCAGTGGAATTTTACACACAAAATAGTTTCCAAAATAATGGCGTAGAGTCCTGTAAATTGGCTGATATAGAGGAATATCAGGTCGATTACTTCATGAGAGTCTGAAATCAAATATGTAAATGGAACGTTGTCTCTAAATACATATTGCACATCCAAGTACTGGAACGTTGAAATCGTGGCTGATAAGTTGTTGCACTTGCCACAATTGTGTCCAACAATTTCATAAATTCCGAAAATGTGTCAGAAAGTTTAACGTTGTTGAGCTGAGGATTTGAGAACCGCCTTAAGACATTTTTCCGTTAGCTCACCGCAGGTGATAAATCGCCAAATATTCTTTAAGGTTGTTCTCAAATCCAAAAGGGCAACTTTATAAGAAAAGTTTTAATTTATTTTTGTTTGGAAATGCATGAAACTAGAAGGTGTTGTTGTTCAGAAACTATGTTATCGAGCTGTTTTTTTTTTCATTTTTATTGCAAACGCAATAGATCTTTCAGAAAATAGTGTCAAAGTGGTCGTTTTGAACCGAAATTCCGCGCGAAAGGAGAAAAAACACGTGAAAGGAGGAAAAAGTGTTTGTCACGTGATGAAAATCGCTTTTAACGCAATAGATAATTGATTGATCAAAAAATGGGAAACACAGTTCGATTCCAAATCGCTTCCATGATTAGGCTCTCCAATTTTAGGTCTTTCCGTTAAAAAATGAATTTGTAAATGTGTCAAAACATTTTGCGCTTATTGAGCAGAGCAGTTGAGAACAGCCTTAAGGTTACAATTGTATACGAATTACAGCAACATTTCATTTAATGATGCGCCAAACCACGCCCGCTAAAAAAGACAAACTGGCTGCGAAACTTCAACAACAAAATATTTTAAACACTAAAAACTGGAAAAAAAAATTAACCATGTAATATATTTTTGTAAAATATTTTATTATTTAATAGTTTCACATTAATTAAATTATCATTATACGTCGAGAAATTAATTAAAAATATTGTTTAAATAATGTTTCATTTCTACTTTCCCGTTACAATATCTTAAAAAGAAAAAGAGTAAAAATGTTAATTTTTAACCCTCTAGTGCATGATTTTTTATTTTTTATTAAAAAAAATATATTTGTTTCCTTGACGGTCATAAATTACAGGAAAAATATTGAAAAATTTTTCACTCTTATATTTTTTAGTATTTTGAATTTTTTTATATTGTTGCCAAATGGCAACACCATGCATTAACACATTTTTTTTTTTTTTTTTTTTTTTTTTTTTTTAACGTTGCCAACTAGCAACACTGTGCTGTTTTATTGCAATTTTTTTTTTTTTTTTTGTAAATTATAAGATTTTAAATGCATATGATACTTTACATACAATTAGCAAAATAAAATTATATATATGTATGCATATACGTATATATACATACTAGGGGGCTCAGCCCCCTGCAAGCTACGCTCGCCAACCCTTGTTCAGACACCGCAGAATCTAAAAACAAGCTAATCTGATGGGTTTTAAAAATATTAGAGAAGATTGAATTATTCTGAAAAAAGCTGTGCAGATCTCCTTGTAAACGGGCTTCCATTCAATTCCCTTTGATTGCAAAAATTTAAGGGCGAATCAGTTGCTGTTAAGACATCCAATGGTTGTTTCGTTTTTGATTAAAGAGGATCAGTTAAACATTTGAAAAGAAGCTAAAATAAAATAAATTAAGTATAAGAGTCTTTGTCTCCCGGTATTTTAAAACAATCTCTATAACAATAGCCTAAGTCATGTGACTATCATCATCAGTTCCAGGCGGACCACTTTGCTTTTTATACTCTAGGTGCCATTTCGGTACTTTAATGTTAGCCAGGCACAGGTGATAAGTCGCCAGATATTATTCTATCGCCATCATTTCATCTATATTATAATAGTTCAAGTCATCAACTGCCATAAGCAAATATAATCGGATCCCTTCGCCGTCCATATGAAAGTTTGGCAAACATGTCATATACGTCCCATATTGGCGTGATTTTTTTAACGACGCCAATTTGGGGAACGTATCAACAGCATAAACAGCAACATCCGGCTTACCATATGAAGCAAAATAACGATACTTTGGCGCCAGTTATGTGCCCGTTCCGTATATGACATTGACGTCAGAAAAAAATTGCGCCAATATGGGGCCGTAAGTTTTCCATTTTGATTAAAAAATCAAAATTTTTATTTCGAATAAAACTACATAAAAGTTGCCATGGTCGCAAAGAATTCTAGGTACTGTTACGCTAGCAGGATGCAAATCTCGCCAATAGCTTTTTTTCAACTCGCCAGTTAGCATTTTTTTTCGAGTGGTAATAGTTGGGCAGATACGCTTATACAGGTTACAGATATACACGGTTACAGATATGCAGGTTTGGCGTGATTTTTATTTTTTTACGAAAATTTGGCGAAAACCTCGTTTTCAAATACCAGTTACGTATGCATTTTTGTATTCCTTAGATATCCCGACGGACAAAAATCTATCGCCAAACTATAAGATTAAATGCCAATAATGGTTGATCGTAAACGTCACATTCACTTGACTTTAAGCAAGTTACACGTGTTTACGTCATCAAGTGATTTTTATTTCGACGTTTTATTCGTATATTTATTAATGTTATACTAATTTATTTGTTCTTTCGTTATTTAAAATAAAAATTATGTCAATTTGTATAATTTGGCGAGTGTTTTGGCGATTTATATAATTTGGCGAAATTGGTCGACGGAATAACTAAGTAGTACTGTATTTCTTAATTATTTTCTATTATTTTCTAAAGGAAATATAAAAAAATAATTAATAATCATAGAACAAAATAATTTATATAATTTGTAAAAAGAAATAAAAGTAAATAAACATTTATTACCAAATAAACAACAATAGCCGGGTTACCATGTCAACCTTTTCTGAAATTAAAAAAAAAAAAAAATCTGCTTGATTAAAATTTGAGTCGCCATCATTAGAGAAAAGTATATAAAATTAGAAGAAAATTAATATTTCGAAAACTAATTCGAATTTAAAAATTCTAATACCAGTTTTGAAATCTGCGGATCAATGTTGATTTTTGGTGTTAATTTCATTGCAAAGTATTGCATATTTTAGGAGAAATCACCGTGAAACATAATCAGTTGTTTAATCAATCGATTCATACTTCCGTTTCATGAATTCGTTTCATTAGGATTTTATATATATAGGGTATATATATATATATACATATACTATATATATATAATAATTTTAAATCAAAATTTAACTTACAAGTCATATAACAATATTAACCAAAATTCTAAATAAAGACGGCATATAATAATATTATACATTAATTGTTATCTATCAACAGAATAATAATGGTACAAATTATAGTTCAAAGATATTAAATGAACATATGAAGTTAGATGCTACAATAGAATCATTTTTAATTTATAAATGAATAAGAAGATATACTGTACTGATACAGAACACAATAGAAGTATTGTAAAAAATATAATTAAATAAATACAAATAAAATGCGGAAAAGCAGCCATATTTTTCCTGTATTTTAAAGCAATTGAAATCATTTAAAATTTAAAAACCAAAATGGGCTTGTAAAATGTAATATCACATGCAAAATACAATGAAAAAATCATAGGCTAATAAAATATACTCCATAAATATACGGGCAATGCAGCAGAATACTGTAGAATTTTATATCAATAATATTTATCAAAGTTATGAATGATAACCAATAGAACATTTATTGTTTTTGTTTAAACATAGAGGTACCAAGCACTTAATGCATTTTACTCTAGTGTAACCTATTCAGCCCAGAACTTTACACCGTTGTTTTTTATCTAAGTGTTGTGGCCAGTGATCAATTTTATTCTTCCTGACATCTTTAGAAATTTCATAAAGCTGAAAACAATAGACTGCTAAGTTGTTACTGTAAAATTTTAATCATTGGCTATTTTGATGATACAACTGGTACCTTCAGGGGGCCATAGACACAGAAGCACAAGGGAAGGTGAATAGTGCCCCTTTAAATCTGAGAAAGAAGTATTTTGGGCATTTTTTATCATTTGGCTCCCGTTTAACAAAAAACTTATACCTGCCATTAGGGGGGAAACTCAAATCGGGAGTCCCGGGGCAGCTGCCCGCATGCCCCTGCATTAGTCAGGCCCTGGTTTTACAGTAAACTGAGAAGATTCTGTATTTAATAAGAGTCGTTTATCGAGTTAGGGTGACATATGGTGATAAAAGTGAAAAAAAAAATTAAATATCATGCGAACCAGTTATGAAACAATGCTCAAAATGTTTACAAAATTCATGGTGTTGCCAAATGGCAACAAATGTATATTCATGTGCATGCAATTTTTGTTCCAATAAACATTACTGAAAATTATTTAAAATAGCTTTTTAAAGTATATCCTTTTCAGAAATATTTTTTTCAAATGAAATTTTGCATGTTAAATATTTTTTATATGAGTTAGAAATCCAACTATGGCTAACAAAATGGAAGGTATCAAAAGTTGCTTTTTATTTGTAATTTATAAACAACTATAGCCAAATAGGATACTTTTTATGAACTAAACCTAAATATCGGACCAACATTAATACGTAAAGCATAAAGTTGTCAAGAGACAATGGTAAATAAACAATAAGGAGGGAAAATTTAATATGTTGCCAATTGGCAACAGTATGAACTAGAGGGTTAAATAAATTCACTAGACCGCGCTTTCTACAAACGTGGAAAAAAGAATGAATTTTCCATAATCGACATTTATTCCCACCCCAAACTAATGCACTGTAACGGTTTAGTTTTGTGAAAAGACGTCAATTGCGGTCGTGAAATTAAGCGTGATTTTTAAGGTAAATATTGAATGCTTATAAAAGAATGGTTTTCTTATCACTTTCCAGCTTAGTTGAAAAGTATTTATGTATTGGGTTTGTCTGTCCATTCACCTGTCCGTCTGTCTGTCTGTCCGTGCTCTAACTCACGCAAATGTAGTCTGATTGCCATGAAACTGATAGATGATATTGGGTATCACTATGGCATATTAGGTATTGAAGATGAAGTGTATGGCATTTACGGTTCATTTACAGAGCCACTCAAAAGAATTACGTTACATGACAGTCTAGGGGGGAAATCGTTTGCGGTGTATTTTAATGATATTACAGTATTTTAAACATACTGAAATTTATATAATATCACTGAGATAAACCACGGCGCTTACTGTAGAATAGGGTGTGCATATAATTTATTGTTCATTTACAGGGACACACAAAAGCGTTTGGCTACAGAAGAAATTGAACTAGTGAATGCTGTCAACAATAATTGCTGGAAATGCATTTTTAGTTGTGGTACACGTTTTTAAATTGAACTATTTTTTTTTCTAAATATTACCTGTTGTGGAGAAATTCTATAGATCCTATACAGGGCTGCACAAAATTTCTCAAGTACATTTCCATTTATTCACAGAAATTGCCGAATGGAATTTTTCAACTGTGCTTATGCATTTAATTGAATTAACTTTTAGCATACTATATAGTAGTAGTATGCATACAAATCCATAGATCCTATACAGGTCTACACAAAAAATAAACTGATATTTTTCCGACTATTGATTGTAATAGTAGAAATTGGGTTTTCAAATTGCTTTGTTTAGACAGACCTGATAATTCACCTTAATAAACTGCGAAGTTTTATTAGAGTATTCTGAATGTGTTGGAAAGTGTTACATAATCTATGCTACATAATCGGCGCATGATTTTTCGCTCTTGTTTTAAACTATTTTTACTTTTGTACTTATAATTTATCCGAATTAGTGAATAAAATTATTGTTTTGATTTTATTACTCTGGAATTTTTCGAGAATTACCGAATGTCCTGGTTTGGAACACTAACTTCCTTTTTATCGTTTTGTTATCAGGGATTATTGTACAGAACATTATGAATTCTATGTACAGTCGTGGAAAAAAAAAGTAAACACCCCCTACTAACTCCTCAACAAATTATCGTAGACGAAAGTTACTGGTACCGAACGATTGGAAATATAGTCTACTTTTAAATGACGTATATAAAATTTGCTTAGGGGGCCATCTACATATAAACAAACGAATCCAAACGTCATTGTTTTCAATAACAATACCCAATTTTAACAAAATATTTCAAATCTTCGGCTAAAACTATGCCTAGACACCAAATTTCAAGTCATTTGAATGATAAGTTTTTGAATTATAAAGATTCAAAATTGAGTGCTTCTAATGTTAAATTACATTTTCATATTTTTATTTATATCCCCAAAAATTATGCTCCTAATGTACTAAATTTTTGTGTAGCAATAATACTAATATACCCAAACATAAATACGTTAAATTTGCAATTTTTATAATTTTATTATATGAATTATGAAATTAATATTCGAAAAAAATTATGAATTGCAACCTACAATTTTTTTGATGGATTTAGATTTATTAAATCCTGCTTTATGGAAATCCAAAATTTCACATTTTTCTTCCAAGAAGTTTTCAAATTATGCTTAAAAACGGCAAAAGGATGTTTTAACGGGCCGTCTATGATAGAAGTGAGTAGATATTTTGAAATTTATTCTGCTGTCCTGTAATCTAGCAGGCTTCATTGACTGCTTGAGTGGGGCTTACGGTGCCTTGATCAAGAAGGGGGCTGTCTCGGTTAACAATCCAGTACGGAACTTCAATTTGGATACAGTCCTTAAAATACGCTTGTTTTAAAATAATTCATTTCTCGGAAACTTAAGGTACGAATTGCATAATTTTTTTTTTTTAGTCTAATTGAAGGATGTTGAGTTCATTTATGCTGTCAGAATTGTGTACTGCTATTGAAAAAAAAGAAGTTATGGTTTGTTTTAATAAGTAGATGTCCCCCTAAGAAAATTTTATATGCATCATTTAAAAGTAGACTTTTTTTCAAATCGTTCGGTACTAGTAACTGTCTTCTACGATAATTTGTTGAGGAGTTATTAGGGTGTGTTTACTTTTTTTTTTTCCACGACTGTACCATATGAGGTCCAACATCTTTCACCTAGAGCTCTAAGTTACTTTGTGAAAGGATCGATCTAATGTCGGAAATCACTTAACCCCTTGAGGGGCAGTGGGATAAAATATATCACACCTAATATAAACAAGATTCTCACCAGAAAATTTTAACTAAATTTTATATTTTTAACTTTGAAGGAAAATCGTTGAAAAATTGCTTTTCCTTATTTAAAAATAAAATTTTTTGATTATTCTGGTGAGAATTCAATATTTAGAGACATTTTTGCTTGCCTCTCAAGGGGTTAAGGGGTCTCAGAACTATTAAAATTGAAAAAAAAAAAATAAAAAAAAAGATAATTTTCAACATATAATATCTTAAAATGTATTTGATTTTAAGACACAATTTTATATTAGGATGAAAGATATAAATATTCTTTTAATTTCATGTATTTAAAAAATTGCAAGATGCAGAATCAGAATTTACAAAGTGCTTCAAAATCTCAGACATTTGACGAGCGGAAAATCGGCATAAAGTGATTACGCGAAGGATTGCAAAATACATTTTGCAACTAGAATGAAAATTTAGGCGCCTACTTATACTTCAGATTGTAATAATTACCCTGAATCTAAATAAATTTATATTTAAAACATTTTTTATATTTTTAATACAAAGTTGTATTTAGCTAATGCAAAATTTAGAAAATTTCAACAGTATAATCACCTAAATTTTTTTTTTTGAACAATAAAAAGGAAATTTTAAGTTCAGTTTATACAGACTAACATGAAACATGTGTTTTGAAAGTTTCATGCAAAAATATTCAGAAGTTTTTGAGATATCCTGCTCGTTATACTCAAAATGTCACTTGGAGTAAAAGGACTTCAAAGTTTTGGAAACGCTGCTTCAGCTATTGGGCGGGTATCATTCTAAAAGCCATAACTTCTGTTCTAATAGGAATTTCAAGAAAACAATTACATCAAAATGTTCAGAAAAGATAGGAGTTTAACATCTAAAAAAATTAAAACATTAAAATTTTTAAAGCTTTGGGAGTTCTGAGACCCTTTAATTTTTAATAAAAGTGTACTGTACACAACGGAATAAAGACATATCTTCGCATTTCACATTCACAGACACAAGTTCCTGTTCAAACAAAAAAGCAAAAATAATATTTAAATATAAGTTTTATTATATTCTTATTCTGGGAAATAGGAATATATAGATTCCGTAACCAAGCGAGTTTTGTTATGGTGTCCCCCCAGGAAATCCCAGGCGGGTGTATAACTGAGCCCCTTTAAAGAAAAAGCCTCCCCCTAAAAATCCCTTTTCCGTGAGAAACGTTCGAATTAATAAATTCCTTCGATTTATTATTTTTGAAATCACGTGAAAATATTCCATTCACAAATAAAACGGCGTCATTAAAAAAATTCTCCATAAGCACAAATTGATAAGAATTTTTGAAGACTATTTAAAGATAAAACTTGTTTATCTCCATTTTGAGATAAACGGAAAGATTCGAACAACTATGACTAATGTAGACTTACACTATCTCACTTATCTTACTCTAATTGCCATAAAGATAATGTTGGTAGGTAAACACACTATACTTTGAGATTGTAGTATAATTTCATGCATCATTATAATAATACAATATATTTCCCACGAGTTACGCTCGCCAATCTTCATTTAAATACCGCGGCCCATAAAATCACTCTAATTTTCGTAAATAAATGCATTTGAAGATACATATTATTTTAAGAAATCCAAAAAAATATATATATACTAATATTTATTATCACATTATATAAACTAAATGTATTTATATAAACAACCTGGATTAAAAGAATTGTTTTTAGTTATTTCAATGTAGTATAAAAGAAGGTAATTTTAATATATGCGTTCATGCATATACTATGACTTGCCTGAGGCATATGATGCATTCTCATACATGATTTTTAAGTCCCTGAATAATAATTTTTATTTTAGTATATCTTCTTGGGGTTTTTTATAGGTGATTTTCGTAATTATATAAATACGAAGCACCTATAGTCGTCGTTCAGTCCGTCTGTCCGTCCGTCCGCATATAACAGAGCAAAAACTACCCAACCGAGTGGTCTGAAATTATAAATATATAATTGTTGCAAAATTTTGTCGAGCCATTTTCTGAAAATCGGATGTATAGTTTAATGGCAGGGACAGTCAAAATTTTTCCGTTACATGACGGGGAAAAATTAAAATGGGGAAAAATTATTGCAAGAGCATTTTAACGATGTTACAGCCTTCCGAATGATCTGAAATTTTAAATATATAATTGTTGCAACATTTTGTCGACTCATTTCCAATTTTATAAAAATCGGATGTATAGTTTAATGACAGGGACAGTCAAAAGTTTTCTGTTACATTACGGCCAATTGGAAAAAATTATTTCAAGTGCATTTTAATGATGTTAGAGCCCTTTGAACAGAATGAAATTGATAGGCACTTACGAAGTGCACTGAAATATACATTCAGTACAATATCCGGCGCAAAAAGTATTTATAAAACTAGTTATAATACGAACGCACCTCATTTACCACGTTTGACGAGCAATTTCCAACTTGTTTATTTCTTATATTGGGAAACATTCCATTGCATGACTGTATAACAATATTAACGAGATAAATAAGTTTTGAACGATGTTGGGGTTCCAAATATACCACGAAATTCCTTACCGTCCCGTGTCCCTGATGTTGATTTTTAAGTTTGGAGCTGTCTGTATAAAATTCTTTCAATAAAAGCAATTCGATGTAATTTTTTAACGAAACTGGTCCTATTGTTTTATATAAATACATAGCAAAAAATTAACCTACACACATTTTTACGGTTGTTATCATTTTTTTTTTTTTTTTTTTAACTTTGCTCCTGGATTTTAGATTCCTTGCCGTCCCTCTTGCTAAAGTTATACAGAAAATCACTTCAGATGCAGTCACAGAATATATTTCAACTTTTCTCTCATGCAGAAGTATGCTAGAGAAAGAATGCCTAAAATTCTTTGACAGGAAATTTACTGCAGAATTTAAATACCAATTTCAAGATCGTGGCTTTATTGGTAGTCTTACTGTCCCCAAAATAACCTACACTTTTCGAAGTAATTTAATTTTTTTTTTATTTAATCCAATGTAAATAACTGTTTCTAAAAATCAATGAACATTGTAGCTATTACTTAGTCTTAACATGATTTGCCTAAAAAGAGGTAGTGATTTTTCTTACCATCCCTTTTTGTCCCCTCTTACCGTCCCTTCTTTAACACTCCTGTAAGACAATGTTATACCAAAATTTTGTACTAAAAATACCATATTGTTATTATTTCTCATTTGAATATTCTACGGGTACTATGCAAATTTATTATAAGTAAAAATTTAGAAGAAAATAAAAAGTTAAAGAGGTAAAACGGTAAGGAAAATTAAACTTGCAAGTTTAACTTAAACCTCAGTTAAATAAAATAAAAAAATCGTCGCTGCTGACCATTTTTCTTTATTTTGAATCATTAAGGCATTCGTCTATAAGTTTAAATTTGTATTTTATTAAGTTTAATTTCACCAGATTTTTACATTCTTCCATCTTTACAAGAAGAAAGTATTGGATTCGTGAAAATTTTCGACTTTCGGTTTTCGGCGGATTTACACGTTTTAGTGGTCAGAGATTCCGAAAAAAATGTTTTTACAAAATGTCTGTCTGTGAGTCTGTGCATCTGCGTGTCTGTCTGTCTGTATGTATGTGACACAAATTTTGTGGGCGCTCTATCTCAAGAACTAATGCACAGAATTTAATAAAAATTTATATTCAGTTAGTCCCTAATACAAATTGATGCTGATTAGTTTCTGCTGTAAATCGCTCAAAAGGTGGCGCTGCTATGCTTCATTTTTCACAATTTTCGCAATAGATCTAGCTCAAGAACTAATGCATGGATTTTCATCAAACTTCAGATTTAGTTAGTCCTTGATATGAATTGATGCTGATTACGTTTTGGTGGAAATCGCCTAACAGGTGGCGCTGTTATGATGAATTTTGCAGGATTTACACGATTTCCTCAATAGCTCTATCTTAAGAACTAATACACGGATTTTCATCAAACTTCAGATTCTGTTAGTCCTTGATTTGACTTGGTACTGATTATGTGTTGGTGTAAATCGCCCAACAGGTGGCGCTTCTGTGCTGCCTTTATCACGATTCCCGTAATAGCTGTATTTATAGAACTAATGGACGAATTTTCATCTAACTTCAGACTTATTTATACGTTGACACAAGTTGTTGCTAATTAGGTTTTGGTGTTAATCACCGAATAGGTGGCGCTGCTATGCAGGAATTTTCACGATTTTTGCAATCGCTCTCTCTCAAAAAGTAATGCAGGGATTTTCTCCAAACTTCAGATTCAGTCAGACGTTGACATAAATCGTTGCTGATTAGAATTTGGTGTAAATTACCTTATAGGTGGCGCTGCTAGGCTGCATTTTGCTGGATTTAGACGATTTCAGCGATAGTCATATCTCAAGAACTAATGCACGGAATTTCATATCTTTAGAATCCTCGTGAGATGCATAGATTGTCATTTAATTTTGGCAGTGTGATAGCGAATTTTGAAGTATTAACATGTATGAGATAGAAGAAAGTTTTGGGATTGGTACATCCGACTAGTTATTCATGAAAATTAAAATTTTATGAGAATGCCTCATATGCGTTCTTGCATATACTGTGACTTGCCTGGTGTATCTGCATGTTCTTAAATGTAAAGAATTTTAGATCACGGTTTTATTTACCAACATGACGCTGAAAATTCAAGTACACTATGTGCTTTCCAACATCCCGAATCGCTGTTTGTGGCAAACATAAAAATTCAATTTTTATGTTCTTATTTAGAACAATTCTTAGTTATTTGAATTTTTGCTAAGAATTATTATTTAAAAATGTCTACCATTTTAAGGGGACCATGGACTTTATTTGAGCACAAATCGACCCCAAAATCGACATTTCTTTTTGTGTGAATTATTATTCTCTGATTTGTACTACGTTATTCGTGGAAACCGCATGCAGATGCCATTATTTTACGCAAAGTTACAAGCGTTTTAATTGTGTTTACAAATATTTTTTTGGCCTTTTAATATACTTTAAATCTGTTTTTCTCAATACTGATGTTTCAGCTTTTTTTTTTAATTTTTGAAATGCTCCTTGCCATTTAATTTTTTATCAAAATTCACGAAACTGATACGGAAGAATCCTGATATTGCTTAAAATGAAACTGTGTATGCATTTTAAAATTCGACTTCGTTAAGATAATTAAATTTGATTTTTAACTTATTATAAGGTAGAATTTTGATGAAATCGATATGGAATTCAGAAAAATATCTCTAAGAAATTAACTATTTAAGGGATTAAAAAACCGATACACTGATTTATTTGTAATAGAATTTTACGTGATTAAAATCCAAAATCCAGAAATCGATATACAGTAAAACCCGTTTAAGAAGTTCCCGCTTAAGAAGTTTTCCCGTTTAAGAAGTTTATATTTTCGATTCCCATTTTTCTCTTATTCTTACAACACTAAAATAACTCGTTTAAGAAGTTTTGTTCGAAACTCTTTCCCGCTTAAAAAGTTTTATTTTTCCTTCCATTTTTACTTTCAAAGCTCGTTTATTTTGTCTTTTTGATTATTATTTTATTTTCTGTGCTGAAATCTCTTTCTTTATTATTCTTCGCTATTCAAAAAGGTCAATGTTTAGGACTGATAGCAGATGTGGCCACCTCTATTTCACCCTAAAATCTGTTTAACGTGTTTGATGGAAATGGAATGTGGGTAGAGGATGGGCCTCTCGTCACTGTAACAATAGTGACTGATAAGAGAAAAGGGAATTGCTCCGCCCTACCGAGGGGTGGTTCTTTCAGTTCAATAGTTACAACAGATTCTTTCCCACCACCATATTCCATAAGTGTAATGTACCAAATCTGCGTTTGGTTTATTCATTTCGCAGTTTTTAAGTCAGTGTAAAGTGCATAACATCAAAGCTTTCTCGTTAGAAAATACACGGACACAAAATTCTGTTTTTTTCCCCAAAAATGTCGGGCAAGGCAATTACAAGGAAAGCCTTGTCAATTGAAGACAAAATCAAAATTTTGAAAGAAGTTGATAGTAACGCCAAACCAACAAGAGTTGAAATTGCAAAGAAGTTGAACATACCAGTGGCTACTCTGAATGGAATTCTATCAAAACGAGATCTCATTTTAAACTGTTCTGAAAAATCTCGTAAAATTAAAAATGTGCAAAGAGGAAAATATGAAGTTATGGAAGAAAAGTTATTGATTAAACTAAACTAAACTAAAACTCTGTGTCTATACAATCCAAGAAGGATCTGGGCCGACAGTGCCCATCTCTGTTTCTTGACCCTGGGGCCCGAGGTGCTATACAGCATGTGTCCCGGCCAGGTGGTCAGCCTAACGCGAGACCCTCGGTGTTTAGTTCCCAAGCAAGCTTGGTACTCATTTTATCGACCCCGAAGGGATGAAGGGCTGAGTGAACCTTGCCCAGTCGGGAGTCGAACTCTCGACCTGCGGTGCAGCAGTCAGATGCCCTGACCACTACACCACTGGGCTTCGTTATTGATTAAAGGTTGCCGAAAAAAAACAGAAACTAAAAACTATAACCGAATTTTTTTTTTTTTTTTTTTTTTGCAAAAACATATCAAATCACTCTTAAAGAGAAATTTCTTGCCTTGGATTAAATAAAGAGTTTCTAAGGTAATTATGTATTTTTACTTTATTAGCTAATTTTTTAAGTGTGCAAACTAATTTAAATTTCTTAAGAAAACTCAATTTTATAGAAAGTACTCTTTGTATTATTGTACTAAGGTAAAATAAACCCTCTTCTGAATATCAATATTTAAACTATTGATTTTTTTCAAAAAATGCTAATTTCCCTTTTAAGAAGTTTTCCCGTTTAAGAAGTTTTTCCCCTCCACTCCCTTGGGAAACTTCTTAAGTGGGTTTCACTGTGTATAAAAGCCGTTCTCAGTGTGTATGTCCTTTATACAAATCTTTAATTTTTGACCGATTTGCACGAAACTCGATGTACATACATTTTAGAACGAGGAAAAGATCACTGTCTACTTAAAAAAATTATCAGACCACTATTTATTCCTTTTTTCTACCACTTCCATAATTTAACATTATAGAAATATATCTTTTTAAATCTTTTTTAATTCAAACGTTTCTTTCCTGTTGCCAAACCCTAAAAAATGACACAATAATGTGAAAAAAATAAGGATAACGCGTGTATTTGGTTTCTATTTGCCAATAAAAATTCAGATTTTCTTGCTATATTTTTGCGTGTTTGATATTGACGTCATTCTAAACAGAAAATTTCCATTTTTTTTTTGTATATAAAATAAAAACTTTAACTATACGAGCGGGAAAATATCGTAGCACCTCAATTTGAATGTTTTTTTTAAAACTAAAATATCTATTTTTATACAAACAGTCAAATTTCATGAAAACAATTTAAGAAAAAAAAAAGCAATTTATCAAATTACAACGACCATTTGAAAATGATTTTTAAAAAGACTAAAATTTAAGACATAAAAAATAGCACGGAGTTGATCATACATTACGTACACCATGAATTAAACATTAATAGTGTTATGACACGTAAAAATTGCAAGCGATAGAAATCGCCTGCGACTCGCACGTATTATCCACCTGAAACTTATGTGTTATCCAAGCATTTCATTGGCTGTTCGGGAAAAGGTTTTTCCATCGTTACATTTCCAAGAAATCTGACAGCCAATTTTAAATGAAATTTATTTCTTAAACTTCTAAACATCTCACACTATTACTTTTTATATCGTCGTATAGATAAAAAAATGTACTTTTAAATGCAATTTGTTTGAAAGCTGTATCTCAATTTGTTTCTGAATTATTAATTTTTTTTTGGTAGTTTTTATTACTTTTTTGTCATAGTGGCAACACTTTGTTGTCCACCTCTGTTGAAAGTAAAGGAAAATACAGGTTACTGCATAGACCAATCAAAACACGAATAAAATGCGGATTAAACCAATAAAAACCTTCAGATATGCTTTGGATTTCCCATCCTGACGAGAACAATAACCATTTTTCCAAGTGGTTAAAAAAAAAAAAAAAAAAAAAAAGAAAAAAAAAGGGGGGGGGGGGCTAGATATGACGTCACATTCTATCAAATCTTTTCAACGCGTAATCAAACTCATTGTAAAAATATGGCTCCTATATTTTGCTAACTACTTCGATTGTATACTACAGCCATATCTTATAGCTATACGTTACCGCTAAGTGTTGTATTGGTTTAGATTCAGTGCTAACATTTTCTGTGATTTATAGCAAAATAAGAGCGGTTATTTACATTTTCAAAAAAAAATCTTGACAGATGTCTTGATTTAAAATTTATGGAAAATGACATCATTTCATCTAATCATTGTAGATTTAATTTCAATAAAATTTCAAATTTTCCAAATAAAATTTTAGTAACTACTACCTCCTTTGGATGTATTTTTTTGCATTTTCCCCCGTATTGTGAAGATATTGTATACTTCTGTTACGCGCGCCAAGGAAAACATGTATTTTAATTTTAAAAGTTTAAAAAAATTACCATAATGTGTCAAAGGAACATCCTTTTTCTGAATTTAAATTTCGCGAGTTCCAAAATTAAAACTAAAAATGTGAGTTTTTCATAAACTTCATGTTAAGGCTGTTCTCAAATCCAAAGGAGCTATTTTCTGACATATTTTTTAATTAATTTTTGTTCGGAAACGCATGAAATTGACAGGAGTTCTTATTTAGAAACTATGTAATCGAAAGATAGTTTGCATTTGTTGGCAAAGGTATAAGATCTTTCAGTTGGTGTTTTGAACTGAATTTCGGACGCAACAGTGCAATAAAGGATAAAAACCGGCCGTCACGCAATCACAATTGCTCATAACTCGATAAGTAATTTATTTATGAAAAAAGGAAAAACTCATTTCAATTCCAAGTCGCTTTAATAGTCAGGCCTACAAATTTTAACCCTTTACGTTTAATGAGTCAGAAAATGTGTCAGAAAGTTTCGCGTTGTTGAGCAGGTAACTGGAGAAGTACCTTAAGCATTTGCAGGTTAGCATTTTGTAATCAAGTTGCATGTCAGATAGTCGCTTAAAACATAAGTCATTCTATATTGTTTTAAACAAAGGTGCATGCCATAATAGGTGTTAGGCACACTCATTAAAATAAGAATACCCTAGCGCACAGCCCCATTACCGAAGATAAAACCGTCAATATACTTAGAGATAAAAATTGTTCTGCATTTTTCATTCAGCTAATAAGACTAATCCTTCATAATTGGGTTCACATGATTATATAACTTTTCCCTATAATTCTATGACTAAGCAACGGAAAACAATATGTTACGCACTAAAATCTTCCCTAAAAAACTCATAGTGCAAGTCGCATGGAAATCCGTTCTGAAGAATTCAAGTTATATGCACCCGGAACGAAATTCCCATTTGAATTTTATATACTTATCAGGTTATTTTGAGTAGTTTGTTTTGATATCTGTTAAATTCGTGTTTTATTTTATTTTATTTTATTTTTGGCGTTTTAATTTCGTTTGCCAATTTAGTTATTGAATATTACGCGAAAGCAAACAATTTCTGAATTATTTACAATGTTTTTGAACAATTGAGCTAATCTTTCTTATTTGGGTTCCAAGCAGATTTAAAAATTATTTTAAAACCCATAAAAAATTCGTAAATTCAGATAAACATTACAAACAAATATCACTGAAAGTACTTTTGTTTTCTATAATTCGTTGGAACAATAGAACGTACAATGTTTAGACGTTAAACTGCAATAAAAGGGAAATTTGTTGTGTTAGGTTGTTGCCACCGAAAATATGATACCAGCGTTACTCATAGACATGTCTTTTCTTTATTCTATTGCATTAAGTGTAAACAGGTCCATCTTTCGTAATCGGGTTGCACTCAACTTTAAAAATATCCATGTTTAAAAATTACTTTAAAATCCATTAAAATTAGAAAACTGAGGTACAATTTTCAAACAAATTTCATTTGAGAGAACTTTTTTCCTATTCGACATTGGCCCCACCAGTGGCCGAGAGGTTCTGCTCTCGAAGCTGGTAGACGGGAGGTGCTGGGTTCGATCCCAATCGCGCCCGCCGGCCTAATCGTTCGGAGTTTTCGTGGTTTTCTTCGAGCCGTGGATTTTCCATGCGTAAATACGGATTAGGTTCCCTTAGAAAGACCCCCACGGAGGGCACTCCCCCCGGCCCTATATCCCTCGTGAAGATAATCGGTCGTCAAAAATCAACTCAACCCAACCCTATTCGACATTGTAAAAAATGAAATTGTGTGATGTTTAAAAGTTAGAAAAATTGCAGTAAAGGCACATTTTATGGGTTGCAATTTATGGGGCACAATTTATGGGCACTGACATAGTGTTTTTACTTTATAATGTAGATAATATCATACAAACGAGAATTTCACTAAGTGCTGCGCGATTTGGAGGAATTTCTTTTTTTCGTATTGTCAGGAAAATCACATATTTTTCTCTTATACCCGCCAAAGAAAACGTGCATTCTGCTATTAAAGCTCATGTATTTTACTATGGTTGCAAGACAATAACGCCATGTTTTTTGATTGTCTTTATAACGATTTGTGGGTGGGAATGCACAAATTTCAGTTATTGTGATTGCCGTATTATTTCGTTTTAATTTATTTTACCTGGAAGGCTTCTTATAATTTACACGGGCGAAGCCGGGTAGTTCTGCTAGTTATCTAATAAATTAAAACGCAAGGAGCATTTTAAAAGTTCGTTTTAAAATTTAAAATTTTGTAAACATCTTAAAATTATAATAAGATTGGAAATTTCTTTTAAGGTGTTCAATCTACTTATGGCAGAATGTATATTCGCGCAAAATTTCAAATCTCTATGATGAAAATTAAAATATTTTTTTTTTAAACGTCCACTTTTTTTAACGTTCCTTTAAAGCAGTCATGAACTTTTTTTTTTTTTAAATAAGGTTCCATTATTTTTGTTTGCCGTGTTTTGTTTTGACGGGTTCCATCTAGTATTATTTTAAGAAATGGACTCAGTCAGCTAAATAAATATTAAACGCGCACTTATAATAATCGGAGTGTCGTATAGAGGTCTGCACAGTCCCGGCGCGTGCAAAAATCAATTATATCCGGCCTGGTCCGGACCGTCTCAGTTTATGCAGAAAATTCCGATTGTAACATACAATTAAGATATTTTTAAAGAATACTGCACACATATTTATGGGTAATTTTCACGATATATTTTAGATTACTATGTGTTCGCCAGATAGAAAATACACACTCTTAGACTTTTCAATTTTCAAATAAAGATACATAAAAAAAGGTGTAGTTTAGAAAAATTAAACACGCTATTCGAATCCAAATTGCTTAAGGAGTCAGACTTCACAGTTTTATGCCTTTACAGTTAAAACTGAGTCGGAAAATGTGTCAAAAAGTTTCGCGTTGTTGAGCTGTGAATTTGAGAGCCACCTTAAGGTATATTTCCACTGATTTCGTTCATTATCGCTATTACTATTTTTACAAAGCATATTGCCTGCCCGATACATACCAAAAACAATTAAGTCCGGTTCAGGCCCGGTTCGATAGTGTCTCTCTATTCTAAAAAAAAGTAACTTACGCTGTCACCACCGCCGCCACCGGTTTTGAATTTTTTGTGACCGGAGGTCTTTCTCCGTTAATATTACTGCATACAAAAAATATGAAAATCGGCGATATTATAGAGAAATGTTTGATAAACACGCTGATGCAGACAGTTTTCCAATCGAATAATTATTTTAAGAGATATTTAATGCTAAAGTTGGACAAAATCGTTCCATTAAAAAAGTTTTATAGGAGCAAAAACTATATATGGTAATTAATTCATTTTTAGATCATTTTATACGTTAGAATTTCCCGGTGTGCAGACTGTATTAACTTTTTTAATTTGACTCATTTTTTGAGGTTTTATTTCTATTTTAAATTTAAATTTTCAGCATTTCGAGAGATATTTTTTACTTATTTTAGAAAGTGGTATCAATTTAAACTGTTGCCAACTGTATAAACAGCGCAAATAATAATGTTTGCTTCAAATTAAAAATTTATTTACACGTGACTATTATTAACAGAAAAAAAACTTTCAAATTAGAATTAAATAATTACTTATGAAAAGCAGGAACTCATTGAAAATTACTTCACAAAAACTATATTTACACGTGAATTTAAAAGAGAAAGGATATTGTAAAATAATACATTCATTAACATGCGTTAGAAGTTGGAGGATACGTCGTACTGCGAGTGAAAAAACTTGTTACCTTGGCAACCGAGCAACTGACGTAAGAGCGTGACGTCAGCCTTTACAGGTACAATCTCTAAAAACAAAACATTCGGAATTCGAACGGTGGAATGAAGTACACTAAGGCGTTTATTCTTTGAGTCTAATATTTATTATTCGATGTGAAGTAAGAAAGTTATCATCTGTATTCGTTTACTATATATAATTCATTGTTGTTAAAAAACACAAAACAGTCTGGATTTGAATGTTGATAGTGAACGTACGTGCATTCTTGTACTAGTTTGATTCGACGACTTAATTATTCGGCGTGATGTTAGATATTTACCTGTATTCCTTTACCGCAAGTCTAGTCAAGAATAAGTCAACATTCAAAGGTGTTTAATTCAACTCACCCACATTGGTCGATGTTATGGTCATTTTTATTCTTCGTAACTATAATTCTCATCCTTCATACCAGCATACTATGTTGTATTGAAAATTCTTATTCAAATTGAAATCTTCGTCGATGTTTAGTGTCATCTGTATAATAAAAAATGTGTGTTTATACTGCTGCCATTCTTTTGTCAGTGTCTACCCGACTTTCTGGGAAAATGGGGTAGGTAACGCAAATTTAACCTTCATTCTAAATTCTAATACTGACAACTCGTAGTGTTTGTTTTAAATCGAATCGTGAATTTAATTCTGTTAAGTCCCATTCCTTTGTCATAATATTCAGATTTATTTTCGCTACTTTTGGTCCGTATCGAGCCAGGAGCTACGATGGAATCTATTCTTAAGTCGTAGCTGTCAATTAATTTATCTGTGCTAGATATAAAGTAGTAAAAAAAAAAAAAGTAAAAACGGTTGTGTTTATTTATTCAATTCTTGTTTGTTTTTATATTTTGTATATTATGGTGCATTTTGTATTAGGTTCTGTCATTTATGCATTTTTATAATTTTATTCATTTCTTATATTGTTTAGTTGTAATGATTAAAAATGACTAAACAAACTAAACAGGAGCTGTATTTTGAGCGAATTTGTAAGGAAATAGATGTAATTAAAGATAAAGTTCAAAATGCGAATTCAGATGAGCAGGCAAAAATTAAAGTTTTGAAATCAAAAATATCTTCTTATGAAAATACTCTTGCGCAAGCATTTGATAAACTTTCGCCGAAAGAAAATAATGAGAATTTGGATACTTTTTTGAAGTATCAGGGAATTATTTGTGATTTGTTAGTCGATTTAGAGGAGAAAACCAAAGTTGATTTTCCGACGGAAATTCGTGTAGAAACTCAAGGTAAACAGAATTATTCGCAAGTTAAATTGCCCAAATTCGATCTTCCCCATTTTTACGGCGACTCGGAACAATAGATTTCGTTTAAAGAATTATTTCAGTCTACGATTTTGGGGAATGAAAATTTATCTGATATTGAGAAATTACAATATTTGCATTCTTCTGTTCGCGGAAATGCCGCAAAATTAATTCGAGGATTTTCTTTAAAAGAAGAAAATTTAGTTCAGTGTTGGGATTTGTTAAGTCAAAGACATGAAAATAAAAGACAATTGGCATTAAGTCAAATAAATAAAATATTTTCGATAAAGATTATTAAAGCTAGTAATTCAAAATCTTTGTTAGAATTGCTTGATACATGTAATGAAAGCAATTCGGAATTTGAAAATTTTGGGATTAGAATCTAATGCTTTGAGTGATTTAATGTTAATAAATTTTATGTTGAATAAATTAGATCAACCTCTCAAACAAAGATGGGAATTGTTGTTAGACAATGATAAAATACCGGATATGGATTTATTTCGAAAATTTATTGAGCGGGAAGCTCGAAGTGTAGAGGAGTCAAAATGCACTAAAGTAGAGTCTAAATTCAATTCCGCAAAAAAGCCTCTAGATGCTAGTCGAGTCAAAACCAACGTAATGAACAGCGCGTTTGTTAGGAATGGTAATAACTGCCTATTATGTAATGAAAGCCATGCGTTATTCAAATGTCCTTTATTTAATTCAAAACCAGTGAAGGAGAGGTGGAAAATCGTTCAATTAAACAAATTATGTGAAAAATGTCTTAGACAAAACCATCAAGTAGGGCAGTGTAGAATTAATGTTAAATGCAAAAATTGTTCCAAAATGCATCATACATTATTACATGTGTATACGACTAGTCAAACTAATAGAGAGTTTGTTAATGATAATGCACCAGAAATTTCTGTTTCTAATAGTGCGCAGTGTCATTCATCTTTGCAGAATTAAATGTTCTATTATCTACCGCTCTTATTAATGTAAAATCTAGCACAGGTAATGTTATTCAGTGCAGAGCACTTATTGACAATGCTTCTAAAAATTCTTTAATCTCAAAAAACTGTGTAGAAATATTGAATTTGCCTGTAGGCAGAACGAACCATAGGCTTGTAGGTATAAATTGCATTTCGGCTGAAACCTGCCTAAATTTCACTGAATTTAATTTCTCGCCATATTTTGAAAATAATTACAATTCTTTAAAAGCCCTTGTAGTTAATCAGGTTACTACCCCACTCCCTAACTTCAGGCTTGAAAGGCATTCATGGCCGCACATGGCAGACTTACAGCTGGCTGATACTGAGTTTCATATCTCCAAATCAATCGACATTCTGCTAGGAGCAGATGTTTTTGCACATCTGTTATTAGGGTCACCAATTTTTGGACAATTTGGTGAACCCGTTGCAATCCCAACTCAACTGGGATATATTCTAAGTGGTCCAGTACCCTATTCGTCTAAACTGGCCAGGACCGTGGTCTGCCATTCAGTAGACTTGACTGATTTTTTCAACTCAGAGTCTGTTCCTCATGCTAAGGAGTTTATTAAATCAGATGCAGCTAAAGAACTGTATCACAATTCATCTCGGCAAAATAAACAAGTTTGTGATGAGGAAAAAACTAATTTTCCTGTCGCTGCCAGTATAGCAAAAGATGATAGTTTGCCACTTTCTTTAAAGGCAAGTAACTTAACCCATTCTTTCAATCCGAATTCATCTGAAAGTTTTCTAGGGTTGGAGTGGAACCGGGAAACAGATTACCTGCGTGTACACTCTCAGAAATAAAACTCTCCCTTTTGACGATTCAGAAATCCTCGAGCTGTATTTCGTCGTTTTTGACGATCATTTCCTATTAACATCACGTGACTTTTAACGAAACGTAAACCCTCAAACATTTGACGAAAGTTTTGTCTCAATCACGGTTAGACTCAATGCATTTTAAGGAAACAGTTCCTCAAATCCTCCTCAAATCCTGCGATTTTAGCAAACATATATTTGCTTGTTTATGTTAGCCCTGTAATAATTTATTTTAAAACAACATTTAGTGCTTTTCAGAAAATACTGAAATATAAGTAGTTATTGTTTCTTCATTAGTTATTTTTTTAGCTGTTAGAATTTTTAGGAATGCTTATTATTATTATTATTATTTTATTTATATGTTGTCGTTCGTTATGTTTTAATTCGAAAAGAATAAATTTCCTGTGCTCTTCAAAACCATTCAATAAGAAAATTAGGTCAATAAAATTTCAAACTTCTAGGATGTCTTTTTTTTTTTTTTTTTTTTTTTTTTTTTTTTTAAAGAAGTATATTATGTTTTCAATCAAATTAAAAATAAACATAATTGATCCCTCTCCTCTTTATAAACAGTAAAGTGTTAAAATCTTATCCTCCTACTCAAAGTGATAAAATCTCACGCAATATGCACTTCACAATTCGTTATTTGTGAGCAACAAATTAACCAGACCATATTCTAATCCTCCATTGATCAAAGAAAATTTCAGTTGTAAATTATTTAATCAAGCCATATTATAATTATTCATTGATACGAGAAAACCATAAAAATAACTTAGCCTTTTTTAAAACTTTCAGAAAATATAGCAGTGCGGATAAAATTGCAATCTACGTTATAAAAATATAAACACGAAGACTTCATTACACCAGTCTAAAAGCAAACACTTTCAAGTCACCAGCAGTCAAGTTGGAAGAGCAGCGACCTCCCATACGAAGGGTCGTGAGTTCGAATCACGCCGAGGAAAGAGAGAGATGTGATTTTTTTTCTTTCCCCGTGTCAAATACTGGAGCTTCCAAACTGTTTGAGAGATGGCGCCACCAGCCCTCTTTTGACGAAACTATTGACGAAATTTACATCGTCAAGCAAGTGAAGAAACTAATTTCATCAATTTGACGAAATGTTCGCTCGGAGCATTTTCCAGGAAACCATTTCGTCAAAAACAAAGAAAATTTCGTGAAATCTGAGTATGCATTTCTGAGAATGTACAAGTTGTAGAAAAACCTACAGTAAAGACTAAAAGTCAATTATTATCCGTAATCTCTGGCATTTTTGATCCTTTGGGTCTTTTGTCATCTTCCACTGTTATTTTGAAAATGTTATTGAAAGAAGTGTGGAAGGTAGACTTGAAGTGGGATGATCCTCTCCCCTCAGTTATTATAGAGACGTGGAATAGATTCCATTCTGAAATAAATGCTTTTAATTCTATGCACAT
Organism: Maratus speciosus; assembly: GCA_963932465.1. Classification (NCBI taxonomy): domain Eukaryota; kingdom Metazoa; phylum Arthropoda; class Arachnida; order Araneae; family Salticidae; genus Maratus; species Maratus speciosus. The sequence continues at coordinate 5,259,009 of OZ010799.1, read as the reverse complement.
TCCACGATTTATGAATTTCAGCACATCATCACCTTTCGAACTCCATGGGTTCTGTGATGCCTCCATACGTGCATACGCTGCGGTTGTCTATATAAAAACCTTTAATCTTGTCACGGTAATGCTAGTTGCTGCTAAAACAAGAATAGCGCCCACCAGTGCAATAACATTGCCAAGGTTAGAGCTATCTTCAGCTCTTTTGCTAGCAAACCTTATTCAAGTTGTGCAAGATGCATTACCTAACGCTCTCCACGAAACATTCTTGTGGACCGATTCGACCATTACATTAAGCTGGATTTTGAAACCTCCAACCAAAGGCAACCAATTCGTGCTTCACCGTGCCAATAAAATCAGAGATTTGACCTCAATTGAACATTGGCATCATATTCCTGGTAAACATAATCCAGCCGATTGTGCAACACGGGGTCTATATCCCTATCAGTTAAAAGATTGCGAATGTTGGTGGTCTGGGCCTACTTGGCTCTACAAGTCTTCTAATCCTTTCGTTGATGATCCATCTTCAACTTCAAACTTTGCAGTTGAGTCTTTACCCACCGAAAGTTCTTGTTTAATAAATCAACTAGAAACCGATGTAGACATTCTTACCAGATTTTCTTCATATACAAAAGTAATCCGAGTAGTTGCTTGGATTCAAAGATTCGCCTACAACACAAAATTCCAACTCAAAAGGAAAGGGCCATTAAATGCAGTTGAACATAACAACGCTTGTAAAACTGTCGTCAAGTGCTTACAACAGTCAGCCTTTTCTGATGAAATTAATCTACTTAAACAACACAAACCGCTACCAACATCCAGTAAATTGCTTTCTTTAAATATCTTTCTCGAAGCAGATAATATTTTGAGAGTTGGTGGACGCCTCAGCAAACACAACACCATGTCATTCGATTCCAAACATCCAATCCTTATCCCTAAAACCCATCCCTTAACAGAAGCTATTATCAGGTACTTCCATCTCTATAGTCTGCATGCGGGTCCTGATCAAGGTCTTTCCTTAATTCGTCAAAAATTTTGGATTCCAGATAGCAGATCAACAGTTAAGAAAGAATTAAGAAAGTGCATTCGTTGCATTCGAATTTCTGCCCAGCCGCTTACTCAATTCGTGGGTGACTTTCCCTCTTCACGAATTAGTCCATGCAGAGCGTTCCAGCGCACCGGGATTGATTTTGCAGGACCAATCAACACGAAATGCCAACATAAACGGAAGTCAACTACTTTTAAATCCTATATCTGTCTCTTTATATGCATGTGTACCAAAGCAGTACACATTGAATTAGTTTCAGAACTTACCACCGAAGCCTTTATAGGCACTTTACAGCGTTTCATATCACGCCGAGGACATCCAACAGACATTTATTCAGATAACGGTAAAACATTCGTTGGTGCAGCCTCATGTCTTAAAAAACTGTTCCTAATTCTCAAAGAATCAAAAGTCCAAGGTTTTTGCGCACAACGCCAAATTATTTGGCATTTCATATCTCCTTATGGTCCAAACTTTGGAGGATTATGGGAGTCTTCCATAAAGCTAGTCAAACGGCATCTAACCAAATCATGCCAAGGTACTCTTATGACTTTTGAGGATTTATCCACAACCCTATGCCTTATTCAAGCATGTATAAATTCTCGTCCACTTATTCCTTTATCAACAGACCCTAATGACTTATCAGTTTTAACTCCCGGACATTTCCTCATTGGTGATCCATTACTTGCTTTACCTGACATGTCATGTCATAATAATCCATGCATTAGTCTCTTTTCCAGGTGGAAGCTGTGTACCAAGATTCGGGATAATTTCTGGCAACGCTGGACTAAAGATTATCTCCAAACATTGTCCTTAAGGCATAAATGGAAAAGGGGCAATCATATTATCCAGATTGGTCAACTAGTCTTGGTAAAAGAATCTTCAATTCATCGAACTCGTTGGAAGTTAGCCATGGTCGAAAACATCCATCCTGGTGCTGATGGTGTTGTCAGAGTTGTGACTATCCGTACCGGTGAAGGTACATTCCAGCGTCCGATTCAGCAGATTGCTGCTTTACCTGAAGTCCACGTCGGCTCCCCGGAGGTTATGGACGATACGTCGTACTGCGAGTGAAAAAACTTGTTACCTTGGCATCCGAGCAACTGACGTAAGAACGTGACGTCAGCCTTTACAGGTACAATCTCTAAAAACAAAACATTCGGAATTCGAACGGTGGAATGAAATACGCTAAGGCGTTTATTCTTTGAGTCTAATATTTATTATTCGATGTGAAGTAAGAAAGTTATTCATCTGTATTCGTTTACTATGTATAATTCATCGTTGTTAAAAAACCCAAAACAGTCTGGATTCGAATGTTGATAGTGAGCGTACGTGCATTCTTTTACTCGTTTGATTCGACGAATTAATTATTCGGCGTGATGTTAGATATTTACCTGTATTCCTTTACCTCAAGTCTAGTCAAAAATAAGTCAACATTCAAAGGTGTTTAATTCAACTCACCCACGTTGGTCGATGTTATGGTCATTTTTATTCTTCGTAACTATAATTCTCATCCTTCATACCAGCATACTATGTTGTATTGAAAATTCTTATTCAAATTGAAATCTTCATCGATGTTTAGTGTCATCTGTATAATAAAAAATGTGTGTTTATACTGCTGCCATTCTTTTGTCAGTGTCTGCCTGGCTTTCTGGGAAAATGGGGTAGGTAACGCAAATTTAACCTTCATTCTAAATTCTAATAATGACAACTCGCAGTGTTTGTTTTAAATCGAATCGTGAATTGAATTCTGTTAAGTCCCATTCCTTTGTCATAATATTCAGATTTATTTTCGCTACTTTAAATTCGAGTTATTCAAAATTAATCCTTAAATATTCTATCCAGAAGTCTTAAATAGGAGAAATTACGTCACATTTACGCCACATTACATCTATTACGTAAAATAAACAAAAAGTAATATTGCAAAACAGTTCAAATTAAAAAGATGGGCGAGACATTAATTTGATACTTTAATATTACTAAAAGACTCGGCCCCCTACGAGCTACGCTCGCCAACCCCGTTCAGACACCGCAGTCTCTAAAAGCACACTGATTTGATTGGCTTTAAAAAGAATTTAAAAGATTGAATTATAATTTAAAAAACAGTGGCGATCTCCCTATAAATGGATTTCTATTCATTTTTCTTCAATTGGAGAATTTTAAGGAAAAATCAGCTGCTGTTAAAAGATACAATGGCTGTTTTCGTCTTTGATTAAATAAAATCAGTTAAACATTTCAAAATAAGCTAATATAATCAGCAAATATGCACCGAAATGAAAATATATTTTACAAATACCAATGCCTTCTTTTGACGGAAACAATACAGCAGGTTAACGAATCTTAACTAAACCATTTAAGCAATTTCTTTATTTTCTGCTTCACAGATTTTTCTCTTTCAAATCATATTTTTTGTTGATGACACTTCATTTTCAGCTTGTAATCTTTTTTTTTATTATTATTACTAGGGGGCTCGGCCCCCTACGAGCTACGCTCGCCAACCCCCGTTCAGACACCGCATTTTCTAAAAGCACGCTAATTTGATTGGCTTTAAAAAGATTTTGAAAGATTGAATTATAATTTAAAAAACAGTGGCGATCTCCCTATAAACGGGTTTCTATTAATTTCTCTTTGATTGGGTAATTTTAAGGAAAAATCAGGTGCTGTTAAAAGATACAATGGCTGTTCGTCTTTGGTTAAATAAAATCATTAAACATTTCAAAATAAGCTGATATAAAATGAATTAAGTAAGCACTTTGGCTCCCGGTATTTTTTAACAAAGCGAAAAGAAAGTTCTTTCTGACGTAATTTTCACCAAACTTTCTTTCTCTTTTTAATATTCACGTGAAAATACTTTTGTTAGAAATGAACTATTATTTGCGCTGTCCCAGCAAAAATAGTGGAAAAGATCATCTCGAAATATCAAATAAATGTCTCGCGCAATTTTCAAATTTAAACTGTTTTGCAATATTACTTTTTGTTCATTTTACATAAGAAGTGTAATGTGTCGTAAATGTGACGTAATTTCTCCTATTTAAGACTTCTAACGCATGTTAATGAATTTATTATTTTACAATATCCTTTCTCTGTTAAAATTCGCGTGTAAATATAGTTCTTATGAAGTAGTTTTCAATAAGTTCCTGCTTTTTATACGCAATTATTTAATTCTAATTTGAAAGTATCTTTTCTGTTTATAATAGTCACGCGTAAATAAATTTTTAATTTGAAGCAAACATTATTGTTTGCGTTGTTTATACAGTTGGCAACAGATTAAATTACTACAATTTTCTAAAATAAGTAAAAAATTTCTTTCGAAATGCTGAAAATTTTAATTTAAAATAGAAATAAAACCTCAAAAAATGAGTCAAATTAAAATACTGAAAGCAGTCTGCACACAGGGAAATTCTAACGTATAAAATGATCTAAAAATGAATTAATTCCCATGTATAGTTTTTGCTACTATAAAACATTTTTAATGGAACGATTTTGCCCAACTTAAGCATTAAATATCTCTTAAAATAATTATTTGATTTCAAAACTGTGTGCATCAGCGTGTTTATCAAACATTTCTCTATAATACCGCCGATTTTCATATTTTTGTATGCAGTATTTTTCTTAATATTAACGGAAAAAGACCCACGGTCACAAAAAATTCAAAACCGGTGGCGGCGGTGACAGCGTAAGTTACTTTTTTTTAGAATAGAGAGATATTAATAAGATTAATATTAATTTTATTGAACACGTTTAGACTGCTGTCGAGCGACTATTTAGTAATTTAATACAAATAAAAAAGATTACAAGCTGCAAATGAAGTGTCATCAACAAAAAATATGATTTGAAAGAGAAAAATCTGTGAAGCAGAAAATTAAGAAATTGCTTAAATGGTTTAGTTAAGATTCGTTAACTTTCTGTGTCGTTTCCGTCAAAAGAAGGCACTGGTATTTGTAAAATATATTTGCATTTTCATGCAGATTAGCTTATTATATTAGCTTATTTTGAAATGTTTAACTGATTTTATTTAATCAAAGATGAAAACAGCCATTGTATCTTTTAACAGCAGCTGATTTTGCCTTAAAATTCCCCAAAAATCGAAGAGAAATGAATAGAAACCAGTTTATAGGGATATTGCCACTGTTTTTAAAATTATAATTCAATCTTTCAAAATCTTTTTAAAGCCGATCAAATCAGCGTGCTTTTAGAGACTGCGGTGTCTGAACGGGGGGTTGGCGAGCGTAGCTCGTAGGGGGCCGAGCCCACTAGTATTTAAAAAAAAATGTAAGCCCCTTGCTGGTCCGAGTCTACTATAAAAATTAAGTCCGGACTCGCTCGTCATATTGTACTTCTGTATTGATGTTGACAAACTAGCATCGACTCGTGTAGTACATTCATACTTACTGTTGCGAAAGTCTTTTCCATTGGAAATGGTTCATATTTTATCGGCTTCTTTTAAATTGTTATATTTCGCCGGTAGGAACAGCTGGCACGTTTAATTTTTTTGTCGGCCCTTTATGTTAATCCTATGGAAGAAATTTTTTAAAATATCTCGTTCGCATTTCAATATTTTTAAATGATTTTTTTTCTTTGGATAGCTGTGGTCGATCTGTATAAACACCTTTTTTTACTTTTTTGATTTTATTTATTTATTTATTTATTTATTTTTAATTAGGATACTTTTCGGTAAACTTTTACGATTGATTTTCGGAACTGCTTTCGAAAGTGAAAGTATCTTAGTAAAAAAAAAACCTCTAAGCAAAATCAAAAAAGTAAAAAAGGGTTTTTGTAGAGATCGACCTCAGCTATTCATAGCAAAAAACAAAAACAAAAACAAAAACAAAAAAATTAATAAATCCTTCTATATATATAAAAAAGTAATGCTTTGGAAATGGACCAATGAAAATCTGTGTAGATACCGCGAAACGCATCTCATTGGACAGAGCTTTCTGACGCTATAAGGAGGGTTACCAAGGGGAAGACCCGGCTCTGTCGCCAAACGTCGCCAAGTTTGTCGCCAACACTACGATATATCGCCAAGTTTGGCGACCAAAATTAGCCGCCAAAAGTGACGCCAACTTGGCGCTATTTCCAGTATTTCGCCAAATTTCCATAGACTTCCATTGAAATCCAATAGGGTTTACTTGCTTTCAGAAAATCAACAAATTGAGATATTTCAATGCAATAAAAACTAATATTAGCTCATGAATAGAGCTTAATTGAACTATTTACATTATTTTTAAGCACAAACACTAACTATTTACAATATTCGTAATAATATATATATCATTTTCAGCATATTTAATAATTCTTATAATTATGAAAATCTGTAAGCTGATTATGTCCTTGGAGATAAGGAAGTAAAATTGTCAGAAGTTGAGGAGGAGCCCATTTTTACCAAGTGGAATCTAAAAATTGAATGCATAGAAAATAAGGATCTGAAATGAATCTGAAAATGAATGGAATTGAAATGAAACGCGAAACAATTATCGCTGGGGTTGGCTAGAAAATAGGGATTGCTTCGCGATTACGCGGGGGGCTGGTGAGCGTAGCGAACAGGGAGGCGGAGACCCCTAGTAAATAATAATAAAAAAATATATATATATACTGAAATGCGAACGAGATATAAAAAAAAATTCTTCCATAGGATTAACATTAGCGAGCAGATATTTTCGCTTAAATAAGCAGTAGTTTAACCGCCTTTTTATGAAACTATACATTAATGGTTATTGTATTATGTATCTCTCTTAACAAAATTGTAATACGTGTACAATCTAGCATTTTGAAAACTAACACAAAACCTTTTCTTGAATGTGATTTTTCTTAATTTTTTATGCGATTTATCTTAACTAATTTTGAAAAATTATTACGTTAATTCTGTTTCGCTAAAATAAATAACTGGTAAAGTAGTTAAACATTAAGATATACAGTGTGACTTCAAAAATCCGGCATCAAAAACATCTTCTTCCGTTCTTTTTCCTTTTACACCTTCAAGTTATGGTAGAAGAAAAATAGCAATTATTTATGAATTAAAAACTTCAAGATCGGAAGTAAAAACGCGAAAAAAAAATATTTGATATTTTTCTCATTTGTCAGAGGCGATTATTTTCTGAACAAATTTTCTGAGAGCTGCATTGTTGCTCAGCAACGACTTGGAGACTTACACAAGTTCTTTGGAGTCTCTCTTGTGACACTGTGCTAAATAGATCTGCCGATAACGCCAGTCAAAGCTCCGAAGACGAGGATGAACAACAGGCAGAAGAAAAGATGTCACTAGAAAAATGCATACATTTGACTGGAGGATTAATATCTGCTTTAGACAACAAGGCTGTATTTCCGAAATAGATCCGTAATAGAAATTCTTCATTTGTATAAAATACAAGAAAAACTTATGAAGAAAGACTTAAGAAGTTAAAGAACGGTCATATCAATTAATGGAAGTTTATTTTTATATTTAATTTTCTCTTTTTCATTTATAATTATGACTTAATAATGAAATAAATTATGGCTAAAGGCGCCATTAAGAATTTAGTACTACTTTTGACATTCCTAGTTAGTACTTTCGACATTCCTTCAAAAATCCGGCATAGTCTCGGTTCCAATGACGCCGAATTTTTGCAGTTATACTGTATGTATATTCTTAAATTACAATTGAGAGTAACAGTTCTTTTATCGATTAGGATATATTATCAGCGAATATCACAAATGCCCCACACTGTAGAAAAATTTAAGTGACGTTACTCTGTAAAATTGGTGGCAACATGCTGCCTCCAATTTTATGGAGTAATTTAACTTATATAATGGTGTAATTTAAACTGATATAACTGGCGTAATCTTACACATTAGTGTAACGTAACATCTAATGATCGACTGAAATAGTTTTTTAGGACCAAAACCGAAACCGAATTTCGGTATTTTTTCTATTTGAGACCGAAAATGTCCAAATTTTTTAAAGTAATTAATATATACATAAATATACATAATTATTAGTTAATTATAAGTTGGCTCTCTGTGCCTATGACCAAAACTTTTTATTTTCATATAAAATAAGATGTAATTAAGTCATCAACGGCACAGAATGATTTTCTAATTATATGAATTTCATCTAATTAAAAACTGTTTTAGGTATACATACCTCGATTTATATTTTATTATGATTTTTGTAAATGATCCTCTGTTATACTAGAACTTTCTCAAAGAGTATTCGAATCATTTCTGTGGTTTTTAACTAAAATTTTTATATAAGCACGTGAAAAGAGTATTCAAAATTAAGCCCTATATATATGCATTGCTTGCTTTATAATTTACACCCATGTCTTGATCTTGAGTTAGTCATGGCTGATCATTATAAACGGTGAAGTTCATAACAATAAATGAAAGGTGTCTCATTTGAGCCGATACATCTCGAATCAGTGAGTAATTTTTGAATACAGATAGTTTTGGTTCGACCGAATTCTCGGCAGCATTTTCGCCGAAAATTCGGTTTCGGTGAAACACTCAGATTTTGGGCCGAAAACGAATTTTCGGTTTATCTACCAGTTATATCGGTTAAATTACTCAATAAAATGAAGGCAGCGAGTGAGAGGCTGCCATACATTTTATGGAGTATCGTTGCATAAATTTATTACAGTGTAGTGGAATTTCCAGGATTTTGTTTCGGAAAAGGACAGGCTAGAGTCCTGAACAGGTCGGGTTGTACCCGACTCGAATCATAAATTTCTGTTTAAAGTCAACCCGAACCCAACAAAAACAATTTCGGCAACCCGAAAAATATTTAAAACGAAGTGAAAGGAAATTAATCCATAATTTAGTATATTATGGAAAAATAATCCACAATTAAATCTCTAGTATCAATTAAATTTTTTTTGTATGAAAATTAACACATATAAACTCCTTAATATTCAAATATATAGGTTTTTATTTTTCCATAAAAAAATATTCAGGACTTTCTTTTGAAAAATCGGGTGAACCCAAACCCGACCCGAAAAAGTCAAAATCTAAGCCGAACCCGACACGCAATGAAAAAAAAAGTAGCGTTAACCCGACCCAACCCCAACCGCGGTTTTGATTTGAGTCGGGTAAAATCAGGTTAAAAGACCCAATGGAAAACTTAAGGAAATTAATCCATAATTTAGTATATTATGGAAAAATAATCCACAATTAAATCTCTAGTATCAATTAAATCTTTTTTGTATGAAAATTAACACATATAAACTCCTTAATATTCAAATATATAGGTTTTTATTTTTCCATAAAAAAATATTCAGGACTTTCTTTTGAAAAATCGGGTGAACCCAAACCCGACCCGAAAAAGTCAAAATCTAAGCCGAACCCGACACGCAATGAAAAAAAAGTAGCGTCAACCTGACCCAACCCCAACCGCGGTTTTGATTTGAGTCGGGTAAAATCAGGTTAAAAGACCCAATGGAAAACTTTAGGGCGGACTGAGCAGTGAAAGTAATCTAAATTATACCGAAAATTAGGTAAAAAACATAAATTTCGGCTCATTTCGGAGGGGGGGGGGGGAGATTGTAGCCTCTCCTGAAATACCTTATTATAAGGATCGGCCGAAACAGGTTTTTAAGACCGAAAACGAAATCGCAACAGAATTTTGATAATCTTTCTATTTTCGGCCGAAAACGACAACAAAAACGAAAATGTCACATAATTATTAATTAATTATACGTATGGCCCAAGTTGGCTCTCTGTGCCATCTGACAAAAAACTTTATATTTTCATGTAAAATAAATTGTAATTAATTCATCCAGAACACAGAATGATTTTCTAATATACGAATTTAACCTTTAACTGATGTTACCGGTCTCACAAACCGGTGCTTTTTTCAATTTTCATAGTTTAACGTGCAAATTTCAGTTTATCTACAAACACTACTGAAATTTTAATTCGTTTGGGACTTTAATACTAACACCAAAGACTTTTGAATAGTTGAATTTTAATGATAACACTCCTGTACGAAAAGTTTAGTACAAAAACAACATCCTATGAGTTAATCGCTGCTTTTATTCATCTTTCGATCGAGCGGTCTCACAGACCGCTTCACACTAGTTATGTGACAATTTATGTGACATCAGTTAAAGATTAATTTCATTAAAACATGCTTTAGGTTCATATACCTCGATTTATCTTTTATAATAATTTTTGTAAATGGTCAGCTGTTAAAATACTAGAACTTTCTCAAAGAGTATTCGAAACACTTCTGTGGTTTCAAACTAAATATTTTCTATTATTGTTAAGTGTGCGGATTTTAACGAGCACGTGAAAAGCGTCTTCAAAGTTTAGTCCTATATGCGTTGCTTGCTTTATTATTTGCAATTTGCGCTCACGTCTTGAGTAATTATGACTGATAATTATAAACAGTGAAGTTTATGCCAATAAATAAAGAGTGTTTCATTTGAGCCGATACAGTTGAAATCAATGAGTAATGAATGCTGAACATTTTTCGAAGGAAGAAACGAGATTTTTGGACTGCAGGGTTGTTTCGGTCCAGCTGAAATTCTGGCAGCATTTTCGGCAAAACTTAGATTTTGGGCCGAAAACGAAACCAAATTTTCGGTCGATCTCTACTTATTATATATTTCCCCTCCCCCCCCCCCCCCCCCGACTGTTTACATCTCTGCACCCCTCGCCCCAAATCCTTATTTTCCGTTTGGCAGGTGTCTTTACGAATACGAAAAACGCAAATTCAGTGTTTTTTGAAAACCAAATGGAGAGACGATTCTGAAAGCAGGTTATGCATTTTCCCTAAGGAAGTTTCGCTTTTTGTTGATAGTTAAAAATTTGCAAAAAACAAGGTTTTAGCGAGGTTGGTAAGCGAAGGTTGTGGGGGGGAGGGGGGCGTGTGAAAAAGCAGGGTATAAGAAAGTTGAATAGCTGTACCAAAACCAGTTTTTGAGATCAGTGGAGAGTTGAATCACCCCCGGGATCCTCCTGTTTACCCTCGTTTTAAAAGTGGACTAAACCTGACCTTGAAGGTGGGTCGCGGGGGTCGAGTTGCTTGTCTTGTCCGGTTGCTGCTTTGCTTTCGCTTTTTGTCGACAGCGTGATTCTGATTGCAAGAAAAATCTGCATTCCATCTTGGACATGATCTAGTTTGCTCTACATACGTATATTGTCAAATTATTTTTTACATAAATTAACATCATAAACTTATCACGGTAAAAAATAGTGTGTTGATATCTGCAAGAAACAGCTTGATATTCAATCTAGAGGTAAGCGATATTTCCCATTTTATTGTAATTGTTCTAATATCGAAAATATTCAGGGGTCGATGACTCCATTGCTCTGCATATAATGTCAAATATTTTTCACATAAATTAACGTCGTTAACTTATCGTAGTAATAAATAGTGTGTTGATTTCTGAAACAAAAACATTGATATTCATTCTAGAGGTAAGCCATTGATATTCATTCTAGAGGTAAGCCATATTTCCCATTTTATTGTAATTATTCTAATCTAGAGTACATTCTGGGGTCGATGCAAGATTTTTTTTTCTTGGGGTCCTTTGCTCTACATAAGTTGTCAAATATTTTTTTATATAAATCAACATTATTAACTAGCGTGTTAATTTCTGCAAGAAAAATTTTGATATCCATTCTAGAGATAAGAGATATTTCCCATTTTATTGTAATTATTCATATCTAATGTAATGTACATTCATGGTCGATGCAGGATTTTTTTCTTGTGGCCCGTTGTTCTACATATAATCTATTGTCAAGTATTTTTTTTTACATAAATTAGCGTTATTAACTCATCGTAGCAAAAATAGTGTGTTAATTTATACCAGAAAAATGTTTATATCTATTCCATAGAGGTAAGCAATATTTCCCATTTTATTGTAATTGTTCTAATCTAGAGTACATTCAGGGGTCGATGCAGGGTTTTTTCCTTGGGGTCCATTGCTCTGCATATAATGTCAAATATTTTTCACATAAATTAACGTCGTTAACTTATCGTAGTAATAAATAGTGTGTTGATTTCTGAAACAAAAACATTGATATTCATTCTAGAGGTAAGCCATTGATATTCATTCTAGAGGTAAGCCATATTTCCCATTTTATTGTAATTATTCTAATCTAGAGTACATTCTGGGGTCGATGCAAGATTTTTTTTTCTTGGGGTCCATTGCTCTACATAAGTTGTCAAATATTTTTTTATATAAATCAACATTATTAACTAGCGTGTTAATTTCTGCAAGAAAAATTTTGATATCCATTCTAGAGATAAGAGATATTTCCCATTTTATTGTAATTATTCATATCTAATGTAATGTACATTCATGGTCGATGCAGGATTTTTTTCTTGTGGCCCGTTGTTCTACATATAATCTATTGTCAAGTATTTTTTTTTACATAAATTAGCGTTATTAACTCATCGTAGCAAAAATAGTGTGTTAATTTATACCAGAAAAATGTTTATATCTATTCCATAGAGGTAAGCAATATTTCCCATTTTATTGTAATTGTTCTAATCTAGAGTACATTCAGGGGTCGATGCAGGGTTTTTTCCTTGGGGTCCATTGCTCTACATATAATGTCAAATATTTTTTACATAAATCAACGTCATTAACTAATCGTAGTAAAATATATTCTGTTAATTTCTGCCAGAAAAATCTTTATATATATTCTAGAGGTTAGAGATATTTCTATTTTATTGTAATTGTTCTAATCTAGAGTATATTCAGGGGTCGATGCAGGTTTTTTTTCTTGAGACCCATTTTGTGAAAGGTAAAAGTTATTTTTTGTGGAAAAAAAAAAACATTGTGTAACGAAAAAGGAAATTATTCATTTATTCAAATTCAAACCAAACATTTATTAGGGGAGACCGGGGAATGCCGCCAACCCGGGTTATGCCGCCACCCCACCTAGTTTAAAAACTAAGGGCAGTTTGAGATAGTGAATGTGCCTGCACTATAGCGGCCAACAATATAAACAGTGCCTAAAGGTAAGACTTCTATAATAGGAGTTCTACCTAAAGGGAGAGTGACTTTGTTGTACGTCGTTATTTTGTTCTAGTGAAAAATGTAGTTTTCATCTAGTTGCTTGTTATTTTGGAGCTTCAAATGAGTAGAGATAAGCACCTTTTATTGTAATATTAAGTATTTAAGATAATATGACCCGTAAACTATATGCATTCGCCGACATTTTGATGCAATGTGTTGAACAAGTTCGGTTCTTGTTTCGGCTTTGCTTGGGGATTTCCGCCATATTGTCCTCTCGGGGTAATACCGCCGCCATGCAAATCGGGTGAGAAATGGCCTCATTTTAATGTTGTGGAGCCGATTCAGCAGAGTGACTTTTGCAATATGAAGTAAATTGTAAGCTTAACCATTATTTTGCTCAATTACATTGCCTTCTAACTATTTTCAGCAGGTTGTGTGTTTCCTAGTATCCATTTGATGCATGTACTAGGTCATTAAAGAGGGGCGGCATTACCCCGGTACAGTGGCGGAATTACCCCAGTGTCCTGGGTAATCCCGCCACTGTGCAGAGGTTTAAAAAATATTTTTTTATGTATGCTTACTTTACAGTTATGATTACGGTTAAATTTATACAGATACTAAAGATCATGATTCAGCTTTAGAATTTTTACTATTAAAAAATAAACATTTTTTCGGGGTGAAAAAATTTAAATTCCCTTAAGGTGTCGCCATTCCCCCGGTCTCCCCTAATAACTTCTTTTATTTTTCCTTTCTGGTGAATTTGTTTTACTTGCAAATTACACGATTAAAAACCTAACAGCAACAAAATAATAATGATAGGTTATTTTTATAGAATGCATTTATAAGATATTAATAAGCTTAAAATACCAATGTTCTGGTAGGGCAAGTAGGAGTTCTGTGTATGTGTGACGGGGGGTGGGGGGTGGGGGGAGTCACCGTAAATTTGAAACTGATTTAAAGTAATTATTTCTTAATAATTTATGTAAATTAAATCCATTTTAATTTAAAGGTTCTAAAATTTTACTGTTTTAATATTGACTTAATTTATGAATTTTTGAATTAATGTTTTCAAACTTATTATGTTAAGTAGCATGTAAGTTATACGTTGCTATGCATATCAATGAGTGACTCACTGGAAGTTACAGACGTGTGAAAATTATTAGAATAATTGTGAAATTTACATTAAAAACTTGTTATATTAAAGAAATATAAAAAAAATATTGATACATTTAATATTTGGTGTGCATCCCCTTTTTTTTTATTAAAGAAATGATGGCATACTTTGTATGAGTTTTTGGCAATTAATTTGTATTTCGTTGTCATGATGCCAAATTTGGATGAGTCATTCTATCAGACCAATCTTGTTTGTGATGTTTCATTTCTTAAATTTTTTCTTTACAATGGCCCAAAGGTTCTCTATGGGGTTCATATCTGGACTGTTTATAGGCCATGGAAGTGTTTTCTTTAATTAAATTAAAGAAATGCCACATCACAAACAAGAATGTTCTGATAGAATAACTCATCCAAATTTGGCATCATGACAACGAAACGCAAATTAATTGCCAAAAACTCATACAAAGTATGCCCGAATGTTTAACAAAAAACAAGGGGATGCCCACTAAATATTAAATTTATCAATATTTTTTAAATGTATTATTTGTTTAATATAACAAGATTTTAATGTAAATTTCACAATTATTCTAATAATTTTCACACGTCTGTACTTGTATATAAACAATGAATGCGCCGCCATCTTGTGTTCAATATCGTCATGATAATGGCGAGCATATCTTATCTATAAGCACCTATAATCGGATATATAATGAGTTTTATAGGTATTTGTTTATTTTAAGATTCTCTTAGTTTCAGGATCTTCAATAATTATTTTTTTTAACCGTTTACGTCCCGACACTACTTTAAAGTACCATTAAAATAACTTGTTATAAAATTAATTTAATACATCAATTAGTAGTACTACAGTTTAGAATGAATCGTAAATACTTTATCTTGTACCAAAAGCATTATTGGTTGCACAAAGCAAAAATATTTTTAAAAGGATGATTTCTTTTTCATTTCTATCCTTTCAGTTTTCTTCACGATGAAAACCGGAGGAAAAGTTTCAGTTCGGAAATATTTTTATTGTAAGAGTTATTTGTACATTTCCTAATTCCATAAAATACTTAAAAAAAAAAAAAAATAATAATATTGCACAAAATTCCTATAAATTCAAATTTGACTAATTAATTTTAATTGGCAAATCCTTCTAAAATTTATTAAATGATTGTGTAAATCTTCTAATGTTGTTTCAAAAATTCACGAAAAATGCTTCAAAAGGTGAAATTTTCATGAATTCATAATTTGGAACATAAAGAGTTAAAGTAATTATTTCTTAATATTTTATGTAAATTAAATCCATTTTACTTTAAAGGTTCTAAAATTTTACTGTTTTAATATTGACTTAATTTATGAATTTTTTAATTAATGTTTTCAAACTTATTACGTCAAGTAATAAGTTAAGGTAGCACGTAAGTTATACGTTGCTATGCATATCAATGAATGACTCACTGGAAGTTACTTGGTGGCTGTGCGTATATAACGTTATCATTTTAGGGGGGAGGAGAGGGGGGGGGGGGGGTCTAGCACATGATATCACAAGATATCTCTATGAGGAAGGGGGGGGGGGTGTCTTTTGATATCGATATACTTTTTGATCCAACCAAAATTTTCTCTTTTTATTTGTAACTTGGTCTTTATGTCAAAAAAGTATGTTATTATATTTTTTTAGATTCTTATCTGTTTTTTATGAAAATACAAAGTTATTAATAAAATCATTAAATTATTATAAAATTATTTAATTTCAAAATATGGGGAACAGATGTATTATAATCCTGCATCCGCCATCTTGGATTTTTTTCTTGGCGTGAATTAAAAATTGTTTTTTAATTAATAGTTATAATTATAATACTCCAGTTTTTTCAATATTATATTAATCTATCAACAATATTTAACCATTGGCGACATTTACTACTTGGCGAAAAAGAACTTTTCATGCAAGCAAAAATCCAAGATGGCGGATGCGGGATTATAATACATCTAAGCGAAATGGGGAATATCTGATGTTTGACATTCCTATTCTTCTTATGTGTATGCCTATATAATTTGCTGTTCGATAAACCATGTGCGAAGTATATTTGAAATTGTACTTGTGTTTACTAGTACATAAAAGAGAGAGAATGCTGTCCACTTGTTTTGTTGATAAGATTTTCTATCTGCACCCCCCCCCCTTTCCTCCTCTTCCTCCGTGCGAGGCAATTGGAAGAAGACATTATTACTGTTGAATGCATTGTGTAACAAAAAGGTATTATAAAATATTTTTATATAATATCTATTTCTTTTAAGTGTTATTTCATATATAAAGTGATATTTTATTAAAGTGATATTCATTTGAATCCATAAAGTGTGCGAAAAATAAATGTAACCATTTTTGTATGTCACTCCAAACAAAAGAAATAAATTCCAAAAATCAAAGAATTTTTAGACAGTGATAGGGTTTAATCTAGGAAAAGGGGATTTTTAGCTATTTGGCTAATTGCAGCCAATAACTTCTAGCCAAATAAAAATAGCTTTAGCCAAGGAAAAAAAAGTTTTATTTATACTAAATTTCTATATAGATTCATATATTGCATAACTAAAAATAATACTCATGAGTATTATTTTTAGTTATGCAATATACAAACAAATACATCACTCTGTAAGATTGACCCTTCGAGATTTGGCTGTAAATGTACGACACAGCAAATGCTTTTTTTAATGAAAATTCTTTTCAAAATTCCCTTTTAAAATTAATCATCATTAAGTTACTTAAATTCTTGATTGTCAGTTTGTTTCTCATTTTGTTATATTCATGAGACTGAATCCCCCTTCACAGTCTGCTGTAGACAACAAAAGTGGTGCTACAAATTCATACAAAGAAGTCACATTGGGAAACATGTCAGTAATGCCATTTTTATGAAAAAAAAAATATATATATATATATATAATAAGCCAGTTTCATTTCTTTACATGTTGTAGCCAGAACCTGCATAAATTCAAGTCTGAGAAGTTTAATACGACATGCATCTGGCACATTGATGATTCAAAGCTAGTGCACATCATATCCCATGCTTATACAATCTGCAATTTTCGTTTTTGCCATATGCTGGACTCGTGTCTGATGCAAATGACGTCACACTGTTTGAAGACACTTGCATAAAGAGCACGAGACAAATTTTGAAGTGTTGCCGCAGCACGGATGCAATATGAATTTTTTTTTTTTTTTTTTTCGTTTTTGTGCAACGGCAGCAGGTTTACGAAATGTGGAACAACAAAATGGGAATGCATATTTCTTTGCATATAGCATATTTCTTTGGATGTTGCTATATGGCTAATTCACTAAATGCTTTGGGTGCAAAAAGCACTTCCAGGTAGCTTTTTGGCTATTTGGCTAGCTCTAGATTAAACCCTAAATGATAACGATATCAATACGGGGAGACGGGTTCGAGGGATGATAACGTATGATATCGTAAGGGGAGAGGGTCCAAAATTATAAAAAAGTTGATAACGTTATATATGTACAGCCCTTTGTATATAAACAATGAATGCGCCGCCATCTTGCGTTCAGTAACGTCATGATAACGGTGAGCATATCTATAAGACATGTATAATGGGATATAATATTACCAGGGGTCGATCCAGGCAAAATTTGAGCCCTATTTAGGGCCCCTTCACAAAAATCTATTTAATAAAATTGGCCCCATTCACAAAAATCTATTTAATAAAACAGACCCCTTCACAAAAATGAATTTAATAAAATGGGCCCCTTCACAAAATTCTTTTTAATAAAATAGGCCCCTTCGCAAAATTCCTTTTAATAAAGCAGGGCCCTTCACAAAATTCCTTTCCTTAAAAACTTACTATACTATTTATTATTTTTATTTTGTTAGGTTTTAAAATGTGTGATTTGTAAATAAAACCCATTCACCAGCAACAAAAACTTAAAAGGGTTTAAAGAAGTTTTTGTTAATGAGTGCTTAGTTCAAATTTAAGTAACTCAATTTCAACTTTCATTACAAAATGTTATTTTTCACAAAAATACAATAAAATTCACAAAAATAACTTTTACTTTTAACAAAATGGGCCCCAAGAAAAAAACCCTGCATCGACCCCAGATTACAGGATTTCACTAGGTATTTGTTACGATTCTTATAGTTTCAGGAACTTCAATTATTATTTTTTTAAATCAAGAATTTGAATTATTTTTCGTCTGATAAAAACCTTTTGCATGATGAAAAATTCAAAATATATTTAGTAGCTTGATAATGTTTAATTTTTAATATTTTGTATAAGGATTTTTAATATATTTCAATATTTATAAGAACGTTTCTTGATAGGAAATTTTCCTAATTCCAAGAACTTTGCCTTGTGTATTTCCTGGTATCAGGAATAATTTGAATTATATTTAGGTGATATTTTTTTTTTATAAACTTTTGTTAATTTTTCTTAGATTCTAATTTAATTAAAATTAAATATATTATAGAAATCTATAAAATAAATTTAGTAATTTAATTGCAGGAATACTTAAAAGATTTTTCTTATGAATATTTTAATGTTTATAAGAAGACAAAATTCCTGAAATCAGGAAAAATAACATCTGATTTCAGGAATTTTGCTAAAGTTGCCTATTAGTGTAATTCCTGGTATCAGGATCATTTTGAATTATTCTTCGGCAAATCAATTTTCCTTGAATGATTTTTTTTTTGTCTTGTCAAATTCTTATTATTAATGCATTCTGGAAAAATAAATTTAGCAGTCTAATTAATGTTAATATTTACAATAATTTTTTATGTATATTTTAATGTTTATATAAGAACGTATCTGGATACGTATTTTTTCGGATTTCAGGAATTTTGTACTGTACTACTGTTTCCCCTGTCATCATCAGGGATACTTTGAATAATATTTAGGTGATTCATTTTGTAGTGACTGATTCCTTTCTTTAAAAAATCTGATTATTTTAAAAATAATTACATTAAGGAAATCTAAAAATAAATTTAGTAGTTGAATAATAATATTTACAAATTTTTTTAAAGCATATTTTGCTGTTTATAAGAGCATTTCTTAGTAGGCATTCTTTTCTAACTTCAGAACTTTAGTCTAGTGTATTTCCTGGCATCAGGAATATTTTGAATTATTTTTTGGCGAAACAATTTTCCTTGAATGATTTCTTTCTTTCTTTTTCTTTTTCTTTTCTTTCTTTTTTTTTTTTTTTTTTTTTGTCAAATTTTTATTATTGAAAAAAATAATATTCTAGAAATCTAAAAAATAAATTTAGAAGTCTAATATTAATATTTACAGTAATTTTTAATGTATATTTTATTGTTTATAAGAACGTTTCTGGTGAGGTATTTATTCTGATTTCAAGAATTTCGTACTAATGTTTTTCCTGTCAGCATCAGGGATACTTTGAATTATATTTAGGTGATTCAAATTATAGTGACTGATTTCTTTCTTTAACCGAAAATCTGATTATTTTAAAAATAAGTACATTCTGAAAATCTAAAAATTAAATTTAGTAGTTGAATAATATTTACAAGAATTTTTATGTATATTTTACTGAGCATTTTTTCTGACTTCAGGACTTTAGCCTAGTGTATTTCCTGGTATCAGGAATGTTTTGAATTATTTTTAGGTGATTTATGTTTTAATAAATTAAAAAAAATTAGATTCAAATTTAATTAAAATTAACATATTATAGAAATCTATAAAATATATTTAGTATTTTAATAGCAGTAATATTTAAAGGATTTTTTATGAATATTTTAATGTTTATAAGACAAAATTCCTGAAATTAGGAAAAATAATATTAAGAATAATATTAAAAAAGGTTTTTTTTAATATTAAGAATAATATTAAAAAAGGTTTTTTTTAATATTATTTTCCCTGATTTCAGGAATTTTACCTAGTGTATTTCCTCGTATCAGGATTATTTTAAATTAATTTTCGGCGATTCAATTTTCCTTGAATGATTTCTTTCTTTTCTTTTCTTTCCTATTTTTTCCCCCCTATTCCTTTTCTTTCTTTTTTTTTTCTTTTCTTTTTTAATTCTTATTTAAAAAATTAATATATTCTGGAAATCTGAAAATAAATTTAGTAGTTTGATAGTAACATTTACAATAATTTTTTATGTATATTTTAATGTTTATAAGAACGTTTCTGGAGAAGTATTTTGTCTGATTTCAGGAATTTTGCACTAGTGTTTTTCCAAGAATCATCAGGGATACTTTGAATTATATTTAGTTGATTCATTTTACAGAAATTGATTTATTTCTAAAAAATAAATAAATAAAAAATAAAATAAATACATTATGGAAATCTAAAAAATAAATTTAGTAGTTGAATAATAATATTTACAAGAAATTTTTATGTATATTTTACTGTTTATAAGAACGTTTCTTGGTAGGCATTTATCCTGACTTCAGGGATTTAGCCTAGTGTATTCCCTGGTATCAGGAGTATTTTGAATTATTTTTTGGTGATTGAATTTTCATTGAATATCTTTTTATCAGAGTTTCCCCCAGGTTCAAAAAGGGGCAGGGCGCTGCTGTTGTGGCAAGGGTACTTTTTACATTCTTCAGGCCACTTTTAGGTAGATTTCGTATGAAATACTGCCTATTACATTCTCCCCTATGTTGGAATTTCTGAAAAATTTTTGCAGATCTACACCGATCATGACCCCTAGAGCCCAAAACCACCCTGAGTAAAAAACTTTATCTGTCTATCTATCTATCTATCTATCTATCTATATATATATCACTTTCTTCTGGACACGATAACCCCAGTGGCAGAAAGTTTTGTAGCTGTCTGCGACAAGCTTTTAAAATTTCATAATCTGTCTGCAAATTTTGCATGTCATTTTAATGAATAAATAATAAATTAAACTATGAATTTTTTATCATTCTATTTAAAACATGCATGCATGATGCATTCGCATTAATTTTGCTTATAACTTTTCATCATCTAACTTCTTGAAGAATTTCTAAAGTGTGAAGGATAAGCAGGACCACAGAGAGGCAATAACGATGCTTTTAAAAGCCTTCGGAAGCTTCAGAGGCTCCAAGTGCAAAAAGCACCGAGTTATTTCTAAAACCCTTGAATGAAATTATTATTTTTTCCTATCCTTTGACAAAATTCGTGTTTTTTCGCGCACTTCTGATGAAATTCGCATTTTTCCCCCGACCTTTGACGAATTTTGCGTTTTTTTTCTCGATCACTTGACAAAATCGCATTTTTTTTTTTTCTGCGGCCTTTTGAGGAAATTATTTTTTTATAATTCTTTGGTGATATTCACAATCTTTCCATGGCTTTTGACGCAATTTTTGGACGAAATTTGCATTTTTTTTTTCCGTGATCCCCTTGACAGAATTTGAATTTTTCTTTTCTGCATCCTTTTTTTTTTTTTTTTTTTTTTTTTTAATTCTTCGGTGAAATTCACGTTTTTTCCATGTCTTTTTGACAAATTTCACGTTTTTCCCGTTTTTTTGGACGAAATTTGCAGGGTTTTTTTTTTTTTTTTTTTTGCGATCTTTTGACAATATTCGCGTTTGTTCCTCGATCCTTTGATGAAATTTGCGTTTTTTCATAATTCTCTGACAATTCGCATTTTCCGCGATATTTTGATGAAATTTGCGTTGTGTCCCTGATCCTTTGGCAAAATTTGCGTTTTGTTCGCGATCCTTTTACAAAATTCACGTTTGTTTCACGATCCCTTGACGAAATTTGTGTTTATTTCACGATTCTTTGACGAAATTTGCGTTTGTTTCACGATCCTTTGCCGAAATTCGCGCTTTTATCGCGATCTTTTGCCAAAATTCGCACTTTTTACGCGATTTTTTGCCAAAATTCACGCTTTTTACCCAATCTTTTGCCGAAATTCACACCATTAACATGATCTTTTGCCAAAATTTGCGCTTTTTACGCGATCTTTTGCCGAAATTCGCGCTTTTTACGCGATATTTTGCCAAAATTCACGATTTTTACCCGATCTTTTGCCAAAATTAACACTTTTTACGCGATCTTTTGCCGAAATTCGCGCTTTTTACGCGATATTTTGCCAAAATTCGCGTTTTTTTGGCGGAAAAATTTGTCCGAAAGTTGCGGACAATTTTTTAAATTGATTTCATTAATGCAGACAATAATTGTCCGCAAAAGATTTTTTTTGTCCGCGATTATGTCGCCGTGTTTCTGCCACTGGGACGATAACTTCCATAATTCTGCGCAAATCTCTTCCAAACTGATACATAAAATCAAGGGGCATAAAATCTCGGTCAAGTTCGTTAATGGGCAAAATCGGACCAAGGGGATGGAAATAGGGAGGGGTTTTGTGAAAACCAAAAAACCCATAACTTCTTAATTTTTGTACATATCAAATCAGTTTAAAGTTTTTATTACTTATAAAAATAGGGCCAAAAATTTATGTATAACAGATTTTTGATCAAATTAAAAATGTGCTCAAGGGGCGTAAAAAATAGGGCTTTTGGGAGGAAAAAAAAATCATAACTTCGTCAATTCTCAAGATATCAAATCCAATTAATTTTATTATAAATCTCCTTTATATTATCTGTAACTTTTATATTCACAAGTTTTTGATAGGACGGGGGGGAGGGGCGGTCAAGAAGAAAAAAATCCATAACTCCGTCAATTCTCAAGATATAAAATCCCCAAGAATTTATCATATATATTCTTAATATTGTCTACAACATTTACATAGACAAGGTTTTGATAGGACCAATTCTTACAGCAAAAACAAATTAAAAATGTCCTTCTGGCCAGTGCCGGGAGGAAGAGGTAGCTTTCATATTCCTTATTTTAAAAAAGCCAACTTATATTATTCAAACACACGAAGCTCAATTAAGTGGAAACCGAATGTAAGAGATTCAATACTAATTTTTATCAATACTAAATCATTATGAATGAGAATTTCGCAAAATTAGTCAGCTTTATCCAAGCTGCTTTTATTTAAAGTAACTTATATTTCGCTGCCAAATTCGGCGATTTCTTAAAGTGCCTGCCATTTTAAGACAACATGGTGGATGAGGCTAACCAGTGAACTTGGTTGAGACCTTAGTAATTGCTGTGCACATGCTTACTCACATCGAATCGGTTGATACATACGAGTGCTGTCGCATGCAAAAAATCAGATTTTTCAAAATGTCACCCACGTTAGAAATTGAAACTGCTATATCTGAGCCATTTTTTAAGATAAAGACAAACAAAAAATGCTCCTGAATCCTTATATCAAGGTCAAATACTTAAGAAAGAAACCCTTTTCAATTTCTAATTTTTTTGCACCTCACTTTAAATATATATATTTTTTTAATTTAATGGACGCCATTTTGAAACAAGATGGCAGATGAAGCTGGCCAGCGATCTTGGTCGAGATATTGATATATACTATCCACATGCCTTCTTCCATCGAAATAGGCGAATACGTGTGGTATCGCGAGACAAATACAAGATCGTTTCAAAGTGTTAGCCATGATAGAAATTCAAAGTGCTATAATTCAACCATTTTTTAAGATATAAACAAAAGAACAAATTTTCAGAAACAAAAACTGCTCCAGAATCTTTGTATCAAGGCCAAACACATAAAAAAAATCTTTTTCATTTTCCAATTTTTTAATACCTCATTTTAAATTTTAAATTACATTTCTTTTTTTTTTTTTAAATGGCAACCCTTTTGAAACAAGATGGCGAATGAAGCTGGCCAACAAACTCGGTCGAAACATTGGTATGTACTATGTACAGACCAAGTTACATTCAAATCGGTTCATAAATACGCTTGTTATCGCGTGACAAAAGTCAGGGCGTTTCAAAATGTCAGCCACGCTAGAAATTCAAAATGCTATAACTCAGCCATTTTTTAAGATATAGACGAAACAAAAACTGCTCCCGAATCATTTTATCGAGGTCAAACACATAAGAAAAAAATATTTTTTCATTTTTCAATTTTTTGGTACCACATTTCAAATTTAAATTTTTCTTAAAATTTTAAATGGCCGCCATTTTTAAACAAAATGGCGGATGAAGCTGGCCAACGAACTCGGTCGAGACATTGGTCTGTACTATGTATAAACGAAGTTACATCCAAATCGGTTCATAAATACGCCTTTTATCGAGTGACAAAATTCAGGACGTTTCAAAATGTCAGCTTCGCTAGAAATTCAAAATGCTATAACTCAGCCATTTTTTAAGACATAGACGAAACAAAAACTGCTACGGAGTCTTTGTATAAAGGTCAAATATATAAGAAAAAAATATTTTTCCATTTTCAATTTTTTGGTACCACATTTTAAATTTAAAATTTTTTTTAAATTTTTAAATGGCCGCCATTTTGAAACAAAATGGCGGATGAAGCTGGCCAACGAACTCGGTCGAGACATTGGTATGTACTATGTACACATCGCATTACATCCAAATCGGTTCATAAATACGAGAGTTACAGTGTGACATAGGTCAGATATATATATATATTGATATATATATATCAATTTTGAACGGAGGGTGGTTTCGGGTCTGGGGGTCATGATCGATGAAAATATACCAAAATTTTTTGAAATCGCTTTCCTCCGAACGGCTGCAATAGGTAGCTTTTTGTAAAGAAAGTTACCTAATATATAGCGGATGAAGAAAAAAAACATCTTATCAAGGGTGTATTCAAATCCAAACTGCTTATTTTCTGACTCATTTTTAAATTCATTTTTGCTCTCAAACGCATCCAATTGGTAGATTCTCTTATTCAGAAACTATTTAATGTACCGTAATGATCGATTTTTTGATAGAGGCAGAATATATTAAAAAAAAAAAAAAAAAAAAAAAAAAAAAGATGCCAAAGAGGGCATTTTGAACAGAATTTCCCGAAGCGATTGTGTTAGAAACGAAAAATATTGTCCTACTGAGAAAATAATTGTTTATAAATCAAGTTTTAATTAATTGAACGAAAAATAAAAACACAGGTCGCTTATAAATCTCTTCAAAAATCACGTCAGCAAGTTTCATATTTTTTCTATTAAAAATAAATCTGAAAATGTGCCAGAAAATTTCGAGTTGTTGAGCATGGAAAAGTATTTTTTTTAATACCGCCTTAACATGATTCTGATAAAACCAGCTATTATATAAAAATGAAATAAAAACTCCTCAAAAGAGGTCAGATAAAAATTTTAAGTAGGTTTATCTCTAATCATGATTTAGTTTTTGTTGGTGAAATTAGTATACTTAACTTCGAAATCTACTTCCGCCTGTAGGCCGGGCCGGCAGGGATTTCTTTTTATTTTTATGGACAATTTTATAATGTTGAATCTAGCGTCTTACTGCCCTTTTTGACGCGGCTGTTCGATTAATTTCCTTTTCTAGTAGCGAAATTCTTCAACCGGTTGCTGAAAAAACCTGCATGATTTTCGCCATTTGGTCGGCAAAAAAGTCTAAAAATTCACTAATCGGTAGAAAGAAAATATTGCGAAATTTGTCAATAGGTCGTGAAGAGAAAGTCGCAATATTCGACGATGAATCGCGTGAAAAAATCGCCAAATTCGAATATCGACTGACAGAAAAATCCTAAAAATCAAAGTTGTTAAAAATCATGATTTTTTTAAAAAAAATAAAAAAAAATCCGATTTATTTGATTTAAATCGGATTTTTTTGATTTAAATCAGATTTTTTTTATTAATATTATTTGGGTACTTATTTATGCACGTTCATCCATTTATTTACTTTTCTCTGTATAGTTTTAGACTTTTCTATTAATTTCATTACATTTCCTAGATAAGAATTCAAGCTATTTTAAATAAAAAATAAAAATTGTTGTAAACAAATTTAAATGATTCACTTAAAACTTAAACTTTTATTATTCTACTATTAAATTTGAATTGTTATACATATATCTATGCATGTTCTGTGTACAAATTTCTAGTTAATTTAAAGTTATTTATTTTTCATTAAGGTATTACTCCAATAATATATGTAATATATAAAAACATAATAAATGTAACAAAGAATTTTAAATGTATATGTGTATTCCATTGCTGATTAAGATTCACGAATGTTATTTTTATCACATAGACTGCAAGTTTCTTTGTGTTTTACATTCTAGCCATAATTCGCATCCTTTTATCACTACACTATTTGCATATTGCTATTATACCTTTTCCAAAAATAGTATTTTATTTTTTTCTGTAAAATAAAGCAACATTGGATCTTTTTTCCTGTGAACCATCATTTTTTTTATGTATCAACAAATCCAAAAGCTCTCTGTAACAGTACCCAGTATTAGTAAATGAGATTATTGTTTCAACTTTTGATTCACGCTGCACTATACTAATCTAATAATTGACAAAATAGTTACCAGATGAAAAATAATCACATAACTGAAAACCTAAAACTATCAATTGTCAGTGTTATCTCCCCAGCCGTTGACAATTTCAACAATCAATCATGCTTACTGTACAGTAGGAATGACTGTTTAGCTTAGAAATAACACGGATTTGTTTAGGAAAAATTTGGATCCTTTAAAGGGCCTTTCACAATTTTTTAAATATTTAGACAGGACGACGCTTCACGTAAATTTTCATCTTAAATCAGGACCCTTCGCAAAATTCTTTGTCTTCAAAATAGAACTTTCCATAAACTTTTCTGTCGCCAGACTTAACTTTCACAAATGAATTATTTTAAAATAAAATTTAACCTGTCACAAAACAGTTGAAGCCAACAAAATACCTATTATAGACTCTTTATATATATATATATATAATAAATAAAGAATCTTGTTAAAAACATAAACAAGAGCTTATATATATAATGATTTTTTTCAAATTCACAAACATGTGATTAGATTTTTCAATAAAAAAAACTTCACAAAAATAGGACACATAAATCCTGGACAGACCCATGAATAAGGTACAGTAATATTCCTTATATCTTCAATTGAAGTAAGCAATGAGTTCTAGGAAAAGAAAGGAGAAAGGGATTAGTCACAGCTATTAAAGTATTTTCAGTAATAGAAGAAAGTTGAAATCGGAATTCTATAATTCTGTATTAGACAAATAGTCGAAATATTTATTATGTTATAGTCCAAGTATTGATCATATTATTTGATCAATACTTGAATTATCAACATATGGGATACAGTAATTTGTAGGTCTAAGCAACTAAGCATAAAACAAACTCGTGAATTGTGTGTAATCTGCTTCAGAGAAAGTAACTCTGCACTGAAAGTACTATTATATTAAGTACATTATTTTAAATAGATTTAACTACAGCTTAAGCATTTAACTTGCAAAAATGAACTGATCATTTAAAAAAGAAAACAATTTAAAAATGAGAGAGCATTTATCAATATTTTTGAGGAATGCACTATATTTTTAATACAATTGCATTTACTTTCATAAAATAATAGTATTTTGAACTTATAAAAGTTTTATTTAATGTTATTAAAATTGTAATTTTTAATCTGAAATGAATGATGACTTTTCTTATAAAATAAATGATGAATTTGATTCTTATTTTAACCTGTAAATATCAATGTTGAGAAAACTGATTTAAATCAAAGATTAAAAAAAAAATAATTTGATTTAAATCATGATTTAAATCGCGATTTAAATCAAGCTGGTTTAAATCAAACAACCCTGCTAAAACTATTAAATTGGTTAGTCGGTCGCGAAATTCGTCATATCGATTGGGTAGTAAAAATCACGAAATTTCATCGCGGTGAAAATGTCACAAAATTATACCGAATAAAAGTGGATTCTAAACAAATCATTTTTAATTCCAATTAGGCAGTGCCTAGCGCCTGGCGCCTCTTTTTAACTACTTTACACGCCAGGTGGCATTTCATCCATGGCACTTTCGAAAAATATGCGATTTTTCTTTGAACCTTTTATAAAATTCGTGTTTTTTCCGCAAACCTTTATCGAAATTTACGTTTTTTTTACCTCGATCCTTTCACGAAACCTGCCTTTTCTGCAATCCTTTGACGGATTTCGCTTTTTTCCGCGATTCTTTGACGAAAATCGCATTTTTTACGTTGCCCGTTTACGATATTCGCGTTTTTGCCCGCAGCATTTCGACGAAATTTGCGTTTTCTCCTCGGCACTTCGGTGAAATTCACGGTGGAATTTTTTCCGTGGCAATTTGACTAATTTCGCGTTTTATCAGCGCCCCTTTAACAAAATTTGCGTTTTTTACAGGGTGCTTTGAAAAATTCTTGTTTTACCAGCGATCCTTTGAAGGAATTTTCTTTTTTCTCACGATTTAAAAAATCGCGTTATATGTGACGAAATTTGCGTTTTATCCGCGATCTTTAGACGAAATTCGCGTTCTATTCGCGATCCTTTGATGAAATTCACGTTTTTTCCGCGATCTTCTGACGAAATTCGCATTTTCCCGCGGTCATTTGACGAAATTCGCGCTATTTTCGCGATACTCTGACGAAATTCGCATTCTTTCCGCGGCTAATTCACGAAACTCGCGGTTTTTTATTCTTTGAAAATTCACATTGTTTCTACGATTCCTTGACGAGATTCGCATTTTTTGCAGTCCTTAAACGAAATCCGCGTTTTTCCGCGATTCTTCGACGAAATTCGAGTTCTTGTCCGAGGCACTATGAAAAAATTCACGTTTTTTTCCACAACATTTTGAGAAATTCACATTTTTACTGCAATCTTTGACGAATGTCGCGTTTTTTTTTTGCTAACCTTAGACAAAATTCGCATTTTATCGCGGCCCTTTGAAAAAATTCGCGATTTTTCCAGTGCCCTTCGGAATTCGTGTTTTACTCCGCGGCACTCTGACGAAATTCGGGTTTTTCACGGCATTTTGACGAAATGTATGTTTTCTCCGCGGTCTTTTGACGAATTTCGCGTTTTTCAGATACTCTTTAACAAAATTTGCGTTTTTATAGGACTATTTGAAGAAATTCGCATATTTACCGTGACATTTTTACAAAATTCGCGCTTTATCCGCGATCCTTTGACAAAATTCGCATTTTCCTCCGATCCTTAGACGAAATTTGCGGGGTTTTTTTTCGAGATCGTTGGACGAAATTTTCGCTTTTCGGAGGTCCTTTGACGAAATTCGCATTGTTTAAAGAGACACTTTAACAAAATTTGCATTTTTCCGGCGATCCTTTGACGAAATTCGAGTTTTTTCGCGCTATATTGACGAAATTCACGTTGTTGTCTGTGGCACTTTGACAAAAAAATTCTTGTTTCCGTGTTTTTTCCACGACATATTGACGAAATTAGTGTTTTTTTCCACGACATTTTGACGAAATTCGCGTTTTCTTCCACGACATTTTGAAGAATTCACGTTCTTCCTGCAATCTTTAACGAATTTCGTTTTTTTCGCTATCCTTTGACAAGATTCGCATTTCTTTTTCGCCTCCCTTTGACAAAATGCGCGATTTTTCCTTTTGATGGAATTCTCGTTTTCCTCTGCAGCACTGGCGAAATTCAGGCTTTTCCACGGCATTTTAACGTAATTTGCGTTTTTTCCGTGGTCTTTTGATGAATTTCGAGTTTTCCGGCTATTCTTTGACGAAATTAGTTTTTTTCACGGCATTTTGACGAAATTCGCGCTTTTTTCGCGGCCCTAAAACGAAATTTGCATTTTTTCTGCGATCATTTGACGAAATTCACGTTCTTTCTACGGCTCCTTGGTGACATTCGCGTTTTTTTAGATTCTTTTCAGGGATATGTTTAGGAAAATTTTAGATCCTTTAAAGGACCCTTCACAAAATAATTTATCTTAAAACAGGACCCTTCACAAAAGTTTTTATCCCCAAACAGGACCCTTCACAAAACATTTTATCCCAAAACAGGACCCTTCACAAAACATTTTATCCCAAAACAGGACCCTTCACAAAATTATTTGTCCCTTAAATAGACCTTTCACACAATTTTTTCACCTTCAAATTAAACTTTTCACAAATTTAGTCATCTAAAAATAAAATCTGGCCTGTAAGTAAGCAGTTGAACTCACCAAAGAGCATATTACTTAGCTTTTTATATATGAAGGATAGAACATGAAGACATCGATAATTTAAAATTCACAAAATTATGGCTAGAATTTTCACAATTATAAAGAAAACTTCACAATTTCACAAAAAACAGGACCCTGTGAGAAAAGTCTGGACAGACCCCTGCTTTTACTACATTCGCATTGTTTCTGCGAACTTTTAACAAAATTCACGTGTTTTGCGCGGTAGTTTGACGAAATTCGTGCTTTTGTCTGCTGCAATTTGATGAAATTCGTGTTTTTTTCCACGTTCCTTTGACGAAATTTGCGTTTTCCCCACCGTTATTTAACAAAATACGAGTATTTCCCGCGATTCTTTAACGAAATACGCGTTTTCCCTGCGATTCTTTAACGAAAATCGCGCTTTTTTCTGTGAACGATCGACCATTTGAGGAAATTCGAGATACATTTTGTGCACGAACTTTCTGATTGATGACCTATTTTTAAAATTTTCGGAACCGAATGCCTTGATTTTTCGGATATTTCGGAACAGAATCATCCCTGTTTGGAAAGACAAAATTATTTTTCTTATATTTTTCCTTTGTTTTAACAAAGTCTATTTTATTGCTGCATGTTCTTTTTGG
Source organism: Maratus speciosus (assembly GCA_963932465.1). NCBI lineage: Eukaryota > Metazoa > Arthropoda > Arachnida > Araneae > Salticidae > Maratus > Maratus speciosus. The sequence goes on along the minus strand of OZ010799.1, from coordinate 5,228,338 downwards.
ATCAGAAGCATCGTGTCATCGACCAGGAATTTCTAAAAGTCTACCGTGACGCGAGCTTTGGGAACGTACGATTCTAAGGCTGCGTACGCACTATCTAGTATCTTGCAGTCACCCTTCGGCACGTTTGTTCCCGGTAGTCGGAGCATTTGATGGCTAATTGGTTATGCAGGACAAGGATAGGGAGTTTCATGACGAAACTGGACGCCAACCCACGTTGACAGTTTATGACTGTTGTTTGGGGAGAAAATCCCGTAGAAAAGTATACTCCTCCTTACTTCAAAGATAAAATTTATGGCTTTTTCTAGACGATCTTTTGCTGGATAGTCCAAACGCAGCTTAAGTGTATGAATGAGAAGACAATTAGCAGGCGAGCGTTCAGTACGGTAAAGGGCTGCGTTTTTTAAAGCATGTGTGGCAAGAGGAGCGGTATTTTTTTAAATACAGGACAGGAGGGGTGGAGCGCCCCCCTAAAACCCTCTGGTATACTAAAATTACATTGCACTATCATTAAACAAAACCAATGCTATGTTAACAGCATTTTTTCCTTTTTTGTTTGAAGTTTACTTACATATTTGTGCAGAATTTCCCCTTGATTTAAAAAAGGCCAGGTTGCTGCCGGGGAGAAAAGGGCAATTATCCTTAAGGCCATGTTTTGGAATCATAAGGTATAGGTCAAAACTGGGAGATTTCATTAGCGGCCACTGGCCGGTAGGACTAGTTTTTTAAGTGGCCACTTTCTTTAAACTAGTGGCCACTTTTTTATTTAAAAATACTAAACAGTAAAGTTTCTATAAGTATTAATCTAAAACTGAATAGCCCAAATAAATATGTTAATATAAATATATTAGAACAAAAAAAAGTAGAATCCTTGATGAAATGCAAGAAAATTTTATTATCCGCTTGTAAAAAAGTGGCCGGAAGGTGGCCGCTGATAGACAATTTTCCACTAGCCACTTTTTCTCTTTTACTGGCCCTGTGGCCGGTGGCTAGTGCTAATTTTGACCTTTATCATAAGGGCACTTTTTTTTTATTTTTAAAGTCCCTTTTAATATTTCAAACTTAGATATCTCTTTTAAAAACAACATAGAGTACGATTTTATTATGTAAGCAAATTTTTTTATACTAAAAAGAGAAAAAGCACTTTTTTAATAGAGAGGCAAAAAGGGTGCTAATTCTTTGGATGATAGCCAAGAGGGGTGCTAATTTGTAAACCAAAGGGCAGGTGGGGTTAGCATCCTCCTGAAAGTGCCTGGAGCAAACTCTGTTTGTGTTTTTGACAGTTTAAACCTATACCCCATCCAAAACTAGTTTTCAATGGCTAAAACCCAACCCTGATATTATAGGTGTAAATTAGCGGTCGCCACTCGCCACGTGGCGATTAAAGTTGTAAAAGTGGCGATTAAAATATCGGCCATCGATCGCCACTATAGTCGCCACTCGCCAAGTGGCGATAAAAAAAATCTGTTATCGATCACCAACTGAAATACAACTTTTTTCATGGAAATATGCATCTCTACTTTGATTACATCTAATTAGCAAACTGATTAATTCTTTATCCTACCGGATGCAAGCAGATTGCAGCGATTTAGCTGTATTTTCAATATTTCAGTTTTTCCCCATGCTCGCTTTTCAGTTGGATTATTTTTTCAAGAAATATAGTTTTATGCAAAATATATTCATCAGCTTTGATTCCACATGCATTTCAAATAATTTATTCCTTTTTTTTTTCACTGGATGCAAATGCAAGTGGATTTTAACCCTTTCGGGTCTGGTTTACTACTAATAATGCATATCTTTTCATCAAGTATTATTTTGTCTTAAAAATGACTTTTGTTACTATCTACACATAGTAATGATAGTATATGGCTATGCTTTTCTTATTATGAGTTCATTTATGTTTGGACATTTAGTAATTTATTTTATACATATATTCACTCTTTAAATTTAAAATATAGGTTACTTTTCTGAACGAATCGTGTGGTAAAACACAAAAAACATTACAAAGTTGTAATATCTGTTAAACCCTCTTGTAATATGAGATTTTCCAAACGTCTCCAAAAACTCTTAACCTATTATCATATCAGTAAATCTATTTGGATAGCTACGATTAAGATTATTAAAATAAAAGTAATTTTGTTCTCAAAATTGAAAAAAAAAATGGACCCTAAAGGGTTAGGACATTACAATATCTTCAATGTGTTTGATCAGTTAGATTATTTTTCTGAAAGAGATACTGTTTAATCCTGCAGAATACACTCACCACCTTAGATTTCAACTGTATGTAATGTATATGGTATGTTAACACATTTAATTGTTAACTAAAATCGAAATAGCATTTTATTGTGTTTTGTTTGATTTTTTTTTTGTACACACCTAGTTGTTGGAATTTAGATTTAATTACTAACTTTTTATGTAAAGAAAGTAACAGTAATCTGATTGATAATTGTGTTTATGAACATTTACAAATAATCCAAAAATATGTTCTAAAAAAATTAATATAACAATTTTGTAGTTTTAAAGTAATTTTCTTGAATTTCAACTGTGTCCCTATTCTTATCATGAATAGTTGGCTGGTATAAAACTCTGATTTATAGAAAATATGTATATATACAACGATTATAGTTTTATCTAGATGCCAAGAAAGTTTGGAACATTATAGTGGCCACTAACTTTAAAAAGTGGCCACTAATGAAACTGAGTCTACCGGCCACTGGCTACTAACTCAATTTCCCAGTTTTCACCTATACCTGATATTGAAGTTTCTATGATGGCCTTTTTTTCCCATGATAATGTACATGCCCTTCATCTGATACTATCTTTGTTTGTTCTGGGTTTTCTAGGATATCAGTATTTCATGCTGATTCGAAAGGATTATTGCATTATCTGAGAATTAAAGTTGACACAGGGTTGCTACACCACCTGGAGAACCTGGAACAGTCAGGTAATCAGGAAATTGGCCAAAAAAAAAAAAAAAAAGTCAGGGAATTTCAATATTTTTTACAAAATCTGGAAAAGTCAGGGAATTTGATAAAATTTGGTTGTGATCGCCATGAAAGTCGTCTTTAGGATACCAGAGATCCCAGTAGCAGAAAGTTATGGTTGTGTCTGCGACAGCAATTTAGTGGGATGAAAATTGTCTGCAGGAGTAGCATGTTACATTTTCCTATGTACAAACATTATGAGTGTTGAAATAAACAGTGTTCTTACTGATTAATACCAGGGGTGATTCTGACAGAAAATATTTCTCTGTTAAAATAATATTTTATGTACTTTTTTATACTTTAAAATTTTTATTATTACATATTTGTTTATTTCACGCCAAAAGTGAGTTAAGTCGCCAAATATGGCGCTACAATTTTTCCGCTCGTTTTATCCGAAGAGAAAATGTACAGAACATATAACTAGAATTATATCAGATTGCGATTTCTTTATTTTTATAATTGATATAAGAAACAAATATTAGGTTATTATTTTTTTTTTTCTATGCAGACGATAAATATATAAGTAATAAATATAATTCTATAAAAGCTCCGAAGATCATTGAAAACTATTTTTTAGTGAAATACAAAATAAGCAAACTATTTTCTTTTGAAATCAAATGAAATAAAGTTTCGAATGTTTAAAATGAAATGTTGCTGTATTAAATGGTCCTTTGGTAAAAGTAATCATAAAATAAATTAATATTTTTACACAATTTAGAACAGTTACTGTGGCGAAATAGGTCGGACATTGTAATTTCTAGCTATTACAAATTCAGATATGACATTTGGCTAGGGTGGCCGGAAAGCTCTACTTTTGAAAATAAACGCCAACTGTTTCCCCACCAAAAATATGAATATAAAGTTGCAATTTTTCAAAATCAAATTCGTGGGTTTTTGAAGGAATTTTCAAACTTTTTTCAATATTTTATACTTATTATTAACTATTTTTTATTTTTAAATGCTTTTCTTTAAAAAAATTCAATGTTAATAATCCGATAAGTGGTCTCGAAAATTGCATTTTCAGAAAGTTATGCTGCTGTATAATCAAGAAATATTATTTTAACAGAAAAAATTTATCGATTCTCAAACTTCATAATATAGGGCTTTAAAATGCATCAGGCCTCAATGTGCTAGGTGCAAGCAACACCAAAAGTGGTTACCTTGTGAGTAAAAAAAAATTCTGAAATTCACAGCAAATTTTCCGAAAGGTTACAACAGAAGGGGGGGGGGGGGAGCGAAAATCACTACCGGCACTAATTACAGTAGAGTGCCGAAGCCGATTATCCGAACAAGTCGGGACCGACCCTAGTTCGGATAAATGGACAGACAATTTAAGGGGTGTTCCTGACTATACTAAAACCTTCACACTTTATCCAGGCTTAGGACTGGTAGAACCAGTTAGTGCTAGCGTGTTTAAAAACTGCCTTTTTTGTTTACTTTATCATTTAAAATTTTCTTTTTCTCTTTTTATCATTTTCTGAACTCCAGAGATTATAATTTAAGCAAAAAAGCTTTTGTTTGCTGCTTGCTTCAAATAAGACGTTCTCTCCAATTCCACCATACCTCGAACTCTTCTTAAATACGTAAGTTGAATAGGATCAGAGTTCTTCTGCCATTCAAGCCATTTCATAGCTGTTTCCAAACATTCAAAGGCTTCGTTATGCGATGGACCTGGGTCATTTTTAGTGCATTCGTTTTCATTTCTTCAATTTCTCTTTCATCTTAAACATTTTCTTTTTCATCTATTTTCATCCACAATCTCATCATCATTAAAAACAAATTTTGAGAGAAATAGGCTCTTCGGATAAATGAAAGTTCGGTTAAAAAAATATTTTGAAAGAAATAGGCTGTTCAGATAATTGGAAGTTCGGTTAATTGGAGTTCGGATAATCGGCGCTCTATTGTATGTGTTTTTCTTCGCGATCTTTTGACGAAATTTGCCGTTTTTCGCGATCGTTTGACGAGAGCTGCTGTTATGAGGAACTTACTCGTTTTTTTCTCGATCTTTTGATGAAATTTGCCGTTTTTTCGCGATCCTTTGGCAAAAATGAGCTTTTTTTCGCAATCCTTTACGAAATTTGCGTTTTTTCCTCGATTCTTTGACGAACTTCGTGTTTTTTCCGCGATTCTGTAACAGAAATTTGCATTTTTTCGGCGCCCCTGGGACGAAATTCACCTTTTTCCCGCGATCTTTTGACGAAATTCGCGTTTTTACAGCAATCCTTTGGCAGAAATTTTCGTTTTTCGTGATCTTTTGACGAAATTCCGCAAATTTAATTCCGATCTTTTAACATAAATTTTCTTTTTTTTCGTGACCCTTTGACAGTAATCTGCGTTTTTCGCGATACTTCGGCAGAAATTTGCATTTTTTCGCGATCGTTTTACAATTTGCGTTTCTTTCGAGATCGTTTTCAGAAATTTGCATTTTTTCCGCGATTGTCTGACTAAATTCGCGTTTTTTCCTCGATCTTTAGATGAAATTCAAGTTTCTTCCGCATTTTTGTGACAGAAATTTGCGTTTTTATTGTGCCCCTGGAACAAAATTCACGTTTTTTTCGGGATTTTTGGATAAAATTCAAGTTTGTACAGCGATCCTTTGGCAGAAATTTACGTTTTTCGAGATCTTTTGACGAAATCCGCGTTCTTTCTGCAATAAATTTGCATTTTTTCGCGATCCTTTGACATAAATTTCCGTTTTTTCGCGATCGTTTGACTAAATTTGCGTTTTCCCCACAATCGTTTGACTAAATTCGCGTTCTTTCCCCGATCCTTTTACTAAATTCGCATTCTTTCCGCGAATCTTTGACGAAATTCGTGTTTTTTCCGCGATCCTGTGACAGAAATTTGTATTTTTTCCACAACCCT